>CM073759.1:123705654-124380810 GCA_037127475.1 Arma custos | reverse complement strand
TTGTGTACAATTTTGTATTGCCACAAGGCAATTTTATTTACTTTGCTGATTGTTGTTTAAAAATTATGTAACAATCGGTCTTTTCATATGAAATGTCCATTTCCCAACGAAAGGTTATTATATTCAAAATATTTACCTTCACCATTTATAAATTTTCCCCTGTCGTGTAAGAGTATAGGACACTTCCGATTAACCAGTACTGGTTGGTTTTGATAAGATTTTGTTGCATTATGTCAATATCACTGTAGTAAGATGTGGATGTGATCCTTTTACCTCTGAATGGAAATGGAAAGTGAATTACTCATGAATTATTTATTTATTTACAAATTAATCTGTATCACCATCTCAGACAAATGGTGTATACCGGTCCGGTCGTTACATCTTCCCTGAACACGGTGGAAATGTTTCTTGCAGTGTGGACTGCATGGTTATACTTGATGGCATACTAATCAATGTTCGTTGAATTCTTGTGATAGTAAGTATTATTAAATAAGTGGGGATTAACAACAATTCGTTACAATCTGTATAAATAAGCATAGTAAACAACAGAAGTCCACTAATTCCTCATTGAATTTTAGAAATAATAAAAACGAACATTTTATTTTCTCAAATCACTCTACTATCTTGTATTACTACAAGACGATTTTGTTTACTTTGCTGATTGTTGTTTAAAAATCAGCATTAAATAGTAAATATATAGATAATGGTATGTTGTATTTTTCTTAAAATTGTTCTGTCCTGGCTTCATTAATAAACTAAACTGCAGTTTATATGTTCCCAATGGTACTTAAGTTCTTATCCAAGACTCCCTTTCATTGCCACATCCGCATGTTGCTATGAAAGACAAGGGAGTGAGCAATGGAATGAAGAAGTTGGAAGTGAAGAGGGGACAAAGTTGCAGGAGGTAGCTACTACCGGTTATACCGCTCGTCTTGTAGCGAGGATGGGCGCTCTTTTACAACATCGTCATCCTTTTTAGTATCAGAGATTCCCGATATCAGTTAAAAATGTTATATATACATCAACACCTAGCAACATTAAGAAATGGCGTTTTACGTACTTTAATTTAGTTATTAATCATCTGTTATTCATGATTTCTCTTATTAGGCATATAAATTAAACAAGATATATTTTATTAGGAGGGTGTATAAGCTCCATTGAAGAAATCATTATTTAACAGTAAACTGGACGCTGTCATTTTTACTACTTGAATTTATCTTGGAAGAGGGTTAAAAAAATAGTTTAGTTTTTTAAAAATTTATAAACCGCTGTGAAAGCGGCGATTTTACATGGGACAGAAACAATAGGGCTCACAATTCCAGATGGGTTACTGAAGAAGGAAAGATAAAAGTTGAAAAACACGAATGACCAGAAAAAAGTAAAAGGGGCTGCCGAGAAGGAATTATATAAAGAGGAGAAGGACATAGAGATTGAGAAAAGAGGTATAAATTTGTGATCACTTGATATGCTTATCGATACAAAAGCAAAGTATCGAATATGAAAAACACTCATCGTTTTCTATGTATAACGATTGCTTTAGGATTTATGGATGTTACAGAAAATTATTGATTACGAATTAACTTTGTAAACGGGAAATATCTTGATGATATTTAAAAACAAAGTAACGAATAAAATATTATTTTCTTTACTTATTTTATATTACTGGTTCGATCTGGTTCGAAACATGATACCCGTTCGCGATTTTTTGACTTTTTGAATCTATGTATAGTTTTCGACCCACAGAACCAGTTGGTATCAAAAACTCTGATTTTTCAATTTTGTAACATACAACCTTGTAATACTAAGTTGTAACATTTGAAAAAAAAATAAAGCAATAATCTATTCAGAAAATGAAACATTAACAGTATTTCTCATGTCCCAACATCTTTAAAAAAAAAAGCTATTAGCGCTACGACCCATAAGGATTATTGGGTTCAGTACGTGGTGGAGATTGTACTGTTTCTAGTACAACTGTTGTGAAGGGAGATAATCAGTACGATATCACACTCCACTGCCAGGTTTTACCTCTTGGAAAATATGTATCCTATTTTGGGTACATATTTTATAGAGACTGGATGAACCCCAGAAGTGCTTCCAGGTCTCAAAGGATCTATAGCGGTGCTAACAAGGCTACAACATTAAATAACGGCGTTTACCTAACTGACCTCATGTTATATTATGTGCAAGTACTATTCATTAACGAATTATAATTTGAAGTATTATATGTGTGTTAACAGAAAATTAAAATTGTAAACATGTAATAAAGATGTGTTTGCCGAAACAATGGATACCGCTATACCACTGAGTCGCCCCACGCACGAACATTGATAAACAAAAATCACTACGACTTGATGAATTAATGAAGATTAAAATGAGCGATGTAAGAACCTGGAAAATATATTGGAAATACTATCAAAATATCTTTTTAATTGTATCTTCCCCGCTAAAATATTACTTGATTTATTGATATAAAATTTTTTTACTGATATTTTCAAAAATAATGATTAGGTATTTAATGAAAAATTTAATTGTTACCACGATATTCTGCAACTATAGCTATGTCAACGTATTCTATTTTATTTGAGATATTCGGTCTTAATGTAGCCAGCCTCAACCTTCATCGGCTCTTCAAGGCTGGATTCGCTTCTAGCCAATCTTCCTGAAGAGGTTGACTGAACTCGTTCCTTCACGGGCATTCTTTTAAAAAAATCAACCTCAGTTCTTGGAATCGAATTCTAGTCTTCCTCGATAGCTTTTACGCCATAATTTATGGGAAGTTGTAATAGAGTCGTTTCATATCAAATGTCCTTTATTACTAATGGGGTGTATAAAAAAAAATTACCGTTTTTTAACCAAATGTTTGTATTATTTCTCTGATCGATGATTCGACACACAACACTCCCTGGCAAGTTCGCGAGTACTCATCGATATCCATTAACGGTAGCCCGGAGCCCTTCTTCCTTTCCAAAGTCGTATCTCCACTGCTAAATTTTTCAAACCATAGCCGCGCAGTGCGCTGGTCAAGGACACCTTCCCCTTCATATATAATAATTTCACGAGTTGTTTCAGTGGCTGTGAATTATTTTTTCCAGTAATGTCTTAAAATTACGAGAATTTCTTATGACACTGTCATGTTTCTTATTTGAAATAAATTACTAAACTAAGGCTTTTTTTGAAGAAGTCCAGTGTTAGTAACCAAGCTTAGAGAATGCTCTAAAGGGATTATTAAGTGTTAGTAAATAATAAATAACATTAAAATATTCACAGACTTTTGAACTAAGGGATTTGATAAAATGGTCATTTTTATTTATATGCCCTATTATTTCTGGAATTCAAAATGGAACCAGTGGACTTCTGTTGTTTACAATGTTTATATTTTCAGATTATAATGAGCTGTTATTAATCCTCTGTTTTTATAATATTTACTATTATTACAATCAAACGAACATTTTTTAGTATGCCATCCAATATGAACATGGGAACACACAATTTTCCTGTGATTTTTTTTTTATGAGTTAAACTTGGACACATGGTATCTCAAGCTGCAAGAAACATTTCCACCGCGTTGAGGGAAAGTGTTGTCCACCATCTCAAGCCAACCGGACCGTTCACGATTGGTTTGAGATGGTGATACAGATCTATTCATAAATCAATAATTAAGTCACAAATCATTTATTTCTCATTTCCATTCAGAGATGACATCATCACACCACATCTTACTGCAGGGATATTGACATAATGCAACAAAAGCTTATCAAAACCAACCATTATTGGTTAAATGGAAGGGCCCTATACTCTTACACGATAACGTCAGGTCAGTGAAGAAACTAAACGAGCCGGGTTACGAAGTACTCCCGTAACCACCTAATTAGCCAGACTGTTCACCAACAGGTATCCATCTGTTCAGAATTTTATGACAACTTCCTTAGGGGTAAAATTTTTGAAAATGATTCTCAAGTCAAGTAGGCATTTTCAGAATTTATTCTTCTAAGTTTGAAAATTTTATAACATGAAGGAAAAAATTATATAAATTGGAGGTAAATATTTTGAATAAAAATGTTCTGATTTCTTAAAGTTGTTTTACTAAATAACCGCTTCTTTTAAAATGAACATTTTACACGAAATGACCCAATACATTTCTTTCTTATTGTTTCTGATTGTTACATGATTTTTAAAGAACAATCGGCCAAGTAAACAAAACCGCCTTGTAACAATATAACGTCATCGAATGATTTTACAGTTCAATGGTGGATTTATTACGTTAAGGATAACGTTTTGATTTCATAATGTGATTTTACTAAATAACCTTTCATTTAAAAACGGATGTTTCATATGAAACTTAACAGTATTTAGCAGAATTGTTATCATACTTTTCTGTCGCTGACTCTTTTTGAAATCTCATTACACAAATTTTTATTAGATATATAAGACTTTGTTTTATTATTAATACTCTATTGATGACAAGGCACGAGGGAGCCTGCTTGTGCCATAGCAGAAAGAGATCTCTCACTCGACTCCTTTCAGACTTTTAGGAAAGTGAGCAAAACCGTATGTGACGTTGCCAGATCAGAAACTTCTTTAGAGCCCCATAAATCTACTTTTCGAGCTATCACTGGTCATTGCCCCTTTTCAGTGATTGGCTCGAATCGTTATTGTCCAAATGTTTGAACTTTTCTCGAGAAGGCGTTATTGTTCAGTAAATCATTCACATAAATCTGATTAATACGATTGTTCGTGAAATAGATTTTACGGCCAGGTTTAATGGCTAAACAACAAATATCATGAGCTGATATTCCTATTAATTATTACTAATTATGGTTTCGTCTCCTTTTTAGAGTTGTTTTTATTTTCTTTAAACTGTTTTGGATTCGTGTGCTTTTGTTATAAACATTTAACGGTTTGCTAAATATAATTTCTATCGTGGTTATAGTGAATTATAGAAAAAGTTAAAATGTTTGGTGTTAATTTCAGAAAATACTACTACACTCTCTCTCTCTCTCTCTCTCTCTCTATATATATATATATATATATATATATATATATATATATATTTTTTTTTATCGGACAATAGCCGAGTTAGTAAATAATCATTACTAAGAAATAAGTTATAGATGTGTGAAAATAATTTTAATTGCGGGAACATTTCTTTTGTTTATTCAAAGCCTTGTTGATTTGTAATACCTATAGTAGTGATAATAATTAAATATATCTATATAAAAAATTGTATATTATTATAATGCAATTGGTAAATCCAGTATTACTGGAGAAATTTGAAACATAAGGCTTTGCATTGTGGTTTTTGGCTCTATTTTATTAAAAAAATTGTATCCTATTCATCATTTTATACATCATTATACAATTATTCTCATAAAATTATTACCGGTTATTATTGTGTGATTTTATTAAAATAGGATTATAAGAGTGTGATTAATATGCGCTAAGTGTGAATTAGTATCCAGGGGATACTATGGCAAGAAGTAGAAAATACAATATTACATACTAGATTAAATAACCTAAAATTTGATTTGAATAATACGTCACACACATAATATTTACATAAAATATTTTATCATCTGATGTTATGTTTATTATGTATATTTAATTTAATAGGTTTTATATATTTATATAAGGTTTATATTTTGCTTAAAAATATGTATATTGTTTCAAGGATTGCCAAGATTTAATTTATTAATGCAATACATTAGCCATTTCTTTTATTAATATAAACAGAATTTATTTATCGAATGTATTAGACAATTAAATAACTGTGTATCTCTGATGTAACCGGTCTTTAAGATTATAATTCACATACCATTTAAAACCACTGTTAGAAAGTTCTCCTCATGATATAGTTGCGCTCATCTGAATGGCGTCTTTATTGCTTAGCAGATAAAACGATAATTAACAATTATATGAAGATATTAATTGATTTTCAACAAATCAAGTTTTTAATATTGGTTTGATCTATTACGCATTACAAGTCAAAATAATAATAATAATATAGCTCATTTGTGGCACGACAAATACCACGGTTTTGGGCTTAATATACACAGGTACCGTTGCAATTATGTCTTGTAAGGGAAAGGGGTTTTTATGCGTTAGAAGATCAATCGTTCAATTTTTTATATATAATGATACATGGCATCTGTGTATCATAATCTTACTGAAATAAACAAGCAAGAGTTAAAAAAATCAACACATTGATATCTGTTTTGAATTTAGAAATAAAATAACTGATCAACAAAAGTTACGACTAAACAACACAATGCTCTGACATTATGCACAAGCATATCCTTAGACTATTGACAAAAAAAGGTGAAACTAAAAAAAAAAAATCCTCACCAGCAGCAGACATCTTTGAGGAACATAGGATGAGATGGTTCGGACATGTCTCCCGTATGGCTGATGATCGTTTGTCTAAAGCCACATATGAGACTAAAGTGGAAGGTAGAGGATCTCAGGGAAGGCCTTGAAGAACCTGGGAGAACGAGGTTATGGAAGCCTTTGACAGGAGAGGCCTGGACTGGATAAGGAGAAATTTGTTGGCTCAGGATCGAGACATATGAATCAAGCTCTATAAGCAAGCTCCTCACACTGCTTAAAGCGGTTGAGAGGAAGAGATTAAGTACGTAAGTAAAAATCCTCACCTAAATAATTGTGAATTTTGAGTCATGTCCAGCATACAAACGATACGAGGCCCAAATTTGGTCATTCAACTCTAGAACATTCGCGAAGGTAAGATATTCATCTTTAATTAAACCTCAGTACTTTCTTCTTGTAAAGCACAAGAGCTATTGTTGTATTAGGGTCAGAAACCATGGTTTTGGTTCTTCAACTGATCCGATCTCCATACTTGACTTTTACTTGTTATCAGTCTCTGGTCAGTTACTTGGAAAACTTTCAAGGGTAGTTGGTTTTGTTAGCTGCTGAAAAAAATTACATTCCAGCTAGTTAGTTACATTAATTTTAGGGGATTTATTTTTATTTTTTGGTGATGTTGTTTATTTATTTAACGTAAATTTTTGATGCTATGGCTAATCGGCCTATGCTAAAATAAATGTTGCATATCCAGGCACAATAAGGATTAAGATCTTTAACGAGTTATTGACACGCAAAGGCTAGAAACCTCCATTTTACGTCACCTCCAGATTTTTTTTACCACGACGATTTTTTTTACCACCTTTAACAAATCGAAGGTTGTTATGCTAACCATTACACCATAGTTGGCCCGTAAGTGGAAGCATTGAATTATGGTACAAAATCTAAAGCTAACTTGATTCTTATAATTTTATTCGTTAAAATGATTGAATTGATAGTCATTGAAGTCAAAGTTAGTAGTGTTATTTCTAATAAATTAGGTAACATTTGTCTGTGTAAATTCCATCGTTTAAAAGAAAACGATCCTGTATAACTACAACCCATGTCTTGAGTTCAGAACATAGTAAAGACTATTCTGTTTCTAGGACAACGGTTGTACAAGGTGATTATTGGTTCCAAGGGTATCCATTTCATAGAGGCTAGATGAGATCTAAGAGGGTCTCCAAATCCCACAGGGTTTATCCTTGGGTTAACAGATTAAATAAATTACCTAAGCAGCCGCATTTGAACCCGATACCGTCTGCACGGAACACAGCGCTCTATCACAGAGCTACCCTTCACCCTCGTCCAAAAGTCAGCTAAATGAATTACTGGAATGAGCAATGATCACTAAAATGATTTTTTAATAAGCAGTAGGTGAGTTTGCTAATCCTTAAATAGCTAAGGTTCCCAAAATTAGATTCATCAGGAGTCGAGCGGGTCTGACGTCTTTTAAGATGCATTTAAACCAAATCCTCTTATACATGTTTTTCTCGGCTTAATATTTCTGTTTACGGATCTAACCCCACTGTTGCAGGAAGCGCTTATGACGCTTTTTCACCAAATGTGACGTTTCTCCTCTAAACCGGGAGTTTACCGGAATTGACAAATTGTAAACATGCCAACACAAGTAGATGGTATTTGGTCAAATTTATGAACCACAATTATTGTAAACAATCAGATATACAGAAAGCCGATGATGAATGAGGGACAACACATATGTAAGCCCGCTTTGTAAAAACTGTCTTAAATCCAAAGAGTGTTTTTTAATATAAATTAATAGTCGACAAAGGTGTAATAGCTGTAATAATAATCGTACTCCTAAGTCACCCCTGTCAAAGAAACCCGTCAAATGACTTATCGAAAACCAATCACACACCATCACCACAAATCACTACATCATCGTAAACCAATGACTTCCTGACCTCCAGTATGCTTTAATAAAATCCCTCTAAGTCATATAGGACAAATCATGTACTTAGGATCTACATCTAGACAAACGTTTAACTTGGAATTCTCAAGCTAGAATGAAACGACAAAAAAACTGTTCGCCGTTTCAGGCTAATTCAACACTTAATAGGCAAACAATCTAAGCTACCATAATTACAAAAACTCATGGATATAGTAATACCTATTTTGATTTACGGAGTAGAACTTTGAAGCTCCAAGTCATCGAATTCCTCTCGTAACTAATCCTTACAATTCAAAATACTCAATGCTCCTTACTTACGAATAGTCATCCATATTGACCTCACTGTTCCATCTTTTGCTGGTTTGGCTCGAACCCAATACCAGTTCTTTTCCCTATCCCACTAAAATGCTCTAGTTTCAAACTAGCTACTTCCTCAATTCCTGATAATCCCCCAAGGGGTCTGAAAACAAGACGGCCTCTTGACCTTCTAAGTTGAATTTTTTATTTGATTACTGTTTCTCTACTTGTATTTATCCATGCCACTATGTATCATTCATTATATTTACTTGATGTAAAGTTATTATATAATTATAAATTTCAATAAATAAATTATTACAAAAAAACTTTTTGTAAACCAATTGTATACTTTTGCGTTTGTGCTGCCCTTGAAACCTGAATGTACCTTTATAATATTCTTTCCCAGGACAAAAACTTCTCACAGCCCCGGTGATAAGACGTTACTAGAACATTCCTTGCTTAAGTCTATTTTTCTCCAAGGTGAAACGTGTTATTTTTAAATTAGTTGAGCTATTGTCGGGCATATTGTTATCCTAATGAACAGCTCAGGTAAGAGGTAACCTACTTCTTCAAAGAGTTAAGAGTTGCCCAAGCGCTTCCATATAGCCCCAGGGCTGCGAGCTTTCCCCATTGGTGAAAATGGACCAAAAATTGAGGGTCCTTTTGTTTACTTCTGAAATTTAATAAGCTATTGTAGCAGTTCGTTGTGCCATTGTCCGAAAATCATAAGTATTAGGCTCCATATTCAAGAGTTTCGTCTGCAATTACATATATTGTAATCTAATGTAAATAATTATTTCAATTGTAAACCATTTTTCATGCAATAAAATATCGGGATAAAAACAATAAATTGGCCTAAAATATTTATTAAAATACAATTTGATACTCCATAAAACAAGTTAAATTATATGCTGAAAAATAAGTAGCACTTTACTGCCCGCACGTCTACGCTACGCTATCAAATGTCATCAGGGGCCAGCAGTGTATTAGAAGAATAATTTTTTTTAAAATGTATGTAAATTAATTAAATGATTCAACATGTGCAAACCAACTTTTTTAAAGAACATATTTACAACTAGAAAAATACATTTAACTTTTGTAATGGTATTTGTCAAATCTTACAGATAAAATATGTGCATTTTCTAATTTTATTAGCATAACAAAGACGATTAACAAAGACTTTATACATCCATTTTTATTTCCGAATACGATCGATGTACTGACGTTCATATACACTATAACAATAAAGTTTATTTGCCTTTTTTTTGTTCCGCATACCAGCTGTACTGACCCTGACGGTAAAGTGATAATTAAAAAATTGTTAATAATAATGATTTTTATAATAATAATAAAAAATACCAAAAAAATTACATCATTGGCATTAAACATCGCATCTCATATCAACAGTTCAAAGAGACCCATCAATCACAAACAACAACCTCATTCAAATGCTCAACATAATATTTTCCTTTTTTTTTTTAACATATGCAGACAAATATTTTGTAACTATTTAATTTTCGATTTAAGTCGACTATACTCCCTCATCCCTAATATTTATTCTTTGTTTTTATGTTTAACGAAATAATTACCGATAATTACGAGTGGAATAAGACGGAAATATATTTTCTGGACCGGAAGATAAACTTTTATTCTGAAACGATTTTGATTAAATCTTTTTTAACACCCTTTTATCAGCTTGGCCTGTATGTAGGAACAAATATTTATGTAACGAAATCTTTGAATAATTGAATTGTAACTTGTAAATCTCCAGGGCCAATGGCGATACAAAAATTTAGAAAGTTTGTCACATTATCATCACCAGAATCTTCAGGATTAGCGATTTCTCGCCACGGCACTGTAGTCATGTGCCAAGTACAAACACATGTACTTAGGCATACCTGCCTTAATCTTTGGGACAAACACATAACTACTTGTGGGATCAGTTGGTTAGTGGTTTTTTTTACTCAGCTCTCTTTCCTTTCTTTAGAAGTCGTTAAAATTATTTTTGGTAATTGTTCCGAAGGTTGTTGCTTAGAGTTGAGTTACAGGTTATCATGAGCTTTAGTACGGAAACGAGAATGTAATTATGGGAACTGTATATTTTGGTAATCATTTCATCTGGAAATATACATTTCAAGAAGCATATATCATCTATAATTTATTTTATTTTATTTTTTTATTAATTATTATAATGTTTAAATATTTTTATTTTGAAGAGAAAGGTTTGTCCAGGTCCGACATTCGAACCCGGGTCTCCCCTTTTTGTTTAAAGAGATCTCCGGGTTCGAATCCCGGCCCTGGGCAAATCTGTTCTCTTCAAAATTAAAATATTTAAAAAATATATCATCTATACTTTGAAATGTTAGTTGAAACTTTTATTTCTTGAAGAAAATATTACCGAAATATACTCATTACCCATAGTTACATTCTCTTTTCCATACTAAAGCTCAAGATAACTTGTATTTTTGGAAAATATTAAAAATGAAACTACTAAAGAGTTTAAAACTTGTAGTAGTCGAAGTAACAACCTGCGGAATAATTACCTAATTTTTTACTTTCTAGCTATGTTTTCTATTAAAGTGTGTTGTTTTTTTTAAAACTACTATTTATTTTATCCTCTTAAAACGTGATAGCGAAAAGTCTAGAGCTTTAGGTTTAGACATATTTTCCAACTCACTGTATGTTTTCTTCTGCTTCATACCTAAATATTCTTCTTATTTTTTTAAACTCAAAGATTCGTTTGTATTACATCACAGGTGGCCTTCGACGTGGTCGTCGGTATTCCTCACTACCAGCCTTATCAAGTCATCTATCTTTGTTTTTGTATTATCTGACTTAATAGAATAACTGTTTAATTTATCATATAAGAAATGATAGATTCATAAATGCTGTTTTACTGAGAGTATTTATTTTTATAATTATTTTTTGCTTAGGTATATGATAACAATATATTTTTCTCGTTATATACTTATCCACACCTGTCAATAAACCAAATTGTCAATCAGCAGATTTTCGGTCTATGAGTTACAATAAAATGGCATGAATTTTTTTTTTTTATTGGAAATTTTGTAGTCGTACTCTGTGAGTCTGTTTTACGATGCCACAAATTTGTAACGCTCAAGTCCAAACTGGTTATAGTAAGTGTACGTACGTATTTAATTTTTGTCTTGTTTCTAATTTGCAGTTTTTTCTGAATAGTGAATACATTAAATTGCATTATACCGATACATAAAGTAAATAAAATTAACGATACATGACAGGAATATAGGCAAGTAGAGAATATACCATAATAACCTTGGCTCTGCATAATAAAAAAAAATAAATAATAATAATATTTAAATTTGTTCTGGAGGGAGAGAAGTTGCTCAGTTGGCCCTAGGATTTTTTAAGGGAGTAAAAAATCCTTAGTTACGCCGTCCTTCGGAAGGGACGTTAAACGGGGGTCTCGAGCCTGTACGAAGTCAGGTACTCGTTAAAAATCCCTATCCTAATTAAACCTGGGAGGCAAAATTTAGAGCTCCCACTCTAGCATCGTCCGATTAGCCATATCAGCATAAAGTGACGTTAAATGAACTAACAAACAAACATTAAATTGAGTTTAAGGTTTATTCACTGACATGTTAGAATAACTTTTTAATGTGTCAGATACAATATCATAGATTCATAAATGCTGTTTTTAGATAGTATTTATTTTTTTTAATTTTATAATTATTTTTGGCTTAGGTGTATGTTGAGAGAATTAAAATATATATAAATCTTTTACTTGAATTACAATTATTACTCTATTAGTAATTAAGTAGTTTTTTATCTCGTACCTAATTATGTTATCTTTCTTATAGTTTCGTAGTTATTGTTTTACCTTATAACCTATATTATTATCATATTCCTTCCTCCTTTTCGAAAATAGTGCCAATGAAAGCACCTTGATCGCGGGTGATGCTTGCAGTGACTGGCAGCGATTGCAGAATTAGGACACTGAGTCAGGGTTACATAGCGCTGTATTACTATAATTCTGCCATTATGAAACCTCTTCCCTTCCATAATATCCACAATCAGCAGTTACCTCGGAGCGTTATCAATAAGTGATTTTATTTACGTAGGAGTCGGGTTGGACTGTGAGCTTGTAACTAACCCGGTTTATTAATGGTTATTCTGTTATCATCAGTCCTAAGAACATATTGAGGTTGGCAATCATCCCGAATTGTGTTTACTTATTTAATAACAATATAAAGAAAAAAATTTTCTCTTACATTCGGTCAAGTGTTTCAAATTTATTATTTTTGTTAGGTAGTTAACTTTGTGGTTGGAGCCCACTCAGGACTCTGTAGCTCGTAACTACATTTCCTTCCTTCTCTTCTTCCTCCATACCTATAACAAAAAGAACTTTATTGATTTTTGAATTGTCTTTTTTTTTGCAAAGGATGTAAAATGATAAGGATATAAACCGGTTTTTTTTTCCCTTCTGATTATATCTCTATAACGTTGATAATTAACAGAAGATGTTTATTTACTGGATCTCATTTCTTTCAATGATTCTGATTCTAGTTTCTCGGTCTTCAAAAATAATACGATTAATCAGCCTTTCATTTCATTATTGGCGAAATAATTATTGGCATTCTAAGCAAAGCAACTTTTTCTACTCGTCATGGGTCCATAATGGTAGAAATGGAATGGTCCAGTATGGTATAAAAATGTTTCTATTTCACCTCAATATTCTCACAACTTAATATCTTATTATCTATATACATTTATAAAAGTGTTCGTCCTGTCTGAAAAAGCCTTCGCAGAGCTAAAACGGCATAAGTTACAGAATTGAAATTCGGATAATATGTACATTTTATAAGGCCAACGCGCACTAAGAAAGAAGTTTTGAAATTTCGTGAAAAGGGTTGGATTACTCCAACTTTCAAAATCGATTTTCTCACATTTTCCACTATTTTAGTCAATCAATGCTTAATGCTCCCAAAACTTTATATTTAATACCGGACTAAACCCATGAGAAATAAGACGGCACATTGTCGTGTTTGACAAATTCGCTCGGACGAAACTAAAAATTTTATAAAAATTTTAACCTGATATGTATCATTTTCCTCTCAACAAACAGTCTTTTTTACAAATTATTAAACCTATAAGCAACTAAACTTGAAATAACTTCAGCATGTGACTATTACATTATTTAATTGAAACCTTCTTTATCTGCGAATAGCGGGTTCGCGTCAGCAACATGCTCAATGGACCTTGTTACTTTTTTTTAAGATCGCTAAAACGTAGTACTTTCTACAGTGATATTTGCGATTCTACGTAAAATACGTTGTCCTATATTTCCACCCGAAACAATTATGACGAACATTCCCAGACTGTCACATCCGTCAGTGGATTCACAAACGCAGACTCGTCCATTGTCTCCGTCGTACTCACGGAACCTCAGAAGCTAACAGTCACCCTGGAAGTATCTCTCCTAAGTGGTATAAAAAGAAAGGATCTTAATTGCTGTAGAAGATAGGTGCAATAACCTTGACAGGATTGGAGATAAGATCCCATCCGGTGGAGTAACTGTACCACCGCTGTCACAGATCGCTGCTAGCAATGCTATGCTTTCTCACCATTACATCGTCCGCTGAGAGCACACTCATGTAGATTCGTGAACATAACTGGAACTCTGGGGGTATTTACATAAATTAAACCTCGGATACAAGCGGTGATCTTTCAAGGCTCTTGATTACGGTGGGAGGTCTTGATTACAAGTTTCTTTTTTGTTTTGGTTTTTGTTTCCGGGAGTAAGATATGCAATATATACCATATTCGAAGTAAGATAAATACCATAAAGTGCTCATTATTTTAATAATCCAAACATAGTTCAATTAGTTTTAAAAAAATAGTGTATGCGCTAATTAAAAAAAATATATATTTATAGAAATTTATAATTGCATTTTACCGATACATAAAGTAAATAAAATTAACGATACATGACAGGAATATAGGCAAGTAGAGAATATACAATTAACAAATAACTGGCGTTACAAATAATGTACAACCAAAATTAATAGTTGCGTTATGTATTCGCGTTACTATCTGTTGTAGATATTTGCAAATCTATCACTTCGATTTTTGTTAGGTATGATTAACAGCGATTGATGTATACATTCATTGAAAGGAGAAGATAAACATATTTTTTATGTTGAATTGACACAAAAAAATTGGAAACTATACAAGTACCCGTACCTTAAAAAAAGGTCTTTGGTTCGGTAAGTTAAGAAATGTACTGTTTCTCACGTTCAAGATCCAGGGCTTTCCCCAACTCTAAGTATCTATTAATTTTGAAGAGGCAAGGAGCAAAACGAGTTCCTGACGGGTCTCCAAATCTCTCAAGGTCGAGTCAAAGGCGATAATAGAATGAATAATTTATATTCCACAAGTTGGTCTCGAAGCCACCGTACTGTTACACACTGAACTATCTATATCGATTAACTCGTATACCTGTATCGATATTTGTATACTCTAATCTCTAATACATAGACTCTCATAGACGATTTGTGAAGCTTATTTATCTTCTGGACTCAAAATGTAATTCCTTTTCGAAGTATTTCTTAATCGCAATACCTTAAAATGCATAAAACAATATTACGTTAGATTTATCTCGCTGCTGCCGTACGACAAGTGAAACCGTTACAACCTATGCAATCCTTTTCAATAAGTTCAATAACATTACATACTAATCCTTTACTGAAGAAAACAACAGTAAACTTCTGTCCGTCCCGTTTTTTAATCACTGTCAATGTATGTTTCACGGTTGTGCTGATCCGTCTATGATGAAATCTGATATGGACACTCTCAAGCCTGGCTAAGGACATATGCTAATTTTTATCAACACACCACACAGGTGAAGTTCATATAAAACCGTAACCTGATTGACTAACACGCCAAGTGGTCAACGCACATCAGAAACCACTGAACTTAGCATCTTGAAATTCGCAGATAGGTTCTTTGAATAGCTTAAATGAGCACTAAGAAAGGGATCCACTCCCAAGGTTTCCCCCTTAATATAATAGGAGTTCAAAGATTGTATTGAATCCGTCAGTTGTGATGTTAGACATCTGAAATTTCGGATGTATGAGTAACTTATAGTTAAACAAAATTAAATTATTTATTTAAAATGATCTGTCACAAAACTTTATGTGGCAGACGAAATTACACTCGAGCGAAGCCGTGGGCATAAGCTAGTATGCTATAAAATGTTGAAAGGTCTGAAGATCATCCAATTTTCAAATATCCTAATGAAATAAATCTGGAAGCAAAGCTCTAAACTGGTGGAATTCTCTGGATATAAATTTAATCTTTGAAGAACGGATAAATTTATAGTCTTCTTAAATAGATAAGTATATTATTATAAATCATATAAAATATTTTAATATGAATGTAATATAACATATTTATTTATTAAATATATAAGTTTGTACCACTACAGCCGATAGATAGGGCTTGGGTTCAGTACAAGGTAGAGACTGTAATGTCGTATTTGTAGTAGAAGAGTTTTATTTTAGAGAGAAGTTGGAACCCTGAAGATTCAAACATTAATCGTTAATAAATTTTAGATGTAGCCGTCATATGAAAACTTTATGGAAGTATTACATTATTAAATGACAATTACTTTTGTTATATCTACTGCATCATTCTCCACACAGCTACTGATAAGTTACCCCTCAGCATAGCATAGCTATGACATCATTTCGTCCCTGGTTTATCCAGGTTTGTTCTGTTTTTCGAACAAGCTCGTATCCTTGAATTGACATTACGAACCCTGCAAACACCGTCGGCAGAGGAATGGCGATGAGGCTTGTTTAAAGAATGCTGTTTAAACAAGTGCAGTTCTGTTCCGCAATCAATACGTTTTATTTGTGCTATTCGATATTTGATATAACTTGTCTCATATCGGATACCATTGCGTAACTGACGGATCCAATTTCATTCTCTTCTCTTTAATTTATTGTATGTTTTATTAATGTTCTTCTTATTAAAATTTGGAGATATTTCAAATATAAAATGTTCGAGTTATCTAACACTTTTTTTTGGCTCTGCAGTATAACTAGGAAAAAGTTAAGACATTTAACTCTTGTTTAAACATTTATGAAGAATCAAAATTATAATTAACTAAGGGTAATTATTCTGCAGTTTGTCGCTTCGATTTGAATTGCAACCAATTTTAACTGTTTATTAATTTCATTTTTAATATTTTCCAAAAATACAAGTTATCATGAGCTTTAGTATGGAAAATATAATGTAATTATGGGAAATGTGAAAATTTGGGGTGATCATTTCATCCAGAAATGAACGTTTCAACAAACATATACCTTCTATACTTCGCAATGTAATTTAAAATTTCTATTTCTTGATGAAATGATTACCGAAACCTACTCATTAACCATAATTCCCATTCTCTTTATCATACTAAAATTCACGATAGCTTGTATTTTTGGAAAAATATTAAAAAGGAATCGAATAAACAGTTAAAACTTGTTGTAACTCCACTTGAAGCGACAAACTGCGGAACCAATATCTAATTAAGTAATCATTACGTACCTGCCTACATAGATAGATTGCATGGTATGGATGTGGTTTCACAATCATTACCTCACTCTTAAGGAATCTGCCAAATTTTTACATTATCATCTTAATGTTTACAATACCAAACCCCCCTCGACTGACAGGAAAAGTACGGCGTAGACCGCCCAACACCTAGCTCTGATGAGCAGTGTTGCCATAGCTGACTTCAGTGTTGCCAACTACCTCGCTCGGGCTCACATGGTAATGGCCGGTACCGCTCTCTAAGCTCCCCCAACGTTACGGGCAGATGTTTTACTGCCGTGCCTACCCGACCTCCTTCCTCCTGGGACGTGACAGGTCTTGCCACACATGTCCTGCGAGGGCTTTAAGTCAATGTTGTGACAATTATGTACAAAGGTCGAACCTTTTTGACATTGAAGACAACTAGCAATTTGCTACCCGATGTCGGGAACGTGAGGAAACGAATCTGTGTTTACTAACTACTTGGAAGCAGAACTAAATTTTATCTCCGGTACAGTTTTCTACAAACGATCCTCTATTTTGCTAGACAAATTGCAGTTTTGAGAATCGACACATTGACAATGATGAACGTGGACGCGAGTGGTGTAGATTGCTGCATACGAATTTCAGCATAGAAATGAAAACTTCTCCATACAACTAAAATGGTAATTATTCCGCAGGTTGTCGCTTTAAGTTGAGTCACAAGTTTTAAATTTTATTCGTCTCCATTTTATTATTACACAAAAATACAAGTTATCATGAGCTTTAGAACTGAGAAGACTATCTGTGACAACACAAAATAAGGAAAACTTATTTTATTGGGCCAATGTTTCGGCTTAAGTTGTTGGCCATCTTCAGGGCTTTCTGGGGGAGGGGGGGGGTGCCGATGGGAGTCCGTTGAATTCCACCTAACATCATCTATACTTTGAAATGTTAGCAGAAACTTTTATTTCTTTATGAAATGATTACCAAAATCTCCTCATTACCCATTATTACATCTCATTTAAAAAATTCATGATAAATTGTACTTTTGTAAAATATTACAAATTAAACGAATAAACAGTTAAAACGCTGTAAATCAACTCCCAGCGACACCCTAATGTTATAATGTCTCAAAATGTTATCATATTTATTCGAAAAGGTTATTTTTGTAGTTATTACAAAAACATTTTTGATTAATCTGGTTTCCTTTTACTAAAAAACATTTTTTTTTATCTTAAAAAATAATAAAATTGATATGAAATGTGATTTTTCATGTTACGTAAAGCATTCCCAAAATATGAAAACAATACTAAAGCTTATCAAAGAGAAAATAATTTTATAAATAATCTTTTCAATTTGTCCTCCTTTGTATGGTCCAACATATGTACTTATAAGATATTTATAGGTATCTTTCCACGTCATTTGAAGGTCATCGCAGATAATTTCCATAAAAATTAACAAATAGCTGTAATAGCATCACTCATTTATATAATTAGGGTACGAAGGTTGGATAAGAAGAGAAATAATTATATGTATATAGATTTTACATGGATTTAAAATGTGCATTTTAATCCAAAATAATCAGTCAGTGTTTCATAGCCAGAGAGGATACACCCCCTCGTCCCACCCCCACAGCCCTGAAGAAGACCTACAGCGTAGGTCGAAACGTTGGATATCAATAAATATCTTCTGAAATTACTTGAGAATTTCATTCAGTGACCTCTACCCGGACCAATTTCTTCAACATAAATTATCATAGGTCAACTATTATCATCAATGTGCATTTTAATCATGTGAAAAATATATTAATTTATCCTTATATTATATTAAAATATTAATTTATCCTTAAAATGTGGTATTGAATATGCTTTTATATGTCCTTATTAATTTAATAATTAACCTGTATATTAAGATTATAAGAGAATCAAATATTAATTATTTTTTTGCTTTGTTTTAGGTGAGTTATCATTGAATTATAACGCTTCATTCTTGTAAGTATATGTTAAGTATATTTCGCATTTCAAATTCAATTAAATACATTTAATTGTTTTTGTTTTTGCCTTAAAAGTTTATGGAGTTTAAAGAAGAATGAGCTCAGGAAAGATAATTTATGAATGAGATTTCTCTAAATTAATTAGAAAACTTCGATGCATATCATTAATTAATGATTCCCCAAGCGGATTTATTACAGCAGGCGCCTTTTTCCACAACAAATTCACCATTTCCTAATATGCTTACCAATGATAAATGCACTCAATCGAAATAGATCATAGGTATTTTAATTTTAATATATTTTTATTTAGGTGGATTGCATCATTTTGGGTCTAGTCATTGTCCATAGTTTAAAAAAAAAAATTAAAATAATCTGTACCACTAAAAACCATGACGGGTATTAGGTTCAGTACCTTGGTAGAGACTGTACTGTTTTCAAGCAAATAGTAGTGCATAAAATGTCTTAAATCATGCTCAGCCGCCTGATTTAACCGCTATTTAGCTGGATGAGCTATAAGCCGGATTTGAACCAAGAACCCTCGGTGCAAGTCAGCAATTGCACTAAATTCATCAATTGGACATTACTTGTTCTAGCAACCTGTATTTGCATCAGCTAGGATCTATGTATGCGAGAGTGTGAAAATTAAACGAATTTAAATGGAAATCATACGTAACCTTTTCTTACCCGGGTTCGAATCCCGGCTAAGACAAATCTTTTCTCTTGAGAATATAAATATTTAAAAAGTAACCTTTTAAAATGTATTTCAAATACGAAAGTTGTATAATGTGCTGTATTTCAGATATACTACACAACTTAATTTTGTTTTTGTTATCAATATCATTGTAAAGCATGTTATTTTTTCTGTTATTCGTATACGCCTGCTACACAAGTGGAGGGAGAGAGAGTTACGGTCTTTTTAAAAAATAATTGTTATTGCTTCAGTTGTTATGCTAGTTCTGGATTGTAACATTTCCTTTATTGTCTGTAAGTGCCTCCAGGTGATGGCTTTGACATTTGGCTGAGGATCGTAACAATGTAGCCGCTGTTGGGAAAGGTTTCTCAACCTTGTTGGTTCTGGTCCGGAGTTCTTCGCTAGTTCGAGTGTTGTCATTATATGATGTCATTGGTTCATGTCTGTCTGATTAAACTGTTGAGGGGTCATTGCCAAAGCTTTGCTAAAGATTTCTTCACTGTTCTCATTGCGAATCTGTTGTTGTAGGAATTAGCACTCTCCAGAGTGAGAGATATATATTTACAGAGTGAAAGGAATATTTATTTTTTATTATTATTAAGTTATAATAAAAATAGTAACTACTCCGTAACCCCTAATACTCTCATGACCTTAATTCAGTTCGGTTCAGATTTTCCACTTATGAGGTATTCAAATATTCTTTTCGTTAGCCTACTTGCATTCATAACACATAGATTCATATTATATTAATTATTAAAGAAATCAGTCATTCTTTTACTCATTCAGATTCTGTCCCATAAAATATTATTACTTGAAATTATTCTAAAAATTACAAAAGGTACGAACCATATCTGTCTGTAATAATAAATCAAAAAGCTCCGGGCTCATGTGAGGGGGCTGGTTTTAAGTAATACAGCTGCATAATTTAGTAGACCAGTCCGATCTGAATCGGAAAACACATGCATATTATTTATACTTATATTTATGTGAAATAACTTCATATGTTTGAGAAATTTAATATGTAACCTAATTATAAATCCTAACACGATCTGGGACAACAATTTATTCTGATTGCTGGAAGGCCTACAAGGGAATAAAGCAAATTGAAGGCATGAGGTACGTTATAAACATTACGTTGGTAACGATTCAAAAAATTTCGTTCTCTTAAACACAGGTGCTCTTACCCAGAGGGTGGAATCACTTAGGACTTCAGTCAAACGAAGAAACAAAAATAATGTGGAACGAGTAGAAATATGTTGGATTCATCTTAATGCGAATTCATATGGAGGAGAAGGTACGAGAAAGAATGTTTGTTTACAAAGATTTCAAAAAGCATTGCTTATTTTTTCCACCAATTTAATTGGAATTGTTTTGTTTGGAGGTAATTTATAAATACACACATGCTTTGTTATGAGTATTTCATTTAATAGCATAAATAACAGATATCTAAAAAATAATCTGCATACGTTTTCCGAATCACACCCGGCAAGTCAAATTAGAACGACGTTTAAATTGGTTACTAATCGTTTTTTTTCTTTTGCCTCCTTTCATGTAGCTGTTGTTATGGTTTCATGTAGTCGTCATGGTTTGGGGAGCAATAACAGCATCCGATGATTTCTAATTGAATAGTTTGTTGGAAGGGTAAACAGCGAAAGTTATTTATCATTAATTAAGGAAAAGGTGCTGCCATGGATCTCTTCAATATTTTCAGACGGAGTATTTTTTTTCTTTATGAAATTTTTCCCTCCCACAAATTAAAAGCAGGGATGGGCGGTTTCCACGAGAGGGGCCTTCTCATTCCCCAGACCCGAATCCCATCGAGATCATACGGAAATGTCTCTTTGAAGAAGTTTACTTAAGAGGAGCCTAAAATCAAGTGCTGGCCTGTGGAATGGCGTCCGGAAGGCAGCGAGTATCGTAATTCAGAAAAAGCCAGATCTTATAAAAAACCTGTGTCTTACTACAAATAAAAGATTGTTGAAAGTACTAGAAAAGAAATGTGATCAGTACAATTATTAAAACATTATTAATACAAAAAAGATACTATACACTTATATTTGTCTCGGTTTGCAGCACTGTCAATCTTCAGAACAACAATACTCCCACTTGTGTTTATTTATTTGTATTTCATGGTACATTGTTCAAATTTTAAGGAAATATTAAAATCAATGGGAAAATCAAGTGTACACTATTATATGTATAGGAGAGTAAACATATCTACTCTGTATACTAATCTTGACATTTCTGTCAGAATTTTTTTTTTTTAATGAAGAAGCTGTTCGAATAGAAATAAGTTTATATTTCGCCTTGTAATATTAATATGTCAATATCAAGAGTAGATATCTACTAATATATGTATGATGTATAATGTAAATAACATTCTTTATTGTTACATTTAAAAAAGATTTATTGTTACTTTATACCAAGATTTCCCGATTCTCGAGGATGCCCGATGTATATATTTACTCGTTGTTATTGACAATAGTTTTAGGTAGTTATAGTATTTTAGTATAATGCCGTTTGAGGATACTACAGTAGTTTTTAATTTGATTGTTTTAAAATAACTTAAATAAGTGTCGTTACTAATTTTTAAATATTAGCATTTTGCTTAACAGTACAACTTACTCAAGATAAATTGTAGGGTTGAAATTGAATTTTCGAAACAACAATTACCATATCAATAGGCCTCATTTCTACAACATGCAATCATATGAAATTTTTTTTCTAAGAGTCGAAATTCTTGTTATAAAAACGAATATATGCTAAGGCTTTATCTCAGAGTTGGTAAAGCCATGCATTTTTTTTTGTTGTTGTAATTGTAGATTATATTTTTAAATCAAAAGTACTTAGTATAATAACAATTTATAATCTCTTGATTAAAACTGTCACTGTTATTATTTTAAACATTTCGACCATTTCACAAGTTTAAGTTGTCATTATCTATAAATTAATTTGAATTTTGGCTCAATCAAATCTGTAGGGAAATGTTTGCACCTCATTATCTTTTGTGTTGGAAACGCGTTCATCGGCTTGTAACAGATTCCATTATCTTAGTCCTTATTTCGACTCTGGACGGTTTAGTGATTTCTTACATTATGGGCTTGTGCCCAACGATTCGTCGGATTTTCTTAATTGAGTTTTATGCCCCTTCAACCATATAAAACAATTAGATTAGCAATTAAGTATTAGATTCGCTCGTCTACTAATTAATTGCTAAATAGTTAATTGATTTCACGTCCCACTTTTAATTGACTCGTTTAACCCGGAATTCAGTCCGAATACACTTTCCAACTTAAAGCAATAGGTTGGTATCCTAAATCACATAATCTTTAGGATTTTATTTCTTAGTTGTTATTTATATTATTTTGGGTTTAATTATTACCAGTTTGCAATAATCTCAATCTTGTCACCTTAAATGATTTTTGGGATTTTTCATTGTTGAATTAATAATTTCTGATCAGTAATATTTATTTTAGCGTATTCAATATGAGCATTGAAAAAGATTTAAAACCTTTATTCTTTTGTTCATACCAATCAAAAACAATGATGAAATGGAAATTTCAATTAGAGTACATATAATCTCATTTTCAGTACAAATTTCGTTCTTTTTATTATTTTAATCGTCGTTAAATAGCATAAAACTTAAAGTTATCCATGCAATCAAGCATTATATTCCATAATATTCTAAACAAGTTACTAAAATGAACCTTATTCAAATCTTATTCATCTTAAGCATAAAAATCATGTAGCTTTTATTTTATGAATTCTTATCTGACCAATTTTAGTTTTACATGTGTAATTTGATCGTTTCATTTTCATATTATTCACTTATACTACAGCTAGAAAGAATTTGAAAATGGGCTTGATTGTATTTAAAAATTAATTGAATTAAAATTGAATAATAATAAAGCTGAAATGGCATTATTATGTCTTTTTAGCAGTAGGAGTCAGGTTTGATAACTATACATAAATCATAGTATATGTATAGGGTAAATGTGTATAGTATAACCCAGAGTAAATGTGTATAGTATATAGACCCAATAACTCCATCTTCTTTTCAATATCGCTCTAGAAGCAATAATCAATAGAGCAGGATTGAACATGGAGTAATAATAATTTTCACAATGATGATCCAGGTTCTGGCCTATGTAGATGACGTAGTCATCATTGGTAGATCCCTTCAGAGCGTTAGAATCGCCTTTGAAGTGATGGATTTAAAAGCTAAAATGATCGGCCTTCATATCAATGCAGGGAAGACCAAGATTATGGTACAGGGGATGCAGACTCACTGTGAAATAGGATCTCACAGTTTCAAGGTGGTCAACATTTTTTCGTATCTTGGCTCTGGAATCAACGATAGTCTCAATGAGGAAGAGGAGATTGGAAGAAGAATTGCTGCAGGAAATTGGGCCTATTTCTCCATCTCTAAGCTAATAAAAAACAAACTTGTATTCTGTTCTACCACGTTTATGCTCTACAAGACGCTTGTAAGACCAGTACTTTTCTTGTTAAGACCAGTGGACCCTCAACAAGAAAAGTACCAACCTGCTAGATATGTTTGAAAGAGTAATTCTGAGGAGAATCTTAGGGGCTGTATGCGATAATGGTCAGTGGCGACGAAGGAAAAACAATGAACTGTTCCGGCTCTATAAAGAATCAACATTACATCAAGATACAAAGCCTGAAATGGGTTGGACATGTAATAAGGTTGAGTAATGAAAGAGTGGTCACCTATTCCGGATGGTATGAGTCCACCTGATAGGCCAAAGGGTCGATGGAGGGATGCTGTGGACTGGGCATCCCCTGTACCATAATCTTGGCAACTGGGGATTCCTATCAGCTCTCTGTATCCCTGCAGAAGACAGAGAGAAGTGGCCGTTGAGCAGGCCAAGGTCAGCCGTGTGCGCTTGTTGTGACGATAGATGAAGAAGAAAAAGATATGTATATGTGTATTTATATATATTAATTTAAATATAAATATATAAAAGGTATGACGATTTAGATATTTTAAGAAATCGCCAATGACCTATCTACAATACCGCTTGACCTCTGTCTACAATCTATTTTTTCTACATCTTGAATCTCTGGCAATTCTAACGCCACCCTATCTCAAGAAATATTTTTTTTTTTACCGATGTAATGGTCCGATTTATTTAAGTTAAAACCAAAATTCAAATGTCCGATTATTATCTGTATGAAAAATACGCTACAAAAATTAAAAAGATAAAGCCAATGAAACTCTATGCATACCCAATTGAAGCTTGGGATTGATTGATAGATAGTCTCGACCTTTCATCAGATCTAAGCGATTTCAATCTTTTTTATCTAAATTAATTAATGTGTGTGTGTTCTCTGCTTGCCCCCTACGTTACTTACTAACATGAGCGATTTTAAAACCGGTTCAGTAGAACCTAAATCTATTTAATGGATCCTATGGCAGTATTTAGTCTCGCTTTTATTTATATGAATTCCAATAATAAGAATTAGGAGTGAATAATGTTGAATTCTATTCGGCGTTCCATTGCCCTCTGCCCTGGCTCAGTGAAAGTCTGATCTCCCAGCTGACGCCAAGGTGAGCCTGCCTCCACCATTTTGTCTTCCATATGTTCATTAGTACTGAGGTAAGGGTTACTTAAACCTGTGACGAAGGGAAGTGAGGTGTTTCTACCCCCGAAATGAACCGTTGAGAAAAAAATAACGAGCCAGTTAAAATATATATGTCCTGGTGGAAACAATAAAAAAAAAATATGAAGGGTCTTGGATTCAGTACCCGCTAGAGGCTGTTGCTGGCCATTTTCGCCTCAATTTTCTTACAAATGACGTGGTATCTCACTTCCTGTGCGGCAGAATTTAGGGAGCAGTAAATTTTGACTGAAATTTTATATTTAGGCTAAGTTAAATAAATTTAGAGGGAGTGGAGTGAGTCAGTGTTAAAGCACAGAGTAGCCATGCCGGAAATCCTGGTTCAAATCCCGCTGCAGGCAGTTACTTTTATTTAGTCTGTTTGCGACGGGAGGTGGATCATATAGGATCTATGCCCCTCCTGGGGCTCACCCAGCCTCTATAAAATATTATAAGAATAGGGTACCCATAATAAGGGGAACAAATCTGGCGGATGAGCGTGACAGTCTCTATGGTTTTTTTTTAATTTATTTTTGGTCATGAAACAGTACAGCCTCTACCAACCCCAGACCCGTTCACGAGTTGTAGTGGTACAGGTTTTTTTTAAAATATTTTTTTTATTTTATTGTATTGATTTTATTTCAGTCTACATTGATGTGCGATGTTCACTATTCACTCCATACGATGCTGTAGGCATTTATTGTTGTAATTAAAGGAGTTTTGACCCTCAGTTAGTTCCCTTCCACAAAAAACTATCTTTGGTTCCGCTCCTTACTTTAACGTGATGTTAGCAGCTATAGCAGCAGAAGATTATTATAGTATTAGTGGTATAGGAGTCATTTATACCGAATGTTACTTTATTTTTTTGTTTATTAAGTGGTTCGCAACGAGCTCTCGGTGGTGTCGAATAAGTTCGTAATTGGTGCTACTCACTTCAATATTTTTTTTTTGTTTTTTCCCCCTCAATAGTTCCTCAATTCTTGAAACTAAGAAAAAAATATTTTTTTTCGTCTTAGAATCCTAGGTACTAGAGAAAAAATGGACTTCCCATAGTAATAGCATATATAAGCTAAAATAAAAATATTTAAGAAAATGTTTTGCAGCACAGAAGAATAAAATTTACTGTCAGGTAATAAAAGGTCCATGTGACTCGGACTAAATTTTTTAATATTTTTTTTGTTTGTAAACTTTTATTAAAATAAGTTTTAGTGAATGAGAGAAAAAAATAATAAAAAATTTTAACAATTATTTTAATAATTTTATTTTTATTTTATAAATAGTTATTTATTATTTAATTGTGTGTGTGTATTTGTTTGTAAAATAAAAAAATACTGTTGAGGTAAAGATAAAGACAGACTATTTCCAGCAACCCTCTTCCAAAATGAATACACTATTTTTGTTCTGGTTCTAAGGATATTAATATCACTCCACACGCAAAGAATTACTCCTTTCTTGGATATATTTTGTCGGCCTTATTTTTGGTTGATGATTTTTAGACTAAGCAAAATTAACTTTCATGGTAACCCTTTTTAATTAGTTATGATTTATTTACTAATGGAAAATCTATTAATAAAGTCTTAAAGTCATTTTATGTTATTCCTTCTCTTGACTAATTTCCATCGTTCAATTTTTTTCTTATGCCTCATTAATTTTAAGACAATTTTATACGTTTTGTTGAAAATTTTTGGTTTTATAAATGCTCCTTTGCCGTTAAAACAATATTTATAGGATTATATGGGATTGTGAATAAATCAAGTTTTTAGAACACACTGACGAAAACACTCTATCCCAAGAATGGAGTGGTTCAATTTTTTTTTTTATGTCCTGATAATCAGAATTCCTAAAATAAACGATATGAATTGAATATCTATATTTTTAGGGTTACATATCTTTATTTTCGCAACTACTTGATTTAAATAAATGAAAAATAGTAAAATCGATAAATTTTCACTAAATCAAGCGCATCCAACTCAAGTTAGGGACGAATGGAAACCCTCGAAGTTTGGTTTTGTGTTTCAATAGCAAATCCATTGCATTCCAGGATTTCCTTCATTAATCTTGTTTTTCATCATTTGATACTTATTTTTTATTTCAGAAAATAAAAGTAAATAAATAAATTAAATTTATTTAATAATTTAATTTAAATAAATCATACCATAGGGAGCTAAGTAGCTTAGTGTTTAAGGGATCTGTGAAGCAAGTTTAAATCCAAGTTCGAAGTTAAATTATTTATCCCTCCGACCCTGACGAATCTGCAAATTTCCCTCGGATCATCTATCCTCTGTATCCTTAAAATAAAAAACCTGTGCCACCACATTTGTTTCGGTACATGGTAAAGACTGTATTGTTTCTTGGGAAACGGTTGTGCGGGGAGATGATTTGTTGAGTCGCGCTCAACCGCAAGATCCCCCCCCTTATTTTGGATACCCAATTTTTAGAGGTGTGCACGTGAAAGATTTCATAGGATCGATAACAGATTTAATAAAAGTCTGCTAACAAAGCGAGATTTGAACCATGGGGCTTCAGCAAGGCAACTCAATGCTCCAACACTGAGTGACTCCGCTCCCTGGATCCTCAAAATGGGTACCATAATTAGGGACGGGCTAATCCTCTTCTTTTAGATAAGGTTTTGCTACAAAAGTGTAATGTTCTTATAATAGACTAAACCCAACACCCTTCGTAGGTCGTACTTATTAGTTTTCGGTTTTCGAAAAGTGATATTGTCTTGCTTTGAAATTGCACTTCGTACAATAGTAAACATATTTTTGCCCATTTTATTCCCAATAATAACATTATTATACGCTTATTAGTTTATTATCCAATACATACCATAATTTCTTGGCAAAGCATTGGCACGTTATGTTAAAAATAAAATTGTATATATTCAAATTTATGTATTTTTTATTGAAGGAAGCAAAAAAAAAAAAAAAATGATATTCGTATTCTCTACTGGCGTTTAACTCATTGGTTATATATTTTTATATTCACTATTAATTACCGTATGATAGAAATTCTGTTCTTTTTTTATTATGGTCCATCTTGATGGTTATTTAAAATGTAAATACCTGAAGTGTTGGAAATCGATTATAAATTTTTAACATGCTTCCCTGCAGTACTTCATAACATCATGATCATATGAAGGCAGGTTTAGATTAACAATCTAGAATCAATCTGATGTTTGCGGAGTAAAATAGTCAGTTTCCTAACTTGGATATTGCAGCGTTATTCAAAAAGGATGTTGACCAACCTCGTGTGTTGATATTGTTCATCAGGTAATTAGTTCCCAGGTGTGCCAACCATTATATCCTTCAATTGAACGCATTGTGGGATAAGACCTATTAACCCCTTAACTCACTTATTATTGAGTTTTATATTCAGTTTCTATACAATTACGTTTATTCTGAAATTTAGTCTTATTTTTTGGTTATTATTTTGATGCATTGTTCCGAAGCTCCTCTTTCTCTCCTCCTTCAGAAATAAAATCATCTTCACCTCCCTTGGCCAGCTTCCACTTATACTTATTATAATGTAATACAGTAACTTATTATAATTCCTCTTATTCCTTAAAATATTACTCTCAAGTTTATTAAACTCTGACTGAAAGGTCTGAAGCTGCCACCGTTCTGTTTCGTTCATTATTGTCGTTAACGTGTGTGTTTATTTGATCTTCACTAGTTAATAGTGTATAAACACAAGTAGTGGCGCTTATTAAGATCTTTAATGCCGAAAATTGCCAAGTCATGCTTGTGGGATGGGAACATTATTTTTTCAAAAATCACAATTTTGACGATAATATCTTCAGGAAAACTAGAAATATTATGATAAGATACCTCAATGCCATCTTAGCTTGTCAGTGCTGTTATCTGATTCAAATAATGATGTCAAATGATTCAAATTTAAAAGCTGAACAAATTAAAAAATAATTCAATCCTTTAAGGTTATCTGGCGTGGTTATATTCCTATTAATACATCGCCGCCTTTATTTCCTCATTCTGCAAGATTTTATTTATCAGTAAATAAAACACCAAGGGGCAGCCTGTGGTCTGGTCATTAGCACAACAGCCTACTAAGCCCAAGATCGCGGTTTCGTATCCCGGCAGGTGGCCCTAGAATTTTTTAAAGGGAGTAAAAAATCCTTAGTTACACCATCCTTTGGAAGGGACGTTAAACAGGGATCCCGAGCTCGTACGATGTCAAGTACTCGTTAAAGATCCCTATCCTAATTAAACCTGGATAGGCAAAATTTAGGGCTCCCACTGTAACATTGTCCGACTAGCCATAACGGCATAAAAAGTGACGTTAAATTAATGAACAACAAATAACAGTATATCAATAGTACTAAAATATACAGATTATGTTGCATGGGTCGTTTATTCTTCTATGCTATTTTAAGGCCTTTATGGTCTTACCAGTAGATGCTCAGTTAATTTCCTGTGGCATTTTGTCTTAGGTTCTTTACTGGAATGGGGAGGATCCAATGACATGAGGAAGTAATTAAGAAAGGACGGATTCGGTTCAGTTCAGTTCAGACTTCTCGCCGTTTTTTTTTTTTTTTTTTTTCCCTTAACCCCTATAAGTTTGAAATCTGTAATCTGGGTTACGATTAGGTTGGAGAGGAATCTCTTTTACTGTACTGCGCACATTTTAAGAGGAGGATGAGAAGACGGAAGGTTCTAATTTCTTTCTTTATTTCTTAACTTTGGATTTTTGCGGTGATGGGGCACACCGTGTCCTTTTCCTTTTATTGTTTATTTTTATATTTCTCAGTTCAGGCTGAGACTTTGACCGTGATCTTGCCACGTTTGTGGCCGTCCTGCTGGAGTGAGTGTCCTGAAAAGAGGGTTAGTACTGTATTTCAGACTGTCAAAAAATTTGATGTGTCTGCGTTTTATGAAGTCTGTGACTATCGGTAAGTCGAGAGTAGTGTGTAGGAGGTCCATTTTTGTTTTGTTTAATGTCGTGTGTCTCACTATGCGTTGTAGTACGCCGTTCTGAAACTGTTGGAGCTTTTTTGCTGTCGCCGGTGTGATGGTACTTAAAAGTGGTGCTCCGTAGAGGAGCGCCGGTCTTAAGATGCTTTTGTAGATGGTCAGCTTGAGGCGGAGGGATAAGTTAGGAGATGTAAGCAGGTGGTTAAGTCTGTAGGACTTGGTCCGAACCGCCCTGAGTTTCTTCCTGCAGTGGTAGGCTAGTTTCAGGTGTCGGTCTAGTGTGACGTTTCGCCGTTTCGAAATTTTCTCCACTATAATATTTTCCTGTCAATTACTTGTTCTGGGAATGGGAAAATTGGATCGTAAAACCAGTCGAGCTTATTATTGACTCACCGGCGCTAGGTCTCCAAGTGGATAATATTTTATAACATTGCCGCTGTCACCAATGAGGTTTTTACAATAGGTTACTCCTCCTTTGAGAACTTATCTTGTCAATATTGCGGTAAAAATATTATAATACTTTTAAAAACAATTTTATTGGATTTTATTATATTAACTCACAGAATATTCTCTACTACTCTATGCTATGTAGATCGCACAGAATTCTTCCGTTGTTAACAGATTAAGTAATTAATCTATCACAATTATTACAGTGAATATGGTGCTTAAGTTAAGCACAGAGGAATGATATAAGAATAACATGTTTCATTATCATTAATTATTTATTCAGGGATCACCTGAAATTGCGTTCTTGTCCTGGCGCGACTTGATGTCTAATCAGTCCCCTGATTAAAAACAGATTCAAATAACAACTCCTTAATCTGGTTCACATAAAAAAACCTTATTACCTCTGCATTTTAGTTGCAAGTTAAGAACAAAGAAAGAATCTTGGGATTCAACGCGATGTAATCCTTCTCAATTTCTCGGAGTATCCTTGGCCCGAGACAGTTTCGGCTGATTAAGGATAGCTCGTAGAAGACACGGAAGGCTTCCTCCAGTTGTCCAGTGAACCTTAAACGGCTCGGTTCCTTTGTCGCCGAAGAAGGCCAGGCAGGCCGCAGCTATCACATTTCCCAGGAACAAAGCTTTTTATCCTAGCGAAATTATTTCTTCTTTTGTGCACCAAGATTCTTTGACGTTTCATCATTTCGGGGAATCTGGTTTATGGTTGTTATCGTGTCTTTAGTTTTTTTTTCGTATTCTCTTTGTTTTTGTTATTAGTTATAATCTGAAAGGAGTGGCAGTAACAGTAGCCAAGTGAACCCAGAGTTTCCGAAGTTCCCATGTTCAAAACTGTCTACGGCAGACAATTTATTAATCTGTTAACATCCAGGGATGAACCGTGTTGGATCTGGAGATACTCCTGGGATCAACCAACATCTTTAAAGTGGACACCCTTAATTGGAAGGAAAACATTGCAATTGAGCATGTTCTAGGACAAACATTTTTCTGCTCAACCGTAGTCCTAAAAACTGTACACTCCCTACCACGCACTGAACACAAGGACCTGAATGGGTTGTAGTGGTACACTTCTTTTTTTTTATAATCTGATTTGGTTTATAAACGGAAGCTTCTATTTAGAAGTCGGTTGTTTCGGAATCGAACCACCTCTTTCTAATAAATTCTTACAGGATCGAACGGTAATTTAAACCTTTATTGCAGTAATTTTAAAACTGAATTTTCTTAATAGTATAACTCAGATAAACAGCGGATAAAATATTTATTTGTTATCAATAATTACTATCATTTTCTGGTAAAGGAATAAAATATTTAATTAATGATAAGTAATTTGAAGTTTCATTGAATTCTCATAACCCTATCGTTAGATAGGCTGCCATAATTTTATTGGAGAATTATTGGCTAACCTTATACATTTCTTCTACATCCCTTTGCCTACATCCTAACTAATTAATACTGGACCAACAAACAAAAATAGTTTTTACCATACTATGAATAAACAATTCAATCAAATTCATTTAATTTGTTCATCAATGGGAAAATAAATATTGTTTTTTTTAATTAAATCTAAAATTAATTGTCAGGAAAAACATTTTTTGTTGGTTTTAAAGTACATTACTAAATATGTGAAAAGTTTCTTCAAATACTTGTTTGATTTTTAGTTTTTAAATTTTTATAGGAGCTTTGTGTGACTTGATTAATCTAATTAAATAAAAGGTTAGTGAATTTGTTTGGCAGGATAGACAATGGAGTACTAATTCACCTTTCATCGCCCGACATTTAAATGTCATTCAGGTCTCAGCCATTTTAGCTGAACGAAAGAATATTTTACAGATTATTTTTATACATTGAAACAAAGTAATTAATACTATTAAAATTTAGTGGCTTAAAGCGGTTTGTTTGGAGATTTTGAATTCCTGCCTTGACAAGTATTTTATCGCCTCTGTTGAGTATTTGCTCTTATATATCAAACCATAATAGTTTAGAAAACGAGTAGTAGTTTTATAAATAATGGAAACTTTGATTGGTATGAATTTTGGAGTAATTGAATGGAAATGTAATTAGTTAAAAATCAAATTACAACCCATTATTTACTATTTAAAAATGAAAGGGTAGGAAGACAAACAATTAGATTTTCATCGTTGCAGATTGTATATTCGCCATTTTTTCATTATAAATAATCGAAGTAAATTTCTTATCAGCTCAAGAAAAATCTTAAATTTAATAGGATCCAATTTTTCTTTACCCCTAATGAAAAAATATTATAATTGTTTTAGGATCGTTTAATTATTTTCTATAATTAGTTACACTTTTTCAGTTTTTAGTTCCTGAGATTCCTGGTTTAGGTCAACGTTAGGGCAGGGCGGTAATTTGTCCCAGATCTCGAATGTTTTCCTCCAATTAATGGTACCACATTTATAGAGGCTGGGTGAGCCCAACAATATAATGAACTGCTTTATTTTGCAATTTTTTGATAATATAAGCATTGTTTGACTAAAAAAGTCAATATTTGAAATTTGGAGTTACCCGCTTTTGATCTTGAACTTAATTATTCGATTTACTAATCAGTCAGCAGCCGATTTTTCAAATTTCAATTTTCTAATTGTCTATTAATAATTGGCAAAAATGATTTAAATTATATTGCATTTTAAGGTTTAAAAAAGTTAAGAAGAATAAAGACTGCTTAATCGATTAATAAATTGTTAAGTCGTTAATTGAAAAAATGAAAAAATTTTAAAGCAATTAGTCAAAGGCTTTCTTTCAATATTAATGTTTGACAGCTAATAGATCGTTACCCTTGAGTTAATTAGGTAATTAACTATTGAAGTACTTTGTTACGACATTGTAAAACGTTTTATAGTTTGTATAAACGTATTATAAATTGTTATGATATTATATAAGCCTCATGATATAAACATAAATTTAATGAACAGGAGCCTGGCCGTACAGACTGGACTATAGTTCAGGGTTACAGGCTTGGCATAATATGCGTTCATAGGCTCTAACCTGCCTTCCTCATGGCTAGCAAAGGATTCACAGCTTAATGTTAATTATCTAAATAGATTCACGCTTTACTAAATAATTTCCCGGTTGTTAAACTTTGGGTTTACTGATTTTTTTCCCATGCCTACAATGAATATATCCGTAAGCTGGGGGAAATAAGGGGAAAAATCTGGCTCAAATGAGACAACTCACACAAGCTAGAGAGGAATTGACGAGATGGGTTGAGGGTCCTCCACACTGAAAGGTACAATTAGGAAGGTAAAGAAGAAGAAGAAGATTATTCAATCAAAATGCTTTAGGTTTCTAGAGCCCAAAAATCACCATCTCTTAAAATGGCGGATGTGCTGTGTGTTGGTGCATGAAAGTAGTTTTTTTCCATTCCATGCATTATTTGTTATTTGCATGGAATCTAACAACTTTTCTAATTAAATAAGTATTGTCTTCTGGTTTTACAAATTCTTCATTTTTTTTTCGAAAAACGACTCAAATTATTTTCATAAACCATATTGCTTCAATGCTCAATAAAATGGATTTAAATTCTAACCTGATCTTAACTTTTTATATCAATGGAACAATCTGGAAAGGCTAAAATGCTGCATTTTCTACTCAAAACCACCTTTAATAATATTTATTTGAAATAATTAACCGAATGATAATAAAAAGAAACCTTGAGTAGTAATTCCTTTTTCAGAGATCATGTTATCAATAATTATCAATAAATTATAAATATTAAAGTAGCTGTGGAGGAAAATGATCGCATTTTCAGTTTAATTGGCTTAGATAACGTCCAGTTTAAATGAATTCGGAGGGAATCCAGAGGTAAGGAATTCTTTCAAATCCCTCCTCCCAAAAAAATGTATATACATGCAGTCGGAAGAAAAAAGTTCAAAAGCCATAAAGTTCGGGGAAAACGCGCAGCCATCGCTGCATCAGAACTCTGGTAAACTGGTGATATTTTTCTGGAGAGACGCAAACCTTTTTACCTATTTACGTATTACATAAAACAAAAAAAATCAGAAGAATTGTATTGTTTTGAAATTCTCAGGTAATGAAGAAATTATGAGTTTTATGTAATGCTTGCATAATGAACCGCTCCGGTATGCAGGTCCCCTTGGCAAAGACTAGCCTATTCCCTGCCGGCTCGTTATGTAATGCACCTATTTCTGGCGCTTCTCTCAGTTTTATCGTGTTGTTTTCTTTTAAACGTTAGTTCCATTGTAATTACTCTACGCTACACTAAAAGAAGTATGTTTTACCCGTTCTATCGTGGCCTATACTAACTTTCGACGGATATCTTCGTAAAGATTTATCGATGTCTTCTGAAAGTTAAGTTGCGTTTAAAGACTCTAATTTGGGAGAATAATTATATATTTTATGATTTAATATTATTTAATAATGATGAGAATTGTTTTAATTCTATGATCCTATAGTAATCTGATTGAGGTTCAATATGGATCGCGGCTGCACAAAATAGAATGAGATGACGAAATCTGCAGGAGGAGGTCCAGACTCAATAACTGGGATGTGCTATTGATGATGATGATGATATTTTTAAAAAAAATTTCAAAATTCAATTTTCTAAAATTGAAATATTACCTTCAACAGGATGAAAACATCATCTAGTGGTATAAAATGGAAATCAGAGTTTGTTAACTAACAGCAATACATCAATGGCAAAACAGATTTTCGAATCACATATTTTGTACTTAGGTTAAAAAAAATTAATAAAGTAAAGTGAATTAAATTTTACAATAGAATCGAATAAAACAGAAACATGAATTGAATTCTGGGACAGAATTACAACGTTACATCAAAAGTTAGTATTGGAAAAAATAAAAACAACGTTTAATGCCAGGGACATATCTATTAATTAATAAAAGTAAGCTAAATACTACAAAAGAGACAAAAATTATAAATAGTATGACATAGGAAAAACACCGAAAATAAACCCGTATGCCTTTACATTACCTTGAAAAAACAACCAATCAACATTTCGCATGTCATGGTCAGGGCACACGCTATAAGAAAATCACACCTTACCACATGTTAATTATGGAGCGTCCTGGAGCAAGGTCACTGTCTCTATTTGATGAGTCTATTTGCACTGTGTGCTGGTTTGAGATGTGCTACACTTTGACTTCTTTGTGGTGTGTCCTGATGATGCCTGAATTGGCGAAACGTTGATTGGTTGTTTTTTCCCCTTATTTTGGACTTGTTTCGGGGACTTTTCTTGTTGCATCCCATACATACTAATATTTGCTTATTATCAAATAAAATCGCAAATACGTTTAATTTTAAGGAAATAGTTTTCAATAAGATAAAAAGCTGGTCGCATGCTATGACAGAAAGAGAAGCTTCGTGGCCGCTGAGTTGAGCAATTACGTTAGACATCGTGTGGGAAGTGTTACATAAGGAAGTTCGGATTATTGTGTGTGTGTGGAAACTGTAACTGTTCTATGTCATTGTCTTTCCTCCTATTCACCGTTCTTCGCCCGTCCTTCGCCAGTTCGTGTTGGGCCAGGGCCGTGCGAAACCTCCGGAGTCATGAAAGGAAAAACAAAAGCTATCTAGGAGAAATGAGGTTCAGGGCGAAGTGGGTTAGACGGCATCTGGGTCCTTTCGAAACTATTATAAGAACTCTTAATAGGTCTGTTGATGAACGAATTATATTTTCCGGAATAATAAACGCTTGTAAACTTGTTTTATTTTATTGTGTATTATTTATGATTATTATTAACAAACCCTTTATTCATCTTCTTCTTTCCCTTCCTACGTCTACCTTTCAGTGAGGAGGAGCCTCTACCCGTCGGCCTCGTGCCAACCGATCTGCTCAAGAGTTGTACCACTTTCCTCTCCCAACTGGCGAACTTATTCCCAATACGTAGTTCGTGGTTTTGTACCTGTAGATCTATCTTCGAACATCTTCCTTAGTTTTCGATCCTGAGTCATTTGGTTAATGTATCCGAACCACTGTGTGAACCCATTATCATGTTTTATTAATAATATAAAATAAGGATTTGACGATTATTTGGTTTATTTTACCTGTACTACGTACATCCATGAAGTGTCTTAGGTAAGAGACTTAGTGGAGACTGTATTCTTTCTTAGCCAACGGTTGTGTAGCGAGGCGATTTGGCCAGAGATCACCTTTAACCGCCAAGCTTTCCTCCAATAAGGGTACCCTCGTTATATAGGCTGGAGCCCCAGGCAGTAATAATAATTGTGCAATAATATTTTAATACAGGCAATTCGTATTACTAATCGTGCAATCAATTGTATAATTTGCTTTTTAAATTTATTTCTTGTGTTAGCTGATTAGAATTTCATTAAAATTACTTAACCAGATGGGGTGTTTTTTTTATGCTGTAAAAATATTTTGGTCACCATACATGTAAAAATACAATAAAAGTTTTTTTTTTAATTTTCATTCAATGATTCTGTCAATGAAGGTAAAACTACTATTGATATTTACAATCCTGAAAACTCCTTACTTAATGCTGAGGACGAACAGCTATTGGAAAAAAAATAATATCAAAATATATTTTTTTTTTGGTGGAGGAACCGAGAGGATTAAGTATTTTATGTCATTCTTAATAATATACAAAACTTTAGCCATAAGTTAAAAATTGTTGATATTTGAAATATCAAACGAATTTAATAAAAAACATAATAAATATATATGAATATAAATTATTATATTGATACGTAATATATAAATTATATATATTGAAAATCTAAGTTTGCTAATATCTATCCGGGAATTTATCTTATATAAGCTTAACTATTTCTTTTTAATTATTTTCATAGTTAGAAGTATTTATTTACATACAATACGACTTTATTACGACAATTGCCATATGTCGTAAACTAAGAATGATTTCTTCCAGTTTTCCCGGTCCTGGCAGTCCTCCTCTGTAAACCCTCTGGATGTCATTCCTTCTAGCAAACCATCGTACATTATTGATCATTTCTTTGCCGGACATCCTCTTCTCCTCCTCTCCTTAGGAACTCAGTTTATTATTCTCTTGGGTCATCGATTTTCTGACATTCTCATTACATGGCCGTACCAGCTCAGCTTTTTGGTCTCAATAGTGTACAAGATATTGTGGGGTTCCTGTTCTTTTTCTCTGATCACGTGATTAGGGATATGCTGGAGTTTCTATATACCACAACTACGTCTCCTGAAGTCCATCTCCATCGCTATGATCATTTTTTCTAAGTTGGTTATGATGGCCTATGTTTCCGAGCCATACTATATAATGCCACACTTTTGATAAAGGAGTGGTAAAGTCTTTTGATTGTAGACAATTGAACATCCTTACTCCATAATATAGAATTTAAAGTTGTTATTGTCTTTCTTCCTTTAGTGACCTTTTCCTTTATGTCAAAATCGCAGCCAGTTCTAGTGGAGAGTAAATGAAAAAATATTCTTTTCCGAAAATGGATACTCGGGAATTTTTTACATGAACAGTTTCAACAAAAATGTTCCTAATTTTGGCATACAAGTCTTATTTACCAAATATAAATATAATAAATAATTTGCAATTATATTGGCTAATATGCAATAAATATATTGATGTATATATGTGTATACTGTATATATGTCATTTATAAGCTCAATATTTTTTTTTTTTTAATATCTATATATTTTAACTAGTTTCTCAAATCTTGATAAAAACATACGAATTTCAGGCGTTGATGACCCAGGGGTTTTACGCCTTAAAGCCCAAATAAACAGAAACAGAAACAATAATTTGCAATGTTTATATTATTATACAGTTTTCACTATGATTATTTATTTTATTTAAAATGTAAGACGCAATCGATTTCAGAAGTCCTGAATAGTTATTTAATCAGTAAAATGTGAAAATCTATTATAACTTTAAAGCAAATTACTACTTTGTAATCCATTCATAAGTAAAGAGAATTTGTTAAATTGTATACCGTTCTTCAAACAATTTCTGATATGTTTTCCTGAAATCTGTATTATAAATCCTATTATTATTTAATAGTGAAATCAGTAATGCGTGTACTGTATATCCTACGCCTTGCCTATTTCGAATCTGTAAACAAAATTTATAAATTATTAACCCTCGATGATGAAAATAGCTAATAGAAGTAGACAAATTTATTATCTTGAGATGATGATTATTCATTGACGAATTTAGGTTTTATTAAAAATATATTGTTTTTCCAAGTAATAATTAATGTAGTTAGTTCGTTACTTTCTCCATCATGATAATAAAAACGATGTAAGTCGTTTAAACTGATACTTCCCGCCAATTTACGTTTTTTTAAACGGAAATTCTTCTTTCATATTTGAAGGTCCATTTCATCTGATAACTCATATAATATTTATGCTCACTTATATGGTAAAAAGCTCGATGTACCCAAAATTAAAACTTCATCTCAATGAAAAGTTGTATTGTTTTTTTACTAAATTAATTACCATAGTTTTAGTATTTCATACATTTAATGGTTATCATTTATCATAATTATAAGAAATTTGTGATAAGATTTTATAAAACCTTATATTCACCTAAATCAATAATAAAATTATTGTTAAATTTAGTTATCAGAATATATAAGTGTGTATTAAAGTATGAATCTAAACTAATTGGTTCCCTGAGAAGAGTTTAGTAATGCATATTTTAGAAAATTACATGTTTTAATTATGTATCCCATAAAAATAAGAGATTGCTAAGTAAATAATGTTAATAGATTGATGGTATTTTTTTATGCCGGTTTGTACCGGTAAACAAAGACCAACCCAACAAATCAAATATTATTATAACGGACCGGAAGACTGTTGCTACAAGCTCAGCCTACAAGATCTTTGATGTTATGTTAAGAGAACAAACTTAGTAATTCATTATTTATTCATGTAAGATTCCTCCATAATTATAGAGCGGGGAGGATCAGTGAGTAGCGATACAGTATAACCATTCTCTTGTCAAGAAATTTATAAACCTGTGGATTAACTCAGCTGTGAGGTCGGGATACGCTCCTTGGGCCCACCTAGTCTTCATGAATTGGGCTTTCTGAACAAATCATCTGTCTGCACAACTGTTAAATTAAAAATAGTACAGTCTTTCAGGCACCGCACCCACGAATTATAAATGGGTGTACTGTTTCAGTTATTTTTAAAGTTATTGTTTCAGTTATTTTGGTGATTATTAAAAAAGTACGGTTAACAGAATATTGGCTTATATATATATATATATATATATATATATATATATATATATATATATATATATATATAAATCGCATTTTTCATATAAATATAAATCGCATCATATATAAATCGCAAAGTTTCAAATATAATTATCCTGTTTGTCCATCATAAGACAAAAAATGGTAATAAAAACCATTTCATTTAGCGGTCAATAGTCAAAATTTTAGAACAGTTGTTCAGTTAAAATTACAAATTTTTCTTGACATTTTGGTGGATGAACTCCTTCCATTGTTTGTTTTTTTATCCATGTAACGTCACTTGTATGCTGCTATGATTATTCAAAAATAGTCTAAAATAGCTCTAAATATTTGTCTAAATAATTAGGGTTCGGGAATCTTTAATGAGTACTTGACACCTCACATGCTCAGGACCTCTATTTGACATCCCTTCCAGAGAACAGTATAACTAAGGATTCAATACTACCTTTAAAAAATCATAGGGCCTCTTGTCGGGTAATCAGTCCGCGATCTTGGACATATTAGGCTGTTTTGCTAAGCAACACCATTCCTTTCATTGTTTAGACTAGGAAAATAAATGTAAAACAAAATAATATATAATAGTTTGCATCAATTCGAGTTGGTAACATCTTGAATTAGCAAGGTATGCAGTCAAAAACACGCAAACATATTCCATTCCAGCGTGAGATCTATGCTAAGGAAACGGTTGACTCTGCATGAATAGGAGCTGAGATTATTTCTACAAGGACCGTTTAACTTGGAGACGAAGCCACATGTTCATGGTGACTGTATAACGGGACTACTAGCGGCACTAGGTAAAATATTACAGAGAAAACCTCTTCAGTCCCGCGTTACCATTGCCCTAGTGTAGTGCACAGGGTATCCGTTTGTTGGTTTCGGTAAAAGATCTTGTCACATGTATGGATATTATCAATCATATCAAAGTCCTCGATTCTTCAAATCATTATAAACAAAAAAAATCTTTAAAATCTTGCTATGTTAATAACAAGCAGTGGTAGTGCAGTCGGTGGTAGAGCCATGCCAAAAATCCTGGAGGTCGAGCGTGATCTAGAACAAATCACTTCCCTGCACAATCGTTGCCTATGAAACAGTGCAGTCTCTACAATGTACTAAGCCTTGGACCGGTAAACGGGTTGTAGTTGTACAGTTTTTTTTTTTTTTATGTTAAGAACAGTTTCAGATAGTTTCTTCGAAGTATTCGCTGTCTCATCTACCTTTGGCATTGTCAATTGTTCCTTGATGATGTTCGTGGAAGAGAATAAGAAAGATGGAGGAATTAGAAACGACAAGACTTTTCTCACGACTGTGCCGTCCGATTGCGTCACCACGCTAGGCCGGTCACGTACTTTTTAATATTGTTAACCAGAATCACAACCTCACCTCTCTTTACTGTCGGCCTAATGAAAGCAAACAGTCTAGTGATGTGGTTCTCACAATCTTCTAAACAGCGAAATAGAAACTTCAGAATAGGGTGCTTTCAAATATATTTTAGCCGAATAATTTATTTGAAGTAACTTTGGAAGATTTCCTACTCTTACTGCCCGTTATAGTTGCAAGTAATATGCACCAACTGGAAATTTCAGCTGACCATCCATCGTGAAGGGACGCGAGCGCAATGCGAAGTCGGCTCCGGTGGTCTTATGGATCGCCAACGGCTTTCCCATTTTATAAATAACTATTTGATGGTAGCCGGTTGATTCGAATTTCTCGGCACTGCATAATCATATTAAGCCGCTTTGGACTACGAATTAACAATCAGTCTAATTTCCTTATCTGAATCTTCTTCTGCTAGCTTTGACGTCCTGCAAGTAGCACTGAGCACCTCAATCAGTCCTTCTTACGTCTTATGAGTTCCTCTCCTAACTTAAAGCCCTTGTCGTTTTCACCATTCATCGAGATTCATCCCTGTTCATCATTTTATTCTCCTGAATACCAATTTCTTTAAGATCCCTATTACATGCCTGGAGTCATTCATAACCTCTTGTCTTGGGTTCTAAAATAATCCATATTTTTATAGTCAGCCGATCATAGGGGATTCTGAAGATGTTTCCATAAAAGGAAAACTTTTTTTTTTCCTAACGGGACAAGGCCACTTGATTCGAAGACTTTGGCATCAAGGAAGTGTTGCTGTGTTTTGTGTCCAAGGAACATCAACAAATAATATTTGTATTACCTTAGTAATGTACGTGTTTGATCATTGCTACAGTACACTGAGTGGTTACTCTGTTTCTAGATTCACTACCTAACAGTGCCACATGCCTAACTTCATAGTTGTAGCTACTATTAATGTCCAAAAATAAATACAGTTGTAAATATGTCATGAAAAGGTGTGTAATAATTAAACAGCGTGACATACATCATCATAGGATAGGAGGACATTATCATAGGATAATCTATAGAAGTAAAGAATACTAATTTTATTGCTATAAACGAATATCCAATAAAAGACTTAAAGTATATGTATCTACATAAATAGTATTATTTTTTATACATTCCTATTAAGCTGCTATGGACTACCAATGAACTATCAATATGTTTTATATGTGGTTCTTCTTCTTCTTGCTTTGATATCCTGCCACTATCTATCATATTCCGTATCATATATATGCCAAGATCTCTTTTGCTACTCTAAGAGTTTAGAGAGATTTTCTTTTTTTGAGTTTGTTAAACAGATTCTTTCTGACCAAGATTATTAATTAGTAATAAAATTTCACGATCCCTAATTTCATCTTGAAAACTTTCAAGTGTAATTAAATCATTCATGTTTTCTTTTTTAATATCAGTAAAAAAAGAAAAACTTTAGACACCTAAAAAATAGCAACCTGTGTTAACCAACATTCCATCTTTTGCAAGGCCCTAGCGGAACGTAAATATTCTTATGCTAATTAAGAGAGCGAGAAACCTTAGATCCGGCCCCTAAAGTGAACCGATTTCACCTAACGTGAAAAACGGTCTAGCTCTTTCCAAAATCTGACAACATTGCACATTTTCTGGTATGAGAACAGAAAAAAATGTCATTTGAAGAACAGGAACTCAAGAAACGAAAAAATATGGCAAACCTAATGCCCAAGCCTAAGCTTCCATAAAGCATTAGCTTGTTTGTTTTTTCAAACTTGATCTCTGTCCATTATTTACACCATAAACTCAAAAACTAAATATTAATATTCCGGAGCCATCTATTTCTTCGCCGATGATACCGCCCACAAAGGTACAAACCTTGCCTCTATAGCTCTTTAAAATCAATTATTTGATATAGAAAAGTGGTTCTACAAATGACAAATCAGAATAAACGCCTCGAAATCGAACCATGTAAGCTTCTCCCTACAGAAAGCTTCGTGTTCACCAGTCAAAATTGACAACGACGAAGTACCTTCTAAAAACTATTTATACTTGGCAAAAGGCGTAAATGGAACATAATTAGAAAATTAAACAGGCAAGACGCTACAAACAACTATCATATTTTCTGGACTACAGATCTTAAACTTGACATATGAAGGAAACGACTAATCTATAACAGTATAAATCTACTCGTTCTTCCGCTTTCCTACTCCCTGCTACCCGGGCTGGATAGAAAAAGGTTAAAGAGACAATTGCCATGAGGCCTGCTCAACTATTGTTTCCTTTTTCAAAACTAGATGTTCCTGTAGCAAAGCAATGGGAACATTTGGATAAAATTTGCTAGATGTTCCCACCTGTCAATTGAGCAGGTGCAAATGAAAATTAAAGAATAAATAACAGTTTTCTATTCATTATACATTCAAAGGTTAGATAAAGAGGTGAAGATGCGCCTCTCAAGACAATATGAGATATGTTTTTTTCAAAGTATTCAGTAAGGCAGGGTAGCACACGTTATCGAAGGTGTAAGTGCTACTTACGCCGCAGAGCGGCGTTAAAGACGTACTAATAAATAGCTCTTTGTGAGGATTGGTGGTCGTTCACAGCTTTAGCAGAATATTTTCTCACTAAGATGACGTAAATAAGTAAGTAACGTCAAAGAAAAATTGGTTTATGTGAACGATTCTAATGATAGCTAACATCATAAATTTGTGATAGTCCGTGGAACATGGCTAAGAGGAAGTCGAGGCGGCATATCATGACTGCAAATGTTTCTCATTGACTATTGTAGCGGCGACCTTGCCAATTGAAAGTACCTTATAATCGATACATCGCCTTTGGAGATAAGATTTCTTATTGGCTTAGGATTGGCGCATCGTAGTTTCTTTGTAAATGTCAAGGCGTTGATTTAGAATGCAAAAGGATAGGATGCAAAGTACTTCAGATCATAGTATTTTGCTTTTATTTAGTTATGTCTTAAATGTTGAGAATTAAATGATAAACATTTATTTGATATTTTACGTTACGCTTGTGTTGGTACTTCCTATAATAACTGAACTTGATCTGCATTACAACGTTATGGACTAGTCTTTTCTAAATGCTTTAGGCTATTTTAATATACATCATGTAAATCGACTTAACTGTATATCTTTTAAATATCTGTACCCCGGTGGTGAAGGACATCCAAATGTCATATTTTTGTAGTTTTTGTATTTGTTCTGGTCAACCAATTTTCCATTACTTTGAACTATTAAAAATTGTTTATTCGCTACTTATAGAAACAGCTTAAATAAATTTTATTGGCATTGATAAGTATTTGGAAGTACTGGGTATAATATTTATTTAACAAAATTGACAAGAGGACATGGTGTCTTTTTTCACTTATCTTTATTCCATGGGGCTCAGAACTATAATATAAAATTGAATTCACATTGAAAGATCAATGACTAATTTCTTTCCAATTAAAGTTCCCTGTACTATATTTATCTAGAAATTCAAACGGAGCTTTTGTTTAGGTTCCCATAAAATGTGATTGAAAAGACTAATCAGTAATTTTATCTTGTATATACTTGTTTATGGTTATCACGCCTCCAATCAGTTTGCAGTTGTGTTCACACCGATGACAATATTCTTCCTGTGTATTGTAAGTGTAAGGATCTTGAAATCCTTTAAAACTAAAAGTCCTCCTTTCATACCTACGAGTATTCCTCTAGTCATTCTTTACATACCACATTCCAACTCTTAAACCCTGCTTTTCCCGTCTCAGAGAATAGCTTCCTTAAAAAACATTTCGCGGGACATCGTTTCGGAATTCATTAAAACTTTTCACTCGATTCGAACAGCAATTATTTTTCAACTTCCTTACTTCAAATATTTGGAATAAAATATATAATTAGCCGTTATACTATGTATGTACGTATATTTTTAACTTCTCAAATATTTATATGTTTTCTTTATTTTAATAATTAATTTTATTTGTAATTAAACCATTTTACAACCATTTAATGACCAATACAATTTTATATGGCACTGTACTTAGTCATTATTCTCTTAGCACTATAAAGAATAAAAATTAGTTTTATTTTAATTTAATTTCATTGCATAGTATGACACATTTGAGAAATTATCTTCCTTATTATAAAATATCTACAACTAATAATACTTCAATACTTAAAAATGTCAATTTAGAAATGATTGTTAATCACTACATCATAATAATAATTACATGTAAAACATTGTATTATTTTGGGTTATCTTTGGTGTAGTGCTCTGCATGACAACCTACTGTACCCAAGGCCGCGGGTTTGCAGTCCAGCAGGTGACTCTAGGATTTTTAAAGGGAGTACGAATTCCTATGGTATGCCACCCTTCAGAGTGGAGATGAATTGTTGGCCTCAAGTCTGTGTGGTGTTAGGTTCAAGATTTAAATACCTTTCCGAACCGTCGATCAGACATAGCAGCATAAAGTTATTTTATAATGAATTAACAATCAAACATCCTGCCATTATCTTTTATTGGAACTCGAAATACTATGTATATATTAACGTAGATTAGTCAAGTTTTGAGATTATAATTTATTGCAGTTAGTAATGATTATTTTTTTCCTGACAGGATGGAACGGGAGGAGGGCGGAGGCAGAAGGCTGCTGGTCACTGCCGACGAGGACTGGCACAATGAATCCAGGCCGCGGACTGGCCTCCAGAGCCTCGGCGACGACGAGCAGTTCATGGAGGCCATCTTCAGCGGCATGCTTCCTCAACAAGAACCCATTCGCGAAGAATTCCCAGAGCCAGAGGACCAACCGCGGGATGAGTCCATCCTCATCGAGGACTGGCCGTTCAGCAGTATCGGGAGTGCCGAGTCCGAGTCCGAGTTAGAATCCGATTCCGGTACGGAAGTGGAGGACAGCGGAACTCCGCAAGGGTCCGAAGGTTCAACGGTTTCAATCGACGAGTACCCCAGCGCCATCACTGAGGTCGACACCTTGGAGGACACCGTGCCCAGTGTCGATGTCATGTACCTCCATGCTCCAGGTCCGTCCAATGTACCCGAGTCTCCTTCGGCTCCTGCTGAAGAGACCATATCACCATTGGACCTTCCAGGACCATCTTCTTTGCCGGCAGGAACAGAGTATGCACCCAGTGCCCCGCCTTTACCCGCTACTCTTCCATACAGGTAATTATTATAATATGTTCATATGCTTCAGTCTCAACGTCGATACAAACGCAAAGTATCGAAAGTGAAAAAACCCATATTCAGGAAAGTGAGAAAACTATCAATATTCATTCAATATCATTGTTCATTGTCAAACGTATTTTATCTGTGATTGTATCTTGTTTTTGTGCCTTATAAATGACCCTTTATGAATTTTATTTCAATTTTCAATTCTAAAAAGAACGCTATAGATCGAAAACATTAACTTCTATACTTTGCGTTTGTATCGACAATATTATGAATTAAAATATATTATTTTAAATATTAATTTTTATTGTCTTGTTTTCTGTTTTAAAAATTTATGTCACTTGTAATTAATGATGCATGAATTAGTTATAGGATACAAAAATAATATAAACCTTATTGACATAATTTTTCATGGCAATAGTCTTTTTAACTGGACATTAACAAAGTTCATTCAACTACAATATAAAAATTTAATGAGAAATAAAATGAAATAATACTGTAAAGATTTATTACATTGGTACAATATTGTTTTAAAATAACACTTAAGTATTTATTAATATAGTGGTTTATACAAAACTATAATACAATTTTTATAGTTTCTTAATAATTTTGAACCAGCACTCCCTAGCCCACTGAACTAAGGCAGGAATCCTACTTGCTCTTTATTGTGATCCTCGTGAATATTTTAAATTATCTAGTTTTTCTAGTATAATTAATAATTGATAGTTGTCCTTAGCCCTCCTTTTTTTTAATAAAGCTTCTTTATTACTTTTGGATTTAATATCTAAAAAGATTGAATATCTAATTGGATTTGCAACATTTAAAAGGCTATTTCTAGGAATTACTTATATTGTGGGCTAGTTTTTTTTTTTATGTTGCATTTCCTTCTGAACATGCCTAAAGGACCATATATTTATTGTATAGAAGCACAATGATTACTCAAAGTCAATAAAGTAAAATTGATTGACGACAGTTGCCACTATTCATATGCATATTCATGTGTTTACATGCTTCTTATTCCTTCATATTTATTCAGTACAACCGTATGAACATTTGGTCTGACAGTCACAATGAATACAGTACACAATGGCATACATTACTTTAGATAAAACTCCAACTTTCTGTGCCGTCTACTTAGTAACCTCATAGTTTCAATTATTCCTTTCAGACATTTCATACCTATCTATTATTTCATTAAGATCACATAGATCGTGAATTTTAGTGTGCAATACAAAACATTGCAATGAAAAATTCTGCTAAAATGAAGAAATATATGATTTTTAATTGAATATTTATTGTATTCTTTAAAAAAATATATTACATCTAATTTTTTCATGTCATTTACATACATATTATAAATATTAAACATATGAATGGTTAAAGAAAAAAACATATTTATTTACTATGTATTCTTAAAAGAAATTTCATGCTTTCCGCTTTTTTTATCTTGAATATTTGTAGGAATCGAAAACCTGTAAAATTTGAGGCATAAAATTATGAATTAGAAGTCGTTTAAATACTGAATTGGGACCCTTTTCAGGCTCTGCTGTTTGATTTATTAAAATCAATCATAGAAGAAAAAAATAACTAATTTGTGAAATAAGTAATGTAGGGAATTTTGTAAATAAACACATTTTGTAAACTAATCACATTATTCGCCATTTAAATTAGCTCAAATGGTTTCTCATCAATTTTCATATTTATCAGAAAATAAAGTGTGTTTTATACCACAAACAATTTTTTTTTTGTCATAGCCATGTCTCACCATTCCAATATTTTAGTAATATAATATAATTTATACAATATTTTGATTCAATAGTTTCAATTAAATAAATCAAATTTTGACAAACCTGAGTAACAACCTGTCTGGTTTTCTGAATTTACAAGCCACTAAAACAGGTTTCCCCCTTAATATATTTAAATAACTTATCTACAATGTTAGAGAATATACAAATCTACTTTTCTCCCCATATTAACATACTCTTCAGAACCTTGGGCATTAACCTGTGTCCATCCATGCTTCAAAAATGACATTCCTTAGGAAGATAGAGAGAGAGAGACGAAAAAAAGACGAGACCGAATTCGCAATTCGATCATTAGATCAAGCTTTGGAGTGGAGCCTGCAGAGAAATTTGTTGAAGAAAACAGTCTAAGATTAGACTTGTTTTAAGAATGGAAAACAACAGGCTGGCCAAGATGGTATACGGGGCTAAGGTTGAAGGAAGAAGGTCCAGAGGAAGACCCCGATATACCTATAAGGAAAGCTTAGCAAAGAAAGGCCTGCAGTGGAACAGAAGAGAAATGGTAGAGGATTGTATGGTGTGGTACAGGCTGTATGGAAGGAAACCTCACACTGCGGATGATGATGATATTTAAATAACTATATTAAGGGAAAAGGTAAGCGTGCCATTCAAAGAAGCATGAATAATAAATTTCCCTATAATTTTATTAATCTTAAATATGATTATTGTATTTACATTTATTGAAATATTAAATAGGAGATAGTTTTCTTTTTTAAATTCTACTTGTAAGAATTTTTATGTTATTTGCTGACTTAAATAACCTGAATGCATTTTCATTTGTTTGCTACATTAGTAAATAATAAAATAAATGTGAATTATTTGATGAAAATAAATTGCTTGAATATACTTCTATTAATATAATAGAACATTAATGTAACAGGGATCTTTGCATGTGAAGTTCATTTTTTCGCCAAGAGATGGCGCTAAGAGCAGCGTGGGAGTCTCAGGGCTTTGTCTTTAACTACAATACATTGCAATATCTCTTTATTATGATGATTAATGGCTAATGCTATTAGCCATCATATTCAGTTTTTTTAAATATAATTATAAAAATGTATCATATAATATTTTATATAAACTTTATTGGAAACTCCTAGATACTGTAAAGAAAATAGGCTGAGTAAGATTTAGAGGTAAAAATTTAAGTCACCAATATAACTTGTTCTGTAGGAAGTTTTATTATATAGTTATTCAATGCATTATTTATAAGTTCTAAACTTGAAAACTGCTATTATTTGTATGATATATTGTTTATCTTATATCGCCTCGGAGTGAATGCGGCCAAAAAGTCAGAAATGAAAATATTTCCATAATATAGATGGGAAAATTAAAATATTAAATAGTTCAGAAATCCAGTTCAAATTTTTAGAAACTCTTAAATAACCCCCACTTCTCCCTGTTCTCCAAGAACTTGTATTCACAAAGTCCATATAAATGTTTACAAAACAACCAGCTTTATATTGACTAATGTTCACAAATAAATGGTAAAATCTGAAAAAAGTATACTATTATAACTATCGTATGTAAAGGAGATAGTTGGGGGGTGCAGTCAAAAAGAACACTGAATAAGTAATACACTTATAATTATGTGCCGACGTTTCGACCTACAGTGTAGGTCATCTTCAGGGCGATTTGGAGAGCAAAGTCGTTTGATGTAACGGCTGACTAGCACTCACATCATATTATAACTATCATTTATTTAAGTATTATAACTATCATTTATTTAACATTTTTTTACTGTTTAAAATTAATATTTATTTTTAAAAAAACACATTGTTATTATTAATAATAATAGCAATTATCTTTTTATGCATATCAGTTGACTTTAAAACATAAAGGGAGCCCTCAAGATTTCAAAATTTAAACTATTTCAATTAAAATTTATTTTACAATTCTATATTGAACATAATTCCATACACATCAAACAATACATACAAATACATATCAAACAATGATTAACACACTGAAAGGGATGTTAAACGGGGGTCCCGAGCCTGTACGATGGTCAGGTACTCGTTAAAAATCTCTATCGTAATTAAACCTGGATAGGCAAAATTTAGAGCTCCCTATGTAGCATTGCCCGATTAGCCATAGCAGCAAAAAGTGACGTTAAATGAACAAACAAACTCTGAAACTACTTTATTTCATATCTTGTGTTTGAAAAATTGTGTAGACAGAATTGGTTTTTCTAACAAAACAATTTTCTTTTCTAGAGAATATGAAAGGAAATATAAGGCATAACTGATTTCTGTAACAAGAAGTTTTAAAATTATTTAAACTACTAAGTAAAATGATCTTGTAGATATTTTCGCACTGAGAATGATATCAGGTTTTAAATCATCACACTACTGAAAGTGATAAATTGAGGCTTCAAATATTTTGAGCACCCTCAAAACTGAAAAAAAAATTTTTTTCCATAATTTGTTGTTATTAAGGTATTTGTGATATGATGATAATGCTATAATTTTAGATGTGGACAAATCTACAAGTCCAGTTCACATATTAAATTGATTTGACCAAAACATCAAATTTTTTATTAATGTTGTTATGTTTCGTTTAACGTCATTTTAAAAATACAAATTTTTATGAAAAACTATGCCAATATCATTTTACAAAAATAAATCATTTTAAGTGTGTTTCAGGGAGGGAGGGACCGTTTAACGGGATCATGAAATAGAAAGAAGAAAGGGGGAAACATAAGATTATTTTTGTATATTTATAACTCGGACTTCAATGCCTTTGGAAACAAACAATATTTAGTCCGAAAATGTTTTTTTATATTTCTAACAAAACATTTTTTTTTCGAGAGAGAGAGAGAATATGAAAGGGAAAATAAGGCATAATTAATTTATGTACAAAGAATTTTTAATTTTTTTAAAATTACTAAGTAAAATAATCTCTTATTGTATGTATAAAATGTTAGTTGAGTAAATGAAGGAAAAGAGAAAGGTGATGTAATACTAAGTTTAGTTTTATAGGTTTGACTGATGGTAGCAGTATATAGTATTTATGTTTGGACCGTTAACACTCCCTATCTTCCAAAAGAAAATTAATTATAAAGTTTTATTTTTTTTGTCTTTTATAACTGTTACCTTTTGAAGATATTAAGGAAAAATGAAAGCATTGTCAGGCTAAGATGGGTTGCTGGGACAAACTCCCATTCTACTAGGTTCTTTTTGCACTCAATTCTTTCCAAAGGCTGTCTATGTATTTACATTGTAATGTAAACCCCAGAAGTTTCCAAAAAACTTTAAGTAGAATTAAGAATTCTTCTAAGTAGTCTTACATTAGTTTCTTTTGTAAAATAATGAATAAGGTTTTTAATAGTATAGGAGGATGTAAAATATTTCTTTAAATTCCAGCCGCTTTACATTTACTGTGTGAGTGCAAGATTGAAGTAGTCACTTAACGGTCGTTACTCGTACATAAAATAGCTGTGGAATACTCGTTTTATGCGAGAGGGTTAATCAAGGACTAATTAGAAGACAAGACGAGAAACCAATTATGTCATCAACCTCGGTTGACCTTAGTTGAACTGATATCTGCAAGAAGCGGAAGTTGTTTCGAATATCACGATCGCCTTCGGGGTCTCGCCAACTGCGGTCGACACTTTCAACTTTCCAGTTCTAATTGCTATGGCTCGGCTCCGATGGTTGAACTCATCCTTTCATTGTCACATTGATCCTTGATTTCTTGCAATATTTTTATTATGACTATTTTTATATTTCACTATTAAATGTGGCCAATTTATGAATATATAGACTGGAAGGAAATCAGTCAATAGAGGCTACCTCAGCACAATCGACTCCTTTGCAAAACCGTTGCAATGTATGCAGCACGAACCTTCATAACACTTAATGTTCTTAGAGGTATGTTATATGTGGTACTATCACAGATTTCAATGATTTTTTTTATATAATGATACGAGAAAAATATTATACGTTTAAAAATTATTGAAACATTTTTTTATATTATTTCTTTCTATCTTTATTCTGCATTCTATTCATAAGTTCCCATTGACTAATATATTTAAATTATTTTTGAAATAAGAAAAAGGTATTGCCAATTGCATTAAATAAGTTTAAATATAGGGCAAATAACAGGCCTGTGGTCTATAGGAAGGACCCGATAGATGTCTCCAATAGTAAATGTAGGATAAAACGAATCAAACTTAGTGTGCTTTAAACTTATAAGAAGGAATCTTCATGGAAATACAAAATTAAATAAACATATATTAGGAGCTTAATAATGTAAAACAATAATAATGGGATAAAGACTTATCCATTTTAAGAAATTTATCCGTTTTTCTGCTTATACTGTATTTTAAAGCATAAATATGGTTGTGTGGAATATACCAAGGCCACCCATGTATGGAAAAACAAAAAAATATATAACAAAATAAACATAAAACCAGACACGAGGAAACGAAAAAATCTATTTATTGATGTTTTTTAGGTTATTATTAGTATCAATTGCACAACTATAAAACGACCTTTTAGGTAGATAGTTAATTAATTTAATATTCTAACCTTTTAAGTAAAGTACATTAAAACAAATTGTATAACTCATGCACATGTCGCAAGATGTCTTCTGTCTCGCGCAATACTTCACGACCATATCAATGACGCGAACCCATAAGTTTTTCCCCTATCGAAAAAAAAAACACGATACACCCTGAACTACAGAATACTTGAAAATTACGGATACGTAATAAAATTAAATGAACAGTTGTCTATTTTTTTAAATAAGCTAAAAAAAAGTATTGTACATAAACAACTCTGCTTAGTTCTGTATTTAAAAAATGGTTCAGAGTCGTCAACTAAAATAAATTATTTAAATTAAGATGCCGGTCACATCATGTGAAGTAGAGACCATGCTTCTCATCAACTTCGGCTAAACAATAACTCTATTTCGTAAATATTCAATTCGGAACTATCGTTCGTACTTGCAAAAACTGAAGGCACTAATCTACGATATCCCAGACCTGTCTATGACCTAAAGCAGCGTTCTACTTCATATTGAATGATTAATCTCTACGATGTGTAGACTGCTTAGTTTAATTGTTTTTCAAATAATCATCAAAGATCTTATTGCTGAGAATCGTTTTGATTTTCTTTTTCTATGACATGTTTATCTGATAACGCCGAGAATGCGGTCTTCCTGGAACGAGTATTGCGTTAATTCAGAAGGCAGTGGTTGTTGATTTGAAAACAGGAAGACGCCTTGCTACCCGATCCATGAAGAATGATCCTGTCACTGTGAACTTCCGCCTATTTTTTTCCGCCACCGCGGTGCCACCTTGATAGCTTGCATTCGCTTCCACAATGCCGGCACGTTGCCTATTGTTCTAGTTGCCGCTCTGGTGAAAGTCATCCTGCATGTGGGGTCTGAAAAAGAATCATTGATGTCTCCAGACTCTGTTTCCATGCACAAGATTATACCATAAATTGGTTTATTTCAATATTTTATATATGTATATAATCATATCAGTGTCTATTACTTATATAATATTAAATCCAAATCAGCGTCACATAGTTCCTCAAAAATATGTGAGGCGATCAGGACCAAAAGCGGTTAATCCCAAAATATCAAAAATTGAATTTGATCAAACTAGTTGTTAGAACGAATTTCTAACAAGAAACTTTACGCATTATTTTTCATGGTTTTAGTCCGGTTCTTAGCCTGGATGGAACATGGAACTTCAATGGAAAAATCAAGTTTTGAAATTCGGAGTTATCCGCTTTTGATCCTTAACGTTTCGTACAATGAAAGTATTAGTATATATAACTACTGGAACTGTGGGGGACCGCGAAAAAATCGAATATCAGACGCATTCAATCCAAAGTCCTGAGAACTATTGTCAATGCTCCTTATTATGTCTCCAACAAAACCCTCCATAATGCTCTCAACATTCCTTTCGTCCTCGATCTCATCCCTACTAAATTTTCAAACTTTCACCAAAACCTCGCCTGTCATCCCAACCCCCCGGCTCAGTCATTATCCAGTTCCACACATCCATATAACCCACCCCGCCGCCTAAACCGGCAATGGCCTCGAGACCTGATATAATAATGTTATTTGGAGTACTGGCACTGGCCAGATTCTCCACTCACGACCTGTGTGTGTGTGTGTGAAGCGCTCTTAACCAGCTTCCATTGGCGTTTAATGCCAGTGACGCGGCTGGTGAAGGAGGCTGGGGCCTCCCGGACTCCTGCTTTGCCCTCATTCATGAGGAAGAAGCTCATTTCGGGGACCCCAGGCAAATCGTAAATAGATTATGAATGTGTACACTATATTTCTTTTATGTTTTATTTATTATTATTATATTTTTCTATTATATATATATATATATATATATATCAAATATATATATATATATATATATATATATATATATCAAATATATATATATATATATATCAAAGAACTTCGTTCTAGTGTATTCATCGCAAAAATGGCGGGAGTACTCTGGGACTTTAGGATCTAAAAAAAGAGAGAAGGTTAGTCCTCGACTGGGAGGGACCTTGATAGCTCAATTGGCAGAGCGATGTCACGGTAAGACAAAGGTTCCGGGTTCAAATCCCGGTCGAGGGCCTATCTTTTCTCTTTAAAAAATAAAAATATTTTTTTTTTACTTTATTTTTGTATATATTTTATCGCTTGTATATATTTATTTATGCATTTATTTCGTTTATATCATTGATTTTTTATGGAATGATTGTAAGCTACATAGATAGCACCATTACTTATTGCCGACAACAGGCAGATTGTAATGCTTCAATATAAAGTGTTTTCTTCTTCTCTCTTAAAAAAAAAGTATGTATAAAATTATGGCAGTATATTGGATAAGACACGTCCGTTTGACCAATGAAAGGGTTCACTTTTTAAATTTTTGAAACATATTTTATTTATCGGGCAAGGCATTTATTTTATTGTTAAATACTGTGTCGTACTTAGTGCATTATCGAAAATTATAAATATTTCCGCATTAGATATTATTGACTTTTATTTATATATTAGTAGAATATTCAATTTAATTACAGAGTATTGATAAATTATGATGGATGCATTAACCTACTTCACTAAATATGTAAATATATAAGGATTTTTTTTATTAGCATATTTTGTTTACAGCCTCGTGATACAGTCATTCTACTTTGCAAGTTTTTCGCTTTGTAGTATTATAAAACTTATTTGAAGAAGTAGTAATTAGGCCTTGATGGATCAAATAGCTAATTTAATCAGAATTTTAAATTTCTTAAGTCAAACATCAATATTTAATCTTTTAAAGTTTGTAGAATTTTAATTGAAGAGATTATGAAATGTAGTTGTAACTCTATGTCGTTCTTATTACCCAACGTTTATAATTTAGCTGTTTTTATTTAGTCAACTTTTATTTTATATAATATAATATGCATTTATGATATATATGCAATATACAATAAAATAAAATGAAGATAACAAATACACAGACACACACACACACGCACACTTAATTATTAACTTTGTTAATACAGGTATAACTACTCCATCATTTTTGTTTAATTACTCATGTCAAAAATAAACATCAAATTTATTAATTAATTAAAAAAAGTAACGTGAATACTGGAATATATGATTGTAAATTAAATGTGAGAGTTTGTCTTCGGTTCTAAAAATAGTTCATCAGAAAATTAAAAAGCTATTTATAAACGAAAGCATTTCACATTAATGCTCTAATTGCCATTTCTTTGCATGAGTGAATTTTTAGTTATGTCTTTCACATCAACCTATATTAAATTCTCCCTAATCAATCCCTATTTATCTCACAAGCGTACAACTTTTAATATTTCACCAAGTTATTTGCAAATGAGATCTTTTTTTTTCATCACCAATGTGCATTATATGTTATTTTATAAATGGTCGTTAAGGTCCAATTTATCCACAAACAAATAAATATTTCCATTTGAAATGTCTTAACAAACTGAGAGAGTCATATTATGATAAATTTATAATGAAAATCAAAATTGACATCAGCGACTGATCCATCAAGTGAACGACCCCGCATAGGCTGGGACCCATTTTACGTCCCCTCCGAAGGACGACATAACCAAGGGTATTTACTCCTTTTAAAACACCATGAGGCCACCAGCCAGACCGATAATCTGAGATATTCGGCATAGAATCTTGTTATGCTTAATAATTACGCCACAGCTGACCTAATTTATTTGGATATTAATGAGCTTAATACTTATGGAAGACAATTATTAAAGAAAAATAAAGATAGTTAATTTCTATCATGATCCTCTGCCTCCATTAACATGTGTGATGAAGTAAAAAGTTGTTTAGAGAAATATTGTTATTTCTTAAGCAAAATACGTTTCTGTATGTGTAAGGAAAAGTTAAGAGATGAAAAGCGATTTGACTTATTCTGATATATAAATACCAGTTTTAACTTAGGCCGACTTCGGAAAGTCTTTTTTTTTTTTATTGGGACAGGAAAAATACTTACGTTTATCCATTGCTAGAGGATTTTAATATATAAAAATTAATGCATATCTATTTAAATCCGTTTTATGGTTGTTAATTGATCATTGAAAGATAATACAGAAAAAACACGATGTAAAATATGGTTATTTAAAACAAGGAGCCTTTTTTAAATATTTTTTTTTATTTGTGAAAGCTAGTGGAATTCAATAAAAAAGTATATGTATATATTTTTTAAATTTATTGGTAAAAACTGTATGTAACATTAATATATTTGTATAAACTCATACAATTCGAAAAAACCCAAAACGACTTTATGTTCGTTATTTGATTACTATACCGAAAGATCATACTAAAAAAAGACACGATGTCTTAAATGGATAATCCAGTATAAGTATATCTTAGATTCTGAGGACATAGGCTTCACTTGAATTTCTTGCATGAATACTAAACTTTTCCTTACCTTTAGTAGTGTGGAAGCAATGTTAATTTTTGTTCCATATAATATTATATAGACTCAAATATGTTTAGCAAGGTGCTAAGAGCATTAGAAGAGACAAGAATCAAAGGACAGAAAGTAGGACTTGGCGAATGGTGTCAGTGTCATCGCTAATTCTCCTGGTCCGGATCATATCGGATCAGATTCCTCATTGCGATTAATATTACACTACGCCTACTTAGGGCTCTGAGTCATCTTCCACCATGAGCAGCAAATGACCTCTTCATTGTTGTTATAGTTAATATTGACAAGATAAACAATTCATATTGCATTGGCTATTGGCATTTTCGGTTTCTTAATTATAAAATGCCTCTTGATTCCATTGTTATTTAATTGCATAGAAAAAATTTAGTCTGTCAGTGTAGAATAATAAAAATGGAATGTAAGTCTTTAAATGGACAGCGATCATTTATTCATCAAAGCTTCATGTATTAGATATATTAAATCGAAAAATGTACGTGGAAATGCATTACACGATATTATAAGGATAGACAGGAGAAAGGAAAATCTCATTTCACAATATTTTACTTTTAAAAAATCATATTGAGTGGCAATATTTACCAGACCGAAATGGTACATGTGAGCGTTATTTTTGAAAATGGTATAAGTCCATATTTTCATATTCGCAATATCTAAAGGTTTCTATTTTAACTACTTTGAAAATATGAGCAAACGGGCAATGACTGTAATTAACTGCTTTACTTTTCTGTGTTAAGCAATTTAAGATCATAGGATGTAAACAAGTAAAAAAAAATGAATTAAATAATTCCTGATAAATAATGGACTACAGATCGTCACTTGACTTGAGGAACAAACGACTTATCTATAATAGTATACTAAAACCTACTTGGACATATGGAGCAGAATTTTGGGGCTCAGCAAAAAAAGTTCATATAAGGACACAAGATACAAACAACACAGTCCAAAATTCTCAGAAAAATTATTAATGCACCATGGTATATTTCGAATCACACTAGACACAACGACATGAACTTTCCCACTATAAAATCCTATATTCATAACAAATACATAACATTCCACTCATCGACACAATATCACCCAAACCCACTCGTTCTTCCGTTTTCCTACTCCCTGTTACCTGGACTTGATAAAAAAAGGTTAAAAAGACATTGGCCATGAAACCTACTCAACAATTTATATATATTTTTTTTTCAATATAACTGGATGATCAGGTAGAAAAGTGAAGGAGAAAGATATATTAACCAAATTTGCTGGATGCGCAATTGCAAATTAAATAATAATCATAATAATAATAATAAATAATTCCTCGTAAAGTATCTACGTTGGCTGATTATCACTCAGCACATAATGCTTTGAACCCTTTACCCCGACGTTTTAAAATCATTGAAAAGAATAAACAATTTTTTTACATCCAAATAGGTTTATACCACTTTAAAAAATAACAGTTCACATGATACCAATTTATTTTTATATTTCTTTATACTTTTTTTTTATTTAATTACTGCACAAAGGAGAAAGCTATTAATCTATATTATTTATCAAAAGCTATGAAATGCCCCTTAGCAGGTACAGGTTGCAAACGCCTGGAAGCGATCACTATCACTTCCCCGGTACAGGGTTCGGCAAAAGTAATTATATTATTTGTCTTTTAAATAAATATTGAATGGAATGAAAAAAACAAAAAATTAAATGATAAAAATAAAGTTTATTTTATGTTATTCTTTCACATTAATTATGTACTGAAAAATAATGTCAGTTAAATGAGAACCATTTTCTCTAATGCAAAAGTACTCTTATTATAGCATTTTCCATAACTTTATTGAGTGTTTCTTATGGTTTACGATCAATTTCTTCTTGAATGTTGTCCTTTAGTTGCTGCAAGGTTTGGGGCTTATTCACATAAACTTTGACTTTCTATTTACGAAACCGTTCAAGTGAAAATGAGCTTCGTCGGTCAATATTAAATTTGATAAAAAGTTTTCATTTTGATCAACGAAATTTAAAACTGCTCTAGCATATACCAAGCGCAATGCTATGTCCTCAGGATTTAGTTTTTGGACTAGTTGGATTTTGTAAGGGAAGAGGTGCAGATCGTGTTTCAAAATTCGCCGAAGAGTGCGGTCAGAAAGCTGCAACTGGGCACATCGTCTTCTCGTTGATGTCTCCGGATTTGTAGCGACGCTCTGTCTCTCAGCATTATCTCTGACAGTCCCAAATTCAGTAAAATTATCCACCAACGAACGAATGGAGCAGTTCTTACACCGTAAAATCTTCTGTATTCACGATGAGAATTAATTATCGACCGATTATTTTCAAGGAATTGAAAATCAGTCCTAATTCTTTGAGCAATTGTTTAGCGTTCCATTTGTATATATTCTCCCAAGTTTAATTCCTGAAATAGAAAAAATATATATGAAATATTCACAAACAAAGAAGTTACAATTTGTTTACATCATATAGTTACTTTTTCCGCACCCTCTATTATCAAAGATCTTTAAACAATAATATATATAACTAAAATCTACCTCTTACATATATATATATATATATATATATATATATAGATTTGTTTGTGTATATATATTACTTATAATATATATATATATATATATATATATATATATATATATATATATATATATATATTACTGTGTCTTAAAAAGTTCTTTATCAATGAAACTGTTTTTTAGTTTTTGTTTTTTTTATAAGATGATACCCCTTATTTTAAGGTATTTGATCATTTCATGGTAATATTTTGTAAAAATTTATTCCCTTCGTAATAGATATTTCTAAGCCACTAAAAAAATCGTTTATAAAATTATACATCATTTTATAGGATAATTACAGACTAAAGGACAAAATATAAACTAGAAGTAACAAGATAAGTACAGATATATTTAAAAATTCTGTAGATATTAACTAGGCCGAAGGCTTTCAAAATTATTTCTAACAGTTTCTTTTCTTTTCATAAAAATAGAAACCTCCCATCTTGAATTTTCTCACGAGTGAGAAAAAATAGCATTTATGTTGCTATTGTTTGTTTTATTATATGATATGTTCTTATAACGGTACTTTGTTTTATTTATTATCTTTTAGAACTTTCTTTAGTAGTGAAAAAATTTGTGAAATTATTGAGTTATCAGGCCTTAACGCCTCAATTCATGTCATTAATCAAATATATACATTCATGACAGCTTTTTATTGAGGATAGTTTCAAATAAATGGGTAAAAATATTAATCAAAGAAGATAATTGGCGATTACTCTGTATTAATTTTTCTGCAAGAGTGTATATAATTTCTTTCAATTTATGAAAGAAAATTGGAAGTAATTTAAAAAAAAAATGAATCACTCTTAACATATATAACAGCTTGCCGCTGAGGTGCGATTTTGGCTTATATAACAGCCAGTTTATATAAAAGGAATGTTTATTTCATTTCTAATTCGTTGTTCTTATTAATTTTCATTGTATAAGTATTATTCTAACATGTTATGCTGTTAGAAGGGAGATCCATTTTAGATACAATTAAGTTGAAAAAAATCGTTAATAAGTAATATTGCTAACAACAGAAAAACTACTGGCTATTTCCTAACTGAAAAATAAGCTGTGCATTATTAGCGCATGTACATAATCGCCTGTTAGGCGCTGACTTAATTGGATTATTTAAAATTACAAAACCTAAACTAGTTGCTACGGTAGTCAGATATTTGTTCCTTTCTTTTATTACTTTAAAAGTCTTTCATATACATAATTTTATTTGTACAAAACACGCAATAAATATAAAAGAATCGTCAATTGAGGCACGTAATTAGAAGACATAGTTAGAAGACATTGTGTCATAAGAAAAATTTTATTTGTTTTGGGAATTTGAATAGATTATTTGCTGGTTTTAACCTTTTCATACCTGCTATAGATACATCGATACTGACAACATAATATGGAGTTTCGAAAAGAGAGGAGTAATATGTATTGTATTAGTATATAATGTTATATAACATTACATAAGATATTATATTACAGGCTATATATATATATTTATGACGGTGTCTTACAATAGTGGATGATGAAGGAGATTACCAAACTACCTAACGCCAGGAGTTGTGCATGTTCGAAAAATATTTAGAGCTATTAATATTTATTGTTAAAAATAGTCAGGGGGTGAATCCAATGAATTCTACACTATTATCTATTGTCTATTGTCAAGCTGAATAATAATGTATTTAGCTGAACATCTTACTTCTGAGATATCGTCTTAATGCAACAAAAACAACCTACATTGTTGGTTAATCGTAAGGGGCATCTGGTTACGACGCCAGAACTCATGTTTCACGAAAAAGGAACTAAAGTGAAGAAGTATTCGACTTACCTTATCACCACTATATTTTCATCTGTTCGGAAAAACTCTCTTTAGGGTAAATTTTTGAAAATGAATCTTATGTTAAAAACCCATTTTCAGGCTTAATTTATTCACGAAATTCTGATTTTTTTTTTCAATTCTGAGATTTAAAAATGTTTTGATTTCTTAAATTTGTATTACAAATAACCGTTCCTTTGAAACCGGACATTTTATATGAAACAACACAATTTTTATCCGACTTGGTAAATATTTCTAGCGTCTTCCAAAATGATATATATTATTGAATTCTTCTTTCTTTCGTGGATTTACAAGCCATAAATGAGCCTTGGCCTCCTTGATACTCTTGGCTATGTCCTCTCTGTCCAGTACAAAGGCTTTCCAATTATAGCTGTTTAATAGAGTCCTGGAATCCTCACTGACCCTATCCAGCCTTCGCAGGTTGGGTCCTCTTCTTTTGCCCTGAACCTTTTCTTCAATTATTCTTTTGGACCCTTCGACACTTTTCATTCTGGGTACAGCCCAGCACAACCTACCAACCTTTATTTTAACCACGTCCGGGGCCTGGAATAGACTTGTCATTTCTCCATGCTTCCTCCTCTCTAATAGGTCAATATATTCACCGTAAAATCTTCCTTTCCAAAGTTTGAAGTAATTTTTCTTCTGCTTTCTTTGTGGCCCAGGCTTTTGAACCATATAGGACAGGCCGAACGAGCGTTGTGTAGAGAATCGTTTTCGTATTCCACGAGTTTACTTTTATATGTCGGTTTATAACGAAGAAACATTTATTTGCCTGAGCCACTCAATGTATTTAGTTTTGCCTAATTAATTACTAAAACCACGTTATCAGCAGCACTGATCAGTTTAAGGAATGCATTTTCCAGTTCATTAAAAGACCTTCCTAAGATGTCGACAACGTAACTTATTGTTGTATTGAATACATTTATCTTGGAATACCAGTAATGATAGTAGTTACTTTAATAACAAATATAATAATGCAATATACATAAAAGTATATAATGGCGATGACGGGTTGCAGAGAGAAGCGACGGCAGCGGAGGAGCTGGCAGCGACGGAGCATGCGAAGGCTGAGGCACATCAGGCTCACGGACCCGCCGCCCCCAGTCATCGAGCCGCCGCCTCCGCCGCCCCAGCCACCTCAGTCAGAGTGAGTCTACCATTCACTATTTTCGTCAAAATTATGCTAATTAGTCTTATTTTTATTTTATCTTTATTTCTACACTTTACACTAAGTTTTAAAGTACTCCGCTAATTATTATTGCCGACAATTTATTTTTGAAGTGAAAACATTAGCCGTATTTAGCAACTTTTGGTAGGGGAAAATGTGTGGGATCGCGCCAGCAACATGCCCGAGACTGGCGACACCTTTGTGTTTGTTGTACGTGTTGTAGAAATTGCATGAGTTGTACAATTTCTCTTAATCAACTTTAGGTTAAAGATTAGGATTCCATTGATATAAAAATAAATAATAAATAAAAAGTGGTTTAATTTGGTTGTTTTTTGGTTAATTTTATATTTGTCATAATTAAATGCGTTATGTTATAATAATGATAAAAATTAAAAGTTTATTAACATCTATGTAAATACAAATACAATTTATAAATAATATAACTACATACTAATTATTATTTCAATTAAATTATTGATATTTTGTACGGAACTTGAGCAGCCCATCGTATGTTTTGATTAGTAAATAAACTACTTGAAAATGTATATATTTATTGTTCGGAGTGTCAATATATGTGAGAATCGTACTATTGCTAATAATTTAGATTTACCAATTCGAAATTTAAACTATTCAGACCATAATTGATTTAGAAATTCAATAAACAACACAGTTATTCCAAAATCTTGAGTTTTCACTTTGGTTGGCTGTCCTCATGACTGCTTATTTTTTATCTAATGTATTGCAATTCGTCTGAAGATGTTTCCTATAAACAATCTAATCGAAAAGCTTCTTTCTACTCGAGTATGTACATAAATAATAATTGTGTCTATGTTCTTCCTTTAAACAGCTTTCATTAGATTCAAAGTATTATTTGTTTATTTATTTAACATATCAATCCTTCAAAATATCCATGACGTAACTAGAAAATTGGTATTTTTAAGTTAAGCCTTCAGAAGCAAATATTGTTTAAGGCTTTTCAATTCAGGAATGACATATCTGCTGTTCCGTTTCCAAAGTATGATATTATGACTTTTTTTTTTTATTGAAGTATATTTTGAGTTTAGTTTGAATCTAAAAGTTATGGCAATAATTAACACAAGTTAAAGTAACACAAGTTTAAGCTTTTAAATTTTTTCTATAAATTAATAAAAGAATTTCAATATCATCCGATTGAGATGCTTTGCTTAACCAATACCAAACTTTAATATTATTTTAACTTATCTGGTATAATTTTGACAAGACATGGAACTTTCAAATATCTCTGATGAAAAAATCGTTTTTCTTTAACGTGAGGCCAGTGAAGTGTTAGAAATCAAAGAGATGAACAATCTGAGACATGCCAAGATTTTAGTAATTTTTTTTTGTTATCCTAAAGTGGTCTAACTAGATCTAGGTTTAGAACTTTGTTTTCTGAATTAAACGTCTGTCGAATTCAATAGACAATATTATTACTGAATGCTAAATGTTTCGCTTTAGATCTATGGACTATTATTCAAGCATTTTATAGTAAAAGACTTTACCTGTATTACCTCTATGCTCCTTCTCGCTTTGCCTTAGATTGAGTCAATTTCCCTGGTATATTGCCATTGTCGTTAAAGGACACTCCGTATATTTAGAGCTCTTGAGTTCTATTATAAACAATTGTTGAATTACAGTTATAAGTTTACAATTGTAGCGACAGAAGCCTAGCTGCTACGTGACTAACAATAAACAATGGAGCGACCGTTCCTGGGTCAGTCCACGGCGCCTCTTCTTCAGCCGCTAACGTCCTTTCGCCTTCTGTTTGTTATCTGGTACGTTTGTGTGATCAATTTATATGGTATTTATTTGGATTAATTTTTATAACAAATGTTATTCTCAATTTTATGTTAATAAATTACTGTACGGATATGTTAAATGCATTATACATTTAAAATACTTCTTTAATAATCTAGACTTATTGTGAAGCAATTTTATTGAGGTCCCAACCTGGAGGTGATAAGACAATTTAGGAGGCGGTGCTAGACTAGACTGAAAATAAAACAAATTATCAAATCTCAACTGAAAATAAAAAATTATAAATCACTTAGTTTTAGTTATACTACTTTATCATAAATTTAAACTTATAATGTTGAATCTTGTGATAGTTGAAATAAATGTTTGGTTTTCAATGTAACAATTTTTTTTTTATTATATGGGCATACAATTTATTGAGGGGCCTGGATGGCTATCATTCCAAATGGAGAGGGAAACAAAAAGTTTGAGAGCCTTTGTATTAGTCGATTATATTTTTAAAAAATTTCTATTTACCTTAAATATCAGTTTCGAATATTTTGTTTTTTATTTCGAGATGAAACAGTTGAAAAACTTGGAATCAAGACAATAATAAAATGCGTGTTTTCTGAAAAACTTACTTAATATCTTAAGTATAGGTAAAGTCTAGGTGAAATAAAGATACCATATGCATACACTTTTTACAAAAATATGTTTGAATGCCCTTAGAGTTGGCAGACAATTTTAACGATAGAACTTTTTTATCTAAATTATTTAATAAAATATAGTGGCCAAGTTTCAGTTTGAGCATTATTGATGAAAATAGCTGATTTGTGGATAAGAACGTCTGTAGTTGGAACTGCTTTAAATGATGATCAAGAAAAAAAATTAAGTTTGAGACAGAATAGTTCTGCTTTGAAGTTATTAGATACTTCATTTATTCTGCAACAAAAGTGCTAGAATATGTTAAACACTTTTTTTTTGGCTATTCTCGGCAATATTTAAAAAAATTGTCAGTTTCCATGGAATCCTATTTAGTTCAGTAATACATTCAATGATAAGTATAAGGATACCGTAAAATAAATTCTTTTGGTGTTGTGCGCAAATGTGTTTTTTTTTTGTTGTTTTTTTGGAATACTTTCATCTTCGATTTTTCGGTTATAATGCATTAGAAATTATATTTTAAAAACCAACAAGTTATTAAAGAAAACATTTGAAGTATACTACGTAAAAAAAGATAGTTTTATTTTTAGACCGTGGAAAAATTCCAACGAAAAGCCCTCAAGTCTCCAAACTAAATGATAAATATTTTTTAATTTATGTTTTACTATAGTTAGTAGACTTAAAGGCTTTTCGTTGAAATTTTTCCACGGTCTTAACATTTATGTAAGGTCTCTTTTTACCTTTCCCCTTTCAATATTAAAGATAGTTTTAACTTAAAATGGTAAAAAACAATTATAAAGTAAGAACTGCAGAAAACGTACCATTCATTACTATTTTTCGTCTTATTCAGGAATTTTTTTTAGAATGTTTAAATATATCTAGACAATATTTATTATACTGAAATATATTTCTAATAATTAAGAAACTAGGATTCGTAATTTTCAACAATAAATTTATTAATTCAATCCCCACTCATTTATAATGAAGCAACTACAGAAAACTGTTACTAGTTTGAACGTGGAGATTCTCTCATATAATGTTACAATATTATTTAATTGATAAACTTTATCTTGAATAATTATTAGTTGATCTAGAAAATCAAATATTTTGGAATAATCTAGAAACAATTTCTTTCCGAATCACACTCTTCCCCTTATAGTTTAAATATAATGATTATATTTTAAAAGAAATATTTCTTTACTCTGTTGTTCTGACACTTTTATCTTAACAACTGATTTGATGTACTGTAAAATAAGACTTGTATTTGGCATATAGTATATGCCAGACATAATATCATAATTTATCATACCACACCAAAATTAAAAAAAAATAATAAATACTGAGTAAGCCTGAAAGGAAATATTTTCATTTACATTGCCAAAAATTTTACAACCAAAATCGAATGTGTATCCTTAGTTAATTTAACAATTTTCTGTTCTCATAAAAAAAAAAAAGTATAATTTATAATGCATTTTCTGTTCTTATAAAAAAAAGTATAATTTATAATGAAGAAGGTTCACATGTTGATAAAAAAAGTATGTTACTAGTGCCACTATTTGTTACTTTTTTTTTATTTTGTGTATTTTCAGAACTAAATTAATTGAAGTTATTAACTAATAATTATTGTAGGGCAATACTTTTCTTAATTATTTTGGGAGTTTGACATATTATCATGAAATCTCCTTGCGCTTATTTGTTTTTATCTAAGCGTTCGTAAATAGCCGAGGGCAAATATATGGATCGCCATTAAGTTCCCAGCCATTATTGTCCCTTATCGTCTTATATATAGCGCTGATTACGTTAATGATGGTAAAATGGAATCGAATGTGGCTTGGCTTGGCGTGACCGACCTTCGACTCCGTTGGATCGGAGTTGTCAGGTGAGAGAGATTAGGCTAAGAGCTTGAACTATATCTATTTTTCAAGAGTAGCAATCTCTTAATGCCGGCAAGTGTTTGCGGATGACGTAGCCATGTTAGCCCGCTTCCAGTTCCGATCGATCCAAACCAAATCGTTTGTTGATAGTAAACCGGCTTGTAGCTGATACTTCCTTGTCACTCACGAAGCAGTCGACTCGTGTGAGTAATTTTTGTTTCTCCTTATGCCGATCCGAATGAACTTCCAGTTTTTTACTTTATCTTTTCTGTTCATGGAATACATTTCTGGCAATGGAGTAAATGGTGTTTTGTTATTTTGTTCCAGTGCATATAATTCATAGATTATCAGCCAGTTAAAGAAACATTAACTTTAGTTTAAAAAACGACATAACACTGAATGAAAAAGTCAAGTAGATTACCATGGTCAAGTAAATTGATAGGAACGATATAGCTTAACTGTATTACAACTACACTCAACGTATGTTTTAATAACTTAAATATTTAAACGTTTTAGAAAAAAAGCATATTTAATTATTTATCAAAATAACTAAATAATGTTTACTAAAACTTTAAATCTCAAGAATTCGGATGAACTACGAATTGGAAACTAATTTCTAAAATAATATATACTCCTAGGAACCTCTGAATTAGAGGTTTGAAAATTTGTAAGAAAATTGATGTGGTCTTCCAAAAGTAACGTTCGGGATCATCATTTCTCTTTTGAAATTTATAGAACTATAGTATTGGAAAGCGGAAATCCTATATCAAGGTTCAAGAGCGAATATCGGGGAAGGGGCTCGGGAGCACGTCCCTTCTCCCCAGACGGATTTTTGTGTACTGTGGAAAATCCATTACAATACATACTTATAGGCAAATCTCATGATCGTAGTTGTTAAAATATATGAATAAAATAACAGAAATAACATGAGTGAAACTATTGTTTAGGTATTTTAATAAACCTTTCTATAAATATTACAAGTTTATTTCTAAGTTATGGTGATATTTTTGCCCGTCTGCCCGTTGTGCCCCCCCGAAAAAAATCCTGGATCCACCTTTTCAAGGTTAAAGATATAATGTCTATGAAATATTGGCTTAGTTATTGATGGACTGTCCGACCGTGGCAAGACTGATTTCGTGAAATGTCAGGATAAGTCCATAATTACTTAAAAGTTAACAGATGCCTGCAGTTGTATTCTTGGGCTATCTTTTAAAAACAGTGTTATGTTTGTTTATGTTAAGTCACATTGCTACCATTCAAATTTTCATTATCCGTTCATTATCATGAAATTGATTATTGATGCTGTATGTACTTGTGTAGCAGCTCCCTTATTCCCATAAAGAATTGAGGGTATGATGACATTTCATTTTTAACTAAAAAAAAAAAAACTAAAACAAAAAAAGTCACGTTAGTTACAGTAATATCAAAAGAAAAAAAAATCTTTCTTTTTTGAACATACACTTTATGACTATTTTGGTGAGATAAAAGCGAGTAAGTTAATAACATATTTCGATTTTATTTCAGGTTTTGGTGATTATTGATTTTCAGATCAATCCAGTTTCAAATCAATCGCTCCCTAATCATTCAAATATTTGTATCCTAATGTATATATATGTTAGACTCTCATGCCGTAAAATTATTTATAAGCAGGCCGCTTCCTTACTTGCCTAATTGATCGAACCACTCCAATCTTTATACATACTTTAATTTCCTCGTGTGCTAAATATTACAAAATGCTATAGCACATTAATGGTTCAAATAAAACATCATTGATATATCGTTATTGCATTCTAAAGCGACTTCACTTCTGATCGTGGAAAATAATTTTAAATTTAATAACGAAAGTTCAAAATAGTTTTCTTTGAACTGTGGTGGATTTATATTACCTAATGCTAATATCTGTGGATTAATTTATTTTAAAGTTGATGGTTAAAGTTTCGGGCTTCTCAAGGATTAAACTACAATACATCTCTATTTCTTCATTAATTTCTAATATCCAATAGTTATCACATACATTAAAGTAACTAGAGTTGACTCATGGGAGGGTTAACCCCCACCAGTCAATCATTCCTGCATATTACCCCCTTCAAGAAAGATGCCTCGTAATATAGGTATAATTTATACTTTAAAATTGGAGAAAAAAAACAATTTCCAGTAAAGAATTTTTAATTCCTTATTTATGGAGATACTTCTAAGCAATGGGGGGTTACATCCCCAATAACCCTCCTCGTTATGCCTATGATCGCATAACAATCTTCTATGCCCATCATCTTGGATTCGCAGCACGACAGGTGGCGGCAGGATTTTTTTTAAATGTAGTGAAATCCTTGGTTATGTCTTCCTTAGGAAGATACGTAAAGTGGGGATCCCGAGATTTTAACCTATAAAAGACCCTTGTCGTAATATAGACATTATATATCCTTGAAAGTCATTTTTAGGAATCCCATTGTAGAAACATCTGATTAACCGACGGTATGCGATAAAACAAACTAATATTCGATTTATTGCCAATGTTTCATACATCCATCCAGCTAATTAAAATTATCGACTGTATTAAATATCATGATTGGGGTGATCTGGAGTTTTATTTTTTAGTGAAGCATGATACTACCTTAATGAATTTAGTAACCATTATTGTCCCCTTTTAGGCCAATTGCGCAACTCTATGCAAATATAGCTGCAATTAATCCGATTGTTTTGATATAGCCCTTGCAATGACGCAGTTGTATACGCCATTATTTATACGGCGGTCAGTAGGTTCGTGATCCGATAGGAATCTGCTTGGCGGGCCGGGCATCGAGAGCACGGTCAGCTATCGATCTAGCCCTTATCTTCCTCGCTGGTCTGCTTTACAATAATACTATATGCTATAGACCTATATACTTTACTAGGTTATGTATAATTATCTATAATAAAATGTAATAACATATTTTGTGCATAATAACAACCTTTCGACCAGAAAGAGAAAAAATTCAATATAACTGTTCATCCAGTATATTGTTATTCCGTGACTTCTGAGCCATGGGAGCATTTATTATTCAAAGCTTTTAATGCTAAATTAACGTTAAGATTTTATGATAAATATTTATATACGTAAATTAGTATGCATACTCCATTTTTAAAAAGTAGGTTAAAGATTATGTTATGTGAAACTATACTGTTTTCTTGAAGACGTCTTGAATATGTAATAAAGCTTTGACAATGAATTTTAGCTTTGAACTAATCTTTTTTTCCTTCAGGCTAATTTTCAGAGTTGATGCTGGTAATTTCAATTATTACTAAAATATAAATAAATATTTTATATTTTTATGAGTATATTTTATTTATTTCTATACGACTACAACCCATGAAGGGTCTTGTCAGTGCGAGGTAGAGACTCTAATGTTTCTTGAACAACAGTTGTGTAGGTAGGAGATTTGTCCTAGATCTTAGCTCAATCGCCAGATTTTCCCCCCTATTTTGGGTACCCACTTTATAAAGACTGAGTGAGCCCCAAAGATTAAATTAAATCTACCACAGCAGGGTTTGAACTCAGCATTCCGCCATTGAGCCACTCCACTCATAAATAAATATATTTTTCTGTACTTTAACAAATTAGTGATCAAGATTTTTGATTTTCTGATTCAAACCTTAAGCTATATATTGGGAATCAAATGGATGAAAGAATGAATGAAGTATGGAAATAAAATTGATTGGTTAATTCAAATTAGATGTCTCAACAGAAGTAAGTAGTGTAAGACTGCTACAGCAATTTACGCGTTTTATTTACTATTTTTATTTTGTTTCTTACTGATAAGTTAATAATATGCTCTGTTAACGTGATTAATAAATATATTTCCATGCGTTGGGGGTTTAATGGAGCTTCTGTTGCTAAAGGACTTACGAACTTTTTATTTAATGTCATTGTATTTTTAAGCAATTGATCCACTTCGAATTCAGTTAAACTGTTGAACCACATTTGGGCATTTTCTGGAACTCACTTTCAAATCATCTGGAATCAGAATCCTTTTTTTTATACACTACAGGATGAAATAGTATATATTTATTTTCTTGTCCTGTTCCATGTTGCTACTAAATATATTTATTCCGGATTAATGCAAATAATTTCAATTATGTTTTTCTTCGTTTTACACTCCAAAATGTGTGGGATCTCCTAGAGAGTAAGTATAACTACAGGTGCATATATGAAAATTCTTTTGAGAGATTCGAGATTATTATTTTATTTGTGACTCAAAGATTTGTAAACTTCTTACAAGACTGCTTAAACCGGTTTTATTAGGATTCTCGTCATAAAGAGTCACTCTCCTCTGCAAGAATTCCTGATTTGATAACTATATAGGAGTATAACATCGAAAAAATCCGCATCGTTGGTACCATTATGTGTTATTAAGGACAGACTGGGAACATCAGTTGACATTAGTCGCTTGACTAAAAGCCGAGTGAAGTTGGCCAATTCTAATAAATAACAGTTAGAATTTAATACCAAGATAGCAAATATGTATCACTTCTCATCTGCGCTTTTGTTGCTTTTCAAACTTTATCGCCTGAATATTGTTGTTGTTTTTTTTGTTACAATACAACAATTTTAGACTTTCTTCTACTTTCTTCCCGCGCCTTATCTTAACCAATTACGAAATATACTTTTCGATAAGTTTTGTTTAGGTTCTGTGAAGTGGTTTCATCCCTCCTGTATTACTTAAATAAAAAGTCGGAATAAATATTGACGGTGCATTGAGTGTAATATTTATTTATTCTGAAAGTAGGAAGTTTCAATTTGACTTCAACAAGTTCTTCTTCGACAAACTTTTTGCTGATAACGGTTAACAAGTATTGTCCGAAAGTTCAATTTTTCGAGTAAAATGTATTACAATGAATACACTCTGCGTACTTATTTCATTATATCGGTAAAGCAAAATCGATAAACAATCAATAATTCCTTTTACTTAATTTTTTTAAATTGTGCAGTATGTTGAGAAATATTATGGCAATTTGCTTCTTATGATTCTGATACTCAATCGTTCATAACAAATTAGTATTCTTTTAATTACAATACCAAAACAAATTGATTTTCATTTCAATTTTTTATTAATCTCATAAATATTGGGAGCGGATTGGCTCAGTGGTAGACCGCTGAATTGCCATGCCGAAGGTCCTGGATTCAAATCCTCGGTGGCAGACTTTTATTTAACCTGTTAGCAGAACCATTGATGAGTGGGGTCGGCGGTTGGTGACAACCACAAAAGGTGCTACGTTGAGGAAATACTTTCCCACCGTCCGGTCACGACTAGCTGCAAAATGGATTCCGGGATACTAGGTTTTCGCAATTCCTCACAGGGCATGGAGGCTTTCGGGCCAAACTTCATGACTACGGAAGGGATATTGACTCTTTATATCCTAGCTGCGGCGTTTCGAAGTCTGCTGAGCATAGTAAGTTGCACCGCCTTTGAGTCACAATGATCCAAATAGCTGCGGGGAACCTTTACGACCTCACCGAGAATGAATTCCCTCAGCTAATGGCCAAAGACAATTGCCCGTACATCATTGCAATTGCGGAAATGAGAACAACACTCTTCAATCTTGGAAGAAGAATCCATGGAAATAGCCTGTAAGAGACATAGTTAAAAACATTGAAAATTAATATGATAATTAATATTGAGTAATTATTAATATCGTCAAAATCTCCCGTGTTGCCGTTAGGCAAGGAAGGGTGTTTTAATAAATTAAATTCAATAACCTGTCAGCAGCCGGAGATGGATCCTAAGTGATCTAGCTCCCTCCTGGTGCTCATCCATCTTCTGTAAACTGGTTACCCTAAATAAGGGGGAAACCTGTTGTCTAAGAAACAGTACAGTCTCTATATGTACTGAACCCCAGAATCGTTTTTTTTTTTTTTTTTTATCATCTCATTCATTCTCAGAATGAATAATTTCTTGTTCTTTATTTATAGACTAGCGACCCACCCCAGCTTTGCTTGGGTATTAAGGCGTGTTATGCCTGCATATTATGTCTGCGTAGTGTATTTTTTTTTTATCACGTGCTGGCCACTAAGGACCACATGAATATGAATATCTTTGGCAGTCTTGATTTTCTTTCTTCCCATCTCAGCTAATTTACTTTATTATATAGAAATTATAAAAATAAAAACAAAACCAAATATCTATTTATATATGAATTTGTTAAATTGCACTGGATTAGGAAAGCAGCGTCTTCGGTGAAACCCATCGATATTACAACCCATTTACACAAAACCTCGGAAAATTATATACCTAAACCTTCCTGGTCAATCACTCTATCTATTTGTGAAAACCGTATGAAAATACGTGCAGTAGTTATTGAGTTTATCGCGAACAAACGTCGCCGAGGACTTTGTTTTATAATATGTATAGCTTTAAAAGTGGAATCTATTTTTATTTTCTATCTATTCATCTATATTTATTTATTTATATCTATCTATCTATTTATTTTAAAAGTGGATCTAGTGTTGAGCCAAATACCTATTCAAGAAATTAAATGAAAACTATTTCACCGCAATCAGCTCCCTCATCACCGCACTCCTTGTCCTTTTTCAGGATTTCCTGAACCCGTGAAAGCAGCAGAATGGACCGATATAACGATTCACCAAAATGAACTAATACTCTGACTCTATGACTCATTAAGGATGTCGTGGAGAAAGAGAAAGTGAATTTTATAATTGTATGCTCCTTTTTGTTATTAGAACTAATTTAAAAAAAAATAATAAGCAGTTCTTCTAGACCTAATTGAAAGAAGACATTTTTTCCGAATCCTAAAAAAAGTACATGTACAGAAATAGATTACTTCATGGTAATACCCTTAAGTAAGCAATATATGTTTTGAAGTGATTAATGTTTTCTCAGCAAATCTCTAGGTCATTGTTTATTCTTCTCAAAGGAAATCCGAGAGACAGAGTAGGTGAAATAATGAAACTTATGAGATGAGTTGATGAGTGGAATGTTGTATATTTGGCGTGATTATATGATTTTACAGTGGGAATGTTCATGCCTTTGCGTAAAGTGTGATTTGAAATGTACCAAGATTCATTAACAATTTTTCTTCGAATTTTGAATTATATAGTATACCTGTTGTGCTGAATCCTTAAAGTTCATATATGCAAATGGGTTTTAGTACAGTGTTTTTTTTTTTAGTGAAACGTGAATAATTTTCAAAGAATATTTATAATCTCAAGGGTTGTTAATTTTAATCGCATCCGAAATACAATCACATTCAACTTCGTAAGTTGTAGTGCGTGATTAGTAAAGTCTATCTAGTCCGGTAAATATTAAGTATGCTTGTCAGGCTCTTTGTTCCTCTAGCTAGTTCCTTCCAGCTATCCATCACGATGTTCTGTGGTCGCTGCGCCCACATCCTGTCTTCCTGACACCTCGCCTGGAACCCCCGTTCAAGTCCTCTTTTGCCGGCTTCATGTTTTACTTGCCACAACTTCATTGGTCTAAGCCTCTTATCTCGTTTATTTCCTTTTACAAAATAAATTTATTTGAATCTATGTTTATATGGATCAGTAACGGGAAACCAATATCAAGAGAACTATTAAATAATGAAGAAAAATTCTCACCTCTGTCAATCGGTTACCTTTCCTACATCCAGTGTGGTGCAAATCTATGTTTTAAAACTATTTTCTGATTCTGAAACGTATCAAAAGGGTGTGTAATTTAAAAGGGACGATCACGTTTTCAGATGTTGTGAAGGGGTTGCTATAGCAACGGGACCTACGCACTTCTTTCTTTATGGTTTCTACTACATCTCAATTGGTCGTTAAGTCCATCTCAATTAAGCTTTCCTCGATGTTTGGTCAAACAACGACAAAAATAATTTTTTTGAGAAAAAGCAATTTCCTGAGATTAGCTGATTCATACATACATTAATTATAAGCCTCGATGACACACGATTTATATTAGTTTTTAGAGTGGAAATAATACTTTTTGTCTGTTTACTAGCTTTTACCCGCGGCTTCGCTCGCATGGAAATTGGTCTGCCACATAAAGTTTCGTGACAGATCATTTCAGCTATAGAAAGAACCTATCTGGGAATTTCAAGATGCTAAGTTAGTTTTGGCGGTTCTACTTACCTACTGCAATATACACCTGTAAATCTTTTTTTTTCTTAGCCCCTTTAGGTTTGAAGGTTTCTAAGCTGGATTAGGATTAGGTTGGAGAGGATCTCTTTTACTGTACTGCGTACATTTTAAGAGGAGGATGAGAAAATTGAAGGCTCTAATTTCTTTATTAATTTGTTAACTGTAGATTTTTCCGGTGATGGGGCTCATCGTGTCCTTTTCCTTTCATTTGTTTATTTTATTTATTTCTCAGTTCAGGCTGAGACTTTGTACTTGATCTTGCCTCGTTTGTGGCCGTCCTGCTGGGGTGAGTGTCCTGAAAAGAGGGTAAAAAAATGTAATGTGTCTGCGCTTTATGAAGTCTGTAACTGTCGGTAAGTCGAGAGTAGTGTGTAGGAGGTCCGTTTTGGTTTTATGTAATCTCGTGTGTTTTACTATGCGTTGCAGTACACTCTTCTGGAACTGTTGGAACTTTTTCGCCGTTGCAGGCGAGATGTTGCCTAACAATGGTGCTCCGTAGAGGAGCGCCGGTCTTAGGGTGCTCTTATAGATTGTCAGCTTGAGGTGAAGGGATAAGTTAGGAGATGTAAGTAGGTGGTTAAGTCTGTAAGACTTGGTCCTAACTGACCTGAGTTTCTTTCTGCAGTGGTAGGCTAGTTTCACTTTCACCGCCCGCTGGTTTGTTTTCTCGTACCGCTACCCTATAGACCTTAGGGAGAGGGCGGCGCTTTTTCCCCTGAAAGGAGGAAATTATGCCGTCAGTCTTTCTAGAATTTATTGAGATGTTGAGTCCTTCTAGCTTCTGTGTGATTTTCTCACAGACCTCCACTGCCTGCCGTAGAGCTCTCTCTGCGCTGATCGAGTTGCTGTAGATCGCTATGTCGTCGGCATAGGCAGCTACATTAGCTTTTTTGTAGTTGCTCCAACAGTTTCAGCTGTGTTTATTGAGAAAAGTACTGGAGATAGCACAGACCCCTGAGGTACTCCGCGGATGAATGCGATGGTTTCCGACGATGTTTCGCCGATACGGACTGCTATCGTTCGCAGTTGAAGAAACGATCGTAGGACCGAGTAGAGATGTTCCGGAAATTCGTTGTCCTGTAGTATCTTGCATAGTAGGCTATGGGACACTGAGTCAAACGCTTCCGTGCCGTCTATCGAGATCATAGCAGTCGCTTCGTTCTTGGTGGTGCACTGGCTCACTTGGGCATGTATCAGGTGATGATCCGGACAGAGGCCGGCCTGATAGGCGGTTTGCTCCGGTGGGAAGAGTGCTATCTCTGAGCAATATGTCTTGAGATAATTGAACACAATTTTCTCAAAGACTTTGCCCAGATGCGGAAGCAAGCTGATGGGCCTGTAGTCTGCTGGCTGCGATCCTGACTTGTTCGGTTTGAGTAGAGGACAAAGAATAGCTCTCTTCCAACTCTCAGGAAAATATCTTACCCTGAGGCAAGTATTGTATAAATTGTTCAAATGAGCTATTCCTCTTCTTGGCAGTTGTTTCAGCAATATGGTTTGTATCCCGTCGTGGCCTGGTGCTTTATTCCCCTTCGTACGACGGAGAATCACCTTCAACTGCTCCGGAGATACATACATATAGTTGTTCCCTGTTTCTTCGGCGGGTAAGTCAGTTTGTGTAGGGTCTGTTCTTCTAGTGATGATTCCACCATAGTGATCCGAAAACTTGGTGACTTGTTCTTCTACTGTCAACAGTTTGTCCCCGTCGTGGAGTAGTGTAGAACTTCTCTTCTTCGTGCTGGTTTTCAAGAGCTTCCAGAATTTCTTGTAGTCGCCGTGCGTGGACATCAGTTTTTCGTGCTGTCCTCCATTGTTTAATGAGATTACGAATTTGCGTGGTAAGGGAATTTACCACTGATTTCGTCTCGTAATCTCTAGTCCTATTACATTTATTCTTCCACTTATTGCCGGCGGCGATAAGGTTCAGAATGTGATCTGGCATAGGACGTAGAGCTGGTGGAAGTGGCCTGAATTTCGGAATGGCTTCGTCAGCGGCTCTTCGGCTTGTTTCTGTAGAGAAGTCCACGTATTTGTCTACATCACTTCTCGTCCGGAGTGTGGGAACTGTTGACAGTTTCTGATGGACCTGTGCCCTGTATGTATCCCAGTCTGCTTCCTCATATTTGTATTTCGTCGCCGCTGGAAGTGTATTTCTTAATCTATAATGTAGAGCACGAGTCTGTGGTCGGAGGTAATAAAGTCCATCGTCGAACAATCCACGATTCGATGCGGCTGCCTCGTGAGTAGGAGATCGATGGTAGATGTAAACGATGGCTTCGCTCGATGTCTGAAAGTATGGGTGTTCGGATGTACTGTATGAGTTTACTTCCGGCTCTGTTGCTGTGGATGTTATTCCAGATCGGGTGCCGAGCATTTAGGTCAACCACTACCCAATGGTTCGTCGCTTGGCGCACTCGGCTAATATCATCGAGAAGACCTGGGTCTTCAATATAAACCTGTGATGATAGTAGGTTTATCGAGTAGCACCTGTACAGTTTTGTGGTGAATTCTCGGGTCACAAGTTGCCACTGGTGAGGGGAGTGCTCTGCGCCGAAATCCGTGGCGTATGGCTATGATGACCCCTCCTTCGTCGTCTCCTGTGAGATCGTATCCTGGGAAGCGAATGTGTCGGAAGATAACTCTTGTATCTGTGAGGATCACTATGGTGGGTTGGGTCTGTGCTATCAACGCATAGATTTCCGTAATTTTGGGCGTAAGCCCGTCAGTGTTGAAATTTAAAAGTTTTACTGTCCTATTCATTTTGTCAGAGAGTCAGTAATAAGTGTTAAGAGTGTGTTAAAGTTGCGATACTCTGCATAATGAGTTCCCCCACCATGGGGTTTTCATTATGGGGTTCATTATGCTGAGCCACAGTGGCGTAAGTCTGTTGAGGTTGAGGTTGGTCAGAAGTCGTAGGTGGGGTCTGTCTAGGTGGGGGTTGTGGTCGTGCGCTGGTTGGTCCAGGTTCTTGACGCTGTGGTGGTGGAGCCTGCTGCTCGGTCTTCTTCTGTTGGTTCGGCACTGTAATGTTCTTCCGTAGACCAATCTTCTTACGTAGTGCCTCAAATTTTTCCTGTAAGGTCTTCCTGATTTGGCATCCAGTGAAGAATGCTACGTGTGGTTCACCGCAGTTTGCACACTTGACAGGTGTGGTTGTACTTTGGCAATCTGAGATGAGGTGAGGGCCGGAACATCGGACGCAAGTCACCTTCTTCCCGCAATGGTTTTTTGTGTGCCCTAACACCTGACACCTGTGGCATTGGACGATGCCGCTCCTTACACGATACAGCTTGACGCTGAAACGTATCATGTGCGAGCTGCTTGATGTCATCTAACTTAATCTTGAGGGCGGTTGTGATGAGGATGAGGGGCTAATCTGTCTTCTTGCCGTCCTTGTCGCTCTTATTCATTCGACGGACATCGAGGATTCCTTTTAAGCGTTCACCTAGGCAGGACTTGATGTCTTCTATGTTGTGATCTATGTTCAGCCCATAGATCACGAAGTTTGTAGTCTTCTGTCCTTTACTGGTTGAATAGGTGTGGTAGGGACTCTTTGACTGGTGAAAGAACCCGGTCATTTTTTCATGAATTTCGATGGTTCCCGGTCGCATGGTTTTTGCCCACAGGAGACGTGTGGACCTTGTCGAACTAAGGCGCTAATCTTTGCAGGAACATTGAAAACTGAGGTAGCAAGATAACGTACGCACTGGTATGCTTGTCAGCGCAACGCTGCCCGGTTAGCCGCTGTCTTTAACCCACAGGATATATGTGGAGTCCAGCAGCCTAAGGTGCTAAACAAGAACAACAGTCACTCCTGAAAAGTTAAATGGATGGATAGGTGTCTTTTTAGAGACACCTATGCTAAAAATTTATAACGTAGTCAGAGTGATCAGTAAGAATCACTGATCCTGTAAATTATGTTACTTGATTGTTTCGTTCAGCGAAAATATAAAGATTTTGCGAGTAAGAAACGCTTGAGCAAGCTACTCAGAGGGCAGGATTTTATCCGACTTACTTGATATTTATCGTTATATTATGAACAAATTACACAAAATCATTTTAAATTGTAGCCCTAGAGCGGATCCAGGTTTTTTTCTGGGGGGGGGGGGGGCAAAACGGGCAGACGGGAACAACAAACAATAATAACTTACAAATAAACTTGTAGTATCTATAGAAAGATTTCAAAGGTTTATTAAACTATCAAAACAATAGTTTCACTCATGTTCTTTCTATTATTTTAAGAATTATTATCGTGTGATTTACCATTAATTAAGTACTACATAATGGATTCTTCACAGTACACAAACAACTGTCTAAGGGGGATATGCCCCCGTACCCCCTCCTAAATCCGCCCTTGTTGTAGCCTATGTGTTATTCTGATGTATAACCTATATTACTGTAATTTCTTGGACATTTTTGGACGACGCACTGGACTAATTTGGCCTGTTTTAACATGAAATTCGGCCCCTGTTTAGAACAATTTTACTGAAGCATAATTTGTTCGTTAATTAAATAATTTGTTAAGTTACATTCAAATCCGTTCAGTAGTTTTTGCGTGAAAGAGTAACACACATACAAACTTTCGCATTTATAATATTAGTAGGATGTTTTTATCCACACCTGTCAAGTACAATCAATTGACAATCAGCAATTTCGCTGTCATTAAAATGAAACAGTATGGCATGAGAGTCATGAAGAAAATGGCTTCTATGGCTTCATTTTATTATCTATGATAAAAGGTCCCTCATCCACGTTCTTTTTAGTCTCCTCCATGTGCTCTCAGGCATGAGAATGGTGGCCATTTGTTCTCTCAATAAGTTAGGGTGCCCGTGTAGTTTTTCTCCAAAGCTTAGCATATGTGTTCAACCGTTGGTTTTTTAACTCAATATGAACTGTTTTGTTTTTGGCATAGGATTTGTAATAGGTTAAGATTTTTTTTTTAAATTAGCAATAAAATATTTTTCATCTCTTTTTATTCTTTGAAAGAAGTCTCATCTCAGAAATATCATCTAACTAGTAATATTGTTTATTTTAAGTATTACTTTATAGTGCTCAGAATTTTAAACAAAAGAGCACGTGGCAATAAGCACGAAGATATCCTGAAACAACGCTGATGGTGAAGCGAGTGCTAGGCTACCTGCAGCTCTGTTTCCTTCATTAAAACACATATAAGAGATTCCTCGCAAGTGCGGACGTCCTCTGTTAGCAGTCATCAGGAGTTCTTGTTCCCCGGGCGACGGACGTATCCTTGATGACTGACTCTAAGTGGTTCACTATTCCGCAGCACACCACCGGCTCCGGGAACGGCCTTGGAGAACAATGGACTCCCAACCTTGCCCTTCCTCATCGCCAAGACAATACAGCTCCGCGCTTTCTCGAATCAATACAGAATTATAAAGGAAACAAACCACTTCTCGAGTGTTAAAACTCGTTTCAATTCTTCTGAATAGTTCCAATCTAATCTAAGGCCTTTGTGTTATATGTGATTTTATGTGCGTTACTATTCTTCAATGCCGCGATGAAGGATTTTTGATATAATCTCTGAAGTTATACTATCCCATACATCTTTATTTACACCTTACGGCCTTAACCGCACTCCAATAATAAATAATAATGGATATTTTGATGGAATTAAATTGTGGAGTTATGTAGGAATCTAATTCATTATTATATTGTATCAAGTTTGAACTGTTCATTTGTTTCATTTTTAATATTTTCCCAAAACACAAGTTATTCTGAGCTTTAGTATGGAAAAGAGGGAGAAATTATGGGTTATGAGTAGATTTCGGTAATCATTTATTCAAGAAATAAAAGTTTCAACTAATATTTCGAAGATTAGATGATATTGTTGAAACATTCATTTCTAGATGACATGATTACCGAAATCTAATCATTGTCCATATTACATTCACTTTCACATACTTAACCTCAGAATAACTTGAATTTTTGGAAAATATTGAAAGGGAAACGAATGAAAAGTTAAAGCATGTAATGGCTCAATTCGAAACGATAACCTGCGGAATAATTACCGGAAAAATATTGATTTTCAGATCGATCATTTACCTGTTTCCTGTCGTTGTTCTTTCTACAAAGATTCTACGGCTCCGTGTTCTGCTAGCAATCAATTAAATTCTTTATGGTTGGAAATACAACAGTCCTTCTATCAATTAATTACCTATGTAAATAATAAAAACTATTCCTTTTTTTGATGGCAAATAATCGATTATAATCTGACTGATAATTATCAGTCAGTCGGTAGATACCTACTTCCTAGATTCGAGGAAACATTAAACAATAATAACAAACAATAATAAACAAATTGTCAAGATTTCTTATTGCATAACGTCTTGAAAGGCGGATTTCAGGAAAGTTTCTTTGTCAATTTTTTTATTTCTTAAAAAATTGTCCAAACAACGGAAAAAGTAAAAATCAGTTGGAGAAAGGTCCGGAGAATATGGTGGGTGACTTCGCCAAGACTTCGCTTCTTCCTTGACACCTAATTTCTACAGAGCGGGGACAGAAATGCTTGTTTCACGTCGGGAGAAGTGTAGTGAATGTGAAGGATCCTATTTTGATTAATAACATTATTGTTTAATAATTTAAATTTACACCTTCACTGTCATTTCATATTTTACAACCCAATGCATAAATTTTTATCTGAAAATAATTAGTAGTTAACTTTAGATCATTGTCACAGTTACTTTGTACTGCAGTTCGTTACAATGTCTTTACTATCGTGTCATCTCTCATCCACATATTCTCAGTCTTCATTGAATATCGTCTTGCTAATGTCCTGCCCTATATGGCTTGATGTTTCTCATACATAAACCTGATAAATTTTATACAGTTCTTCATTATGCTTCAGTAAAATTGATCTAAACAGGAGCCGAATTTCATGTTAAACCAGGCCAAATTAGTCCAGTGCGTTGTCCGAAAATGTCCAAGAAATAAAATCCTCTTCCAAATATCTGTTCAGACTTTCGACTATATCTATATCACTCTCATGGACTTAATGAAACTTTAAAGAAACAACACGACATCTGTCAATCAGAATTAACATGAAACTAAGACTCTCAGAACAATGGAACAAACAAGTTTTTTTTATTTAAGGCTAGTAGGGACGTATACATCCGTTGAAAACTTCTTATCAATTTTTTTTTACCAGATTGTGTTTCATTTTTGCAGTTGTTTGTAAAAAAAAATGTTATCCATTAGTTAGTTGACGCTTCCCTGAACATGTATGTCCCTCCTGCTACGCGGAAATCACTGAGGAACTCCCTTTTGAGGAAACCCAGTTTACACGACCGAATTAATTGTTTCACCGATCAGTAAAATGATTAGTCAAGTTTGCCTCATTCCGTTATATCTATTATTGTTTTTTCTTAATTTAAAATTTATCTTTAAAACGTTTTATAAGTAGAAATGAGAGCTTTGCTTCGTAAACGAACTGAACGAAGCTTCTTTTCGGAAACTAAATTATTTCTTAATACTGTTTAATTGTATTCATAAAGTTCATTTATAAATTAAGGTAGAGAAATCTGGAGGTTAAGACGACATTGTAATAATTTTAATTTATCAAATACACACACACACACGCATATTTAAATATTTATATTTCTTGTTCATTTAATAATATTCTTAATTTAAAAAAATCTAAATAAGCAGTCATGAGGACTTCCGACAGAAGTGAAAACTCAATACTTTGGAATACCTGTTCTTTTCTTAATTTCTAAATCAATTATTAGTCTGAATTATTTAAATTTCAAATATGTAAATTTAAATTGCAAGCCAGCTTTGGGGCTCTACTAAACCATCCAAATCATCTCGTATCCAATCCTTACAATCCAAAATCCTCAATGCTCCTTATTATGTCACAAACAAACTCATGATCTTAATATCCCATATGGTCCTGATTTGGTCCAAACTAGATACTACCTATCCTTCCATGACAAGTTTCATACACACTTGAATCCGCTAGTCTCTCAACTTGCTTCCCATACTATTCCTGATAACCCTCCGAGGCGTCTGAAAAGATGGCCTCGAGACCTTCTACTACAGAACTTTGTTGGAATGCTATCGATGGGTAGTTTCTCCACAAATTTTTTTTGTTTTTATTTCATTTGTACATATTAGCAAATTTATTTGTTGTAATATTATTACAGTTGTAAATATCAATAAATTAATTTTTTTTTAAATTACAGGCATTAGTCTGGTAAGATCAATACAAAATATCAATAATTTATTTGCGATAATAATTATTATATAGCTTAATTAATAATACTACATCATTATTATTGTTAAGTTTGACAATACTAAGGTCATTTGTACTTTTCATTCGTAAAACAAGATGTTCACCTATTTCAAATTTTAATTTTAATCTTTTAGGGGAAACGAAAAATTCAACTAGTAATTGATGTTTTAAGTTATTGTATACCTATTACACGAAATTTTACTTAAATTTAATTACTCTTATATCAATTTAATTCTAGGATCCATGTTGATTAAATGAAATTGTAAAACTCATTCATAGGCCTAGAGCGTGTTGCTGATGCAAACCCACAATTTTATTCCCTATCAAAAGTTGCTAAACGCGGCTAAAGAAGTTTTCACTTCAATAACAGACCAAAAATTAAAGTTGTGGTAGGGCTGTTTGAGTTGCGTAGTCAAGTTGCAATCTGATTCTCATTTACACGAATAACTGAAGCCTTGACGTGATACGTGTCCTCCTCTGACTGAATCCTCTCTATTGAAGACTTTTACCAAGACCTTTGTATACCCCTCAAGAGGCCTCAATAACATTCCATCTTCCTATCATCTTATTTCATAGCTTTCTCTCCATGATGATCCAATGGCGTTCCTTTTAGCTTTAAACTATCGGGATCCACAAGAAGAAATATTCTCACAACTAAATGAAAGCTTAAACAAGTTTTTGTGCGCACGATTTTATTATACATAATCGGTATCTAATCATCTTTTACGTTTGTTTCGTAAATAAATTTAAGTAGTTTATGTCTCCTTTTCTTATGTATATCTCTCTAAGTTTCTTTTTTAATTTTTAGGAATCATTTCTATTTCGCAGTTAAAATTGAAATGATGGGTTATGTCTCTTGAACTGATTATAATCATTTTACAATTTTATGTCTTTGACTGAAAAGATTCTTTTCTTCTTCGTGATACCAATATTTTAAACAAGAGTTACGAGTCATCTAATATTTTATTTTCATTAAAAACAATATATAAAATTTAAAATAAAAAAAACCTGTACCACTACACCATATCACGCTCAACCGCGAGGTTTTTCTCCCAATTAAGGATACCCACTTTATTGAGGCCGATTAAGCACCAGGAGGACCTGAGACCTTCAAGAAAGCAACTCTGCGTTCCACAAATTGATGTACCCTCCTACCTTCTAACAACCTTTTCTGTTTCGAGCACTACACTAGACTAGATAATGGAATTGCCTTATTGGAATCTAGATTGATTTATGAATTTATAGATTTTTTTCTATCACGGAACATATTTCTATAAATAGAATAATAGTGATCAATCAGTATTAAGATTGATGGCTAATTATCCTAATAAATTATGTAACACAGCAACGATAATTTCCATATTTTTACTGTTTGATTTTTCTTAGTTCAAAAAAAAAAAATTCAGGCCGCCTTCATGCTGAGGCGATATAAGCGATATACGATGCGTGGACATGTACAAACAGTTCAGCTAAATGTAAAGGGAGACGATAAAAAAATTTCATAATTTTATGAAACATCTGGAAAAATCAAAGCATTTTCTTTTTCTTGTACTTTTCATTTTCTCTATGTATCCAGTAAATTATTTTTTTTTTGCCATCATACGTCTGAATCAATAAGCCATTACAACCTTACACATGCTCTTTTTTGTCACTGAATCGGTCAAAATGGTGTACCAACTAACGTTTTATCACCCAGTTCGGGCCAATTTATAGGCTGCTGCAATATTTTGCTTACGATAAATCTTATATCGCCTCAGTATAAACACGACCTTATCGCCAGTGAGTGCTTTGATAAGGATCTGACTGCTCTGTACCCTAGCCGCTTCTCTCGAAACTTTATTAAATTTTCGTTTACTTCTTTATTTTGGAATACATATCGTGGTAAAAACATACATTGCCTACTTGAAGCGAGAAAAAATTCCTAGAAGATTTTAAATCGGAGTCAAATGCATTCATAACAAAAACAAACACAGAATTGCTATGGAACCTAACCGGGAAATTCCTTTCCTCTACAAAAGCTATCATTGAACACGGCCCACAAGGACTCCTAGTAACCTAAAACCAACCTTTTATTATATCTTCTTAGTCGTCTGCCTCAATCATACGAATTATTTCGTGTATGTTTTTATGTCCCATGGTTGTAGTCCCTGGATCGTAAACATTTCAGATCGTTCCCTTCAAGTTAATGATGTATAATTTTTGTATTAAAAGCATAAATTAAATAACTAAAGCATCTTTTATAACTGGTATCAGCTTGTTTATTTGGGGATTGTGAGTAGTTATAACGAATAATTGATTTAGAACAGGGGTCATAATAAGTAATTACCTTGGTTATAAAAGCCTCTACCACTGCTATGCATGAAGGGTCCTGGGTTTAGTATATGGTAGAGCCTGTACTTTTACAAAACGGTTGTGCAGGGAAGTGATTTTTCCGAGATTATGCTCAACCACTAAATTTTCCCCCAATTAAGGGTGCCTAAATTTAAAGGTGAGGAGCCTCAAGAGGTTCTGCAGATCCCACATCGTCCATCGAACCTTGAGCATTCTTCTGAGCTATCCAGCTCCCTCCGACAAGATCTTAACTATTTCTGTCACAATTCTGTTAATTTTTTTCTATCTTTTAAAAAAATTATTTTTGTTTGGGAATTTACGTGTTTTTTTAACTTCTTCTTTATTTTCTTGCTTGTTTGTGAATATTCCATCCAGAAAACAGCAAATATTCGGATCTTTTAGATATCGTCAAAGCCATTTAGCTAATATAGGGTTAATAACTAATTGGTTATATTTAAGTATTCATATGCATTAATTTAAATATTTAGTTAGTCTTTTCAGCATTGTGAAAGGAATAGAATACTACTTATTATATTTTAATTTTTTTTTTGGCATTGGAATTTTCCATACAGCCAATTATGATTTATTAAGTATGAGCACTAATGTATACTATGTTATATATATTTATTTATTGAACGTAAATATTCTATGTAATTGTTAGTAATATGCTAGTAATTGTTTATAATGGGTTTTATTGTTGAATAATGGTTTTAAAAAACATAAATCTTTTTCTCTTTGGTCCCTGTATACGGGGCATTCTATAATAATATGCTGGAGAGTTTCCCTTTGCCCACCACATCTTTCACATTCTGAAGAATTTTTGATCCCTATGCGCTGCAGATAAACATTGCATAGCCTATGATTAGCTCTAAATCTGGTAAAATTTTTGAATATATTCTTTCTATGTAAGGTTCAAATCAGAGAACCAGGGCTTATTTAAAATTTGCGGAACAATAGATTTATAAGTTCTGCCTGTAAAAGACTCCTGGTAATGCTGGGGCCGTTTATTAACCATGCATTTACTAATTATTAAAATGTTACAAAACCCGACAAGAAAAAAATCGCATTTCGGTTTTGACCCATACAAATAGTGTAGATCAACAAATGGTTCAATGTTTGGATTTATTTTTAACCATGGATGTTCAAATGTTCTCTTTATAGCCATACCGTTCAAACAAGCTATTGAAAATCAGTCTCTTGAAGAATAGTGTGAAGATAACGTTAATCAATTGTTGTTATAATTATCGCTGAATATATTCTAATTTCCGTGAGATCTAAAGAAAATGCTGGAGATTGATAGTTGATCCATAGTTCATACAGAACCATCTATAAGGCACAAAAAACAATGTATGATGACATAGATAGAATACGTTTGAAGATACGCCATAATATTAAATGAACCTTTTGAAACTGTTTGTCCAATCATTTGAAAAGCGGGGTTTTTTAACATTCGATACATTGAGTTTGACTCGACGGTATAATAAATCAATTTCTGCTTTAACTTAAAATATATTCACGAGGGCAAAATTAAAAAATATTCTATATTAATAATTAGATTAAAACTAACGATACTTCCGTAAAATGTTGTTTAAAGCCGTATGTTTTAAGTATTTTCTTTTATTAATTATTAATAATGTCTATATTTTGCAAAATATTATAGAATCATATTAGCCTATTCCATATGAATCTACTGGAAGTAATGAACAATATGATGAAATAAATCCACATTAATTATTTAATCTTACAAATATTGATTTAATCATATATCGATTGTAACATCATTCACAAACAAACAAACAAGTATATTTGTAATATTTATTAGTTTATGCCATATCTATTATAAGAAATTATATCTATAAATAAATAAAAATAAAATTGCCGGAGATACTCAATAGTAACAAGTAAAACCTGTTATTTATTTATGTAATAGAACTTCGTAAATATTATAAGGGAAAATTACTCCGCATTAAAGATCACGAAGACCTCTTACAACTTTTATAAGATTGTTTTATGCCTGGGTTGGCTTGTTTTTATTTCAACTAGCAACATTTAATTACTAAACGTTTTTTACATTTATTATATACTAGCTTATGCCCGCGGCTTCGCACGCGTGAAATTCGGTCGGCCACGTAAAGTTTCGTGAAAGATCATTTTAAATAAATAATTTAATTATTTTTTTTAAATATAAGGTACTCGAACATCCGAAATTTCAGATGTCTAACTTCAAAACTGACGGATTCTATACAACCTTTGAACCCCTATTATATTTAAGGGGAAACCCTTGGAGGGGAATTATCCGAATTTCTTTCTTAAGCTATACACCGAACCTAACTACAAATTTCAAGATGCTAAGTTCCTGATTTATCTTTAATTATGTACTATAACGGGAGGGGCACATGCCCCCGTGCCTCCACATAGATCATGGATAGGGTATCAAAACAAATAGTTTCACTCATGTTCTTTCTGTTATTTTAACAACTATTATCATGTGATTTGCCTTTATTTATGTACAATAATGGATTCTCCACAGTACCTAAAATACTGTCGGGGGGGCACGTGCCCCCTTGCACCCTCCCAGAAATCCGCGCTTGCTATAGCCTATGTGTTATTCTGATGTATAACCTTTATTACTGTAAAGTTTCATCCAAATCCGTCCAGTAGTTTTTGCGTGAAAGAGAGACAAACATTCAAACATTCACATTTATAATATTAGTAAGATTAGTAGGATATCAAAACAAATAGTTTCACTCATGTTCTTTCTGTTATTTTAACAACTATTACTATGTGATTTGCCTTTATTTATGTACAATAATGGATTCTCCACAGTACTTAAAATACTGTCGGGGGAGGGGGGGAGGGGCACGTGCCCCCTTGCACCCTCCCATAAATCCGCGCTTACTATAGCCTATGTGTTATTCTGATGTATAACCTTTATTACTGTAAAGTTTCATCCAAATCCGTCCTGTAGTTTTTGCGTGAAAGAGAAACAAACATACATTCACATTTATAATATTAGTAAGATTATGTAAGGAAACACTTATCTTCACAGATGCAAATAATTTAAGCCAATCTAAGTCAAAGAGTATAATTATTCATTATTTAAATCAACTTATATGAAATTAATATTTTCTTTGTTAGTTATGAAATATTAGTTAAGTGCCTTCTATGCCCAAGGTCAAGAGTTCGCATACCGGCAGTTGGCCCATTGGTCATCTTGGTTCCAGGATTTTTTTAAGCGATTAAAAAATTATTGGTTATGCCGTCCTTCGGAAAGGAAATAAAATGGGAGTCCTGAGCCTTTCTGGTGTAAGGTACTTATTAAAGATCCCTATCCTAATTATACCTGGATATACAAAATTTAGAGCTCCCACAGTGGCATCGTTCGATTAGCCATAGCAACATAAAGTGACGTAAAATGAATAAACAAACTACTCGATATACCCCCACCAATTTCCCCCACTACTACTACTACTTACACCCAGCCATCTGAAAACAAGTAAATAAAATTCCTTGCCTTTTAATTTATAGATATATACAAAACTGGTTCTAAATTAGTCCAATTGTTTTTTTACTTAGAAAAGAATTACATTACCTCTTGACTTTTGCTTCAAAGTAAATATCAGCACGAATTCGACCTTTCTCAATCACGATCGCCTTTACTTTTGAACTTCTTTGTGACAACAACTTTTCTTGCATCGAAGTTTTTTTTGGTTGCGTTTTAGATATACGAGTATGCAATGGAAGTTTCACTGTCCTCCACTGCCTATTATTAAATGAAGGATAGCCGAGATGGTTGAGGTGTCACCACGGAGAGGTGAATGTCCCGGGTTCGAGTCCCGGTCCTGGCCATATCTTTTCTTTTCAAATAATTTATTTGTTTTCTTTATCAAATTAATGGACTTTGCTAGACATATTTTATTCTGAAATGAGGTGATTTAACTTTTTGAAGTCAACTTATATTGTATAAAACTTAATATTAAAAGACAAGTGTCTATTAAAAACTAAATATAGAAATTCCAATAAAAAATATGTTAGGTATATCATATATATATATATACCTAACATATTTTTTATTGGAATTTCTATATTTAGTTTTTAATAGAAACTTGTCTTTTAATATTAAGTTTTCTACAATATAAGTTGACCTATGACATTATTCGAAGAGAAAGTTTGTTTGTTTCTTGGTATCCGTCATTTCTATTCTGTAGGATTGTTCTGGCTCGTATATGGTTAATTGGTCTCATTTATTAATCTTTGAATTAGTATTAAGTATTTATTTATCACTTTAGTCATTGTTATTATTTTTAATATTTAAAATTATTAATTAATTTTAATTAATTACTTAGTTAAATTAAATTTAAGTGTTGAATTTAATTGTTAGTTAAATTTAATTGTTGCTTTCTCTGTAAATAAATTACCTTAGTTCTATCTAATCAGTTTAAGGGTTATTTCTGTAATTCTAAACAAGGTTTTACATGCCATTCCGCTGTTACTGATTGACTGTTTCAATAAATACATATTTTCAGTAATTAATTTTTTTTTAAGTTAAAGCTTAATTACAGCTAAAAAATAATTGAATCCTGATAAATGAATTATTAATTGTTATCAGTCTCGCAGCTTGTCTCTTAGAGTTTCTCGATATTCTCAAAAATAAAAATAATAGTGAGTTTTAGTGTGGACAAAAAAGAGTGTATGGGTGGGAAATGGTTATAATCAGGTAATTATTTCATCAACATTGACTATGAAGGTTTCAACAAGCATCATCATCTATACTTCAAAATGTTCAATACATGTCAATTGAACTTCAGGAAAATAGAACATCATTAGATATCTATGTGAATTGAAATATTTCCAAATGGCTAGAAATTCATTATTCTAATTTTATGTAAAATTTATCATATGAAATATTATAAAAATAATTAACAAGGTCTATTTCAGAGGCTGGATAAATGGACACGTTTTAATGTAGAGTACTACGCCAAAATAAGGCCTAAAATATATACAACCAATGTGTTTGTTGTTCTGGCTCTGAATATCTGAATAGATTCTGTTGCATCGTTTCTAAAAAATCGTCATTATTTAAACTGTTTGCATTTACTATGCTACAAAGGTGATTAATTATTGAAACCTAGAAATACTGCATGGTACATCCAAAAATATATGAATAATAAATGTTTTTATAATAATAGATTATGAAGGATTGACCCTCCCCCCCCCAACAAAAGAAAAAACATCCAAAATGTTCTTTCCATACTTTAAAAACCTATAAACGCAAGAGTGAAATGTTTCTATATCATATAACATTAATAAAACATCTGTATTGTATGCAACCTCCGGAGAACTTTGTTAAATTGACCAAAAAACAAGGGCTGTAGTTTTTAACCGTTTGGATTATCACCGGTTATAAGACTGTGACTGCGACCAATCACTAATAAACTGATTAATGCTCAATTTGAGCTTTTACCATTATCCTTGCGTAAGCTTCTTCGTTATCATTTATTTTTTCAGTTATGGTAACTGCGTCATAACTTTGTCACTATGCACCTCCTCTTGTATAATGATCACAATTTTCTTTATCCTCATTAACAAATAGTTCAACGACTCTTCCGACAGGTGACGCTGCACACCTGCTCTTCCTTGCAGCCAGCTGTTTCCAACCTGTAACGGGACATGCTGTAGGAGCTTACATATCCTCAGCCAGTGTTGCCAACATCAGCCGTTAAGTGGACATTAGAGCTGGTGTGGTTATTTGTGGTAGTGTCTCTCAGAGGCTCATTCACTAAGTGAAATGTAGATTAGATTATTCTCTTGTGAAGAATTATGTAAAATATATTCTTTTATACCTCTATTCATTTGAACGTTAGAGATTTATAACTGAATAAAGGGTATCTGTTCAATAGAATTTCGCTTCGAGTTAAGTTACAAGGTTTAACTGTTTATTCATTTCATTTAAATTTTTTCGGAAAATATAAGTTATCGTTAGCTAGTTTCAACTAACATTTCGAAGTATACATGAAATGATTTCTGAATTATACACATTTCCTATAAATGAATCCTCTTTTCCATACAAAAGCTTATGATAACTTGTATTTTTGGAAAATATTAAAAGGGAAACGAATGAAAAGTTAAAACTTGTTTTGACTCAACTCGAAGCTACAGCCTGCGGAATAATTACCGCATACCGCATACCGCAATAATTATTCTACATATTGTCAGTCATTTTTATTAACACTTACTCACTAATTAATGACCTAAACCATTATCTTTCCTTCTTATTTCATTGCACCTTATTTGGAGTTCATTAACTGATTTCCGAATCAGAAGTACTCTAACAAAATTTCCAATTTACTTACCAACGTTCCAGAACCACACTGCAATAGAAACATTACAGAAACTTATTGGTAGATTCTTCCTCACATGCCGGAGACTCTTGGTGCCTGAAATATATCCATCGAGCAGCTGCTGGATGTGCCTAAGAGTTCTTAGCAGCTGAAGAAGAGATACACGACCTTCATACTTTTCTGCCCACCTGCCTTTCTGTCTGACCTACTTTGGCAATCTTGTCTGCAATCCCCTTCAACCCTCAATTCAACCTAAATTTGGTTTATCTTTATGCTATTGCCTTTTTTCCATCTAAACAACATCTCAAAACCATTTTCAATTACCAACATACACTCTAAAATCTCTCTAAAAGGAGATGACAAATGGATACATAATATCCCGTTTACTAATATTTCCGCCTATGTTTTGAATAATTTAACTTTATGACATAAAAAAAATAGTACCTAAACTTTAAATTGTGCAGAATATATCCTTAATGATCCATTTTTCCTGCGCTCTGATGATAAAAAGGACTTCTCAATTGTTTCAATTACTGATAACATTTCCAATTATCTTATTCTACTGCTTCAAATTTCTCTGCACAAGTTATTAAAGTTCCTTCATAAAATCTCAATACGATACTAAGCTTCAAAAAAACAGACCAAGTTATCAATTATCTTTTCTATAGTTTATTTGAAGTAATTATCTGTATATCACTGTAAGAAGTAATTAAGAGGTAACCATTGATAAATAAAAATTAAATTATAAAGCCATTGAAGGTGATGGGGAAATGAAAAACATCAATCAACTGCTTTAATAATTAACGTATGTTGTTATGTTTTAATTAAAAACAAATACTTCCGTGGACACTAAATATTAAATTGTCAGAATTATTTCGCATTAGTGGAAGCTGTAGAACGCGAGTACTACACATTTTTTTTTTTATTTCTTGTTCAGTTTTAATCTATATTGTATAGATTACATAACAAAAAGTAAACTTCTATAGTAATAATAATAATAGTTAAAAAGTAATAATAATAGTCACATAATGTAGGAAATTTCGTTTGCTTAAATTTTATACAGATTTTTCATTTTCCAAAAATCAAAAGTGAAGAATAAAATAGTAACTACAATTTGTTTATTTTTTTTTTATATTTTCGTTGTAATGCTCAAAAACTCTAAAGGATCATTGAGAAAAATATCTTCCCGATTTTTTCCGATACCTCAAAAACATTCTATACGAACACGATATTCTAATAACTGGATTTGTTTAACTATGACGTTTGTGTCATCGATGACGGAATAGTAGATTTGTCCTTCTAGAAGTTTCGTAAAAAATAAATATTAATTCTAAAACATACTTAACTTCAAAACATCGTGCAAAATGGTATCATTCTTTTATTTGAATCATAGTGTGAAGCAATACTGCAGTCTTGCGAATGCGGAAGCTGAGAAGTGGTTTGTTTACCGGACGACACAACTCAAGGCCCGAAGAAGTCTTAAAATTTATCTTGAAGAGTAGACCTCAGTATTGGTTTGATATTTTTGTTAGTGAGTCCTTCGTATCATGCATGACCTCGCAAATTCTGCGATAAGGAAATGATCCCTTCATAAAATGATATGATACCATACTGTGTGAGGTAAGGGTCTGTAATATAGATTTGTATACTTTTATGTCCTGAATATTTGTGAATAGAAACGTCTTAACCATACTTATAATGCAAACAAAGTCTTATATTTGTATTCTTTTATCTATTGGATCGATTTGTATGAAATGTCCATTTTTGTTATTTCTAAAATTCAAAGAGGAATTGCTGGACTATGTTAAAATCTTATGTTAAAAGTTTATAATGAGCTTTCTTCATTATAACTTTACTCATTCAGTTACCCTTATTTCTAGATAGGACTAGCAATTTAAAGATTTTTTTTTCAATCCACACTATCCAATCATTAACAAAAGTTTTTGAAGTGTAACAAACATTTAAAATCGTTTGTAACAATTCTTTTTAAAAAAAATATATAACAGTGTGCCTTATCATTACATCCTGCCTGACTTTTTATCAACCTTATTAACTATGTCGTTTTTATGCTGAACAATGTTAGATATATAATTCTTATTTTGAAAGTGACCTAAATTATAGATCAGCCATTTTACGGAAGTTTCTTAATTTATCTAGTTTATTAATTTAGGGGAGCGGGGTGGCTCAGTGGTAGAGCTCTGAGTTGGCATGCCAAAAATCCTGGTTCGAATCCCGCAGCTGGCAAGACTTATATTTAGACTGTTAGCGGTTGGAGATGAAACATATAGGATCTAGGACGACCCTCCTGGGGCTCATCCAACCTCTATAAAGTGGGTACCCAAAATAGGGGAGAAATCTGACGGTTGAGCGTGATCTAGGACAAATCACTCCCCTGAACAATGGGTCAACGATATCCATGAAACAATATAGTCTTCCAGTTATTTTATTCTAATATATCAAATAAATACAATATATTTTTTTAAGTTAGAATTATACTACTGAGTATAACTGTATTTCATTTCCGAAAATAAGTATATCATGGATTTATTTTACTGTCTTGGCGGCATCCGTTCTCAATTTCCAACCCCCTCGGTCGAAAAACTTTCTTCCAAATCTTTCGATTCGCTTTATCTATCTCGTTCCTCCAATTCCCCCCCTTCTAGGTCGTCCTCTTTTCCTTTTCCTTCGTGGCACCCATTCCAGTATTCGTCGAGGCCATCAATGTTCTCCCATTCGTTTGGTGTGTCCAAATCATGTTAATTGCTACTGTTGGATTCATTGTGTCAGATTTGGGTCTGTTTTTGCCATGTTTCTTATTGTTTCGTTTCTGTCTTTATCTCGTATGGATTGTCCGTAGCTCCGGCATGGGAAATCCATTTCAGCTGATAGAAGTTTACCACGGTATTACAGATTCAAAAATGGTATATTCTTTTCTTCATCTCTATGGTGATGTAAGACTTGATGGCTTATTTCTCTAATAGATTTCTATTCTAATGACGATATGATTTTTATAGTATCCTTTGTCATAGTTTTATTTATTTATTTAATTATATATATTCATGCATGGTCTATTGCCTATTACATCAATGAATGATTAATTCATGTTTATTTTAACCAGTAGTTTGTTTTATAACATGTGAAAAATTTAGGTTTATTATTTTTTAATTGATTTCAACAATAAATTTTGAATAATATTTTAATATATTTTTTTTTCATTGTTTTAGGTAAGTGCCTTTTATTTATTGGGAATGGCTGATCAGTTTCGTATGTATTTTTTAATATTATCATTAAAATAAATAAACTTGAATACATTAAAGAGTTGCAGTATATTTGAAACTGGAAACGCTCTTTTTCGACTATCATAAGATAGCTAAATTACTTCTTGCCTTAAAAATTTATAGTATTCTTTGAAATTTTCCGACATTTATGATATTAATATTCGTTATAAAAATAGCTAGTAACTCAGTATTTTTTTATACAAAGCTACTGAGCCAAAAAAATCCTCACGTAATTGTATACTGAATCTAAATTTAAAACATATTAACAACATAAATTAATTATTGCCTAAATTAAATTCATTAATAAAAATGAATTGATTATTTTTTATAATTTTTATGGGATCAATTCGGTATTGCAAAACCCATAATTCCTTCAAATTAAACCGTAAAACATAATAAAAAGTTGTCCGTCATATTCTTAAATTATATAGTCCAGCCTGTGTATATCCATGATAATCACTGAAAACACCTGGGCAGAATTGCCAGCCATTGATATGTTTTCTTCTGTTACTCATAACATTGTTTATTTTATGTTTATATTCAAATATTAAATTCATTATGAATTTAATACACACTTCAAAATATCTACTAGTCTTTTTATTTTATAACAGTTTCCTATTAGTAAATTATAACGCCCAAGTATCAAAATAACGCCCCTAAACTAGGCAGCTGGAGCGCCCCTAAACTAAGCAGCTGGCTGACTGAAGAAAGAGCGCCACCAGTCGCTTTCTCTCGGATCTTTTTCTCAGTTCCTTTTCAAGATTATCCATTTCTGGGTCGTGTCGAACGTGCATTATTCTAGGTTTAGTCTATTGGTACGTTCAGACAGTTTATCGGTGTGTTGTATAAGATTATTTCCAGGGAACCTACTTCTTATTATTATTTCATTTTTATAGGTTTCAGTCTGTTCTTTTTTCCATTTTTGAAAAGTTGAAGCAAACAATTCTTCTTCAGCTGAAGCTGCAGTGGTGAAAATAGAAAAGATTTTGAAAAAGAGTAGCTTCCTTAAGTTAATACCACTTTTATTATATTGTTGTCCTATATTTAATTTGTATTGCATACTTCTCTATCGTCATTCAATACAATTATATCCAGCTTAAGCGTAACCAGTAGAAGAAGCGCAAGGAATCGCTGCTTCTTTCAGGCTCATTCATTTTAGGCAATCTGTATCAAAAGCCCCCATTTTCAAAACCCCAAATTTCAAAAATTGACTTTTTCCAATTTGTCGCTGTTATTGTTGAGCCAATGTTGTATAATCTCGAAAGCGGATCAAAAACATGAGAAATAAATGCCGTATTAGACGAAATTACTCGACTAAACTAGCGAAAAAAGTGAAAAAATCAACTTTCGGAATTTTGGAGATAGCTGCTTTTGATTCTGAATGCCTCATCACATATATTACAATTTTCCTCTTATAATATTGCTATTATATATTTATTCTTCCAATAAATATTCATCTTTGGCCTTTTGGTTCGATAATTCCTGGTTCTCTATTCATGCCCTAATATAAAACGTTATATCTTACGCAGGAAAGGGCTTTACTCCATCCTTATTGATGGCAAACTATTTAAATCAATTTTTTGTCTGTTTTTTCTAATCATTTAGTCATCATTAATGAAAATAGACTGGAATTGGCTGGTCTATTTTCATCCTGATTCCTTTCTTATAATGCTCTCAGTGTAGGACTACAGATAGATCCTCTCATTCCTATATCAATTGTAATGACTTCAAAAATAAATAAAACCAAGGATTTGAAGAAAGAAAAAAATAATTTAGAGTAATTATAATTGTTTAATAATAAGCCTGTAACGCATACAAGGGGGAGAGGGGAGAAATATATTTAGAAACAAAAATGAAAGATGTACAATAATCCATTATTCTTCGCTGAATGCTTCAAATGCATAAATTTACTGAGGTCGTTAAAAAACTTACCAACAAACGCAGTATTTCTTTCTTATTAGATGATTATTTATTTATTATTTAATTTTTATTTGCACCTGCGCAATTGCGCATTTAGCAAATTTGATTGAAGTGTTTTATTAGTCTTATTAGATGACAATGTTATTTTATATATAAAAATACGTATAGATTAAATATATATATATATATGTGTGGGTGTGTGTGTAAGTTTGCTACATGTGATAATACTTGCAAACTTCAATATGTGTTAGATTTTTGATAAGACACATGTGAGTTATATCTGTGGCACCTTTGCATAGTGGGCTAAGTCGAATTTTGTGAATTTCAAGCTATCTACTTAGAATCATAATTTTTTTCTCTTTCCTTGTGTCTAAAACGCTAAGTGTTCCGTCCATTGCAAAGAAGGATATTCCTTTGTGAATCGTGGGCTGATACTCCAATCTTGAACTTAAAATAAGTTCAGAAAAATTACGATTCTAAGTAGATAGCTTGAGATTCACAAAATTCGACTTAGCCCACTATGCACAGGTGCCACAGATATAGTGCTAACGTTTGGTTAGTTAAATTCATTTTGTTAAGTGTTTAATTAATAGTTTGAAAGGACGTGGAAATTAATTCCTTAATAAATAAAGAATAAAATCACGTTGAAACAATCTTATATATATATACTTTATTTAATCTGCTAGCAAACAGGGATGGATACTGAGGGATCTGGAGACGTTCTTGGTGATCACCCAGCATCTATGAAGTAGACACCCTTAAATAAAGGCTTATCCCCCAATACTACATTGTATACCAATATGTGTATACCCAATACCCTGCACAACAGTTGTCTTTAAAACGGTATAGTCTCTACCCTGTATTAAACCCAAGACGCTTCAAGACCGTTCATGGGTTGTTGTGGTAAAGGAGTGTGCGTGTGTGTGTAAACACGGATTCCGCTTTCGGGTAGCTATGAGGAATAGAAAGGTGTTGGATTTGAATAAAGTGGGATAATTAACAGTAGCTAACCGTTACCTCTGGGAAAGAATACTATTCAAAGCGAATTTTGTGAGTTAATTTGTACTTCTTGTCGGGAGGACGACCTCGGCCAAGGATCCTCCAGATCAGCGAGGAAGAACAAAGAGCCAACGACTCCTGTGGAATTCCGCGCACGTTCCTTCCCTCCTGTTTCACACGCCCTCGACTTCCGTTTCGTACCGACCGGAGATCTGCATAAGAATAGGGAGGTTGAACGATCTCCTACAACTAATTATAAGATCGTTCACCGGTTCAAGGTAGGAAACCTCGTAAGTGAGATTGTCCAGCTAAGCAAGAAGATCCGAGTACGAGCGGACCATATCCACCGTTTAAAAATAAGTAATTAGCTAAGTTTAATTAGTGAGTAAATGATAATATTGTACATCTCGATAACATAATTTAATACGTCTGGAAGGGGGGAGGGACTTAATGAATTGAAGCCAATACTAACTTTAGACTAATATGAATAACATGGGTAGTTAAAACAAAAAAGAAATAGATAAAAAGCAATCAATGCTGTTTTAAAAACACGCTTACTTATTAATTTCATGACTTTTAATATTTAATTGTTCATGAATATTGGACCTACAAATTTATTATACATTATATGCTATTTATCAAAAATATTTTTTTAGCAATTTCTGTCAACTCCGTCTGTTCTCTGCTGAATCCAACAATCCATGATGGTTATGGGCGTAGTATTATACATGGAGGGGACCGTACTATTTCTGATCCAAGCTTTATGGAAATTGGTGATTTGGCTGAGATCAGAATCAACTACTAGGTTTTCTACAAAATAACGTTGAACCACAGGAGGGTATTCAGATCCTGGTCGTTTCAGGGCGGTAATTAAAACCAAACATTTATCCACAACAGCAGTTATTGAACTTGGGAACGCCCCTCTCGATTGAAATTATAAATTAAATAAATATTTAAACTCTTAACTGATAACAAAAAACATTACAATAAACCATAAATAAAATATTATATACATATATATATATATATATATATATATATATATATATATATATATATATATATATATATATAATATCAATCTATGTTGAAGGCCTTAGTAGGAACATTTTTTATCGATTAAATTTGCAAATTTGGATAATATTTACCTTGGCATGTGCGACCTTGCCGTGAGAAGCAATTACCGACTTAACATCCAATGTTTGCACATGCGTTTAGCTTCCTTTCAGCTAATAACACAGTAAACGAAGAATCCTATTAATTATTTTCGAACAGTTTTCTTTCATAACATGTGTTTTGCGTTTAAAATGTATGTGTAATGTAAAAAAAAAAATATTCAATACTGTGCCTCGGTAGTTATAATCTATTAATAGATTATAATTCTATTAATAGTAGATAATCTATTAAAAACCTAGAATGGCTCATCAACGTATCGAGTAGTTAATTAAATGTACTCAAAACGAAGCATGGCAATACTTAGCTGATATTTATTCAATAGTCAGAATCACGTTTAAATGTGAAATTTAGGGAGAAAGTAGAAAAAGGTAGAGCTATCTAGGTTAGCCAAAAAAGGCGCTATTTTCTTTTATTTTTTCTGACTAAATTGTGAGCCTACTTTCTGTTGTTTAGTGAAAAGTCTTGCACTGATGCCTTCAACTCCATCCCACTGCGTCGTATAACGGAACCGTTAAAACAACACCCACTGTTTGTCATTTAAAATTATGCCGCTAGTTCGCGTGTGGGTGCGTAAGGAAATATTACATTGTACTCTATTATATTGTAAGAAGGTTTTGCGCTTAGCACTATTACTACGGGCTTTTTACTGAAGACTTTTTAACATATAATTTTTGACAAATTTTTATAAATATATATTTTTTCAATCAACACACATTTGTAACGAGTTGCTTTCTTTTTTTTATCGCTAATTTGCTCAGTTAGGTGTTTATACCTATCTGTGAGCTCATTCTGTATCATAGGTGGACAGGGGGTGGGGGGGAGGGGCATGTGGGCACGTGCCTCCCCAGACGGTGTTTTGTATACTGTGGAGAATCCATTACATTACATACTTTGATGAAATAAATAACATGAGTGAAACTATTATTTAGATATTTTAATATACCTTTCTATGAATTCTACTGGTGTATTTTTAAGTTATTACTGATTTTTTGGCTCGTCTGCCCCTTTTGTCCCCCTAGAAAAAAATATTTCGGATCCGTCCTTGTTTTTTAGTGAGCAATCGTCATATGCGGATGTACATCATTGTTATATTTGGCCAAGAAATTGCCAAAATATTGATTTACCTTTTTTTGGGGCTCAGCTGTATATAATTTGTGAATAAATATACAGTATATAATCTTTGTTTTTTCTTTAAATTAATTATTTATTTATTATTTTTAGTTGGTGTTAAGGAGCTATTTTATGGGTTTAATGCTTGATCTGTTCCTTTGATGGATAAATACAATGTATTTTTACAAGGATTTTTTTTCATTTTCTTAATTTGGACCTTGGACCGAAAAACCCACAACCTGGTCGCACTTTCATGGATTGACTATCCCAATCCTGAATTCCAAGTGAACCATGGGCAGACACTGTGATGTGATGGTTCTTGACCTGGTGGTGATCTTCTGACCTTGTAACATCGACCACTAGTTCTTTTCTCCTTCGGATGGATCACCTTCACGGCTTGGTAGAGGAAAATAATTCAAGAAATATGGCTTCGGCCCCTATGACCGAGCGCTGTTTCAAATATTCAAGTATTCGGTGTATTGATAGTCGCTAAACCTCGTCCAATAACAGCTCGACAATCTCCCAGGATGGTCTTTGCCACCTCACTCACCAAAATCCACACGTTTCTATGTTTCTAATTACCCTGGTTTCTTCATTTACCTTTATTATCTCTTGTACATTTTATAATTCTTAAATTATACACTCAGTCGTGTCCTTTTTATAACCGTATATATTTCTGGTAATGGATCTATTTTTCATGCATTATTACTAAGTGTACATTGTTCATCCAACTTAATGTGTTTTTCTTTAATTGTATTATTGTTTAGTGATATGATTTGTTCAAACCAAAAGATCATTCGATTCATTTAATAACAAATTCTGCACCCCGGAGATAAAGAGGATTTTTTTTATTCGTTCAAGAGAGTCAATTATCCATGATTAAACTGCTAAAATTTGTTTCTTCCTTACCCATAGAAACAGCTTCTAAAAAATTGGTCGCATTGTTATTGGCATTGATAAGTAGTTGGAAGTATTAATCATAGCATTTAATATTGATAATTTACCTACAATATTTTTGTGGAGATGGTGTCCTTTACCTCCGAGGCACAGTATTGAATACTTTTTTTTTACATTATATATATATATATATATAAGTTATGATTAGACTGAAACACTCACTGAAAAAAATAGGGTTTTGGGCATAGTAACGACACAAGTTCAAGATAACAACTAAACTTTATTTCTCGTACCTCTCATATATATATACTCTATAATGTTTACAACTTATAATAACAATCCTTAATCCTAAACTTACATACTATTTATGTTTACCGTCTATTTGTCCTTATAACTCCCCCCCTTCAGTTCCTTCTCCTGGAGGAATTCTTAAACTAAGAAAAAGAAGAAAAAGAGAGAACAAAAATTAACACAAAAATTTTAACATAAAAATAATCCACAATCTGGGAGTAATAAAACAGAAAATACACTGACAACACTCTATCACTGAAAGCACTAAACTAAATAACAAACTCTGAAAAAAAAAAAAAAATGGAAAGAAACATGATTGATTAATGAACATTATTAAGTAAAACAGAACATACAGTATTCATTCCTGCAGCGCAGCCTCCGGTCCGAGCGAGGACACTTTACGGGGGACTCGAAGCTCTTCGAGATGCACTGTACGAACCCGGGAGAGGCAATTAATGTCACGAATAGTATAGAGGTTGTGCTCTCGGATGGTAATAATTTTGAAGGGGCCATCATACCGTGCAGCTGTTTTAGTTCGCGCAGTCCTTAATCGGCGGTATACGACCGTTCCCAATGGCAGCTGTCCTCTCGTATGGACTCTCAATCGCTCGTTGGCCTTGGCCACTCTCGCCGACTTCTCCCGAATGAGTTTCTCCCGAACTTTACGCCACAACGCCTGTCGAGCCGCGCGTACATGCAAAAGGTGTCCGCGTAATACCTCGTTGTTAGCTGTCATGAGATCCCCCCGATCTCTGCGCGCCTGTCCAAACACCACTTCGACGGGTGATAGTCCTGTTACTGAGTGGATCGTGTGATTATAGGCAATCACTGCCCGTGGCATAGCCTCGTACGGATCCAAATTCCGGCCTAGCTTAAAGAGACGAATATGTTCTGCCAGTGTGTTATGGAGACGTTCCACCGCGCCCCTGCCAGTAACGTGATGAGGCGTGTTCAGTCGCCACGAAACTCCCAAGAGTTTGGCTTCCTCCCTGATCATGGCATTATCGAATTCGCGCCCACAGTCGGAGATGATTTCTTCCGGTACCCCGTACGTCGCGCACCATTGAAGCACCCCTGCCCAGACTGCTCCCGGAGTCTTCTCCTCAATCGGATAGGCCATAGCGAGCTTGCTAAACGAATCAATGGCCGTAAGCCACGATTGACCTTCATTGGAGTATACGTCAATTTGAATTAACCGAAGCGGCTCCGACGCTGTTGGAGAGACTACTTGTCCTGCCACCGGTGGCTGTCTATCATATTTAGCTCTCTGACACACCGAGCATCGCTCGATATACTCGCGTACCGTCTTCCCCATAGCCTTCCAAAAGTAAATCCGTTTAAGGGCCCGTATTGTTTCATCGACCCCGCGATGATTCGATTTGCCCTCATGGTGGTCCGAAACGATTTGACGTTGTCTCGATTTATCTGAAACTGTTTCGACCTCCCGTAAACAGCGAACCATCGAGTAACCTACCCCTATCCGCTCTTGACGCCACAACCTACGTAATTTATCGAGAAGGAGCTTATTCCCGACGAAAATATGGCAACAACGACCAGGGACAGCGAACTCTGAAAATATCCGTTCCAGTGCATCATCATCCACCATAGTTGGAACCCGCGCAATCACCACAGACGCCCCTTCAGACGTAAAAGCTCGAGTTTCAACTCCCGCACTTTGTTTCGACCGGAATATAATCTGTAGGCGCTTGTCGTTGATAATCTCATCGGCCTCATGCAAATCATTAGGTCGTTCCAACGTAACGGAATTATCCTCGGAGTCCTGACGAACGAGCGGTATTTCGGGTCCGTTTTCCGCCCAGTCCCTTAAGTATCGGAGGCCGAAGGGTTCCGCAGAAGGTCCTTCCTCATCGATCGCGTTCACGACTAGGTCCCTCGACAACCAATCTGCTACGGCATTTTCTGCCCCCTTCTTATGGACAACCTGAAATGTATAGGCCGCTAACCGTTCCTTCCAGCGTGATATGCGCGCCGATGATTGTTTCAGAGTGTTCAAGTAAACTAATGGCTTGTGATCTGTGAACAGCTCGAACATCCTACCATAGACGTAAGGTCGAAAATATTCAATCGCCCAAACCACCGCTAACAACTCCCGTTCTATCGCGCTGTAACGGCTTTCTGCTCCGTTTAGCTTCCTGCTGGCATAAGCGATAGGTTTTTCGCCCTCGGAAAAATTCTGCGACAGCACTGCGCCAATCGCGACCTCACTCGCGTCCGTGGTAATTCGAAACATTAGGCGAAAGTCAGGGAAAGCTAGTAAGGGTTGTGAGGTGAGAGCCTCCCGACAACGTTTAATACTTTCCAACTGAGTTTGTCCAAGCATAAACCGTTTTCCTTTCTTCAGTACCTCCGTCAGCGGTTGAGTCAACTCCGCGATAGCTGGGATAAACCGACGGTAGTAGTTTACCATGCCTAAAAAACGCCTTACGCCCCGAGCATTAACCGGCAATGGAGCGTCCTGAATCGCCCTAACTCGCTCCTGATCAGGCCGCACTCCCGATCGCGAAACTACGTGACCCAAGAACCTGATCTCCCGCAGACCGAACTTCGACTTCTCCCGCGATAATTTAAGACCGAATTGGCGGACCCTGCTGAATACGGCTTTTAAGTGTTTAACATGTTCCGCTTCCGAACGACTGAACACTATGAGGTCATCCATATAAACTTGGGCAAAATCCTCCCCCAAACCCCTTTGGAACTCATCCATAAGGCGTTGAAACGTCAACGGGGCCCCTTTTAAACCAAATGGCATCCGCACGAACTCGTAGTGTCCGCGTTCCCAAGAAAACGCTGTTTTGCCAATATCTTCCTCGGCCATTCGAACTTGGTGGTACCCACTTTTGAGATCCAGCGTGCTAAAAATGACCGCACCCGCCAACCTGTCAAGTATATCTTCGACGCGAGGAAGGGGATACCGCTCATCTTGCATCGCATCGTTTAACTTGCGATAATCCACAACCACTCGATATTGCTTCCCTCCCCCAGGTGTGTTCTGTTTTTTCTCTACTACCCATAGAGGGCTATTAAAGGGAGAATTACTGTGCCGGATAATTCCCTGCTGCAAAAGTTCGGCTAATTGTTTCCCTATAATCTCCCTTATTGCTTGGGGGTATCTCCTGTCCTTAACGTAAATCGGCCTATCTACCTTAAGTGTAATCCGATGTACGGTTTTCCCAGTAGTTGGCAGAATTTCGTCTTCGCGATAAAACAGGTCTGCGTACTGATTGACGATGTCCTCCACAACTTCCTGACTGCACTCAACTGCCCCAATCTCGGCACGTTGACCTGAACCCACCAAATTGGTTTGGTATTTCCGGTCCCCTAACCGAAATTGACAGCGGCCTTTCTCAACCCTCATTTCTAACCCTGATTGTTGCAACAGGTCGCACCCCACGATCAGATCGTATCCCGGCATTAAGGCTTCGGTGATATGAAGTTTAATCCGTACATCCCTTCCCACTAACTTTTTACAACTAAAATACCCCTCCCCTAATGTTTTACACCGTCCACTAACTGTAGAGATTTCGCAATTACACTGGCGTTGCGTCCCCCACATACCTAGTTTTTCCGCCCCTTGTCTACTAATTAGTGAATTCGTACTGCCCGTATCCACAAGGAATTTAACGTCTAACCCACTCAACTTCGCCACGGGCAACCTCATCCCTCTTCTGTCCATCCCGTTATTATTTATTATTAGTTCGCGTGAGAGGTCGCCCCGCCCGTCATCGTACCCTCAATCTAGTTTAGGATGCCGCGTCGCGACCCCGGATCCGGAAGGGCCACCCCTTCCCACCTTTTACCTCATGTCTGCTCGAGGCCGGAGTACTGCGCTCAGATCGTATGCTCTCCTCTCCTGAAGATTCGGCGCTCGAAAACTGCTCTCTGCCTCTTCTATGTGTCCGTCTCCTGCTCCATTCCTGGTTATTCACCTCCATAGGCTCTGGCTGCTGACCTCTTCGGTTCGGACGTGGATTACGCCTTGGACATTCTCGTGCTACATGTCCCCGCCTGCCACATTCGTAGCACCTAGTGAGATTGCATTGTGCTGCGACGTGGCCGGGTTGGTTGCACTCATAGCACCTCTTTTCTGGTTTTCGTCGACGGTCCTCGGGTGCTCTAGTAGGTCTCTTTTCGAACTGCCTGCCGCCACCATTACGTCTCGGCGGGCTCTGATGTCTCCTCCTCGTCGATCTCACTTCTGTCCACTCTCCTTCTGACCTCTCAAGTCGGGCTCCATTCCTTTCGTGGGCGTCAATGAGCTCGTGGGTGCAGTCCACGAAGTCGCGTTCTCGTGGCAATGAGCCCGGGCGGTCCAAGTAATGATAACTGGACCTTCAAGATTCCTCGCACAAATGCCGTACGCTGGGCACCAACCTGTTAAAGAGCACCAATAACTTTTCGGCGAACTCTCCCTCCGTTTGGCCCTGCCTCCTGTGTTCCTTTAACATATAAAAAATATCCTCCTCCGGTGTCCATCGTCCTCCACCATATAATTTTTTCAATCCCGCCTTTAGTACATCCCAAGGGTGAGTAGTGTCCCCCTGAATGGCATTGAGAACTCGCCTCGAAATTCGGCTAACCAATGACGCTTCTAAGAGCACTACGTCGGATTCCTGCAGTGTGCCGTTCTACTTTTTCAGATTAATGAGTTCCTTAATCTGATCTGCCCCTTTTATGAAGTGCTCGAGATCGCCTAAAACTCCGTTGAACGGCTCTAGTTGACTGATCACCTCGTGGACAAACGCGGAGTTCTGTTTTCTCTTCTTGACGAGTTCGAACTGAGACGTCTCGTTGGCCGTTTTCAATTTGTCCTCCAATTTCGCCCTTTCCACGGCCGCCTTGGCTAATTGGTATTCCAGCCTCTTTATCTCTTCGCTTTCTGACATAATTAATAATTACCGTTGACTTTGCACTCGCGAAAAGAGATAAAAGTTTGAACTCCGAACCGTACGTGCGTATTTATATTTTTTTAAAATATCCCGGGTTTCGGCACCAGCATTAGACTGAAACACTCACTGAAAAAAATAGGGTTTTTGGCATAGTAACGACACAAGTTCAAGATAACAACTAAACTTTATTTCTCGTACCTCTCATATATATACTCTATAATGTTTACAACTTATAATAACAATCCTTAATCCTAAACTTACATACTATTTATGTTTACCGTCTATTTGTCCTTATAACTTATATATATATATATATATATATATATATATATATATATATATATATATATATATATATATATATTTTAATCGCAAAACATATGTTGTGAAAGAAGCTGTTCTAAAATAATTAGTAGGATTCTACGTTTACTGTGTTATTAACTGTAAGCAATAAATTGAGCTAAACGCATGTGCAAACATTGGATATTGCATGTTGAGTTCGGTAATTGCTACTCACGGCAAAGTTGCACATACCAAGGTAAAGATTATCCAAATTTGCAATTTTTTTTTCTGTTTATATTTGCATCCACACCTGTCAATAAAACAATGACAATCAGCAGATTGGCCGATAGTAAAGTAAAGTACAATGTCATGAGAGCCATGAAGAAACATTTTAATCGACAAAAATAAAATTTAATCGACGAAAAATGTTCCAACTAAGGCCTTCAAGATAGATAGATTCAATTCAATTTATGTTTTATTATAATGTTTTCTGTTATCAGTTATTTTTATTATTATTTTTTATATGGCCATATTAGTCTAAAATTAGTATTGGATTTATTAAGATTTGTGTACGCACAGCCTGTTACATGATGAAAGTTTTATTTAGTTCTCTTTTAAATCAATTCCTTTTACGTCAATATAATCAGTACCTATTTAAATAAATATGGTCTTATAGATTTGTTTCTAACTATTATATAAGTGAATTTTCATTCAGAAATTAAATGCGTTGTACATATACAATTATAGCGATTATTAAATTTATGTTATTCTTTATTTTCTTAATTAGACTAGTATAAAATTAATCCATCTGAGAAAAAGCCTATATTCTTTATTGTTAAGCCAACAAAAATATATATCCATTATTCTGATATCAAGCATGTTAGTCTTTCCAACTTCCTCCTATTTGCAATCAACTTTAAAACCTTTCCAGCTTTCCTGTTTTAACTTTTTTTCCTACATTAAATCAGACTATAAATCAATTATATATCCCAAGATTTCATTTGCGATCTGAAATATGTTTGTTTCGAAGTATGGATACGTAGGGTGTCTGACTTGACTAAAAATGACCTTAATACCTACTTATTTATTTAATTTAGTAGGTATCGATAATAATTCCGATAGGTAGGGTAATGTGATTCGATTGTCTTCTTTGAAAGTGTGCTTTATGACCTTGTGGTGGCCCGCTATGGTTTCAATAGTAGACCATCTGCTGTAGCTCTGTGGTTTCATCCCCCTGTATCTGGTTCACTGCTTTCAACATTGTTTTTTTTCTTTATACTTATATTTCACATAGCGTTGTTCTACCTTGTGATATCAGGGTCATTATATGGGATGTTATTTTCTCAATTACCTGAGTAATCATTAAATTTGTACTAGTGTTTGGGCAGACATAGATAGCTATATATACAGATTTTTTCAATATTGAAAAGTAAAAAGAGACCTTACATAATTGTTAAGACCGTGGAAAAATTCCAACGAAAAGCCTTAAGTCTCCAAATATTTCGCCCATTCAGGCATCCTCAGGGTAGAAAGAGAATAACAGCAAAACAAAACATGAATAATGTACCCAAGAAACATCCCACCACCTCGAAGGCTCAAAAGCAACTAATGAATCATAAGCAAGGTTACTCGACCCCAGCTGGTTAAGGTTTGATAAAAACAGCTGATAGATACTTCAGAAATTCAAAATTCAATATACACTCACCAAACTTCAAAAAACACAACATGAAAAATAAATAATAACAAAAAACACAAAACTTAAGACGAAAGACCATATGAAAAAATGCAAGAAAAAAAAAAGTTTTAGTTTGGAGACTTAAGGCTTTTCGTTGGAATATTTCCACGGTCTTTACAGATTTTTTCGAAAGCCAAGAATTGGTGCCAAGAAGGCTTTAAAAAATATATATATTTTTATTTTGTTAAAATGTAATATCGTTTCTCCATATTAGTTTTGATGTACATAATTGAAAATGGTAACCGAATCGTTCTACTTTTTCATAATTCATAATTTTGTGTGATACACTTTGGTGTTATTATAGGCCCTTTTTTTTCTATTAACTATGTTTATTAGTAACTATTTTTTATTTTAAATGAATGTGTAAGTGCTGCTCTAAGGTACCACAAAAATATTAATTTTAAACATTAATGTTTGAAATGTTTAGTTACAAATGATTTTGTGTAACCTGTATGTTTAACGACTTTTTTTTTACAATTTTAGAACAAACTTGCATAATTTTTAAATTCACAATTTTCACATCGTGTTCTACCAACGTTTATTACAATATTTGCTATGAATATTATGGTTTATAAAGATATAAGATTATAAATCATTCTATGCGGGCCTGTAGCTACAAAGAATGGTTTATGCTTCAGCGAGTAATGATTCTGATTTTCAAGATTATGCCATCATTTATTTTTTTAAAGTAAAACATGTGAAAATTCTCATGTTCTTTCTTTACGGTTTAAATTACCATGATAATTAACAAAGCGATTCAGTGTGTAAACTTTAAACATTTATTAACGATGAAACGTGATAAAAAATTATTTTTTAATGCTTTCAACACTATGCATATGCCTCAATTATGTTATAATTATTATTTACCTATTATAAAAATTAATTGAAAGTTATTTTGTAAAATAATACAAGTGTAAAGTAACATTACACAGTTAAAAGTATCAAAAACAATAACTTAATTGTGCAAGTCAAGATTTTATTACTAACTAAAAAAGTGCAAGATAATTAATAAAAAAAATGATTTTTCGGGTAATTATTTCGCAGGTCATCGCTTCGAGTTGAGTCATAACTAGTTTTAACTTTTCATTCGTTTTCCTTTTAATATTTTCCAAAAATGCAAATTATTATAAGCTTTAGTATGGAAGTAGTTAAGGGAACATAATTATGGGGAATGTTCGGTAATCTATCTCGGTAATATGAAAAACTTCTGTAATCATTTCATCTTTACAACAATCTTTACATATAGACGTCACAAAAAACATATATCATCTATACATCGAAATGTTAATTCGGGAAACTTTTATTCTTGATGAAATGTTTCCCGAAATCTACTCATGACCCATAATTACATTCTATTTTCTATACTGAAGTTCACGACAACTTGTATTTTTGGAAAATATTAACAAGGAAACGAATAAACAGTTGAAATTTGTTGGGACTCAACTCGCAGCTACCGTAATTTGTATGATACAATGTAAAGCTAGGTGACAACAAATGTTAATTGGTTTACCATATAAGAAGGTTGTTTTTTTTTTCTAAAACCCCGTGTGAACATATAATTAAACTTCAAAATTAAATAAAGATATAAATATTTAATTTAACTTATTTTAATTAATGCGTCGTAGTTCCTTATTAAAAGTAACCTTTGTATAGTTAAAAATATTAAAAACATTAAATTAATTGTTTAAGTAAAGTCTTTATTTATGCCTATCAACTAAGAAACCGCGAAAACAACTAATAAAAAGTTGTATGATAAAATGTAAAGTTAGCTGAAAAAAAAGTTAATTGGTTTATCAAATAAGTTTTTTTTTTAAAACCCCGTGTGAAAATATAATTTAACTTCAAAAGTAAGGAAAGCTATAAATATTTAATTTATTTAATTAAATATTTAATAGCTTTATTTAATTAATGCATCATATTTCCTTATTAAAATTAAACTTTGTATAGGAAAAAATATTAAGACACCTATTGTTAAATAAGGTTCTTGACCTTAAGTAGGATTGTATTAGCTTTAGTTCTTATACTTATACTTAATAGATTGTAAATCAAATAAATAAATATGGAGGATGAGAACAATATTTAAAATATTTTAAAAAATAGCTTAATTGTGCAAGTAACGATTTTATTTACCTCCATAAAAATTACCTAGCTTTAAACTTGATCAAAAAAATTACCCATAAGTTGCATTATAAATCGTATTGATCATTTCACTATTTTGCAAAATTTGCATTACTGCAAATGGGTATTTCCTACTTCTTACAACTGATTCAGAGTAATTTATGAGGAAGACATTAGAAAAGTTACTTGTTTATAAGTAACTGTTAGTTTTATGGTTAATAAAGAGAGGGAAATACCTAACTAAATATTTATATATTTCATTACTTTTGAAGTTAACATAAATGTTCACTAGGGATTCTAGAAAAAAAAAATCTTCAATCATTTCATAAACCAATCATCATATCTTTTCTGCAAGCTTAACGTTTTATCGTACAAATCATCAATACACTGCATTATTTTTAAATTTTCAAAATTCACTTATTAAGTTTTTTTATTATTAACTTATTAAATTGCCCTACTTAAATTACACTTATTAAGTATCTCATTAAATATAAATTTCATTCCTCCTGGCAATTATATCTGAATTTTTTTACAAGATAACTGAGAAGTTTTATAATAATATAATAATAATAATAATATAATTATGACATTTTTGATGAATATATATAGTGTTTTCAGCAGTAACAATAATGACCTATTAACTAAAAAAACGCAAAATAATTAATTATTTCTTTTTAATATCCTATGAATCCGTTTTCGCTATTATTTGTCGAAGTTGTATGTAGATCTGGTGATGTGGGTTGGTACGGTCCCACGCTTGGAATCATATCAGCATTATCAACCACCGCTATGACGTATCTTCCTTGTTTTTCTTCTGCTCACGTTATGATTCCCTATCCTCTGGATCCAGGCCATGTCCAATCCGATAGGAGGTTCCCATCGAGATAAGCAGATCCTGAGGACTCTGAGGCAGCCCCCACCCGGAGGATGTAGGTGACGGCTAGCGGGAAGCAAGGTAACGGTGAGGACCCAGTCAGATCCCAGCCGGAGACGGTGCAACATGTTCCCGGCCACCAGGCCTCCACCGCTCTATACCACCGTTGTAGTCACCACACTATCTTAGCCTCAGCGTTCAATTCTCTCAGGTAGGGCACAGTGCTATCTAGTGTCGCATTTAGTGAAGTGATGATAATATATTCAGTGAACCGAACCAGAAGGATATTGCTGTTCATCGATTGAGTCGTCAGAGGTTAGTAGTATGCTTTCAAAAATCGACATGTGTGAAAGAGTTCGGTATAAGAATATTAAGGAATATAGATCCGACTAAGATGTTGCTAGTTTTATATTTTAAATCTGTCCTTATATTTGTGTAGCAGTATAAAGGTGTAATGCTTTGTGAATTCCCAGTGTTTAAAAATTGAGTTAGTTATATTTTAAATTGTTCCTTCGATCATTAATATCGTAAATATTTAAATTTATGCAGATAATTTGTATTATGTAGATCCAAATCGTTTCATCATGAATGTATTTTTTAATTTATTGAATACCAATGTATTTTTTTTAATATCTCTAGGGGAAGGTTACATTAATTAATGAATGTATCTCTAATACATATTGATTTTGAAATTCGGAAAACATCAGATGTTAAATATTATAACTAAAATAAACAATGATATAGCCTCTTCTGACAGTTTTTGTGACTGAATTTGTCGCAGCATAATATTAAGCCATATACCTTTAGCCCCGCTGAATATGTTGTTAAGTCAAATTTTTTCCAATGAGAAAAGTGGGATCATATCTTGAGGGAAGTGGAATCGTATCATTCTCGCAGTTTTTTGCTTGAAATGGAGTTGTAATATAAGCAATAACTTCTTCTCAAGTCAATACCTGACTTAGCAACTTATTCACTTCAAAAATAACACGATCCCGCTTCCCTCAGTACAAGAAACTCATTCCCAACCGAATTCGGCTAAACTACTTAACTGCATAGACTCTTTTTACTGATATTTAAGTACGTATTTCAGTGAATTTTATTACAACGTATTATAGAATTAGTTCATCTCCTATTATATGATTTGTAAATTATAAAATTGTTAAAGAAACAATAAATTTAAATGAACAACAAAAAGGGTTGAAGAACGAAAAACAGAAAGTATATACAGATCGATCTAACACTTAATTATACCAGTATGGATAATACTAAGGAGCTATTGCTCAGAATAGGAGTGACATTTATTTAGTAAAAACGTAACGTAATTATAAATTTAAATGATCTAAAATTATGAATATGAGTTATTAATGTTTTCATCTCTAATTGTTGGTGGAATAATGGTTATGTTTTTTCAGCTTGTTTTGAAATATATCATTAAAAATAGGTATATATCTTATACCTTAACAGTAGATACACATTTTATTCCTCGTTTTGTTTCTGCTTTCTTAAAAAATTCATGCATTATGACGTTTCAATGTTTCGTTAAGCATAACATTCTTATACCTCTGCTATGATGTATTATCTAAATTATTGATTAATTTTTTTGTAAATGTGAAAGCTGAGAAATTTTGTTGAGACTTGTAGTACATTCTAATAAGTATTGCATATATGTTACAACTGAATCTGAATAATAATTATGGGGGAGTTACGAAAAGTTATTTTATGATCAATTACTTAACTATTAGTTTTATGCGTAATAAAGAGAGGGTAATACATAATTAAGCTTTCATTAGCATTGAAGTTAACATATACGTTCACACAGGATTAAAGAAAACAAATCAAAATGAATTTTTTTTTTTAAAATCATTATTTCTTTTCTGCAAGCTTTACGTTTTACCATATAATAGATTGATGACATTATACATATTATCAATTACTTTTTTCAAAATTCACATATTTCGTTCCATGTTGAAATATGGCATTAAACATAAAATTCATTCATCCTGGCATAAGCATTTGATCGACATTTGACTGTCGATTAATTTTTAATTGTCATAAAATATGTAAACTTTACCTAACTTACATTGCCTATTTAATTATTACCCATGATGCACTTAATAATATTTTCGATGTAATCTAGATTAGTTTTTTTTATAATGAAACTAATGTGGTTCAGTGCAGATAGGTAAATACATTTTTTAAATTAAGTAGCGGTCTTAGATAGTACTTTTGAAAAAACAAAATACCTTTCCATTGGATTGAAAAACTTATTCTCGCAATACATCATGTCATTCGATAGTCTTATCTAAACAAGTGGAATTTTACTGTAGACAAAGAGCTAAAGAACTAAAAAAATAGACTAGGGAAGGTCATCTGAAATGGGTGTGATATATAGATGTAGGTCATCAGCTTCGTTGTCTTCAGTAGACTTAGGAGAGATACAAGAAATAAATTCAGGTTTATATCATTGTGTTACATTACTACTCTACTAAATTTTTAAAAATAGTGAAATTAATTTAATAAAAAAGAAATCAAAATTTCTGCTAACATTAAATTAAACTAAGTACTTTAATACACTTAAAATTTATTTTATTGCATATATGTATTGAAATATTAATCTTTTTTTTACGATTGGTATCATATAACTAAAACAGACTAAAGATTCGAATAATATAGGAACTTTTCACTTGTAGGTATTGATCATACTTAAAATACACGATAATATTTATAATTATTCTTGATAATGACTTTAAATAAGTAGATAAATGTATTGTCCTTAAGATTATTTCTGCAATATCTTTACTGAAACAACTGCGCACATTTAATAGATAGTTCTATTGTCTAAGGCTATCTAAGTGTGGTTCCGGATTCCGAAGACTCCTTCACTGTAATTTCAGTGTCCTGTTGATACCAACTGTGTCCTCTGTTTCACATTCCTTTCTTAATAAATAGGTTTATGGTTTAATTTTTACAAACTTTAAATAATAATCAGAAGTTACAATATTTTCTTGTTTATTTATTAGATTATATTTCGGCTTGGGAAGTGGTCCAAGGACGGAAGTTTATAAGCAGAGATTGGTTGTATCGGCATCGAACCTTCGGGTTCTCTAAGCCTTATTATTATTATCTATTAGATTATTTATAAAGATGCCTAACTAAATTCATGAAATTCTTAGGTGTGGTTACTATTTCCTGTCAATTTTAAAATTGCAGTTAGTTTTAAATAATAACTATATTGTGATTTCCGTTTTTGTTGTGATAAGTTTCTAGATTAATGCACTTCATTAATCCTATTTTTTTTAAAAAAACATATCACTGTTTATTATCCAAGCGTTTGCCTTTAACTGATTTTAAGATGGAGATTTAATAGTGCTGATAATAATTAAACGGTGTAATAATTGTAGAAATAACTTCTTTGATTTGGCTAAGATTAAAATATTAGAGAAGAAATAGTTGACTGGAACTTCTAATGTAAGGAAGAAATAGTTGGGGGTGCAGTCAATTAGAGAGAGAAACAAACAGAACAATTAATTAATTGACTGCACCCCCAACTATTTCTTCCTTACATAAGATTAAAATAGAAATATTTTAGGCTAAGATAGTTAGTTATCTGGCAATATCAGAAAGACAAAAAAAAAAAAAAAAGGTTATGGATTTTAAAGCTTATATAGAATGAGAGGAGAATAGAATGTTAATATCGAAACTACAAACAATAAGGTAATAAAGAATTTCATGTCCCAAATGACACTAAAATTCTCACGTATGATCCGAAAGATAATCATAATAAAGATTTTTTTTTAATTATTTATTGAGTTGTACAACTGTAATATATACATCTAGTGACCATGTATATAATATGTATGTAAAGACTTGACCATGTATCAATCGTAAAGTATAGATAATATCTGAAATCGCATGTAATAAACAAAAAGTAAATAAGGAAAAAGTAAATTAAATAATGATAATAATTGAAAACAACATTGGTGGTAGTATGTATATAGTTTCTTCGGATCGGTAAAGCTCGGTATGAAAAGTGGTGAAGAGTGCTATCCTGCAGGTTCCGAGTTGGCAGATTATTTAATCAAATCATTAATTGATCAGTTAACCTTGATGGGTTGGATCTACAAATCCTCCTAGGGCTCACCCAGCCTCTATAAATTGGGTACTTCCTACATAGAGAAAAACTGACGGTTGAGCGCGATCTCAGACAAATCACATACCTGCACAACCCTTGTCCTAGAAACAGTGTAGTCTCTACCACGTACTTTACCCAAGACCCTTCACATGGTTTGTAGTGGTACAGTTTTTATATAGTTCCTAATGAAGCAGGATAAAATACAATTTTTAATATCCGCTGCAATTTCCTGTCGTGGATAAAACATAATAATAACTGAAAAAAGGGATTGTTGTTTATGGTGAAGGAATATGAAGGAATACTGCTAGTTGGCAATAAGCAGTGCATTTTTTCGCTTAGAAAGGATTCCCTTAGAAGAATAAGAAAACTTTGTAATAGCCTTGTTCATATTTTTAAATTTAATGTAGATTTAAAAATTGAACAAAATATGGAGTATGAGCGAGAGAAGAGGAATCCATCGGTTTCTTTCAAAGAAAAGTGAGGTGCATGCGGCATAATGAGCTCTCAACCCCGACATGAACTGAATTCGTTCCTAATTGATACCCTCTTATTGGACCTCAGATAAAACGATTTCTCCAAAAGGTTCTAATCCTTTTCCCACAACAAAAGGGTTCCAGTTTATTAATATTGACAGGTCGGCAATTTCGTAAAGCAGTTAACTGTCTTGTTCCGCGATGTGAACAGCTTTCACGACAATGGACTCCCATAATTGCTACCGGTTCGGTTAAAATCTAAAATCTATACCAGAACAAAACTTAAAACGGTTCTTAGTCATTTGTACGGGGACCTGTTTAAGAAGACTATCTTCACAATTGTGTTTTCATCCATACCTTATAAAAAAGGGCTATTAATTTGAACTTATGAAAGTTTACCTGGAATAATTCTAAAATTCATGAAAGTAGTCTATTCATAAAAACGAAATTAAGTGTATGGATATACTGCTGTATTGGCTTCACTGCCTAAACAATGATCTCAGAAAAAATTAAGATCCTTTAATGTAATATTTAAATAATAATATGGGATGACATTTACAGTAATACTGTATCATTAATGACTTGAGTGCCTGCTATTCTTCCTCATCTTCAGGTATCTTAAGAGACACATATAAAAATCTTTATGTCAATTATTTAGCCTCGCAGAAATCGTCAAGGTAATCCTTATTATTCGCTACCTGCTCAGTGATCCTTATACGATTTATTTACATATTTCTAGTGTTCCAAATAGTGTTACATATAACAACATAGTATGAAAAAAAATCTTTATGTCAATTATTTAGCCTCGCAGAAATCGTCAAGGTAATCCTTATTAATAGGAGGAAGGAATACTTAAACTTCAGGATCTGAAAAATAACGTGATAATGGGAATAATTTCATAAAAACACAAGATTTTAGGTTGTGCACAGGCTTTTTTTCTTTAAAAAGTAAAAATTAATAAAAGAAAATGGAGAAGGGGAATTTTACGATTAAAATTTAAAATTATGGATCCTCATACAAGACTGAAAAGACAAGAAACTGCTCGACGTTTTCGCCTAATTCATCATTTACTGGACAAACGTTCTAAGCTCCCAATTAATTACAAAAGACTCATTTACATAGTAGTTATCAGACCTATTTTAGAGTTGAGCCTTGGGGCTCTATTAAACCATCCAATCCATCTCGTATATGATCCTTACAATCCAAAATCCTTCGTAAAATCCTCAATGCTCCTTATTATGTCACAAACAAACTCATCCATCATGATCTTAATATCCCATAAGTTGCTGATTTGGCCCAAACTAAATACATATCCTTCCATGACAAGCTCCATACACACTTGAATCCGCTAGTCTCTCAACTTGCTTCCCTTACTATTCCTGATAACCCTCCGAGACGTCTGAAAAGAAGATGGCCTCGAGACCTTCTACTATAGAACTTTATTGGAGTGCTACCGATGGGTAGTTTCTTCACAAGTGTTTTTTGTTTTCATGTCATTTGTTCATATCAGCAAATTTACTTGATGTAATATTATTATAGTTGTAAATATCAATAAATTAATCTAAACAAAAAAATTAATTATAGATGACGCTCCGATGAGACGTTCAAATAAATATGATACACTGCATCTGGAGTAATTTACTGTTATCAGTATTAAATACTGTATTATTCCCTGTAATAGCTGCCAGTTCTCACTCTAACGATTGCATTCGATTGCATAAACGTTATAATAATAGGAATTATATAACTGCTATCTTTCCATTTATAGAACGCAATCCCTATTTTACTTTTTTATATCGCCTTAATATAAACGATTGGTCGTTGGACTGTAATTTCCACTTTAATTGAAAAGCAACTTAGAAGAGTTATAAAAAAAAAAATTACACCTGCCATGGTGAATCTTTTTTTTTTATCAATTGTTTTGTTAATTAAAAAAAAATATATCATTCTACACTCAATTTCTTTTAAGGCTGGGGGTAAGGTAGCCACACAGGAGCACATACTAGCTAATCCCCAATCGAAAACTTGACTAGCGAGCCTTCAGGATGATGAAAATTTGTATACTATGTAATATTAAAAAAAAACTTACCATATTTTTATAGGATAATCCAAGGACACAAGTTCAGGCATCTGTTCATTTCAAATTAATAATGGATGTAGAATATTACCGTAACTTGGTCAGGCCTAACATTACTCCCTACAATGTGATGTAAATAATTGGACATATCTGTGGACGATTTTTGTGTTAAAACTACATGTTTAACCTCAAGAATAATTGTCACTTTTAAATAATATGTAGCCCTTGATAGTCCAAATGAGAAATGGTGACTGTGTAAATTTAAAATAATGTTATTCAGTACTAAACCACCGTTAAAAAAATCGGACAGTAACTAACAACATATGTTTATAAGAAAATTATGACATCAGCTTGAAGAACTTTTCCCACCAATCAGCTGTGAGCAATCAGATCAGATGATATAATGGCTCTTATTCAGCAAGTCTAGTTACTTGTAATTAGCGCAATTAAGATAAATGAAGGTGACTTGGTGAGGGACAGTGAAAGTGACAATTTCTTTGAAAATGACCTAGAATCGTTCTGAAGATATCCAGTATTTAATAACAGATCCCCCCGTTTGGTTGTCAACGCTTCTGTATACTTTCTTTTAATTTTAGGCCTTTTTGAAAACCCTGTTTGATTACAATTTTATTACAGATTAATTATAATAAGTGCCTTATCCTTCCCCTGCGCTTAATGCATCCTGGCAATGAATCAAATAGCGGCCTTAAGAAACTCGTTTCTCTATTCCTGTATCCTGTCTTGGTCAAACGGCTCAAGGTCTGCTCACTCAGTCACTACCGGCCACTACCTTAAAAAGAAAATTTGTAGGTGTGTGTGAATTTAAAATTTGCAAAATTATTTTATAAATTTCGTAGAACAGAAAAATATGATAACATCGTAGATACGAATGTTTTATATTTTATAATTATACAATTATATAATTTGTTATAATTATTTATGTAATTTGTATAATTTTTAAGTCTTTTATAGAAAATAAAACGGTATCATGAAATGATTGCTGAGAAAATACTGCATTGAAGGAAAAAAAAAAATTGATTGCAGATGAACCGGGGGTTTTATTTATATATAAAGGGTTTTTATTTCTTTTGAAAAGATAACAGCTTATAAAACCGTTTTTACGGGATTAGTCCTCTGTCGCAGGATATTAATTATTTTTAATTACATTTCATAAAAACCGGCTTTGTATTCAGAAGTTAATTATCGAATCTGAAATCTGTCGTCAATGTTTTGTCGAGCATTCTTTTTTTTTTATAAAACGGTAAAGTGTAATCATTTATTTTAACTGTCCAAATTATTACTAAGAAAAATCGCCAACATTTAAACGACTTCATTTTTAGCAGACATTGAAAAAATAATAATAAGAGGTGGTTATAAACCTCAATTTCTCTGATTGCTTGAAAGTAATATTTAAATTACTTTTTAAATATTTTTTCACTCGTAAATTTCAGAAAAAATTAGTATTGGTTGAGGCGATAAACTTGATCCTTTTCCAAAATCTTAGAAATAATCATCAACTCTATACTCTGTAGAGTGTGTCATTCTCTACGATTTTTATTACAAAACCTTTTTTTTATATATATATATATATATATATATATATATATATATATATATATATATATCTAAACTTAAAAAAATTTACTATTCGTATGAATCTAAAAGGAGTTAAAATAAATTATCTGCTCTGAATCTTAATATGGTTTAATGAAAAACCATAGGCAAAAAATCTGCTCGTACATGCACATTAAGGGTTGCTATCCTAAGCTAAAATAGTTTCTGCATAACAATTTTAAATAATTCCAATCATAATTTTGGATACACACCTTAAAAACTATAACATTAGAGAGTACTCCAACGAGCCTTAAACGATATATCTTAATCTCATAACCTGGACTGGGGAGTTACTGTCTCTATTTTTTGCACAAGACAAATAAGGATAATTAGTATGTTATTTATTGATAAAATATTTTAAATCAATGAATTAGTGTAACCATAGCATTTCATAATATAACATGTTCGATATAATATTAGTCGGCCAATAAGTAATTTGATGCCAGAAAGAATTAGATGGTTCTTTTAGAACACCGTGAGCCAATATTGATGACGAATAATGTTTAAATATGGTGTGAGGAAAAAAGTATAGAAATTATGATGTCCTTTAAAATTTCAAAATTCATATTTAAAAGATAATTTCACTCTTCATTTGATAAAACCCTGCATATTTTTGTTAAAATTCTAGTATTTTTAAAACTATAATTAGTGATTATTTATTAGCTTATTAAAAATTACCTTAAGTATCTCAGACATAATTAATAAGAGTGGTAGTCTAGCTGCTAGTTAGGAAACAGTATCATCTTCAAAATGTAGGTAACGTTAATAGGGGATACGTATTGTAGATAAGGTAGTGAATAGGAGAATAAATAAATAGTAGATTCAATCATTATCTAATTTTTTTTTTCATTTATTGATTTAAATTTACTATCATATATATCATGTATAGTATCATATATCAAGTAAATATATAATATCATATATCATGTAAATATATATACAAAATAAAGGTAAATAGATAAACTACTCAATCTTAGTACTCGAATAACAAATTCAACTTAGAAGGTCACGAGGCCATCTTCTCGTTAGACGCCTCGGAGGATTATCTAAATTTAAAACTCAATATTGATTCTTTTGACTTTTAGTGCACATTTAGCATTGGTTTGATTTAATAGGGAATATCTGTTCTATTAATTATGTAGTTGGATATAGCTTCCGTGACTACGCTTAAGATGCTGATGAAAATGGTCCCTTATCTAACCGTTGGTAAAGAAACCGTACATTGTTTCAACTTCTAAACTTGAAATGTTGTAGGCAAGGTATCCTTTTGATAGAAAGAATTAGGAAATTATAAGCTCGATTTTTTTATGTATAGTTTTCTTTAAGCATATTCCACCTTTAATTAAGTTACATAAGTTGTATTTAAATTGGATACAATGAAAAGGAAAATTTTGTTATGGATGACCTTGGATTTCATAACAGTTGCTACCACGATTGTTTTCAGATTTGCATTAGCTATTACCGGATTTGGATTCACTAAGACACTTATCCTGTACTAGAAAGGTCGGAAGTCACTGGCGAAAACACGCCATTTTATAGAAAGCCAATCGGATGAAGATAATTGGTAAAGGCTGGGTTATGAAAGCAGAGGAGGCAAGAGCGTGGGCTGCGGAGCGTGTCCTTAGCAACCATTGTCTTCTTGGTTATCTTCCATTCTGTCGTCCGTGATCTCTTCGACCTTTTCTCTACAGCTCCATGACTCAGCCATCACTCTATGTATAGCCTCGCAAATCATATCTATTTCTAGTCTCTCTGGTGTGGCTAAAGAGGAATATATTTTTCGGTATACAAAGAGCAATAGGGGAGACCGGGGCTAGTTGGCATAGATTTTAGTTTTCGATTTTTCTATTTTTTTGTGAAACACTTGGAGAGATTCTGGTGAATGCACCTCATAGCTTAACTTTAAGACTACAAAATCACGTAGAACCCGTTCGTTAAACCTATGTTTAAGTAACCCAAAAAAAACTTTTCCTAAAATCTTGTATCTATGCCAACTAACCCCGGGTGCAGAGTTAGTTGGCAAACCCCTAGGGGTCAGTTGGCATAATGTGATATGGATAAGGATACTTGAGAAAAACACAGCAATTTTCGAGGAAAAACATTTTATTTAATCAAAAATTGACATAACTTCCTTTTCAAAGAATAAATTCTTCAAACAAACAAGCAAAAAATGCTCCTAACAATTCCTTCTGCTTATTAATTATTTTAGCTACCTATAATTATTCAAAAATAATTAGCTCAATGCTTTAAATCAAACACAAATGTAGGAATTAGGTGCTCGTTTATTTGTACTGGTGGATTTAATTTTCGCACAATTTTACTTTGATCATGCCAAATTGAATCATTCTCGTCTGGCCATCTCCAGTTTTTCCCCATTTTGATCATCGTAGACACACGAATCTCGTTACCATCGGTTTCGACAATCTTCCCAGAGTACTGTCTGGCGAGGTACTTCACCAAAACAAAGTCAATTACATGGTATTCAGGGTGATCAAGAGGCTCTTGAGGTTGTGGGGGATTTGTCGTTGGTGTTACTCTATGAGACATGTTGGCATTTTTTTTAAATTCTCCAGGGTTTGTGGGAACTTTTGAATGGAAAACCTCACCTTCGTCTTGGCAGGAGGCTGAGGGTGAAAGCTCTTTGCCATGGAGAGGTTCTTCAGCCTCTGAACTATCACTAAGGAAGGTTTAGCTGTTGTCACTTTCTGCATAGCTTATGTCTGACACGCCGTCATGAGAATCCGAAGAAGAAACCTCAAATCGAAGTTTTTTATTCTGGCGATAAAGTGTTGGCAAAACTTCAGAAAATTGTGTTCAACCATCCAACCTGACTTGTTGGCATCACCGTTGGAGCCCTCTGGCCCGGATCGCACGAAATGTTCCTTGAACATGACTCGTGGAAAAATGAAAAATGGAGAAATAGCACTTCTTCCAGCTGAGACGCAAATAGCCAAAGTAACAAGAGTACCTCTTTCGGCACAGGTGAGCTGTCCAATTCGCTTAAACCCTTTCCGTGCTATCACCTTGTCTAGGTATAGGTGTGGGGCGAGTTGGCACAGCTATGCTAATTGACCCCATACCTAACTATGCCAACTAGCCCCACAGGGATATCCAAAACAAGATGGATACTACACAATTCCAAACATCCGGAACAAAAGATTATGATACACCCATGCAACCACAGTTAATCACTCTTTCAAAAACCGCCATCAGCAGGGCCTCAATTGGATTTACGAGATCACCACACCAAAAAAAATTTACTTACCGGTCAGAAATACGATTAAACAGGTATCTTTCCTTCTTGACGCTTCCATTTAGACTGAAGTTATAATGGATGGTGCACCTTTACGTACACTTCCTACTCACAAGATGACAGCACTCTAGATCCAGAGTGGCTGGAAATAAAAGTAGTATGCCAACACGCCCCTTATGCCAACTAACCCCGGTCTCCCCTACCATTAAATGGATTGCGATATAGCAAATCACTTAGGTATACAACTTCGAAAACAAAACACTACGTAATGCTATACTTAAAAATAGTTTATTTTATTTTAAGATGCTCGATCTGCAATCTCGGGAACGGGGTAGTTCAGTAGTGGAGTTGATATGCTGAATGTTCCGGGTTCGAATCCGGCTATTCCGGATAAAATATTTAATATGTTACTAGTCACGGTCAAACCCTGTGTGAGGACCCTCCTGAGACTCATAAATTGGGTGAAAGATCTAATAGTTGAGCGTGATCTCATTCAAATCTCCTCTCTGCACCTAGAACCAGCATTTGTCCTAGAACCAGTACAGTCTCTAATATATTATGAACCCCAGGCTCTTCTGATTGTAGTGGTACAGGTTTTTTCTTTTCCTGTATTATTGTTGATAAAGAAACATCAATAATTACGTTTTCTTAACTTTTTCAGTCTCGTGCATTACTGATCTACAACTTTATCCCCATTCAATGGAAGGTTTAATGAAAATTGTATAAAAATATCCAACCATATAAATGCATAGATCTGGACGGTTCTAATTGAATTGAAGAGCATGGTAGGTTTAGAATGATATAATTGCCTAAAATTCTGATCAATCATTCAAGTCAAATCATTGTTACTACGGTCAACGAAAGTTAGAAGTTAAAGTACATGATTCTTACATATAAACTTTTTGTTATTGGTTATTATAAAATAGTTTGGTTTGTATCCTTTTTTATTAATCCAATAACTAATTTTAGGAGACCCAAGAAAAGTGTAAGTATAAATATATGGAACCAACGGTCTACATCATGTTCTTCTTAGCTTTCAATGTTCATAGATCACTCATACACTGTCATTATAAAACACCATATTTAAATTTTTAAGGTTGAAATAATATTATTTATTAATTAATTTGTTCAATAGAAAACCAATTTAATAGGTTACTAACACATCTGGGAGTTCTTAAAATAAATCCAACCTATAAATTTACATAGATAGATCATTCTTTTTTGGTGCATCATCCATAACTCAAAGAAAGTCTGCGATTGTAATTAAGTACAGGATGTGATTTTCACTGTCACCCTCTTTGCCCATTTCTAATGATGATGGATGTCTCGTCATGGACGACCTTCGTAACTAGAAACGCCAGTGCCTCTCGTCTTTAAAGTAGGGGTATCACGATCCTCATCATTAATCAACAATCCGTTAAACCCTCCAATAATTTTATATGAGAAAAGTATTTCATTATGTTATCAGATATCAATTATGGAATGACATAATTATCCCATACTGAAACGTACCGAAGGGCCGGGTTCAAATTCACGGAATCAAGGATATGTCACCTTCGGATATTTGTAAAAAACATTACTATTTATACTCACCAATGTTTTAATGTTTGTAATTTAAGAAATATTTAAGTGATAAAAATAACAAATAATGAAGCGAGAACCAATAGATTCGAACTGCAAGCTTTACCTGCAATAAGGAGTATATGTAACATTCATCTTAAAGCAATCCGTCTGAAAATGGACCGTCCTTCTGCGAGCTGAAGAAAATATCCCTACATGTTGCAAAATTTGATTATAGAAAACTGAAAATGTTTTTCGTAAATACATATGAAATAATATTTAAAATTTAATTAGGAGAATTCGAATAACAAAGAACAAAAATTGTGTGTGTCGCTATGTAAATTTCATTCAACTTTATCGAAAGTTTTCAAACATTTTGGTAAAGTAGTACATATTTTAATTAATACAACTTTTTTTGATAGCAGAAGAAAATGTTTACAATCAAACGAAATAAATATTGACAAGAATAAAGAAAATGGCCGTATATTGGGGCCGAAGCATTAACTTTTCCCATTAAAAAGCGATCATGGTTCGAAACCTCAGTATTCCGATTAATTGTTGACTTTTTTGTTTTATAACCTCAATCAAGGAATTCTTTCCCTTTATCTTTTCTTTAAAGCGATTAAAAACCGGCGACTTTCTGACCTCAATACCTTTGACCTTAATTCAATGAGCAAAAGTCTTCTACTCGAAAACAGTTCTTAGTGCTGATTCTAGAAGGACAAGAATTGGCGTTTGAGTTCGCGTATTTACCGATTCTACGTGTTGCTAAAATTATTACCACTTGTCACAAATATTTAACGCTTAAGTCGCCATTTGATATTAATATAACTTTATATATCAAAAAATTAGAAACGCTTTCTTAATATAAAACGTTACTAACTGATTAGGATTCTGAAAGTTCCTTGAATTGTAAAACAATTAGTAATGTTTACGTTTATGTTGCATTTTATAGTGGAATATTAAAAACAATTACAAGTTCCTTATACCGTTTACAGCTAAGAAATTGGTTAAACTAAAGTACCTTGTAACTATGGAAGGGTCAAAAAGGTATTGGTTGGTGTTTTGCTAACCATCATAGGCGTTGATGACCCATGGGTTTTCAACAAACAGGTACTGGATAGTTGTTCCACCAAGAGCTTGTCGTTGTCCTCCAACAATTCACGTTCTGTTGGTCGTTATCATTCCAGCAAATGTTACAAGAGCGTTCCATGTCATAAACTGAATCTTTATTTTTGTCTCAATATTTGGAACAAGGTTCATTTTAAGCCCATTTTTGAGATATTTCGTTGATCTTTTGAAGGAGGTATATATTAATTACTATCAAACTTTTTATCGCTGCCGTATTAGTAATAAATAATCAATAGTTTAAATTGGCAAAAGACAACCCAAAATAATGATACTGGATTCTGCTTAACCTCGGAGCGCGGTAGCTCAGTGGGTAGAGTGCTGAGTTGCTTTGCTGAAAGTTCCGGATTCAAATCCGGTTGGGATAAATCATTTAATCTATTAAAAGCGGCGGATGAACCTGTAGGACCTACAGACTATCCTGAGGCACATGAGGCACACATCCTCTATTCAAAGTGTGCCTGTGATTGGGGGGAAAACCTGGTTGTGGAGGCAACCGACTAATAACCTATCTGCACAACCGTTGCCCTGGAAACACTGCAAGCTCCCAAGACTCTTCATAGGTTGTAGTTGCACTGGTTTTTTTCTAATTAACCTATTGTAACACTTATAATCTCTGGTATTGGTCCAACTGCAATATTGTTTATTCATATAGTTGAGAACGGAGATAGTTGGGGGTGCAGTATAAAAAAACACCAAATAAGTACCAGACTTTTATTTAGTTAGTGCCGACGTTTCGACCTACAATGTAGGCAATCTTCAGGGCAACTGGGAGAGGAGCGGCAAGGTGAACCGGTTAACCAACAATCACTAGGGTGATCAACGCTAACCAACAAGCACTTTTTTAGCAAAACACCAACCAATACCTTTTTGACTCTTCCATAGTTGCAAGGTACTTTAGTTTAACTAATTTCTTAGCTGTAAACAGTATGAGGAACTTGTAATTGTTACTATTCCACTATAAAATGCAATATAAACGTAAATATTACTCATTGTTTTACAATTCAAGGAACTTTCAGAATCCTAATCAGTCAATAACGTTTTATATTAATAAAGCGTTTCTAATTTTTTGATATATAAAGTTATACTTACACCAAGTGGCGACTTAAGCGTTAATTTATTGTAAGCGTTTATTCATATAGTTTATTTGTTTTGAGATATAGATGAATGATATACATTTTAGAAAAAAAAAATTCTCCTGTAAATGATGACTATTACAAAAAACTATTACAATGTTATTTATTATTTGCTATTGTCTAGTATTTTAACAACTTACTAGAGGTTTTTTACTTCACATTGTTATATAAATGATATAATTCAAAAAGGAATAACCTATGGGTCGACACGATGTTACACCATTCAACCTTGTGCCAATTTTTTTTATAAAATATTAAAACCACATAGTATTCCTCAATTTTATTAGAAAAAATATGAAAATCATACAGGTATTGTAAATAAAAATAATGCCTAATAAAGATAATACTTATTTGTTGTCTCAAAAAATTAGCATATTTTTGGTGTTTTTATTTTACAATGTAGTTCTTATCAATTTTCAAAATGTTACAATAAGTTTTTGTATTTGTTTTTAGAACAGCTTATAAAAATCAATATTTTTTTTTGTAATGTCACGTATATAATATATTCTCTCCTTGCCGACAATTCGATATTCCCCTGGCCAACCAATTTTATAAAATACACCGATCACAAGGTTCAGGGATTCAATGCCTTAAAAGCAGTAATGATTTTGATAACACTGCTTTTATTTTTGAACGTGGATAGATCAGCTACTCAATGCAATTTCTCAGTTTTTCCTCGACCTACTGGAGCCCAGGGCAAAGGTCTTGAGTCTGTCCCTGAGCAGGTTTTTTTTTCGGGAAATAGCAGCTTTGAAATAAATTATCATGCATTGGGTAATTGTATATATTCATTAAAATACAAATTCAATATTCCTTGAATGCTGTAATAATGTCAAAAAGCATTAATATTTAATTATTACCATTTTAAACGAATTATTAAATGGTTATATAATGATATGCTGGCTATGAAAGAAAATAGTCGGGTCGCTATATTATATAAAACGTTCCTAAATAGTAAATTTATTTAATATAAATATCTATGTATTTACCAAATATAAAATAATGTATTAATTACAGCTTAAATATTCATCTGCTCTAAATAGCAATAATCGTTATACCATTGTATTATTGTATACCCGCAGGATGGATACCCTTTAACTGAAGGTGTTCGCTTTCAGGTCCTGTGGGCAAAGAAATAGAACCTCAGGAGTTTTCGAACTCAGGGCTCTTTGTAGGGTGCTTCAATCTAGACTATTTCCTTAACATAGTTGAGAATCGTAGTTTAGTCTGAGGGGTATTCGGTCTCAAAGTTGAATTAAAGAATAATTCGGATTAGAAGGATAGAAACACGAAATAAATTGGTCATGGTTACAAGGCGGTTGTATTGGCCCAGCAGTATCAATTCAGAATTGAAAGAACTAGAAAAGAACTTGATTTACTCAAGATGTCATCCTGCATCATCATCACCATCATCATGAGAATATCATTTGTCCATGTGAGATATGGGCTCTGAGAGTTCTTACGTTTGATTTTTAATTATGTACACATTTTGGGTGAAATCAGCTAATATCAAATCTTAGAATGAGCTATGTCATTTAAGGTTCTGAATATTAGCCGATTAATATAACACACTCCCCAGAAATTAAGGTTTCTGAACCACTGAGTGGCTTATTGAGGTTAGCTGCTTTGAAGTCTAATGTACCTCGCGGATATTTATGGAAACAATCTTTCTTGAAATGAAAGTCTCTTGGGCCAAAATGATTTTAAAACCAGTTAAAAATGTCCACTCGTAATTTTACTTAAATATTGAACCACTTATGAAATCACGTACAATTTCATAAGTGGTTAGACTATTAAGTCAGTACGCAGCGTTTTTATTTACCATTAATAGTACGGACCTGACGGTATTTCGTAGAAAAGTAAATTCATTCAATTTCTCTGAAATTATTCAGGGAGCTAATTATTTTTTTCATTACGAGGAAAAGCCACTAGAGGCAAACACATATTTATTGTTTGGCCATCAGGTGTATTTAACGGTGTACTTAATTATATTCTCACTGGTTCTGCTGTATATTCCTGTATATGCATATCCAGATGCTAATCAATACCCATTATACCATTTGTGTGTGTGTATATGTTTATACCATGTATAAAATACTTCTGGTTCTTTTAGTTTATTGATATAATTATAATTCATATTTAACTATTTTTCCGACTAGTTTCAATGATATAATACTAATCCAAATTTTTATTTAGGTAAAAGTTACTAGGAATAATTACCGCCGAATTCGCTTGTCAAACCTGACTGAGTGTTGCCAGCGTTGCGAATTAATCTCATTATTATTTATTATTCCTAGACTTTCAGTTCCAGGTCGATTCCTCCGAAAATTTGGCCATTCGTTACTTCAGCTATTGAGGTGTGAAATCGTTTAGAAATTCCCTTCCAATAGATCTTTCCAACTGTGGTCGACGATGTAGAGACGGGTTTGATGATGGTACTAAAACCGGTTGTGGGTGGACGCATTATGATTAAGTTTTTTCATCAGTCGGCTAATTTCAATGATGTTAACTACTTATCGATCTATACTTCAGCTAATCGATCTCTGGAGGGAAAATAATTATCGATCCTTCGGCCTTATATCTGTGGCAGAACAAAGAGAAGGTGGATAAGCAGATTGGCCATTCCGCCAACACAGTAGGGAGTGGATATCGAACCGTTAAGGTAATGCAGACTTTTTCCTGTTGCCTTAGTCCTACGTAGCTCACTACTTCCTGGTTCTCGAGGGCAGGCAGGGAACTCAACCCCAACTCTCCTTCACCTTGGATAGTTCTCAAAGTTATTGTACAGACTGTCGATCTGTAGACTGATTAATGATTCAAGCCGTTATAGGTAGACATGAGGGTATTTAATATTATCGTTAGCACAATTTCATTCCCTTACCTCTCTTTCTATCTAAGTAAATATACTTGTAGGTATTTGTAAACACGAATACGTTTTACATAGTCGGATAAAATATTATTGAAGGGTACTTAAGAAATATATATGATGTGATTAGATATACGAGAAAAATTAAAGATTAATTGTTATTTATTCCATTCGGATTTTTTATTTTGTCCTTTCCTTAGTATAAACTGATCTAAAAGAAACCCATAATACTATACATAGTGTAATAAAATTTAATTCTCTTAATCCTACAATTGGTTTACAATTAACTGAATAATTATTCATCACACAAGGTGGGTAACTCTTGATCATCCTTTACAATGCTCCTGCTCAAACGATTACCATCATGATTTATACTTACGGCACTCTATCTGACCAATATAATTTGATTTTAATTATTAGTGGTTTATTGCGAAATTAAAAACAAATACCACTGTGTCTCATGAAGTCCTGAGTTCGGTACGTGAAAGAGACGGTAGTGTTTCTTGAACAAAATAAGTTTTATTTAAGGGAAGTTATTTGTGCTGCATCACGCTCAACCTTCAGGTTTTCCCTCTATTTTGGGTACCCACTTTGCAGAGGCTGGGTGAGCCCCCGGAAGATCCCAGATCCCAAAGGATCCATCCCCGGCTGACCTACTCCGCTACCTTTATGTGTTACTGCAGAACTATGTAATGAAATTGATATTTAAAAAGATTGATATTGACTGTCCAAAACACTTGGACAAAGTTTAGCGTTAATAATAATATTTAAAAATTTTTAATTGTAATTAATACGTTTAGGTAGTTCGTTAGTATTTCATTCTCCTTATTTTTTAATGTGTATTTTTTAGGTTAGTTTAAACCAATTTGTAAAGGCATTCGGCCTGTCAAATCCTGTGGGTTTGCATGTTTATCATAACTCAGTTATTAAAACCTTTCTAATAAATCTGAAACCTCAGGAAAGGCGAAAATTAAACCAAGAATTTGTTTTTTTTAAAGTTAAGGAGGTTCTTGTCGAATCAGGGCCAGCCTTAGTTGCCTAGCGCCCAAAGCCACAAAAAATGGGGTGTGCACTCCATAATCTCACCACTCCCATTAACCCCTAAACCTTTAATCCTAAACTAAACTATAGTCACCCTTGGTTGATAAGGGAGTATTGTATATAATGGTAGTTAGTAATTTCCGATTTACTGAATGATAACAAAAAATTAATAAATCATCTCAATAAGTTGTTATATCGTCAACAACTAGGATTTTCACTGCTATCAACTCAAACAAGAGAAATCATACAGAATGATCCTAAGAGGGCTTCACTCGACCACACCTACGGCGGCTACCAAAAGAGATCATGAAGAGATAGGCCACAACATCAGAAATATCTCTTCAGTGCTACACCCCACCGAAAAAATCCCCTTCCGTTTTTAGTATTGACTAACCCACTAAAAACAGAAATTAGAAAATTCAAAATGATCTAATTATAGCATCCCATACTCTTCAATCCCATATCAGTGACCTTGAAAAATAGTGTCAAAACTGGAAGATTAAAATAAATTCCCACAAATCCCCTCAAATTACTTTTACCCTCCTGTATCGTTTAATAACATGCCACTGATTCCTGTAGCACAGGTTCGGTACTTAAGACTACACCTTGAAAAAATATTAACTTGGAATCCTCATACTAGACTGAAACGACAAGAAACAGCACGCCGTTTCAGGCTACTTCATCATTTACTAGACACACGCTCTGAACTCTTAATTAATTACAAAAGACTCATATACCTGACAATCATTTGACCTATCTGGACTTACGGAATAGAGCTTTGGGGCTCATCTAAACCATAAAATTCCTCTCGTATTCAATCCTTACAACCAAAATCCTTCGTAAAATCCTCAATGCTCCTTACTTTGTTACTAACAAAGTAATCCATAATGACCGTAATGTCCCATTTGTTGCTGACTTGGCCCGAATCCGATATAAATTGTTTCATTACAGACTATATTGCCACTCAAACTCACTAGTTTCAATCCTAGCTACCTCTTAATTTCCTAATAATCCTTGGAGGCGTCTGAAAAGAAGATGGCCTCGTGATCTTCTAAGTGGAACTTGCTTTCATTAACTTGCTTTTCATATCAATGTATACATTCATAATATTTACTTGATGTATTCTGTTGTACAGTTGTAAATTTCATTAAATAACTTTAAAAAAACAAAAAAGCTTTGCAATCCGTCTTGTTCGGATAAGAAAGGTTCTACCGGTCTAATCCTACTAAATTAAATTAATAAATTGTATTTACATAACTGACACCTATCTAAGCCTTAATAATTGTTCTTCAACTTGTATTCAAAGTCTTAATAGTCTTAGAATAGGCATAGATAGACGTAACGTTATTGTTCAAAGAATGATTAGTGCAAAATTTGACAAAAAGTCAGTCAAAGAAGGTAGAATAGTAGACAACAGTCTGTTAATATTTAAACTGTTATTTCAATTCACAATATTCTCTTCCAAAAACCTATTTCAATAAATTCGCCACTCATGACTAACGAATGTGTAAACTCTTATTGATATCATAAATATAGAGTAATATAAATTTACCAGATGCCTATGTAAATGACAAATAAAATCTTGTATATACAAATCTACGTCTCAAAAAATTAAGTTCATAGGATGAGAGAAAAAATATATTCGCAAGTGATAATTTCAAAGCATAGCGTAAAGAACATTTGAGTTCCTAATACCTTCATTCACATTCGTTGGTTATAGTTGGTGGCAATGATATAGTCATATTACTTTTATAATAAGTTATATTATTAATCAGCTGGTTTCTGTTTTAAAAATACAAATATGTTTTATTATCGACTAATATTCATAATCTGATTAATTTTTTTTTTGCAGGTAAGTGTAAAACTAACTCATTTCAAGGATATGGGCAGTATTAGGTAAATTAAAGCAATCATTCCTACTTTTGATATATTTGTTTCTAATATTTTTATCGTTTACTCCAGAGACAGAAGGTATCTGTAGTATCATTTCATACAGAAAGGACACTTGCCCACAAGTAGGTAGTCTTGACAAGCAGTTTGTGAAATGGTCCAAGATCCCATTCTTTTCTCGGTTGTAAATTATAGAAAAGAGGCCTAGGTGTCTTTTTGCTGTTAGCGATTATCCCACTTCAGCTTTAGTTAAGTTTTATTAGAAACATTATCCTAAAAAATTTTATACCTGGAATTGTCACTTCTATAAGTTGAGCCAAAGATACAGGTGATTAAAGATAAACTAATGTCCTTTCAGGAAGAATGTTGAAGGAGATCAAGGATTGGAAGAGCCTTTGTCTCACCGTGACATCGCTCTGCCAATTGAGCTATCCAAGGCACTTCTCGGTCGAGGACAAAGCTTCTCTCTTTTAGATCCTAAAGCCCCAGTGTGCTCCCGCCATTTTTGCGATGAATACACTAGAACGAAGTTCTTTGAACATTAATTTTAATTTATCTTGACTAATTTATCTAGGATCTTATTGACTTTCGTCATATTATTATTTATAATTTTTATAATTATTGGTCATTTTTATGAGTTATAAATTTTTTTTTTTTTGTTATAAATATTAAAAAATTATTTTTTATATTTGTTTCTGAAACATTGCTTCCAACTGCGAAAAATGTAAAAAAGTAAATTTTTTAAAATTTGGAGATATCCGCTTTTGATCATGAACGCCCCAATTACAGACAGATTTGACTAACAAGCGTTATACAAATATTATTAATGCCTTTTAATTATTTTTTCTATTAAAAGGCGCTTCAAACATCAAAATGTAAATCAATAACGAATGGCCTCGTGTTCTTCACGATCAATATATTCATTATAGTTCCAACCTAAGGACTGGTCAACGACAAGTCGTCCTTTTGCCATAATATCATGATTTTCCTCGTTCTCTAATTATATTTTAATTGATCTGTAGTTAAATGTATTGTTAAACCAACGTTTCTGCCAACATTACTGATCATCTTCAGGGCTGGGAAGATACAGATACAGACAAATTAAATTAAACCCTATTTAAAAAATTCTTTCACTGACCTCCACTGGGACCATGTTCTTTCCCCTATATATATATATATATATATATATATATATATATATATATATATATATATATATATATATAAGGTTTACTAACATTATTCAAGAGGAATAAAAACTCGTTCATATTTTTGTTTGTTTGTTCATTTAACGTCACTTTATGCTGCTATGGCTAATCGGACGAATATTTTTGTTCGAAACAAGTATATTCTAGATATATCTTTCCTTCGCTGCCTTTATTGATTCATTTCATGGCTGTACTCAAGGTTTCGTCTTCGTTACGACTCGTGCAAATGAAATACCATCCCGTATTCGCTCCGTCCTCACCACGAACGCCAATGACCCATTTATTGCAGCCCAAACTGATCGGTCACATGTCGAAATGGTCAAACCTTGGATTATGGTTTCAATATGACAGATTAATATCAGTTCACCCACCAAATCAGCTTTAGTTTTTCATAACATAAGCACTTTATCACAAAGCTTCTAAATTACTCCAAATCTGTGCTACTTCAAACCAAAGATGGTCTTGGGTTCATTACATTTTATAGACTGTACTTTTTCCAGGACAGCACTTGTGCAGGAAGGTGTTTGTCAGGTTTTCCCCCAATTGAGGGAGAAAAGCTTTTTAGTGGCTTTTTTAAAATACTTTTTTTGAGACTGGGTGTGCTCAAGAAGGGTCTGCAGATACCACAGAGTCCATCTCTGACTAGTAACAGATTAAATAATTTATCTGCCTCCAAGGACCTACAACACAGCAACTAAGCGCTCCACAAACTGAGATACCCCGCTCCCGTGGTATAAGCCCATCCGGATTTTTTTTAAATATTTATTCTTTTAAATAATTTTATTGGCTATTATTTCATAATATAAACAGAAAAATTTAAAGGAATAAAATTATCATATTTTCCAAGTTCGAAGTGATAAGAACATTTGCCCGCTCGAGGGCTTACTAATTGAATTAAACTAATTCAAATGGAAACCATCAACTATCGCGAATATGAAAAAATTACTTATACCACATTCAAAAATAACAGCTCATATACTATCCTTGTACATCAATCAAATTCTTAAACAATGGCCAAAAAATTGGCCCTAAAACAAATTAAAATCTGCGTGTACACCGTCAAGTTTTTCAAATTGTCTAGACTATTCCTTATAACTTCATACAGAATACTAAAAAATATGTAAAGACTTAAGGTAAAGTACCAGCCCCTTGGCATCTGTAGTCACCAAAAAGGGAGTTGTAATTACTAGATGTTATACAAAATGAAAAAAGAAAATTCGAACTTTCTGATAATTCTTGTAAGTTCGGCTACTCATTTTCGATTTAAGAGAGACGGGTCGACATACTTTCGTCGGGACGAAATAAGTCAAAATTTATTCAGAAATCAGCAAAATTGATAGATCTGTTGATTAAAATTCATGCCTATACTTTGTACCAGGATGTAAAAAGACTATTATCGTTACTCTCACTTGTTAAACATTTATTTACTCATTTGTAGTATTTGATTCACCAAAAAAATAATTAATCATAAAAACCTTAATATATAACCGGTACTTGTATGAAGAGTACTTGATGAGGCCAATAGTATTGAGGAGGAAGTAGGCCATCCGAAGTGTGGGGGTGAAGTAGGGGACTAGGGCGTAGGCTAAAAGTTCATCAGCGTCAAAACCAGTTCTAATAAGCAACACCTATTTATATCCCAGCTCTTGCCAATGTCCATTCATTAATATATTCATAACAATGATTAATGTTCATTAATTTATTGATTATCAATTTAAATACGCCCAATGCATGTTAAATGGGCTTATGTTCAGTACGTAGTAAGACACAGTAGAGACTATACCAACGGTTGTGGTATTGAGGTGATTTATCACGCTCATCCGCTAGATTTTTCCCACTTATTTTGGGTACCCACCTTATAGAGGCTGGGTGAGCGCCATGAGGGTCCCAGATCCCACAGGGTTCATCTCCAGCCGCTAACCTTCTTCACGGCAACTCAGCCCTCTACCACTTTGCCACTCCGCTCCCTCAATTGCTTGACAAAACTAACGAAAAAGACAATTTTGTTTCCAATACCTGTATTAGTGTACAGCAGGTTACGAGTTGGATTTTCTCAGCCCACCCGCGAAAATAATAGAATTTCGCAAAGCATCGAAGCTAATCGAATAAATGGTGGAGGGTGTACGTCATTTATACGTCAATTAGAGATGTAAAATTGTTTATTCGGCATAAATATACCATAAATACTGAGTAAATTTCAGTGTGATTACACTAAAGAGTTACACGTTTTTTTTAGATTTTATTGACTTCTGCAGATCCTGCAAACAAGGTCTTAAAAATGTCAATCATTAGCATTTCGAAAATTGAATTGATGTTGGAATACTATTTTTTTAGTGGTTTTAACTTGATCACTCATCTTAATTTGTGCTTTAGTAATCAAAATAAAAGTCTAAAAGACTGAACTTAAGAAATTCTTTGCAGGTGAATGACCTTGTACTCCAAGCCTAATAAGTAATCATTTGCGGTATCATATTAATTTATATGACTCTGTCGTGTACTTTTCCCTAATAGAGCAATCGGGTGTTGAGTTTTAGAACGTTGTTTAGCCTCTTTTCGCTATTTTATTAATCAAAAATGATGCATAAATACAGTATTCTTTAACTATTGTATTTTTTAAAATATTATTAAAATCATAGTTTTAGAAACCTCTATAATCATTGTAAGAGAATAGTGCCCTGTACAGACCACAATTCAAACTTCGTCGTAACCCTGTTACTATTATGTGGTTTTCTGTCCTTGGTAATGATTATTGTGATTCAACCATATTGATTTTATTGACATTCAATAACGCAAATACAATTTCTTTGTTAACAGACCAAAGTTAGTCTTAGCTCCATTGATTTGAATATCATTGAAATTTGGAAATTTTTATTCATTTCTGGTTGTTGCGGCATGGAGTAGTTTTCTTGAGCTCCATTAAATCAACAAACTATTTTCCTTAAATAGTTTAACTGATTTTGGAACAGTTGTTTAAGGAATGTAAGTGATTCGTATTTTTGGTTCTAAGCTGAACTTTGTATTATCCCTATCCAGTATCTATTCATTCCTTTTGAATAATTAAATGTTTTGGATTCACAAATATACAATAAATGTTTTAATATAATTATTGGTACATGCAGTATCGCCTTAGAGAGTAGCGATTATGTCTATTTCAAAAGAACATATTAAAGGATAAATAATTATTAAAAGGAAAAACTGATGAATGAAATACACTTACATAATCTGTAAACATTAAAAACAGTTGGAAAGTTCCATAATGGTTAGTACGCTGAAAGGACTGTAGAAAATTCTATTCCTCAATATCTCAAACAATTACGTACTATTCAGTTTGCTTTTCTTATGGTTCCCAACAAATCAAATTGTTACTATAACTATTTTCAAATTGTTAATTATTGAGTTTTACCGAAAGATCAATTTTCGTAAACTTTTTTTTTTGTAACACTTCTAATAATTCTGTAATTTGAATAAGTATTGAATGATTCAGGAGCGAGTGGCGCTAGGAAGTACTGTAGATATGGAACACTTCCAAAGGGGAAAAGAAAATATGATAAATGTGTCATTTATCGATTAAATTTGAAGATTACTATGAAATATTTGAATAAATTCAGTTGAAATAAATTCCAAGACTTTATTCCTTTATTATGTTTATTTGATCCTATTGTGTGCAGACCGGTGGAAAATATTACAGGGTGTTTCCTCCCAGTGATTTAATTGCTACATTATATTTACAAGGATTTATTGTTCTACATGAAATATCACAAAATTTAATAATACTTATTTAATTAAAATATCCATGTGCATGTAACATGTAACATGTAAGGTTAGTTTCATATATATATTTGTTTAATCTTCTCCTCTTCTACCGCCAAGGGGGTGAGGATCCTTTCTGTAGAGCTTGATCCATGAATCCCTCTCCTGTACCAATCGGCTTCTTCTCCATTCCAAACCTCTTCTGTCAAAGGATTGCGCATTCCCAAGTCTTCCTTGGTCTTCCTTTCGGTCTCATACCTACCACCTTTGTCTCATTTACGGCCTTCGCCAATCTGTTTTCCGCCATTCTGGAAACACGGCCGAACCACCTCAGCTGATGCTCTTCGATAATATCCCCAGCTGGCCGAAGTCCCACATTTGACCGTATCGTTACGTTTCGCACTCGGTCCCTTCTGTTCTTCCCTTCTATTGTTCTTAGATATCGCATCTCCATGGCTTGAAGTTGGCTCTTGTGCTTTTTGGTTAGAGTCCAAGATTAACTTGAATAGGTTAGAATTGGTAAGAAAGTGTTTTTGTAAACTACTTTTTTTGTGTTTTTTTACACTACTTTTTTTTCCGATGAATCCTTTCTTGAGGAAATTAAAACACCTGCTTGCAGCTTTTATTCATTCATTCATTTCGCTATCTATCCAGCCGTGTTCGTTAAGGTGTGCACCAAGATATTTAAAATCCCTTACTTGCTCTAGCCTCGCGTTGTTTAGTGTTACAACTCGTCTCCATGCTCGCTTTTTCTTCCTATTCTCATGATTTTGGTTTTCCCTGTATTTATTGTCATGTTAATCACGTCCAACTCTTCTTGTAGGATGCGTAAATTGAACTGAAGGTTCCTGCAACTGTTTGCAAAAACAATTATGTCATCAGCAAATGCGAGGATACTGAGGTGGGTTGGCCTTCTATACCCTAGATGGTACTGTTTCATTTTTGACTTAGCTCTTTTCAGAGCCGTGTCAAGTGTCAAAATAAAAAGTTAGGCTTAGACTACATCCTTGTCTGATCCCCTGGGTTGTTACAAATTCCTGTGATGCCTCATTACATGTCCTCACCACATTTCTCTATATTTTGAAAACACATAGAATTCCTTTCTGGAGTCCCAGATTGACCTTTTTCTCCCTGAGAGCCTTTATAATATCTAACTTTCTGATCTGTCGAAGGCCTTTGTGAGGTCGACAAAGCAGGTGAAGACTTCCTTGTTCTTTTCTGTGATCTTTTCAGATGTATGTCTCTGTGTGAAGATAAGGTGGTGGGTGCTTCTGTTTCCTCTGAAACCTGTTTTCAGCTAATTTATTTATTTCAATATATTCCTACAACAAACTCATTTACCTTGCAAAAAAATAAACATACTACAGAACAAAATTTGTTCCTTTCCAAAGCGGTGTATTAAGCCTTTTGATATCAACGTTATTTTTAGCTAAGTATTTACACAATTGTTGTCTTGATACGCTTTCCCTATTTTAAAGGCGTTTCGGTGTCACACCGCCGTGGAGTGGCCAGATCTGTTGCTTTGATTTACATCATAACTTATCTTTATTATTATTATAATTTACTATAACTTAATACATCTTGAAATGAGTCATGTCATCATATCTCAAAATACATAAGTTTGTAATCATTTGCTGTGTATGGACCGGCAGAATTATTGTATCAGTAGATTCTTATATTATGCAAAATTCATCAAAATTTATTATTAAATTGAGACAAACATTTTTTTAATTATCTAAATATTACAGTCGAACCTCGGTATATCGAAACTCAGGGGGAACGAGAAAACTTCGAATTATCGAGGTTCGATTTATTGAGGTGATTTCTGACTGACTTCGATATATAGAGGTAGAGGTTCATAATAAAATCAAACTAAAACTTAACGTAGTACGACAGAAGACGAAACCTATTGCACAAGTCTTAGCAGAAACTCAAACAAACTGGAAACATGTGTAAGTGGGGGAGTTACAGGATTACTTGAGAAAAAAGGCTGTTCTGAGAATGACAATGCTTCTCAAAACGAGCTGTGTTCAGGCTAAACGGTTCATATTTAACGAATTGACTTTGATATGTATAGGTTTTCCTACAAAAACTTCGTTTTGTAGAGGTGCGGTGTAAGCTAAGGAATCTTGGGAAATTCGATGAACAGTTCTATAAATTCTAAAACAAAATCTTTGCCCCCAGTAACCATATTATCACTCAGTAATAAAAACACACAAAACGAAAGAATACAAACGAGGTCTGGAAACGCAATTGAAAGGGTGATATCTATCAAAACGACACCTCTACGCATACTCAGATAATTAATGTGACACACCGAACTGACGCGACGGTACATACGCTCACTTCGGGCTGTCGTCAGTTCGGTGTGTCGCACAGAAATGATGAATTTTCATCAGTCAATCAGTTCACTTTTTCGATGTGAGCTCACATCAATTTAGCCTACTCACGGTCAGTTCTAAGAGTTATGTTCATAAATTAAAATTAAAACATGCTCAGTTATCACAAGGCTGTGGCCGTCCGCCTCCAAAAACTTTTTAGAAATTATTATTATGTATACATTTATATTTAATCACAAACTTAACCAAAATAAAGGTATTGGTTTCTCATTTATTACTGTATCTAAAAAAGTAAGATCAACTCGCCTATATCCACAATTTAGGATGGGTCGCTAAGAAGTTCATGGATGGAATAATTTTTAATTTCTTAAGATTCATTTCGTTAATATATAACTGCCAATTAACGACTTCATTGTTCTCATATTCATTTCCTAATAGTGAAAAAACAGGCTTAATGTAAATTATATTAAATCAAACACTAATCTTGCATACAAAATTAACACTTAATCATTAAAAAGACAATGTAAATGCATAAATAGAACTTTTTCCAATTCCAGACTTTTCCTTATTCCTTAATGCGGTATAAGTGAGATTCTCCCTATTCAGACAAAGAACCCAACAAAAAATCCCACAACAAATACAATGAGGACCAGCATACAGCAGTAAGAGGATAGAACCCTTAAAATATCTTCTACTAACAACAGGCCTATGTAACACGGACAATATTTTTAAGTATAATTATTTTTAATTCTTTATTTCAGTAAAGTCTTGGAAAATTAGAAAACAAATTATAAATAAATGCTGCTTTAAACTTGATGATGGGGAGCGGAGTGGCTCAGTGGTAGTGCATTGAGTTGTCTTGGCTGAAAATCCTGCTTCAAATCCCGCTGCAGGCAAGACTTTTATTTAAGTCTGATAGCAGACGGAGATGGAACATATAGGATCTAGGGCCCTCGGGGGCTCATCCAGCGTCTATAAAGTGGGTACCCAAAATAAGGGGGAAAATCTGGCGGTTGAGCGTGATCTAAGACAAATCATCTCCCTGCACAGCCGTTGCCCTTGAAAACACTACAGTCTCTACTATGTACTGAATCCCAGATCCGTTCACGGCTTGTAGAGGTACATTTTTTTTTAAACTTTATGACGAAATGTGTTTTACTATTTCACAGTATATCAGTATATTGGCTGAATCCCAAGACCGTGAAAAACGTCTATTATAAAAAATTTCTTTTGCCTCAAAAGTGGTTTAGTATGTGAATTCAGAGAGGGGAGGAGGTGTAAGATTATCTAGCGCAGAATATTTTGTCCGGGGGCCAAAATACTTACATCCGGCCCTGACCTCCTCAAACAAGTAAAACTAGGTGTAGAAGTTTGGATGACCTTAAACTCCGCCTAGGAGGTTCTTGGATGACCTATATTCAGCCATAGTGTTGCAACCAGTCTGACTAGTCTGCACTAGTTGGATCATCTCCTACTATTACATTCACTCCCATGAACTTCTGAGATCAGAGATGAACGGTTAGAGATTTTTCTCGACCAGAGTTAGACAAAATGAAATCATAACCGTTAATTACTAATGATAAGTACGTTATAGATTGTTTTTACTTTAACTGTATTTTTAGTTAATGGTTATTTTCCTTACTTGTAGCTGGACTTCGTAATAGTTCAGTACAATGTAGATCTTTTTTATAATTTAACTTAAAGCAATCATGGTATGAAACTTCAAACATAGATTTTTAACACAAAGTTTCATTTATGTCGACACTCTATGGTCATTGCTGTTCCTTGGCCTCCTCAACAATTCTCCACACTAACGACCGAAAATGTAAAATCTTATAGTCGACGAAGTCTAGATCTAATTCTTTTTCTTCTTCCGACCAGATGTTCCTCCAACATCATTTTAAGGGACCCACCACACTCCATTTTATTCTGGCCTATTTATTGTTGAAAGAATGTCCGATATCTAACAGAGGTTCTTTTATTATTATTTCCTCGTTGGTATTTCATCAAGACTATCTTCCGAGGATTGTATAAGCTGTGAATTGATTCAATAAAATCGAATGGCAAAGAAAAAACAAATTCATAAACATTTGTCCAGTGTTATCCTTATGTCTGTAACCGGTGAATAAGTGGTAAAGTCAAATATTGTCCGGAATGAGCCATTAGTATTGTGGAAACCGGAATCTTATCATTCTCGTGATTGCTAAGTCAGGCCATAGCTTCAAATGGAGTTATTGCTTATATTATAACTCCGTTTCAGGCCAAAGACTACGAATCTAATGAGCAGATATATGGACAAATATAATAAAAATGGAAGAGAAAAGGATTGAGTGGCTCATAAGATAAAATGTTAGGAGACCCCAGAAATTATCATCTCACGTCTTGAGCTATGCTCTACAAGCGATAACCTCTTGTATGTTTTAAATTAGTAAAAAAAACAAATGTGCAATCCGATTGTAATGATATTGGGTTAAACTTTGGAATAATTGTTTTACTTGAAAACTAAATACACCGTTCTAGTGTACCGTAATTAAATATCTCCTCAGTGGGAATTCAGCAGCATTCATACGAATGACTCAACTAGTGCTGAAGAATTAGGTCCTTTGCGGTGCACAATCAGTGGACGTGGGAGTCCGGGAAGAGGCTAGATCGAGAGAAAGCGGGCGCCCCACATTCCCGCCACTGCTGTTTTTGTTCCTGCTGTTGGCTCTTCCGATCAGATCCTTGGGTGATGAGCAGCCTCTGAGAGGATTCGAACATGCTTGCATCGTAGGACAGTTCTTATCGTACGTCTTGGTGGAGTAGCGGGTCTTAGCTTTGTTGAACTTGATGAAGAGGATACTGAGGAGCATCCATTGTAGAGTTAGGGTGTAGTCCCCAAGGGTTAGGAGCAGTACAAGAGTCTCCTACAACCATTATTTGAGGCTTTTGGTTTCAAAACTGGTTACATCCATTTTCAAAAATTGTTCAGGACCTATCAAAAAAGATTCAATTTTAAAAAATTGAAATTGTTTTATTATTGTTCTTTAATTTTCTAGCGATTCACTTCAAGTAATTATTCCTGACGATTTTTTATGTTCTTCTCTTTTTTTATATCTCATTTAATATAAAAATTTGTAGGATACATCGTCCCTGCCATCGCAAAGTATCGAATGTGAAAAACACACAGTTTTAGTTTCCGATTTATAGCAGTTGCTTTAGGATAGATAATTGGTATAAAATTCATATAGAGGCATCTATCAGTCACAAAAACAATGTAAAACGAATGCCATTGGTTTGACTCTAGGCACTAATTTTTGTTGAACCTTGAAATTCGATAGTTGGAAATGGCAGGGACGATATCTTGATCAGAAAATATCGATATTTGGTTGGTTTCTGGTTGATAAAATATAAATAGATAAAATAGTCATTCTTAAAAATAAATCACTTCAATCAATATAATTATACAATATATAAGTATATACATAGTTTTGATTTTTCATATATAAAAAATTGCTTTTAATCTAATGGATTTAACCACTTTTGATAGGAAATGGAATCTTTTGGTATTGTTTTTGAAGGATCTAGACGGTTTTTAAACAAACACATCTAATATATACCTGGCATTAAAAACTTATAAAAAATTTTAGATTTTTTTTTAAAAATGTATGAACCTGATTTTGAAACCAAACACCTCATTTATTCCGCAATATATACATAATATACAAGGTATCTGCAGACCCGCTGAGTAAGTGGTTAAGTCGAATTTTCATAAATATGACTTTCTTCTACTTAAGTGTGCGGAATCATGTTATTTTCGTTGTGAACAAGATAAGTTTGGCATTTACTTGAAAAAGAGCTATCACTTATATTACACGTAGTTTCAGGTCAAAAACTACGAGAATGACACGATTCCCTCTATTCAGTTAGCCCTCTCTAGACAAATTTTGGCTTAGCCACTCATTCATCGGGGCTGCTTAAATGGTATAAGTTCGTTTAACCTGAGAGAAATACTAATAACGTACATGGCTTCGAGTGTTATTATGAAATTCCTTACTGTATTTAGGGATTCAAAAAGAGCTTCAAACGTTATTTACCACAATGATCCTAAATAACTACAACAAAATAAACATGAATCATTTTCGTTCTCAGGGTTTTATTTAAAAAGGGATTAATTATATCAGTTGCACATGCTGTCGCTTCGAGTTAGGTCACAAAAAGTCAACTTTTCATGCTTTTCCTTGGTTTTAATATTCTCGAAATAAAAATAATCTTGAGTTTTAGTATGAAAAAACCTGTAACCACTACGAACCGTGAACGAGTCTGGGGTTCATTACTTGGTAGAGACTGTACTGTTTCATGGACAACGGTTCTGCAAGGAAGTGACTTGTCTTAGGTTCACACTCAACCGTCAGGTTTTCTCCCCTTACTTTGGGCACCCTATTTTTATAATATTTATAGAGACTGGGTGAGTCCCAGGAGGGTCCTAGATTCCATATGATCCATTTCCCGATGCTAACAGACTAAGTAAAAGTGACTGCCTGCAGCGGGATTTGAACCAGGATTATCGGCATGGCTACTCAGCGCTCTACCACTGAGCCACTCTGCTCCCTAAATTAATTAATATATTACATATATGAAAAGAGTGTAATTATAGGAAATGTGTATATTTCGGTAATCATTTGGTCAAGAAACGATTTATTTTCGAGAATGTTAATAAGGAAACGAAAGCGATTGAGAACTGATACCGAATTAATAAATAAATATATTAACAATTATAAAACAAAAAATTATAAATTTTCTCAACAAATAAAATATCTAATTATACCACAAGGTCTTACAATATCACCTAACAGAAAGACTGAAGAAGGAGGCTGCAAGTTACTGCCTGTTCAGACATATCCATGCCTGCATAGTAACCACCATCAATCACCTCTTGGCTCAGTCGTTTATGAGCAGTCACAGATTAAAGTGAGTACCATGAATACCATGATCACGTAGTGAAGTAAGAGCAGTTTTGAGATATAATTTCTCGCCTGATTTAAGCATGGGTCAATGCTTAGAAAAGTTAAGCTTACATTCAATAATATTTATGTTCTGTTCTTTATTTCGATTTTGATATGAATAATTTAAACTCACAATTTTTTTTTGTTGCATTCATTTTAAGATCTTTGTAAGGTTATAATATGATCTTACTCTGCAGAAGCAGTTTCTAAATATGCAAAAATTATTCATCTGCATGCAGATTCCTAAAATACTTATATTTGTTTAACGAATTTCATAAATTCAGCAGGAAAAAACGATTATTAAAAATTAATCGATTTTGAACTAAGACTGATGAAAATTATGTACATGATATTTTTATGTCAAATAATGTTTATTTATTGAACAAAACTAAGTTATCGACATCATTTATGCAGTGTTTTGCGTGTGTAGTATTACAAAGCCCCGTTCTAGAAATGTTTTTTTTCTTGTCTCTCGGATCTCATTATTTTTGGATAATAACATTTAGTAATAATATTATAGATGGACTCTCTTTTACTGCACCAGGTACTTTTAAAGAGAGGAATTAGGATAGGATTTTGTGATGGGGCTCACTAGTTCCGTTCTAGAAAAGGAATATTGTACTCAGATAAGATTGTAAGTACAGACCAAATTATTGCGCAGGAAATGACCAATAAGCATTCATTAAAAACAAAATTGCTTTAATAGAATAATAGAAATAATAGAATAATAGAAAAAATTTGCAGTATAAAATCATGAAGAAATTGACTTATACCACTTTCGAATATATCAGCTCTTATAATTTTGTTCATATTTGTTATCCTTAAGAGACCTGGTCCCAGAATAAAATTATTTTTCTATTCTATATACACACACACACACTCTTTTATATATATGTATATATATATATATATATATATATATATATATATATATATATATATATATATGTATATACATTATCTTAAGGGTTCCTTAATTAGTTTAAATATATATTATATTCGTTTAAAACTGTGTACAAAAAATGTACATAATCCTTACTAATAGACATGAAAATTATTTTTACATTTTTTGCGTGTTATCGGCAACTGCTCCACTATTGTAATGACTTTCACTGCTAAGAAGATTAGCCTAATAGATGTAACTTCCGAGGACCTGCCCTGGTTCCCAACTCTTAAGAGGAGGTTGCACTAAATTGTAATCTTATGAGAACTAGTGAACCTTCCCTAAAGTATTACGAAATCCTGAGAATAAATAACAATAATAATAGTACAACAAAAGAAAAAAAAGAACATACTATTATACTATTATATTCTCAATCAAAGTGCTCTAAATGAGTTCATAATTAGCCGGAGAATTTGAGATATACTAAATAATACTGGAACTTATTCATTTTCTTTTTATAAACCGTACTTTTTATAAAAAATGCTGTATTAATTGAATACTTTCTACTAACGTTCTAACAATCTTTTTAAATCATACATCTCCTCAAATCTCAAACAGATGCTCTCTAATCAGTAACAGTTAATAGCTCATATTAAGAATTGAATGATGAATCACGGTAAATATTCTTCACTCATAATAATATTTTTTTTATATTGTTTTATTATTTTCTTTTAAATCGCCCTTTTAGACCATAATATCGCAGTAGTATAAGAAATATCCTGAATATACTTTTTTTTTAACCAAAATTTAACTCCTTATATTTTACTAACAAACGTAGAATTATAATCTTTGCTGAATATTTTGAACTGGGTTTCCTTTCTACCAGCTTATTTATTTTATTCAATTCAATAAGTGATTTCTTTATCTAGGCAATTGTTTTTGATTTGTTTGCACTTTTTAGATGGCGTCATAAAAGATGTTTTCCTTGGATTTTTTTATGTATTCAAGGAATCTAGAGGGTTTATATAATTTATGGTTGTGTAAATGAATGTTCCCTGCTATACATGTATCATATAAATCATTTATTATTATTATATATGACTAGGGGAATTATATTTATTTTCCCTATCTGTCTATCAGTGGACCCAACCATAGGTCTCCTCACTTCCTTAAAGAGCGGTCTTCTTCAGTCAAAATCACTTGTATTTTATCCCACCTTTTGTATTTATAAATTTATTACATATTGGAAACTTTCTTTTTTTATATAATGAGGAGAGACTTTTAACACCACGCAAATCAACAAATGCAAGTCAACAATCACCACCAACAAATTTAGAACATATTTATGCAAAACAAATTCAGAGAAGTTAAGAAAATAAATAAACCAAAGAACAGTATACATAAAATAATAAACAGCTTGAATAAAATGAAAATATAAGACTTGCACTTGGAATAATGTATCTTTAAATTGCGTTCAGTCAATTCGTTTAAGCCGATTTATTTTAAACAATTAAATATTTCAGTAATTTAAAAAAAAATTATCTATTCGATGCCTATTTCGTTATGTTTAGTGTTATATATTTAATTTATACTCTCTTAACTTGTTGTTACTCTCTAAAAATATTAACGACATAAAACCGAAGGAATTGGAAGTGTGGGGAGCGAGAGAGTGGTGATGATGTTATAAAAACAATTGAGCCTAATTAGCTTTTCAAGTTTATTCTATACCAGCTTATGCCCGCGGCTTCGCTCGCGTGGAATTTGGTTTTCCACATAAAGTTTCGTGAAAGATCATTTTAAATAAATAATTATTTTTTTAAAATATAACTGGCGGATTCTATACAACCTTTGAATCCCTATTATATTAAAGGGGAAACCCTTGGGGTGGAATTATCCAAATTTCTTTCTTAAACTATACAAAGAACCTAACTACAAATTTCAAGATGCTAAGTTCCTGATTTGCCTTTAATTATGTACTATAACGGGGGGGGGGCACATGCCACATAAATCTGCTCTTGCTGTAGCCTATGATGTATAACCTATTTTACTCAATAAGTTTCATCCAAATCCGTTCAGTAGTTTTTGCGTGAAAGAGAGACAAACATACAAACTTTCACATTTATAACATTAGTAAGATTAAAGCCTACACGGCACGTTGGTTAAACTATCCCGCACGTTATTCTTGTGAGAAAATCTTTTATTATATTATTGAAAGATGCATAATTTATTACAAGTACTCCTAGGTTATGTTGGATATTAGGGTTAGTATGCATAGCATCTATATATGAAACATCCATATCTTGGTTCATATTGCAGGCCTTTATCAGAATAATAATACTAAACACAAGACACAACGAAATTAATACGTCAGAAGTTATTATGCAATTAAATAATAATTAATACAAATATTTTAAAAAAATAATAATTATAGATTTTTTTTTATAAATAATAATTTATCCTATCCTATCTATTGGCGCTATGGTTCTTGCAGGACCTTGGTCTCCTCAGTGATCCTCATCCACTGCGACCTGTCTTCGGTTACCCTTCTCCATCTTCCGACACCCAACATCCGAAGGTGGATCCTCATCCTGCAGCCAATGGAGTCTAGGTCTCCCTCTGTCCTTCCTTCCACTAGGGTGTCCCTCCATCATCATTTTTTGTAGTCTACTTCTTTCCATTCTTTTTACGTGCCTCAGCCATCTTATCCTGGCACTCTTAATCGCGGCAACAATATCTGGTGTACCATAAAGATATCTAAGTTCCTCGTTTGTCTTCATCCGCCACTGATCTCCTTCTTTGGTAGGACCAAAGATGTTTCTAAGGATCTTTCTTTCCCACATGTTTCTTTCCCCAAAAAGGATCTTTCATCTTTGCGTGTCATAGCGTGTCCAAGACTCTCTTCCATACATGACCACTGGTATGACAGAATATGATGAAGGACAGTACGATACACTCTAATTTTGAGAGCTCTGGATATACTCGTATTTCGGTTTCGAAATATTTTCATTAAAGACCAGTAGTATCCATTGCCAGCGGTTATCCTTGCCTTAATTTCTTCTCTAATCTTATTATCTTCAGTGATAACAGTGCCCATGTACTTATTCTGCTGTACTCTTTCAAAATGATATCCGCCCCCTCGATATGCCTGTTCCCTTCTTCTTCCTTGCTGGTCCTCATATATTTAGTTTTTTCCGTATTAATTTCCAGTCCTGTTCTACTAGCTGCTACTTCGCACTCCTCGAATGCTCCAAGTAATGCGGTTCTTCCGGTAATCACAATGTCATCTGCAAACGGTAGATGCTGTGTCACTCTGTGATAGATACATCCTCCAGTCCTTATCCGGATCGACCTCATGACCACTTCTAATACCATATTGAATAAAACTGGGGAAAGGGGAACTCCCTGTTTAATACCTTTCTTAATATCAAATTCTTTTGACAATTATCATTGAATTTTGACCACTCCCTTGCTGTTCTTCAGGGTCATCTTTATGAATAAATAAATGATACATACGTAAAATTATAGAAGCCTGACAAGATGTTAAAGTAAAATTGTAAAAAGTCGTAGCGACCAGGTAAATAAGAACGTCGGTGGATAACCGAGAGGTAATAATAGAGGCAAAAATAGTACCAATAGTACTAAAGCATAAGGTGGCCATAAGAGATAATGGTGGAAAGAGCATTAAATAGTAACCTATAACATTATAGCAAGACAAGAAATACAGGTACAGTATTAAATAACAAGACTAAAAAGAATGTTTGTAAATAACACAAAGAGTAAAGGAATCGTGTTGGTAACAAGCAAATAAAATAATAATGAACTAAAACTATGACAAAGGGCATTATTGTATTGTAAGAGAAAAGAATATAAATAAAAGTAAAAAGAGAGAAGTAATTAAACCAACAATGAATAATAAAAGGAACAATAGTCATTTATTTTCAAGCTATCCATAAATCCAGAAAAATGATTTATTATAATCCAAATTTGTTCCTTCTCTATTGTGTGTTGAAAAGGTTTTCCTAAGTGTATGCCTCCATTTTTATCCTTTCTTGAACGGAATATCGTTATATTCCTTAAAGTTTTATAAAATTTCCATATAAATTTGAATAAATTAAGAGTCATAATTGCCAATGCCTAAGTAAATAATTTCAATTATTTATCTAAGCGATCCTTTCAAATGTGCTATTCCTATACATTACACTGGTCGACAAAAAAATATTTTTTTGAGTAACATAAAGCTGAATAGCAAAAGCTAGTAGAACGAATCTCTCTTAATGCGAAAATCACCAGCAGGAAGTCGTAACAAGTAAGCAATCCTTGTTAAATTAAACAAAGTAAATGCACAACGGTGCCACTTGTTGTTTATCTAACAACGCTGTTATCCCGGAACCATAAACATGCCGATTACTTATACCTGCCGGTAAGGGAAGATCTATTGTGCGAATTTCCAAATGGTACGTATTAAGACTTTTGGGATATTTTTTCTATTATTAGGAAGGTATTAGCATTTTAAAAATAATAGGCTGAGCAGTGTTACAAAAATGGTCTCGGCCAGTGTTATTTGAAGGGTATCTAAGACAGTTCCGTTAATTTATGTTATTTGTTTTGTTGTTGTTTTTTTTTGTATTTTTCATTGATTTTTTTCTTTACGACTCCAGCTGAAAATCTCTGTTCAAGTCTTAGAAATGCCGTGCTGAAATTTCAGCTGTTCTGAAATTCAAATCTTCAAGTGTGTAAATTCTTTGAGGAGGGAATACTTCCGACAGATCTTGTGTTTGATAATTTAGTATCTTGTTTAGTTCTAGAATATATATCAGTAATTTGAAAACCAATCCATTTTTATTTAATTTAATTAATCATTATACTTCTATAATTTATTCGTGAATCATTTATCAAATGTTGAAAATATATTTTAAAATAAGGTTAAAAGGCTGTGTGTGGGAGAGGTAATGGACGCCCATGAACTTGCTTCATTTTTCACTTGCCTGATATAATCTAATTTAACACTTTCAATTTTAAATGAACCTTCTAAACTTATCACCTTTTGTTATTTTATTAGTTGTTAGTTGCATTATTGAAGATTCCAAAAATTATAATTTCAATTTTATAACTTTTTTCCATACTCTAATTACTGTTTTTTAAAACATTTGTTTGAATAGTGTAACGTTATCGTAGATTACTTCCAACTAGTTCAATACAAAAATATCAATGACAAACAACTATTTTTTTAAAGAAATGAATTTTATGTTTATACTCTGTATATATTTTCTGTTTTGATTTGAAGTAGTCAGAAATGGTCATCTTAATTTACAAAGTTTCAGTATTTGAAAACATGCTAGTGTACTGTTAAAATAAAATAATATAAATACTTGTAATAATAGCTGACTCTACTCCTACTATGCACTCGGCCTAAAGAGGCCCATTGTGCTCGAGTCCTAAAATTCCTACCGTGGGTCCAAGCTTCTGAGATATCTTAAGTAATCTTTAAATCTCAGTTCTTGAAGTTCCTCGTGTCCTCCAGGGTCAAGGTCAAATGTAATCTTCCAACAGAGAGAGACATTACATTCAAAAGAGAACGTGCCAGGGGATTTCGTCCTCCTCCGTGCACCATCTGCACCGGGGTTCTTCGAAGCCAAAACAGTGCATACGCATCCTGAGTTTGCACTATACTTCTAATAGCTTCTACCATACTCTTGAGGTCGGTTCTCTATTGAGAGCGGTTTCTTTCTTGATTTTCTCAGAAAGTTAATCATTGGGATCCTTTATAAAAAGTTTGGTGTGCCTTATCTTGGCTCAGCCCCGAATACTTAAATTGGCATTTTGATGAATGTTTTTTGAAAAACCTTGAAAAAATTGGAAATTTGAAAACCATCTTATCATTAAACAGACTTCAATTAAACAGACAGACGTATGACATGACGTATAATACTACTTTTATATTAATAATACCGTACATTGATTATATATATCATACATCATATCAATACATTATATATAATATAATATATTCAAAATGTCAAGTTTTCTTGAAAAGTTTAACACCTTCTCAACTCATCTGCCTGTATTCCTTCGCCATAATCTTAAAAGTTATTAAAAAGAGAAGTTATTAAGTAAAACATCATATTTTTTTTAATTACAGAAAATCGCGTTGATGGCTCACAAATTAAGGTTCGTTCAATTGTAGTAATAGTAAATAATATATTATCAAAAAAGAGAGGATTAATAACAGCTCATTGCAATCTTTAAATATAAATATAACATAAGTCTTATAATTCAACTTTGAATTTTAGAAATAATAAAACGGACATTTCGTATGAAACTACACAATAGATTAATGTATTATCTTTGTAGATCAGGAGTGCTTTGTAAGACAGTACGAGAGTTCGCAATTGGCACACTGCTAGCCATTGTCGTTTTTATATTTTTAATTAAATTCAAGTTCTATTTTAGGGATACAAGTTTTTTTTAATAATAGTTATAAACTTATTTTTTGTGTTAATTGCTGGATTATTATGTTAATGATTATTGTGAGTGAAGCACAAGATGTTATGCTTGTTGGATTCAGTAGTTGCACTCCTTAACGTGAGGAACCATTGGTTGAGTCACGCGTTATTTAAAAGGTTGGGCATCCTTGCTGTAGATGATTCATCCCTTGGACATTACTTTCTTATCCCGTTACCTGTTGGACACTCTCACCTTCTTGAATTAGTCAAGAATCCCACGTGAGTCACTACTCACCACTGCCATCGATCAGTTATCAATCGACTTTTCCGTCAGACCACTTGTATACTGATAATGGGTTGATCGGTTCGATTCCTTCTTGGTATACAAATAATTTAGTTCTTCCATCCTATCGATTATATCTAACTTAAAGGTTTTCATATAATTTAAGCTGGCTCGTTTCATGGCCATTCCATTGAGAATGAATAGTGATGTCAAGCCATTGTAGTTGTGACGGATCAGTCAATTTACCATTTTTTTCAATAGAGGTATTTAAAGTTAGGTGTCTTGTCAAAATTAAACCAGATAATAATAACAAATATTTATTGACATAAATTATATAAATGCAATTTGGAACTTATTGTATTGTTTATATTCTTTCGAAAACCTCCTTCCTTCTAGCGGTTCGCGTTAAAGCGTGGATAGAGAAATCTCCCATTGAAGGTACTGTATACTTTGGTTCATCTCACTGTATTAAATGCCTGCTCCAGAGACATTTCAACGGTAATGTGTGTCAGCAATGTTAGTACCAACAAGTTTTGGTGTCCAGTAAGTGAGTCATGAAATTGTTTGTAATTTTTATTGATCGTGTTGATAAGATGTTTAGGCCTTTGTGTAATACTTTATTACTAATTTAAAAGGGACACTGCATAATAAAACGAAGTAATTTTGACTGAAAGATTTTTTCCGCCAATTATTTATAACTATCAATAGGAAATATGATAAGCACTATTTCTTGATGAAACAAATGGCAATTGATTCAGGTTGAACAAATTTAAAATAATTTTGATCTTGAGCAGGATTCCATTTGGTTGAATCCAGCGACTAAACTACTGGAACATAAAAGTATGGTTCAAGTTTTTGTAACGTATAAAAAAAAATCTAAACGATAAAAGTTAAACACACTGATTTGATTTAAATAAAGTGATCCACGTTAATATCCCTCTTATCTAATTAACTATAATTTTTCATATTTTCTTGAATATTGTTATTATTAGAAAGTTGTTCTGTTTTTTTTTTATTATTCGTAGTTCATTTTTCCCACATATTGGTTATTTCTTGTAAGACGTATTTCCCACTTTTCCGCGCCACTCATTTACTGTTTTCAAGTCCAATATGACATTAAATTATTAATCTAGGAAAATTTGTTTTGGGGAAAATTACCAGTGATATTATAGTTTGCATACAACAAAAGGTCTTTCACTGGCCTTTCAATTACTCCAACTAATTAGCGGAAAGGGTACCTTCCGTCCATTTTTTGCCAACATTTTCATTATACATATAATTAAAAACGAAAAGATTGAGCGGAAAATTGTTTTTCTCTTAATTTTCTTCACTTGATTATATACCTGAAAGGTGAAAAGTGAAATTTCTATGATAATTTAATTAAATGTTCTTCTTTTACTAACTGACATTGTTCATTGTTTAATAATTTTATTTTAATATCCAATTTTCTTCTTTTATAGGAAATTCATGATATTAAAAAAAGAAATAACTGAACAACTAAAAATAATGAAATTATTTTTCTTTTAAACTTCTTGTAATTAGTAATTTTATCCTCGCCTATCGTGTTATCAGTGTTGAGGATTCTTATTGGACTAATATGAAAATGCCAAAAATTATTGTACGTATGTAATTCATACACGTTACTCTTTTTTTATACTCTGAATCATTATGATGAAAGAAATCGTTTATCGTTTCTTTTAAATTGATTATTTGAAACCTAAATATTAAAAAAAAAAGTTTTAGGATGAACTAGTTTGTTTTGAAGAAGACAAATTTAATTTTTTTTAATTGCAAAGATCAAATACAGCATCCTTAGTCAGGATGTTCAGAAACTATAATAATGATGCATGTGTGGGAAATGTGTCATTTCTTTCAAAATCCTGGGGATTTCAATTTGATATTTTGGCTTAACTAAAGAAATCTTAATAAACCAAAATTTTATCCAAAAACTTATTTTTTATTATCATAGAACAAATGTTTACGTATGCTCTTCGATTTTTTTTTTAAGACTACTGGACAGATGTTTCTTTTCTGATTTACCAGCATTGTCATAGATTACCTCAGAATGATTCTCGAAACTAAATATTGCTTTCCGGTATGAACAATTCTGACACCCATGTATCAAATAATTATGAAGGAAAACTATACAGTCTGTCATAACTATAGCAAACACGCAACTTACTAAATATCCATTTTGTTCGAATTTTTTGTTAATATTATTCCTTAATATGGTTAATAGCGTTATTATCAATTAATAATAATAAATCAGTTACATAGTAACTATTTTCTGTGTATATTTTATTTGATTTAAAAATACGATATTTGATTTCTAAAAGTGGGTCGTTTCTCTACTCCATGTCCTATTCTTATAAATAATAAAAGCTTTGCTACTGTGACAACGAGGGAACAAGCTCTGACAAATAATCAGTGTGGCATGCGTCACAGGAGTTACGTTTTCTCACGATTTTGTAGAAAGTTTATGTTTCTTAGTTCCTCTAAGAAGAAAGTAATAAAGCGCGCTATTTCTAATATTTAAAATATGTATTTGTTTATTTAATATCCTTCTTGAAACATGTTTTATTAGCATTGTTACTTAGAAAGTAGTGATTTGATTTATATTATTAACTTAGAACTTAGCTTTGAAAAAAAATCGACTTAGTTCCTTGTTCAACTTAGGTTTTATTTATGTATGATCTTTTTGTTGGATCATCCATGCACTTAATGTTTATTTAGATCGTCAGTTGATTGTGGCCTCTGTGTTTAAAAATTCTTGTATACCGACTGTAACTAGTTAGAACTCTTTATATGCTTTAAAGTTAAAAGTTTAACTCTGGTATCGATTCTTTTCATAAACATGTAATTAGGACCAGAGGCAAGAAACATTATGGTTTTATGAAACTTAACTATATGTAACAATATCTATGTAAGTAAGAAAGGATAGCGTAGCTTAAAAGGTTACACATAGTAAAAAATATGGTTTGAACAAACGGTTACCATGGATTCACAAATCAGTTGTCCAATAATATTTTCTTTTTTAGGTTTCCACGGCCACTATTATTACAAAAGACTTTGTTGGTTTCTTCTGGTTTAGACATTGTTGATAAATTTTTCTCCAACGTTTAGCCAGCCATGCTGCTGACTTCTTCAGGGCTGAAACCAACAAAGTCTTTTGTAATATTTTCTTTGTTTCATTCATTACATTTCATGGCACTTAAATATTTAACTAATAAATTGAAGAAATGTAACTTTCAATATTTCAAAACATATGTCATGATAAATTCTATTAGAACACCGATTATCTGATTAATCCATCGTTTTTATAAATTTTATATTATTTTCTCTTAATTTAAGTTTCTGTTAACACGATGTAATGTAAACATAAAAATAAAACCGTCCAATGCTGTATTACCGTCTTAATGTAAATAATGGTAAAACATCCTGTGAAATTTGTATATTAACCAGACAGCTCTAATATTTACGTAAAATCTTTCATTCTTTAAGTTCGGTTAGTGAAGAGAATTAATTGAACCTAGTTAGTAATGTTGAAAATTTAATTCATAAGACTTATTCTTTCCTCGTTAGACAGTGAATAATATTTTAAAATGCTCTTTGGAACACATAAAATTACAGTTTTCTGTGTTAATTTTCTCGGTCAAATCTTCTATGAATCAAGTTTTCATAATGGATTTTTTTTCTATTCCCAAATTGTATCCATTCTAGATCTTTCTTGCGCCTTCATTTTATTAGAAGAAATTCTTTTGTCCATTTTATATCCATAATAGATTATTTTTATTTTACTATAAGCCTTTTATTGAAGATTGATTTTTAAAACTTTGTCTTTGTCCTTTATAGTATATTTTTTGATTCCAAAACTACGTTTTCTCTATTAATTGGCTTTTGTATTGTTATATTATAACTGCTGTCTTTTTTTTTTTCTATAAGGAACGATGTAGTAACTGGATTTCTTAGCTTTAGTAGATTGACAAGCGGTGGCCAACACAAGGCCCACCTTGAACCTTTTTAAGGCCCTCGAGATTCATCACACTTTTATTAAATATATTGTTTTTAAAAAAGCCAAAGTTTTGTAAACTAATATATTTAAAAAAATACATTATCAATACATTCTTATATACAAAAATCAACTGTCGAAATTATGAGATAAAATATGACGAAGTCATTGTTATGATCGCAATATGGGGGTTTAGTACACTTATTTTTATATTCTGTACATTTGAGAAAAACAGTTAACACAATAATTCTAGCTCATAGTGTTTATTTTTTTTCTAAATCCAAAATGGGGAAATATAATATGATCTGCGTCCCGAAATATTATTTGCATTGGCCACTCCAGAGATAGAGCTACCTACGAAACGTTTCTCTTTCTCTTTCGGAAATTCATTTTTTACTTTTTCCAAATGGAATTAAATTATAGACACTAGATTCAAGAAATAGCAACGATAGGATTTTGATTACTTTGACCATTTACAGCTGGCACTTCATTACCCCTGTTCTTAGGCATCCACTATTGGTTATAGCCTAGCCATTGGTTTGTAGTATCTTATTACCTCTATGTCATTCGCTAACAGATATGCTTTGTCACTTATCCTATATTATTGTAGAAACACTAATGAGGAAATGTTTGATATGTCTGATCGTTCCAATAATCCCGGAGGACCCGCCATTACCAAACACTCGATGGAGTGGTATAAAGAATGGTTGGGGGGAAAGTATCCTAGCAAAGATACCCCTTTGTACTGCAGGGGGCCGTCCTCTTCAGATTATAAAATAGGTCTCACGAATCTTTAGGCCATCATTACTATAACAGCGGTTGTATAACTTATGTGAGTTGAATTGAATCATAAGAAAGTAACTTTTTCAATATCCTTCACATAATACCATCTACAGACAAATCATCCTCCTAAAAATGAGGTGCAGAAGTTAATATCAACGAGAGAATGAAACATGAAACAATTAGCGAATTCAGGACAAATACAATCCATTAGTTTGCAATTTACTTCCATTTTACATAGTGGATGGGGGCACTTATGGGAATGCTCAGTTATTGTTAATTTTATTTATAAACAAAACTATTATTTTTTCTTTTCATACATATATTATATTTTATACTCCAATACTTTTTTTATACTGCACCAAATAATAATTTCTGTGTTATATTTTAATCGGTTTAAGTTCCTTAGTTAAACGATTAGTCGCTATTAAAACGCTATTATTTGAATAAAATAATAACTTTTACTATATTAATGTTTTCAGTTATTGTGTACCAGAAAAAAAATCGCTTAAGTTGTTCACAATTAAACTAATTTGTATTTTAATTTCGGTTAGAATTTCTCGTTCGAAAAAGACTAGTTGGTTTAGGCTTATAATAAAAGTTCGTCAGTACAGCATATCCGTGCATATTAATTAATGAATATATTCAGACACTTGTCCATAGAGAACTATGGCCATACATAGATATTTGTTGCACACTTAGTAGATGCACAGTTCATTTATTTGTTGTTTACTTACATACTATTAAACCCTAACTATAATTTATTCTAGGGATACGAAGTTCTTATATCTACTTTTTTTTCTGGAAGTGTATGTCAGGTGATAGAACGACTGAACATTGATCGTACATTCAATCAGTAATATTATAATAATTGATATTTATTTAAAATTAATAGTAAATATCAAATATTATATTTCTGTTAGGGAAGTGGATAGCTCAGTGTGTAGAACGGCGAGTTGCTGAGCTGAAGGTCATGGATTTGATTCTGGCTGTGACAAATAAATTATTTTTAGCGGCTATACATTGATCCTGTGAAATCGGTAACCCTCCTGTGATTCACCCAGCCTCTTTTAAGGGCTTTCCCCCTTTATTGCGGGAGGACCCTGGCGGTTGAGCTATATCTGAGTCAAATCATGCCACTACACAACTGTATAGATTAAATACAGTACAAACCCTTCCATACACTGGAGTCCAGTACCCAACATGGTTTTTAGTGGTACAAGTATCATTTTTCAGATATAAAAATTATCAATATAGGAGACAAAGACTAACTATATTTACAAGATAAGCATTGACGAGGGGTGTTCATAGGGTACTATGTTGCCAAGGGTCCGAGGAACTCCTGGATGACATCGATAGGTTGTGTTATGGCCATCCTCCACCCGTCGTTGGAGGCGGCCATGTAGACCAGGGCGCCGCTCCCGACGATAGGTTGCATTGCCACATACGTCCTGCGGTCCTTGGACCATCGGGCCATGAAGGAGGGTCCTCGTTTTCTTGGAATAAACAAGAAAATGGTTAGATTAAGTTACTTAAGAAATTCATGGTATAGAAGTTAATTTGAATGTGTATAAAACTTATTAATTTAAAACAAATAGAATTTATAAAAAAAAAAAATGCCTTACTGCAGTAACTGATCCAAAACATAGGTCTCTTGGCAAGGAGTTCCCAAAAAGCGAATTTCCTCTTTGAGCTTGATCCTGGCCTTCTGAGACAGATAAACTCCCCTGCAGTTCCTGAGGGCTGCTTCGAACAAAGCATCCCGTAGTACGTTGAGGAAGAACTTCATGAAGTCGTTTCGATTCTTCTTTATGATCACGAGGGAGGCATTGATCATGATGCACTTCTTCACCCAGTAGAGCGCCTTCACTTTGTCGTTGATGGATGGCAACTTTTCGATGATCTGGTGGGCCACTTTTACCTGTTGCCTGTAAAAAATCCAGGTTACGATACAGTTCATTCAAACGATACTGATCATGATGAATAAACCCATGTATCCTTTATTTAACCTCATCTCAGGGTTGGAAATGTTGCGGTTGAGTCTGATCTAGGGCAAATCACCTCCCTGCACAACTGTAGCCCAAGAAAGAGTACAGTTTCAACCACATGCTGAAACAAAGACCCTCCAGGGTTGTAGCGGTACAGGATTTTTTCAATTCTTTTTTTTATATATAGTAGGAAATCAAGATAGCGAATGATTGGATAGAATATAAATTGTGTAATTAAAATATCTAAGTTAAAATCAATAAAATTTACTGGGTACCCAACTTTGGCTAAATCCGCATCTAATTAATCAACCTTTCTTGATTTTTAATGCATCAAATGATGTGTAACTGTTCTATACATTTATAAATAAGGAAGTAATTTATAATCTTCAATAAGCATGCTGCTATATGCCTTTATATGCCTGTAAATTATTTCAGTTCCCAATTGATGCGTTGCACAGAAAAGTAATTCTAAGCTTATAAAAAATTAATGTAATGGACACTTTGAACTTGAACAAGTGATATCCTAATATTTTATTAAACGGTAAACTAGAGGGTTACTTACCTTTTAATGCAAATAGATTGAGACAAGAATTCAGCATAATGTTCATTCATTTTACATGCACTACAGATTTTAAAAAATGCTGGTAGACATTATCATAAATATAGTTTAATGGGTTAATTTCGGTCATCTTCGTTATACCAAAAATGCCTATTGTGAATAAGGGGCTAAGTTATTAAGAAATAAAAATAAGAACTGTTGAAGTAAGAAGTAATAAATTGCAATATCAGAGAGAATCGGCAAACCACTGCATTTAATGTTACAGTTAATTGTGATGTCGGCATGGAAAAGGTAGCAATTAATAAAAATAATTTTTCAGTTGTTTGTTATGAAATTACTAATTAATCATGGCATTACGATAGCAAGAGGAGTAAGTCAAAACTGGAGGTGTAGTTTCTATAAACTGTGGCAGTTACCATTTTCCAATTGAACCTTACATTTCTTAGTTGTCCGATCAGTTCTTTAGCTTCTGTAAAATTACCTTTTCATGACTAACTAGCTTTTGCACGTCAGCGCCTCAACTGACCTCGAAAATAAACTTATCTTCCAATATCAAATTAATATTAAATTTTAAAAAATAATCTTAGCAATTAAAGATATATCTGTGGCACCTGTGCATAGTGGGCTAAGTCGAATTTTGTGAATTTCAAGCTATCTACTTAGAATCGTATTTTTTTTCTCTTTCCTTGTGTCTAACACGCTAAGTGTTCCGTCCACTGCAATGAAGGATATTCCTTTGTGAATCTTGAGCTGATACTCCAATCATGAACTTAAAATAAGTTCAGGAAAAATTACGATTCTAAGTAGATAAATTGAAATTCACAAAATTCGGCTTAGCCCACTATGCACAAGTGCCACAGATATAAGAATCTAACCTGAACTCTTGATCCAATCTATTTTTTATGGATAGGGACATGGTTCTTCTCGTCCCATAGCAATGTTTTCACTCATAAAATTGATTTTTCCTTCCTATTTCTTTGGCTCATCCAAGTCCTGTACCACAAAATAAATTCATAGCAATTTTTGGTTTAAATTTTATTTTTCTTAATATGAATTTTGAAGTAGGTACCAAAACATTCACGTCCATTAATATAACCTTACCCAACAGCTGTTTCTTTTAGAGAATAAAGATTGATTATATTTATTTACAAAAAAGGGGTTATAAGTTTAACTTTTTATGTTTTATGTAAGAATCGCTAACTGCGGAAAAGCAACTGGTCCTGCTTTTGAAATTTTTATTTTTAAAACTTTTATCCGAGACAGAATGGATCGTTTACTAAAGAAAAGAAATTTCTAAGCTAGAAAGCAGTGCGTTGACAACGACAACTGCCTTGAACAACCTTTTTTTCATTAATGCGTTAAGATGTATCTCAATTTAAAAAGTTAAATGACGAAGCTATAACATTTTAAAGCTGATATTAAAAAATTGTGTAGCGGCTTAACCATGACTTAGAAACCGATAAAGAATATTGTATCATTTAAGTTGATTTGGAATCGTTCACTATGTTACTTAATAATATACTTCTGTCAACTGACACCCCTAGGCTCGGTACCCCCTTTTTACCTCCCTTCCGATGGACGGCATAACCAAGAGTTTTTGTTCCCTTTAAAAAAACATGTCACCTGCCAGGGCGTACAACCACGATCTTGGGTATAGTAGTTTTGCATACTGTTTTTGTTTAAAATCTGTATTTTTATTTGTTAGTATTCGATTCTTAACTTAAGTAATGTGAGATTTTGGATGGCATTGATGAAATATGAATATTTATTGATGAAATAATACACCAATTATTTATAAATTATAATTTGAATTACGAGCTGTTTTCATTCAGGGTTAACGATTAAATACTCAGAGATTGACTTGACAAAACCTTCAAGGCTTGGAAAAATATAATAAGTTTATTTGGGTCTAAGGTAATTTTGGGTTCTAACAAAGTCAGGGGAACTGCAAAATCTTGGCGGTTATAGAACCCTGCTAAGAAGGGTAGTTATTACAACATTTAGGTAAGAGAAAAAAATACCCAACAATATGGCCGTCAGATGTTCATTTTCTTTCAATTGACTAATTATTATGGAAAAAGATTTAAAAACCTTGGTTATAAATGATAAGAGGAACATATTTGAATCATTATATACGTGCCATTACTCTCAATGAAGTTTTCCAGGAATATTTGGCTATTATAATGATAATAACAGATATTTACGAAATATTTAAAGTAATGTGAAATGCTCAGAAAGAAATTGTTCTATACGTATTGAATTTATTTGGTCAGTTCAGTTATTTTTCATTTCTTTAATTAATTCTAACTGTGAGGCGCTTTGACAACAAATCAATAACAAAATATTACTAGCAAATGGATATGGCATAAAAAAAAATCAAAAGTCAAATACCGTACATTGTATGTATTTATTAGTAGGTGTTCGTTAATCCTATGTAACTATAATTTATTTTATTGTCTATACTTCTCAATCTCAAAGGCAAAACAAATATTTGCAGCAGCATGATGTTATGCATTCCTGAGTAAAGACACAATACTACAAGTAGATTAAGTTAAGACTGCAACAGTTGAGCCTAGCACAAAACCTACTCTTCGTTATCACATCTTCATTTTCTTAAACTTCTGCACGGCCTTCCTGGTACATCCTCCTCCATCTACAACTTCATACAAAGTCCTGACGTGCGGATGATTTTATGAGGTCATCGGTAGATATAAATGAGTCTTAGCCAGAGCAGACGAAATATGCTCTCCACTTTAGTTTCTATTATTATTCCTATTCTCTTCCCTCGGGTTGCCCCAAATGCCTCAACGATTGTGTCGGCTGCAAAAATAGTTACTGGTACACCAAAAAAATTAAAATCCAATAATAATATGATCTATGGGTATATATTGCAAGTACTTGGGAGCAGCAAGGAGGCCATTTAGAAAAAAAAATAATCGTTACTAATCTTCAAAAACTATTGTGTTAACAAAATATTTTTTGACAGCACATACATATTTAACAAAAAATTACCTTTCTCGCCTGTTACAAGATACACCATGGTATTTATCAAGACGAATAAAATTACATAATAAATCAACTCTAATTCCATTTTTTTGAAGGAAAAACAAATGTTGCTATCATAATTACTTTTTTTATTTTTGCATATACTGTCAGGGAATTCATTGTCTTAAAAGCTTTATTATTTTTCAAAATATTATAATCAAAATATCCAAAGTCCAACATTATTTAAACCAGGAAATAACCAATTTAAAAAAAAAACTGCATTGATATCGTTATTTCAAGATGTCAGGATCCTGTCTATTATTCCTTACCACCTGCTCATCGGCATTATTTTATTCTTTTTTTTTAATTTGAACGAAATAAACTTATTAATTACATATATCATCTAATTTTTTTTTTTGTAGAAAATATACAACCCTCGTTTCGAAGTAATTAGTTCGGTTGTTTATAAAGTTTTCTTTCTTATATCTACGGATATTCATTTTAATTATTACAATTGTTATGATCTTAAACCATCTGTAACTTTTACAAACGCATAATAACTTATAATTATCTTGTTTAATTTACTTGAAATTATATTTTCTAATTTTTTCTTCTTCTCTTACAGGTAAGTTAACCTCTGATGGTTTACTAATTCTTACATCAATACGTATGTATATATTGATTTTTTATTTTATTTAAAATAATGTAGATGCATTAAGTTACGAATTTTATTCAAGATTGTTGTTGAGTTCAACTCACTTTTCAAAAGAGGAACAAAAGAAGTAGAGAAAGCAGAAAATTTCCCATTAGCGTGGATAGTTCTTTACGTAACCCGCCAAATAGACTTCTTTATTATTTGAGGAGAAAAACCAAAATTATTATTTCCTCGTCCTACATAACTTTCTTTTCATGAAGAAATATGATTAAACTAAGAATACCAACTTCGTATTTTTAAATTTAAATTAGATTAATTAATTTTTTTAAATATATTACTATCATCAATATAATCATCAATTGATATAAATCAAAATATTACAGCAAAATATATTTAATAATAATAGTATTATAAATTTTAATTACCACAAAACCTGTATTATCCATTTTTATCATTAATACACAAAATGCATTCGATTAGCTATAGCAGCATAAAGTGAAGTTAAATGAACTATACACCAAATGTGAACTAGGAATGTAATACTTTGATTTTTTTGTATATTTGATAAGATAAGCAGGTTTGTGCAAAATTGTAACATATCCTCAAAGCGTGAAACAATTTAGTGTTCATAAATAAGATTAATTAAAAAAACCTGCACCTCTACAGCCCATGAAAGATCTTGAGTTCAGTGCATGGTAGATCCCACAACTCGTGGGAGTGAAGTACGTGATAGAGACTGTACTGTTTTTTGGATAACGATACTGCTGGGAGGTGATTTCTCCTATATTACGCTCAACCGCCAAATTTTCCCTGCTATTATGGGTAATAACCACTTTACTTAGGCTGGGTAAGCCCCAGATCCCAATGGATCCATACCCAGCTATTAACAGAATAAATAAATCTACTACAGCCAGATGTGAATCTGGGGCCTTTGGCATTGCAACTCATTGCTCCACCACTGGACCATTCCGCTCCCCTATTAACTACAAGTACATTGTTGCTCATTATATATGATGATGAATTTATTTTTAACCTCGTCTTGGACCATTTTCACCTTCGTCAAGTTTTTAAATTAACATTCACTCGCTTGTCTTCCTTACAATCTTTTGTTTTACCTTGAAATAAGATTGAAGTGCGAACATAATATCCACGCAAGGTCCTAGCTTCCTTAATCTAATCAAAACTGTTCTTACATCCTGTTATAGTTTTATTATATCCTCGAAATTAGCGTGTTCCAGAATAATAATTAATGGTAATTAGCAGAGGCTATCTGGGTCATTTAATTAAATATGGAATTGAACATTAGGAAGGTTGCGAAACCACTGATTGGCTATATGAAACCTTTGAGTCCCGTGGATTGATGACAATTATAATGAACTATGTTTAGACTGCGCTTTTCTTGAACAGCTTTTATTGCCTGTAGAGGTTTATGGATCAAAACTATTTGAGCCTTTAAATGCAACTACAGTCGTAACAAAAGTCAATCTTTCAAACTGAAATTATTTCAAGAAGAAAATGTTTCAGTTGGAGGTAAAAAAAATTCTCTTAAGTAAAAAGAACTGTTTATTGGAACCTCCACTATGATCATGTCCACTATTTTTCATTTGTATTTCTCCATCTCTATTAGATTTATTTGTATTGCTTTTTTTATTTTTCATTGCTTATTATAATTTTTTATTATCTTATGATTTATTTTATAACCTCCTTTATTACTTATTTTATTGTTTATTACTTATTTGTATTAACTTATTAATCGCTTACTTGTCCAAACTCTATAATTATTCCCTTTGTATATTTACTATAAAGGTCTACTAGGTCAACTATTGTTATTCAAGGTGAAATTATTTCATTTTCTCATTTTTTGTTTCTTCAATCTTGATTGTATGCGTTATATATATATATATATATATATATATATATATATATATATATATATATATATATATATATATATAGTTATTGTTTGTGCTCCAAAAATTGCTCGTTTTAGTAAATGTTATATATCATTCAATTTCTTTCGAAATGAAATTATTTTCAAATTTTCTGGTTTTTCTATCCAGAATTCTTGTAAATATTTGTAATGCTCAAGTGAATGTTAGTTGTTAAAACTTGATAGTTTTTAAATTATCTTTTCACCCCGGTGAAAATGTGGACAAAAATTTTGCAAAAAATTATTTAATAGTAGGTACTGAGGCAATCGTATTCCTTTCATTCTAGTTTAGTGCATAAGTGGCTAACTCAAGCCTTAGCTTGAACTGCTATTGAGATGTGTGTTTAAATTCATCTCATAAATTGAAAACCTTAGTTAGTTAGGTCATGTTAATTGAACACATCTATTTCAATTACAGAACAACTATCTAAATTAAGTATTCTAATGTTTCACGTTCAACCAGCGTGGCCATGCCCAGTTAACCACTTACTTACGAACAACTGGAGCCAGTGACTAACCAATATTTAATAATAAATTCTTTATGCCCTAAAAACTAAATCTGGTTAAGCCTCGTTAACTATCTAAACATAGACAACTCTAAATTACTCATAACTTTTTGAAGTTTTAATAAACATCAACAAAACAATTCTCCAATTTTTAGTATATGTACCGCCGAAACGAGTACGAGTTTTAAGCCAACGGCCATACCACGTTGAACACACCGGTTCCCGTCAGATCACCGAAATAAAGCAACGTCGGGCGTGGTTAGCACTTGGATGGGCGACCGCCTGGGAAAAACAGGCGGTAACCATCTGGGGAAAAACCACGTGCTGTTGGCATCTAAATAAACAGTGCACTAAATAATAATACATAGCCGGCTGTATGGATGAATGAAAAAATCCAATGCCATAAAAAAAAAAATTCTCAGAATTTGAGCGCCGACTTCTTCCGACTGTTTCTTTTATCTATACATGTTCATTCTAAGCATTTTCTTTTTGAAAGAAATTCATAGAATAACATGAGGGTTCAGTCTAATAAACCGCCATTGGTTGAATACATTTGCTTTGCTTAGGCAACAGTAAAATGGTTCCCCGATGTCTGTTTTTAAAAAAAAGGCTATTGAAAAATTGATGACGATTATTCTGGCCTTGAAGACTTAAACCGCAAAAATAACTGAGAATAAACAGTTCCTGGAGTCAATACTAACTATATCTCACATGTATGGGGTCTCATGGGCAATGTATATTGTTTGTACTAGTGCTGTTAGAATATACATAATATATGTATGTACTAGTATTTATATACGTATGTTCTTGTTTACTTTTTCCTCTGAGGATTTCCTCAGATTGAGGTTTCCTTCAACTAAAATTTCCCTTTAATACATTTTTCCATGTTTTTCTATGTTTTATATCTTCCTCCTTCAGACCTTGGCCGTGTATACTTTCCTCAATCCCTTTTATCCACGTTTATCGTGCTCTTCCTCGCCGTTTCCTCCCTTCAGCACCTCAATTGAAAATTAAATTGGGCAATCCCTATATTAATTTTTAAATCTTTTTCTCTATATTTTGGAGGACGTTTGATTGAGTTTGCATTCGTTCTCTAATTTCGGCATTAGTCCTTTCTAATATTTTTTTTTCTTTCTAGCCTGGTTACCCTGGCTGCTCTGCTCCAATAGTCTATCTCAGTAGCAAGTAGTTTTTTTCATAGAGCAGCGCTTATCATCAATGTCAATGAAATCGCATAATAAAAAACAATATTAGAAAGAAATAATAATATAATAAATAAATGAAAATAAGTAAGCTAATATCCAATATGATTCACAATACAAATAGATTAATACAAATGGGACAGTTGTAAAACAAGTCAACGCAAATAAAATAAAAGTGATATATATTTTGAATACATTCATATACACATAAAATATTTGGGTACTGTCCTTACCAACTCCGAACCAAATTCTGCCCTCTCCTCTCAAATGGAAGCCTAAACAGGCCTTCATCCTCAGGAGATCCCAGCGCTTCTCAATGTTTTTGAAGTTGATAATATACTTTTCTACAATTTCCTGGTCTTCTAAGCTTTATCGTTCCAGATCGATCCAAACTCACAACCAACTGTTTTGTAAAAACTGTTATTAGTGTCAATATTTGCATAAATGAACAACTACCTCCATCACCGTTATCAGCAGCGTTAACGCAGACGAATCAATAACCATTCTCAGGCAGATAATCACTTACTGTAGTAAATAGTAACTGCTGTTTATATTACCTATTTCTTTTTTAATGTGTTTATTTGCTATTATCTTATCTGGGTTTTTTTCGCTTAAGCTATTTATAAACCGAAAGAGGAGGATTAATTATAAAAATAGGACATGTTATGAAACCTTAATCGTATGATGAAATTATATTTTAAGGTGAGGAAAACGTTTTTAAGAACGTTACCGTTTTGGCGTTGTTAACGGAATTAAGGCTCTGATTCGAAACCTATTTTTTGTTACAACAACAAAAAAATATTGATTTGTTTTTAATTTTTCAAAGGAGCATAATTCTTGGCTAACCTAAATTTTTTTTAAATTTTTGATACGAACATATTTTTACTGACGTGTATTTTTTTGAAATGCTTACAAGCATTTTTCAACTTAATATAATATAATACACAGTAAAATGAACATTTTATAGCCTCTCATCGATAATTTACACACAATTTAATAGGCCTGTTGATTTTTAGGAAGTTAAACAAGGAAGCTATGTTCTGTTCGTTGTTACCTAATATTTCATTCAAGTTTCCTAAAACTCCTGATTTTTCTCATTGATGTTGGTATCGTCTGCATTCCATGGGAAGATGTTTTATATTCAGCGTTTATACGTTTCACACATAGGGGGTTCTTCTTTAGCCATGAGGTAAGAATGAGTTAGTCGACTCTCTCACTCATTTGAAATTTGATTTAACCGTCTATAACAAAATGTATACAATGTTCATTCCTTACAGTATACAATGTGTACAATTTCCATTAATATACCTATGATAGCATACAAGTCACTTAAAAACATCACCTACATTGGTGTGCTTAATCTTTCCATTCCACTAGTTCAGACAGTTGATATCGTTATAAAAATATCAAACATGTCCTGTTTTATTATTCATTGCTATCATTCTGGGTAATAAACGATAAGGAGGCGAGCTATAACTCTCGCACCATCATTGAGGTCATTGTTCCTTTCACTGTTACACTCGTAGCTAATACAGGAAGTAAGGTTCGTATCTATTACTAATGAACCCTCTAAACTATAGTTGTTTAATTTTATTTATAGCATTAACCTAATTGCTTTATTTCATAAATTTTATTTCGCTTACTGACACCATCGACGCTGCATATTTTTATACATATTAATATTCATCTATCATATGATGTTATTTTATGAAAAAAATTGATATCAATAAATTTTATACAAAATAAATTTAACATATTTTATTTGTATCTACGTTTCGGTCTAACGTTTAGGTCATCATCAGGGGATGGTGAACTCGAAAAAAAAATTATGCGAAAATCACGCTTCGGTATCTTAGTAAAGACTGAATTATTTCCAAGTAGCAATATGTACGTATTACAGAAGTAACAAACATTTTTGTTTGAAATTGGATTAATAAGTGTTTACATTTATAAAAGACAAAACTGGAGAGGTATTGTGAAAAAATCATAAAATCCTGCATTATTTTCCGGACAAACCAATATTTAAAGAATAAATATATATGTCAAGATTCGTATTTTGTGAATGTAGGAATTCATGGGAATTTAGCTAGGATTCACACTAAAACTTGTCCATTATATTTTATAATTAGCTGGTTTCAAATATACTTGGAAACAGCCATCTTAGTTACGAGTTCAGCGTGGACAAAGGCTTGTTGAAAGCTAATCGCGTACAACGTAGGTACTGTTTCTTTCCTGCAGGAACTTGTACTGATTCATGGTCGCCATAATGATTATCGAGGCATAAATTCAAAATGTCCTACCCGTGTAAAACTTCCGGTATATACGAATTCAAGATTGCAGAACAAGGCAACAAAATAAGAAGGAAAAACTTCAAAAATATTTATTTATTGCGGTTTTGAAAAAAGAAAGAATTTATTTTGTTTGTTGTAGAAGAATTGGTTGACTGTAACTTCTTCCTTACATTATATTTTATACATTATGCTTTATTCCTTACATTATATTTTGTTTGTTGTTTAAATTTCTCTTAAATATTCACTAAGCTACTCGTTCATACATTTATTTAAAAATTTTAATTTATAATATCGTTCATGTCAGATGCATTAGCTTGGGGTGCTACGGAAATGAGTTTTGTATCTCCACGAAACTGTGACTCGTTTCTTCAATCCTTATAACCCAAAACTCTTAGTGCACCTGAATCCAAATGCTCCAAAATCCAATCTTTAGCTAAGTTAAAATAGATATTATTGTGATACCGATGGGTACGCTCCTTCACCAGATTTAACTATTTTTTTACGAATTATATTTTTCTGCTTATTTTATTTTTGACTTGGTAATACTCTTTAATAAATATATAAACAAAACTAAATGCTTATGCATCAATATATTAAATTTACGAATAGATTAGTTGAATTAGAAACCATTCTTTTTTCGATTCGAAAATCTTATTTTTCAAACCATCCGAACTATATTTATAGTAGTTTTATTGTTATTTTAGAGATTAAAATAAATTATTTTTATAAACATATTTTAAAATAGATCATCACCGCAATGGAAACCTATTAAACTCAGCCCCTTCACCATCACTTAGCGTTCTTAGGATTGTAAATTAAAATCTTTCAAGTTCTTTTCTGTACTGCTTAAGAAGCAGAAAATGTTTATGTACAATTTTTAAAAAATGATAATTATGATCTATTATTATTGCGTATTTTGTGTTCTCGTTTTCAATAAAGGATACATATTTCAATATTTTTTATAATTGATTTATTGAAATTCATTGCTGTTTTATACTGATACAATAAGTTAATAGAATGAATGATACACGATGGCTTGAGGTAAGGAGGAGTAGAGAAAATACCCACTGGTAGTACTCAAATAAAGAATTCAATTTAAAAGGTCACGAGGCCATATTCTTTACTAAGAAGAATTTAGATTTGAAACTAGTTGGTTTGAGTGGGAATAAAGTTTGTAATGAAAAGACTAGTATCAGTTTAGAGCCAAATTTGCAATAAATGGGATATTCGGATCGTTATGAGTGAATTCATTGGTAAAAAAGTAAGGAGTATTGTGGATTTTACAAAAAAATTGTATACGAGAGGAATTCGTTTGCCCAGTGGAGTCCCAAAGCTCTATTCCGTAAGTCCAAATAGGTCTTATAATAGTGATGTATATGAGTCTTTTGTATTGGGAACTTAGAGCGTTCCTCTAGTAAGTGCTGAAGTAGCCCGTGTTGTCGTTTTAGTCTAGTATGTGGTATTTCAATTTCAAATTAATATCCTTACTTTGTTTCTAACAAAGTCATCCATATTGACCTTAATGTCCCATTTGCTATTGATTTCGCACTAATCCGACATTAATCTTTTCATTAAAAACTTTATTTCCACTGAAACCCTTTAGTTTTAAACCTATTAACCTATTCCATTGCTGATAATCCTCCAAGGTGTCTGAAGAAGGCCTCGTGACCTATTAATGTGAAGTTGAACTTGTTATTTGAGTACTACCACTGGGTGGTTTCTCTAATTGTCCTTATTCATGCCAATGTGTATCATTCCAGCCATTTATTTGGTGTATTGTTGTAATACAGTTGTAAATTTCTATGAATAAATTATTTTAAAAAATAAAGTTAAAAAAGATCGAACATTATTAACATCTACTTTTGTCACATATATGTCCTGATCGTTAGTCCACATGTGTGTATCCTGATAATATTAGCTAAATAATTTATAACGGATGGATAGAGATATGATGTGGCGTCCTAATGATACGGAGGAAGATAGGCTGGAGGCCGTAGGAAGAGGAACCATAGCGGTGCCAGAACACTGACCTCAACTCCACAACCACCGGAGCGCTCTTCCTCCTCTTAGTCACTCTACTGTAATAATAATCAGCCGTTTTATTTTTAGTATCATTTATTTATTTTATCATTATCATTATTTGCGGAGACGCTTTGTGACCTAATTTTAATATTGTAGCCTGAAATGGTGAGCTGTTTCTTGTCGTTTCAATCTAGTACATAGCTGATCCAGGGGAGGGGGACACGGGGGAACGTGCCCACCAGACGGTTTTTTATGTGGTGTGGAGAATCCAATACAGTGCATACTTATAGGCAAATCATGTGATGTTATGACAGAAATAACATGAGTGAAACTATTGTTCAGATATTTTAATAAATCTTTGAAACCTTTCTATAAATACTACCAGTTTATTTCTAAGATATTGTCGATTTTTTGCTTATCTGCCCGTTGTGCCTCCCCCCAGAAAAAAATCCTGGATCCGCCCTTGATCTAGTATGAGGATTCCAAGTTAAGCGTTTGTCAAGGTGTAGTCCTAAGTACCGGACCTGTTCTACAGGAATCAGGGGGATGTTATTAAACGATACAGGAGGACAGAAAGTGTTTGGTCTACGACGGAGGAAGTATTACATTAAAAAGAAAACATTTAGTTTTACTATCACAAGATACAACATTATAAGTTTCAATTTAAGATAAAGTAATCTTAGTCAATCATTCAAGTGAGTAAAATAAAACCTTTTTCCAGTCATATATTATTTTTCTTTATTCAAAAACGTTTCAACAATAATATGTCATTCTCAATTTACATTTCTTATAAGTCCTTTAACGTTATTTAATTAAAACTATTCTCTATAAAAAAAGATTTTAAACAAAACGAAATAAAATATAGAAGTGTAACCTATATCAAAAACTTGTCAGAAAAAATTGAACCAACCTTTAAAAATTATGATACCCCAGATATAAAATTGGCACATAAAACCATAAACCCAATAAAAAACATAATAAACAGCAAAAAAGATAAAATACCACTCTTAGATAATACAAATGTAGTATATAACATTGATTGCAAAAATTTTGATAAACAATATATAGGACATACCAGTACACATCTAAAAAATAGATTCTATCATCACAAAAATAATCTGAAACCAAATTCAAAGACAAGCACTGCATTATCAGCCCATTGCAAAAAAGAATCACACACATTTGATTTTGAAAAGCCACACATTTTGCACAGAGAGGTGGGAATAAGATAAAAAGGAGATTTTTAGAAGCATTATACATCAATGACAAAATAGATAAGGTGGTAAATGATAGGAAGGAATCTAACGAAATAAGTAAATTGTACTCATCAGTGATTTTAAAGTTAAAAAATGAAATAAAGAAATATAGAAGTCTACACTTATTAGATAACACAGATAACATAACCTTCTCAGGAACCTCATAACATTGTTTTCATTTTTCCAATTTCTTAATATTCATACAATTAACTTTTTAAAATAAATAAAAGATATAAAATAGATCAATATAGATCAAAAATCACTAATTTATATTAATTGACCATTCATGATAACTATATATTAAAGAAGAAAACAAAGTAAAATACTATTTTAATAATAATAATCAAAACAGTCCAAAGTGCAAATTTCAAAAATTGTTAATGATGACCATGGAGTACATTGTAACTCTAAGCTTTATAAGAAATATTTTAAATTATATGACAATCAACTAAAAAGGTATCTATGCTTTTTATCCAGTATTTTTGGGACATGTTTGTTTGTAAAATTATGTATTTATTTGATTTATCTTTTATTTTAGGTTGAAAATGTACAAATTTATAAAAAAAATTTTAGAGAATAGTTTTAAATTAAATAACGTTAAAGGACTTATAAGAAATGTAAATTGAGAATGACATATTATTGTTGAAACGTTTTTAAATAAAGAAAAATAATATATGACTGGAAAAAGGTTTTATTTTACTCACTTGAATGATTGACTAAGAAAGATGTACTCCAGAAACAAAAACAAGATAATTAAAATAAAGAAAATCGAAGAGAAAGAAACTTCATTCAAATTTGCTAGATGCGCAATTGCGCAGGTGCAAATAAAAAATTAAATAATAATAATAATAAAAAGATAAAGTAATCATGGTAAGAGAAAATTACCAAAACTAAGTGAGAATTTTATTTATTTTCAACTGGTCTCGCGACCCCTTCCCAGGTTGGGAACCACTTTCTTAAATACAATTGCAATTTAATTAATAAATGAAAATGAAAAATAAATTACGAGTTAACTCCCAATAACAAAATTCAAAGAAAAAATTTATAAATATAATAACAGTAATTATAAATAAAGAATTGCAGAACAAGGCAACACAATAATAATAAGAAGCTCTTCAACAATATTTATTTATAGGGGTTTTTGAAAAAATAAGTAAAGAAAGTAAACAATTAATATTTAGATATTTACAAATTGTATGAAAATAAAAACAACAAAATACTTTTAAAAACAAACAAAAAACAAAACAAAAACAGCTTATGTTAAAATTTAATAACTTTTTTTTTTAATAACTTATTTTAAAAATGTGCAACTTGATGTATGAATAACAGTGTTATTTTAGATACATTAATAACACAAAATGTCTGCCCTCAACATTTTTTTTAGTGGGCATCTGTCTAAATGACATTGATTTATTGAATGAATTGTTTTTCCATGATATGTTACTATTTTTTATACATTGTATTATATATTATTTATATATATTTAATTTCTATATAAAAACTAAATCATAATCAAAGAGAGGGCAATTGGAGTGAGGCGATGTCTATTGTGCTTGTCCTAGTTCTGTAATGTTGTGGCCAGCGGTTCCTAAGTTACCTCTCAGGTCGTTATGTTAGCTCCATGCTCCGATACCGTCGCTCCCTACGCTCCATTGATTCCATTCGTGCTTTAATATTAACTTGATTTCATTTTTTATTTCATCGAACCTCCACTGATTTTTATCCAGCTCCTTTCGTATTTCTTTATTACGTAATTTAAATATTGAAGAATGGTACCAAAACTGAAGGATAAAAAAAATTTTTAAAGATCCTCTCAATTCAATTCAACCCTTCGTCGTAAACCAATGACATTCTGTCTCCAGTATTCATTAATAATATCCTACTTACTCCCGTAGAACAAATCCTTAGGACTAAATCTTGACAAACGTTTAACTTTGAATCCTTATTATAATCTGAAAAGATAAGAAACTGCTTGCCGTTCCAGGGCACTTCAACAGTTACTAGACAAACGCTCTAAGCTCTCAATTAATTAACAAAAGACTCACTTATATGAATATTTGGACTTACGGAGTAGAACTTTTGGGCTCCACTGAACCATCGAATTTCTCTCGTATCATCCGAAAATCCGAAATCCTTCATAAAATCCTTAATGCTCCTTGCTTTGCTAGTAATAAAGTTAACTGTGAAAACTCATCCATAATGAGTCCAAAATGATGCCCTATTTGATGCTAATATGGCCCGAAGCCGATATCAGTCTTTTCATAACAAACTTCCCACACAAACCCAATAGTTTCAAATCTAGCAACTTCTTAAATTTCCGTTAATCCTCCGAGGCCTCTGAAAAGAAGATAGCAAAAGAAGAGTGGGCAGTTTCCCTACTTGCCTTTACCCATGTCATTATATTTACTTGTTGTGTTGTTATAATAAAGTTGTAAATTTCAATAAATGAATTGAAAAAAAATATCATAAGGCCTCAATAAACTCGACCACCAAACTGTAGTTGAATCATGATAATCATATGACATAAAAATGGGCAAAGAACGAATGGAAATGAAGAACAACGAACTAGGAAGGATATGGCATTACTAATAATTGTTCAATGTTGTGAAGTATAAATATTTGTATTGGCTAGATTATAGTTGTCAATGAGTTGTTGGAGGAACGCAGTGTGAGACATTGCATGAAGGAAGGTATGAACATAATGATAGTTCATAGTGGCCGGAATTGGTTAGAATTAAGGAAGTAGAAAGGGTTGAAGCCAATGTAACTAGATTTTAGCGTGTCTTTGGACTCAGAAAGGTGAATTTTATAAAGTAATTCATAAGACAATTTAATTTTAAGTTCGTCAGTAAAATATTTATATGCAATCACGGTCGAATTGGGGAAAGAAGAGAGAGGAATCAAATAGCTGACAGGTTTGTAATGATAATAAACCTTGGAATTTATTGAACTGCTTTAGAAAATAAAGGATTTCCGGGATCCTTTAGACACAAAATTACTGCAGGAAAGCTGTTCGTCATAGATGTCATTATAGAATACATTCAATATTGACAAGGAATGTGGAGCTGCTGCAAAACATCTGATTGTTACCGTTAGGATCGAACATGAAGATATTATTATGGCTTTCAGCTCAAGCGTTAACATCAACGTTTAGGAGGAATCGGTGACCTAGGAACAAGAGTGTATTTGATTGTGATGTCATCATTAATTTATCAGATTAGTACATGTATTACAGATTATTATAAGTATAACATGCGTACTATAACGCCATTACAAACAACGTGATAACAGAGGTGGGTTTAAAAATAGATTATTGACAATAAATTCAAAGAATATTTTTCCATAATTGTTTTTTTACTTATACATCAAAACTAATAAAAAAAAACCTATATCGCTACACCCAATGGAGGATCTTGGGTTCAGTTCGTGATAGAGACTGTTTCTAGGCCAACGGTTATGCAGGTGATTTGTCCGAGATCACGTTCAGCTGTCAGGTTTTTCTCCCAATTAAGGTTAAACATGTTTATGAAGGATGGGTGAGCCACAGGAGGATCTCCAGATCTCTATAAAAGTCTATCCCCGACTTTTATCAGATTAATTAAATTACAAAACCCGGTACACCTTCAGTGGTCAATTACTCAACTAACTCGCTTCTCTTCCTAAACTCTCGTTATTTTTCATAATGCAGCTTTTTTATTGTTATATTATATTTTATTGTTATATTTGCTTCATTATTTCTCATATTCAGGGGAAAATTCTATTCTTGGTTTGAAACAATTAGGGCATGTGATTTATTACAACATTGTACTAACACATTAGGAATACCTAGGAAGGGAATACCAGGTACAGACGCACCATCTATTAGTTGATTTTCGATGCTGCTTATGACAGCATTCAACGTAAGGCCCTGTATAAGGCAATGAAAGACCTCAATTTGCCTGTTAAGCTTATCCGTCTTGTAAAACTTATAATGAGCAATACTGAATGTATGGTGCAAATTCAGGAAGAACTGTCTGAAGGTTTCACCTCTTATAATGGCGTTCGACAGGGAGATTCCCTGGCTTGTCTGCTCTTCAATATTGGTCTGGAAAAAGCTATAAGAGAATCTAAGATTCAGACCAGTGTGACCATCTTTAACCATATGGTACAGATCTGCTGATATCGACATTATTGGGAGATCAAGAGCTTTTGTGGAAGAGGCCTTTCTTGCCCTTGATGATGCTGCTAGGAAGCTGGGACTTGCTGTCAATACTGACAAAACCAAATATATGACTGCTGGTAAACAAAGAGGTATTAACGAAAGATTTATCCAAATTGGCAATTACTCTTTCGAACAGGTTGATGAGTTTGTATACCTTGGATCTCAGGTCAATTCCATCAATGACGTCTCGGCAGAAATAAAGAGGCGAATAGCATCGGCCAATAGGTGCTATTTTGGACTGCATCGCCACTTAGGAAGTAGCTCGTTATCAAGATCTACAAAAACAAGATTATATAAGACGCTAATTCGACCAGTGCTAACCTACGCATCAGAAACTTGGGTACTTACGAAGTCTGATGAAAAGGATCTCCAAACATTTGAGAGAAAGATACTCAGACGCAACTACGGCTCAGTAAAGGATGGTTTAGTTTGGAGAAGACGCACAAACAGGGAAGTATACTCATTGATTGGTGAGCCTGATGTCGGAAAAATTGTGAGGATTGGTAGGCTGCGCTGGGCAGGCCATGTAGCAAGGATGGGAACTGATGAGATCCCAAATAAACTGCTTAATGAGTGTTAAAGCAACAAATAGCAAGAAATGTTACTTTAAAAGTAATTGTGTTTATATTGTATAAAAATCTTATGTACGTAAATGGTCGGCCTGGGAACTCGTGCGTTATCGCATATGTCACGTGACCAGGCCGCCCAAAGTCAGTCAGGTTCAAGAGCTGGTGAAGGATGGGCTCTTCCTCTTGGCTCACTTTACGCTACCTTGATTCCAAGCACCTCCTATCGTGCCGAGGGCGCATCTGGGCGAGAGGAGGGCACATCATTCACTAGGCCTGACTCCACAATAGTCTCCACTGGTCTGTACTTATATCATATCATATCATCATATCACATTATATCTCTTTTTATTCTAACTCAGCTCTAAATTTATCAACTATATTGTAGGGCACCATTTCCTGTTGTCTGTCTTTTCTTCTCCTTTTCTCTCTTTCTTAACACCAAGCAAGTGTGTTATTTATGCGGCATCCAGTCCCGCGGAGATAATATGCGGCATCAAGTCCCGCGGAGATAAGAGAGACAGACACCAGGAGGGATGCCCAGCCTCTTATACGATATATAAAAAATAAATTGTACCTTGTTCACAGTAATACTTTTTTTTTCTCTCAAATTTACCCTTGACCCGCTGCCTCCGGCAAACGCATCCTTTTTTTGAGGACAGAATCAGTTTTTTATTATTAAAGACTTTCACGCCTCAACAATGAGCGCCTACACGGAACACGGCCGAGAGGCCGCCCTAAACTGCGATGGTAGGATGGTGTTGAAGAAGATGCAAGGATCCTGCTCGGAGTACGGAATTGGAGAGCAGCTGCACTTGACCGGTTAAGCACTCCGCAAGATTAAGCGGAGACCAGGACCCAGTAATGGGTTGTTGCGCCGATTGAAAAAAAAAAAACTAACACATTAGCAATAATCAATCAACTCATTCATCATCAATTTTAGAAATATGATATGGGGCCAAAAATCAACGCGAAATATAAAACACTAGCACATCGATACATATGCTTCTTAAACTAGTTTTGACATTTGCCTTTATACTTTGAAGAACGTTCCGGAACTCAACATACACACGTGTAAATGTCAGTGTTCAACAAACACAATGAGACTCACAGTAAAATATTTCAATACTAAAGTTTCCCTTTTATATATTCGTTCAAGAAAACCAGGAAAAAAAATCTGACGATCACGTTTAAAATTAGGATAGGATATTTGTGATAGATATTGGGTCGTTTTCGTGTCTGTTTTCAAAGAAAACGTTATTTTCTAAAACAATTCTATAAAATCGAAACATTTTTATTCAAATTATTTACACATATTTCACCCGTGTTATCTCTTGCGAACAAGGTAAGTGTAGGAGGACTTAACCTAGCTCATTTAATTTTTTAAGTGTCAGTCGAGAAATATGAGGTCTGTAAGAGTATAGGTTCTTTTCGATTAACGAATGCACTCTGTTTTTGCTAAATTTTGTCAGTTCCCCTGCTGTACAATGTGAATGTAATGGTTTAATCCCTGGCTAGAAAGGAGAAATGAATTATTCCTGCCATTGACCACCACACAGTAACCAATAATTATTCCTGCCATTGACCACCACACAGTAACCAATAATTATTCCTGCCATTGACCACCACACAGTAACCAATAATTATTCCTGCCATTGACCACCACACAGTAACCAATAATTATTCCTGCCATTGATCACCACACAGTAACCAATATTTGTTTGGATCCAACTTTGGTTTTGGAATATGTCCAGGCCTTCCGGGATATTTACCCTTCCCTGAACGGGGTGGTAATGTTTCATGCAGCTTAATCAAATCCATATTTGATGGCATACTAAACAGCGTTCGTACAATTGTAGTGATAGTAAATATTATTGAAAAATATAGGATTAATAACAGTTCATTATAATCTGTAAACATAAAAATAACAAACAGAATTCCATTAATTCCGCTTTGAATTTTAGAATTGATAAAATAATAGATATATATATATATATATATATATATATATATATATATATATATATATATATATATATATATATATATTATGTTGGAACAAATTTGTCAATTAAATGCTAACTGATATGTACATACCTATGTACATAACGGATAATACATATTATTTAAATAAAATAAAATATTCTATATTATGAACATAAGAGGCTTTAGCCTGAGTGAGATCAGTTTATTTTGAAGGTCAGAGTTAGGTCAGAACTCGCCTCTAAATGGAACAATTTATTTCAAACTGTGCCAAGGGCGGCAGCCACCGTGATGCTATTTTTTTGTTGTTTTTTTTCTTTAAGCATTTCAAAAGTTTATTTGAAGTAACTTAGTGAAATAATTGTAATAACGACTCCGTTTTAAGAGTAATTCTAATGAGTACACTCTGGCACACCAGTTAACTTTACTTATTGAAAAGTAACTGCTTTTAATTATTTGTTAACCAACTGTTTATGAAAATCTCTAATGATTTCTCTAAATTAATTTGACGGAGCTTTTTTTTTTTTATTGATATTTACAACTGTATTAAAATAATACAACAAGTAAATAGGCTAAGTGAAACATAATGACATGAGAATGACAAGTCGAGAAACTACCCACTGGTAGTACTCAAATCACAAGTTCAACTAAGAAGATCACGGGGCCATCTTCTTTTCAGACGCCTCGGAGGATTAACGGGAATTGAAGAGGAAGCTTGGTTTGAAACTAGAGGGTTTGAGTGGGAATGAAGTTTGTTAGGATAGATACCGGGTTTGGGCCAAATCAGCAACAAAAGGGGCTTTAAGGTCGTTATGGATGACTTTATTCTTAACAAAATAAGAAGCATTGAGGATTTTACGAAGGATTTTGGATTGTAGGGATTGGATACAAGAGGAATTCAATGGCTTAGTGGAGCCCCAAAGCTTTACTCCGTAAGTCCAAATAGGTCGTATATCCATATCCCCTTATCTATATCCCTTAATTCTAAACCAAGGAAGTGCCATATTCGTTTTAATAAGTATCACTTGATGAAATTTAGTGAAGAAATAGGATAGTGAAGATGTACTTTGAGAAGTTGCTGAAAACTGAAGTAAATGATCTGTATGGCTTTCAAAATATATAATTTCATTCATTGAATAATAAATATATTCCTTTTATAACTTATAATTATATCTCATATTATCATATAATATTCATTAGCGATCACTATATTGATTGAAAAGTAACTGGCGTACCTAAAGAAAAAAAGACCCGTCATTATTGATATTTTCTAAACATTATATTAATATCATAAGGTACAACAATTTGTTCCAATTTAAATTATTTTTTTCATATTTCGGCTTTGAATATCTCTCAGAATCGTCAATGGTTTTCATGGTTTTGATTTTTACTTCCTTTTAGGCACAAGGAATTTCAATCGAAAATAAATTTTCGGTAAACTCACGTTATGCACGTTGTTAACATTTATTTGCTTTACACTTCGGTTCATCCCAGACTCTTTGAGTTTTAGGAGTACAATGATCTTAAGGTATTAATTATTTGGATATGGGCAAACAGTGTAATCAGTATTGTCCTCCATTTCCCTAATTTATGTCAATTTAAAATACCAATTACTAAGTCGATAATAAAAATATAATGTAATATATAAATCTATTACAGTTTTAATATTAGGTTTAAGATATTATCAGGAACAAGAATGGTTGTTAATAGAACATTTTATTTTGTAGAACAATTATATGAGGCGTTTGGTTTCAAAACCGGGTACAACCATTTTTCTAAAAATTTTTTTTTTCTTATAAGTTTTCAATGCCAGAATTGATGTACTAGATGAGTTGGTTTCAAAACCGTTTCAAAATTCAATGCCAAAAGATTCCATTTACTATCGAAAGTGGTTACATCCATTAAATCAAATGAAAATTTTTGATGTATGAAAATTCAAAATTATGAGTATATTGTTTATAGTGATTGGTTTTTTAAAAAGTCTATTTTATTTATTTTTTATCAACCATAAACTAACCAGATATCGATATTTTCTGATAAGAGTCGAGTATCCAACATCTTCTGTGTATTAAATGAGATTAAAAAAAGATAACATTATAAAAAATTGTCAGTAATTATTGTTTGAAGTGCATTCTTAACAAAATAATTAAAAATAATTTGTTAAATTGAATATTTTTTTATCTGTCCTGAAAATGGATATAATTGGTTTTGAAACCAAACCCCTCATATAATATATATAGAAACAATTATAAAACAAATATTAATATTTATATAGAATAACCTACAAATAATCTTACTAATATTAAAACTGTGAAAGTTTGTATGTTTGTCTCTCTTTCACGCAAAAACTACTGAACGGATTTGGTTGAAACTTAACAGTAATATAGTTTATACATCAGAATAACACATAGGCTATAGCAAGCGCGGATTTATGGGGGGGGGGGCGCATGGGTGGACGTGTCTCCCCTACAGTTTTTTAGGTACTGTGGAGAATACATTATAGTACATAATTAAAGGCAAATCACATGATCATAGTTGTTAAAATAACAGAAAAAACATGAGTGAAACTATTTGTTTTGATATCCTACTAATATTATAAATGCGAATGTTTGTTACTCATTCATGCAAAAACTACTCAGCGAATTTGGATGAAACTTATTGAGTAAAATAAGTTAATTATCATAGGCTACAGCAAGGGCAGATTTATGTGGGGGCACAGGGGCATGTGCCCTCCCCTTTATAGTACATAATTAAAGGCAAATCAGGAACTTAGCATCTTGAAATTTTTGTAGATAGGTTCTTTGTATAGTTTAAGAAAGAAATTTGGATAATTCCACCCTAAGGATTACCCCTTTAATATAATAGGGGTTCAAAGGTTGTGTAGAATCCGTCAGTTTTGAAGTTGAAATTTGGATATACGAGTAACTTATATTTTTTTTAAATAATTAAATTATAATAATTTTTTTTTTCTTAGCCCCTTTAGGTTTGAAGGTTTCTGAGATGGATTAAGATTAGGTTGGAGAGGATCTCTTTTACTGTACTGCGTACATTTTAAGAGGAGGATGAGAAAATGGAAGGCTCTAATATCTTTATTAATTTATTAACTGTAGATTTTTCCGGTGATGGGGCTCACCGTGTCATTTTCCTTTCATTTGTTTATTTTATTTATTTCTCAGTTCAGGTTGAGACTTTGTAATTGATCTTGCCACGTTTCTGGCCGTACTACTGGGGTGAGTGTCCTGAAAAGAGGGTTTGTACTGTATTTCAGACTGTCAAAAAATTTAATGTGTCTGCGCTTTATGAAGTCTGTAACTGTCGGTAAGTCGAGAGTAGTGTGTAGGAGGTCCGATTTGGTTTTATGTAATCTCGTGTGTTTTACTATGCGTTGCAGTACACCATTCTGGAACTGTTGGAGCTTTTTCGCCGTTGCAGGCGAGATTAAATTATTTATTTAAAATGATCTTTCACGAAACTTTATGTGGCAGACCAAATTCCACGCGAGCGAATCCTTATGCCCGCTATTATAGAATAATTGTATTAAAGTACGGTTATATGTTTTTGTAATTGTATTAAGTAAAATATGTTTGTGTTTTTTTTAAACGTTTTTATCATTTTCTTTTTTCTGAATGCAATAAATTATTTACCTTTCTTAATTTATTCATTGAAATTGACGATCGTTCTGTAACAATACAAGTAATTGGCAGGAACGATTCATAAGGGACAAGATAAAGAGACAAGTACTACTACTCAAATAAGAAACGATCAGAATTAAAAGCTTGAAATCGAATAAAACCATTGGTTTATCACGTTATGATTTGTTTGCTTTGTTGTTTGTTTTTTTGTCTTTTTATTACTTTTTTATAGGGTACTTTGATGCATTCCTCGAGATATAAGGATGCGTAAGTGAAATACCACTGACCTGCAGAAGACCTTCGACCAGTATTCCTTCCTTCTCGGGACCTAGCATAACTGGACCCCGGAAACTTCTTCTTGTTAGGTATTCTGTATTCGCGCTACCGGGGCAGGATTCATCTTACATCATCCGGGCACTAAAAAAAAAAAAAAAATAATCGTACAATGTTAGGAGGAAGATCGAGAAATATTTTTGATCGAGAATAGCACACAAAGGTTTGGCTGAGTAGGAAGAGAAAACGCTTCCCGAAACCTTCCATCTCCGAATCTGCCTAGAGTGTATTGATATTTTAATAAATGCATTCTATATTTTACGTCTTATATAACAAAGTGTTTCTTTGCTAAGTTTATTATTTTATCATTATATACACTTGTAATAATTTATTTCATTGATAATTAAGCATAATTGAATGGTGTTAATATTGATCGGTAGCAGGCGGCCTCAGTATGTAAAGTGCTGAGTTGCTGAAGGTTACGGGTTCAAATCCTGCTACAGAATCTCCTGGGGCTCACCCGGGCTCTATAAAGTGGGTGTCCTTAATTGGAAGAAAAACATGGAGGTTGAGCCTGACCTCGGACAGATCACCTCCCTCCAGAGCAGTTGTCATAGAAACAAAAACCATGTAATGAACCTAAGACCTTTCATGGGTTGTAGGTACTGTTTTTGTTTTTTCATTGATTGGTTAATTTTTTCAAAAGTCTCTTTTGATTAAACACTTTTTCTGTTAATTACAGGTATCACTTTTGCTGTGTTTATAAACAATTCTATCGAATTATTGCTGGATGAAGACCTATTCACCATATATTTATAAAATATTAAAAATAAAAAACATTTCTTTTCTCCTTACTGTCTTTTATCGATCCAAAAAAGAAGAAGCTTCTGAAATATTTTGCAATAAATTCGAAGAGTTTATTTTTAATGAATTTTCTGATTGGTTAGATTTTCCAATGAGCTTTGGACCGGTGAAGGGAATTTACCAACATCACCTCGGCTGATTCAATATGATGGCTTGATTCAACACACTAAATATTTTTGTATACACTTTCTTACTTACGTATATTTATTCCTACATTCTTTGCGTTTTTACGTGTTTGTGAAATGATTAAAGAATGATTATCATAACTAATATTAAAGACTTAATATAACTGATGGAAAAAAATAATTGTAAAACTACACGTTACGGGTCCACGAACTCAAGTACCAGTAGTATACTCAATCTAAGGCTAATTGCATGACTCATAGGTGAACAACCCACATAGTGGTACCCTTCTGTCCTACAGTGCCTTCAGCAGCATCTGTCTTGTAGGGTCGAGGTTCACATCTTTGGTCTCGGTTTTGTATAGTATAATTTTTTTGTAAGTACTGAATATGTTTTTGGAAGAGGGGGAGATATTGGTATGTTTGGATCAGATATATCACAGTTTTTATTCATAAAAAGTGGGGAGTGAGATAGAGAAGAGAGTTGAGCTTTGAATTACTGAGGTGGAGGGATCGAGCTCAGAACTGTCTGTAGCAGATAAATTATTCTGCACAGGTGCGGAACGATTGGATCTTTAGCTCTTCCTAGGTCTTGCCCAAGTCTTATATAAAGTTGATTACTTTATTTCGAAAAAAAAAACATGGATTTGAGCATTATCTCGGTTAAATCACTTTCCTGCACAATCGTTGTGCTAGAAACTGTATAGTGGTCTCTACCCTGTACTAAGCTTCGTGGGGTTAACAGTAGTTAAGTTTCAATATTCATACTGCCAATATGAATGAAAATATTATAAGATAACTTAAATGGAATTATTTTTTGCTACTTCTTTGTAATTACTATTCCTCAATCTGCACAATTCATCATCATCAGCATCTTTATTGTCTTTCATGTGACGTAAAATATTTTAAAAATAAATCGATCTCCGATTTTCTTCTAAAATTTTCCAGTAAGGCAATTTTTGGCATCCTTCCTGGAACAAATGCTTGCATCAAATCACAAACGCAAGACTTGCACGAGATTCCTACCATTTTTTCTCGTTTTTGGAACATTTTTCTCAAAATTACTTCTCATTTTTAATCATCATACTTAGCGCTATGTTAATTCAGAACTATCTCTTTTATTACCCTAATGAAGTCAAAATTTGAATTGAAAATTCATTAGAAACCCGTTTCTTCCCGGTCAATTTCCCGAAGTTTTATGGATATACTCAAAACTTTTTTTTATTTATTGCATAACATCCTTTTTTTACATATATATTAATTTTTAAATCAATGAAATATAGCTTTTTCTTTTCACTACAAATTTGTTTATGCAGAAAATTTGTTGTGGATGTAAACAATTTAATTCGAAATTTTGAATTCAGCTAGAAATTATGAAATAAAACTGTACAAAAATTAGGTTTGAGTTTTAATGAAAAGAAAAAATATAATAATATTACAAAGTTTCTCTTTTAGATTTTTGATATTGATAGTACTTGAATTTCTTTTAATTTCTAATGCTAGAAATTTCACAATAACTTATGAATACATTTTATAGGAGCGGAGTGGCTCAGTGGTAGAGCACTGAGTTGCCATGTCGGAAATCCTGGTTCAAATCCCGCTGCAAGGCAGTACTTTTATTTAGTCTTTTTGCAGCCGGAGATGGATCATATAGGATCTAGGACCCTCCTGGGGCTCACCCAGCCTCTATAAAATATTATAAAAATAGGGTACCCAAAATAAGGGGGAAAAATCAGGCGGTTGAGCGTGACCTAGGACAAGTCACCTCCTTGCAGAACCGTTGTCCGTGAAACAGTACAGTCTCTACCTTGTACTGAACCCCAGACTCTTCAAGGGTTGTAGTAGTACAGGTTTTTTTTTTATACATTTTATAGCTAATGTTGTATTTCAATTTCTAATTTTGCTGTTTTTTTTTTACATTTTTTTTATTAAGTACTTATACACTTTCTTCTAAATTGTTCAAGTATTTAATTGACATCGATTATGTGATATAATCGTATAATTATTACCAAAGAATTATAACTTAACTGATATTTATATTAAAATGTTTAAACTTCATTTACAAAATACCTATGAGAATATAATATGAAGTCTAACAGGCCTTATCAGCAAGCTTACTTATATATTTATTTATAATGTCTAATATCCTTTTAGTTCACAGAATATTTATCAGTTTTAAAAAAAATTAAATATAAAAGTAAATAGGTAATTTAGATATTTGACTTATTTTCAATGAGTCAATTGATATTTAATATACCTGCGCTTTGGAGATAAATAGATCAACTGGCATTTCTGCAAAGAAGGTTTTTGTCGCTGTTTACAGTTATCAGAATCTAACTTGAGTGTTGGAAAATTATGAGATTATCAGTAATTATTAATAATTTCACAAGTTTGTCTATTCACAATTCTTAAACCTAAGATCGGATGATGTCTTTTACATTGGAATGAACGATATGATTCCTAAGACAATGGTTTAATGTGTAATGTCTTCTTAAGCAATATAAATATAAATATGGGAGTGGAGTGGCTCAGTGGTAGATAACTTAGTCACCATGCCAACGGCCCTGGGTCCAAATCCCGCTATAGGCCAGACCTTTGTTTAATCCATTAGCAGCTGGAGATGGATCTTATAGGATCTAGGACCCTCCTGGGGCTCACTCAGCATCTAAAAGTGGGTACCCAATACAAATAGGAAAAATCTGGCGGTTGAGCGTAATCTAGGACATGTGACCTCTCTTCACAACCACTGTCCATGAAATTGTACAGTCTCTACAATGTGCTGAACCCCAGACCTGTCCACAGGTTGTACTGGTACAGGTTTTTATTAATATTGATTCACACTCATTTAGATAACTATAATATGTTTTTCTAATAGTTAAATTCATTATTAATTATATTTGATAATTCTGTTTCAGGGAGTGCGGTGATATGGGAAGTAGCCCCTTAGGGCAATGGCCTCACGGGCTCAGTTCGATGATGGCCTCCCTTGCCTGCACCCTCGGCATTTTTAATATATCAAGGTTTGCTGTCCTCAGTGTACAATTCGGAGGTGAGTTTTATTCTTAGTACTATGTAGTAATATATACCTCATAGATATTAAATAATACACCCCAATGTATGTACAGTAGCTCAAAATGAAATTGATACACCTAGTAGAAAGAAGAAACAAAAAAAAAATTAATGGTTACAGGAAAAAAACTCAGAAACTCTTCTACACATTTATTTATTATATCAATTAAAATATATACAAACAATAAATTCTGAAATATTCAAACAATAAATTCTAAAACTTTTTTTTAGGAAGAAACAAAAAAATTTAATGGTTACAGGAAACAAAACCTGAAACTCTTCCTACACATTTGTATATACTAGAATAAAATTAAAAATACTTAGGTGCTCTCCATGGGCAGATTTTATTGTATTTCCCTGACGATCCAAGTCTCATCCATATCACTTAAAATTTTTCTTGCACTTTTAACTTTTTTTATGGAAATGCAGTTTTCCTTTTTGAATCCCCCCATTATATGCTGGAAAGATTTCCAAATATTAAAATGTTAAAGCTCACATTGTGTGCTCCCATTATTGAAAAAAATTAAAATATGTGATAGATTTTATGAAACCTACTTTGAAAAGAACATAACATTATAACAAAAAAGTTTAACTGACGGAAAATATAATAAATGTAAAAAAGCATTGAAAAAACAAATGTGTATCATATTCACTGTGAGATTGACAACATATATATGAGATTGACATAAACAAATGTGTTCTATTTTTATAATTAAATTCTACATTATGTTTATGTACTAAAAACATATTACCAGGACGTTTAGTGATTACAATAAATTATTATTTTTAATGTAATATAAATTGAACTATTTATTTATCCTAAGATTCATAACATTATCGAGGTGTATTATGTCATATGTGAGCCACTGTATATATCAGGTAAGTCCAAAAGTTCGTGCTCATTGTGGCGAAATTTTTAAATGGTGTAAATAAAACACAATTTAACATTTTAATCTATAATATATTTTCCTCCGCTATCTACAATATCTCGCCATCTTTCTGGTAACTTTTTTATTCTATTGGTGTAAAAAGATTCTGGTTTTGAAGCAAAAAAATTTGTAAGTTCATTTTGTACATCCTGTTTACAATTGAAATGTTTGCCTTGGTACAAATTTTTTAAGGCACGAAATAACTGAAAATCACATGGGGCAATATTGGAAGAGTATGCAGGATGCGGGAAAGCTCCCATTTCAGTTCATTAATTTTTTGCAGCATTTATAATAAATTTAAAAAACAGCATGTTTATATGCGTTGTCGATATTCATTTTTGATCGGTAATAATATGCCTCTGATCTTTGCGAAATTTGGTGACAAACTGACAAGTTTAGACAGGTTCGAAATCTTATCGATCTGGTAATGAGTCATTGCTAATCCCATACCTGCTACTAATAACTTTTGGACTGACCTGATATTAAAATGTCTCCAGCTTCAAAATAAAACTGCATTTTCTTCTAAAAATTAAATCAAATTATCCTTACTTATGTGCTAGTAAAACTTTATATTAGTGACATTATTAGAATATTGAGGAACTCCACTGGAAAAGCTCCTAATTCCCAAACAGCATGTGTGATATATATTTTAATTAGAATCCACTAGTTAAAGTTACATTTCGAAGCACTTATTAATCACAATTTATTGTTGGGTTTTTACCCTATTAACTTTTTTCAAACTTGAGAAGGTTAAACTGAAAGCAAGGTTGAAAATATCAATTATAGTCAAAAGTTTTAATTTGGTGCTTTATTGTGATTATGAGTACATTTTAATTTTTGAAAAATTAACTTTCTTTAAATTTGCAAAGGTTGACTTTATTAAAATTTAATGATCTGATTACTGTTTTTTTTTTTTTTTATGATTTTAACTTTTGCTTTCATCATGAATTAAAGTCTCGGATCCCTGGTACATTTTTGCACTTGATTACTATCAAGCTGAATCTTCGTGAATAGCTTCGTTTTGATGAGACGCCCAACAATTTCCTTTGCAAAAATTCTCGATTGTGGTAGCTAACAGAGGTAGCAAGGATAAAATATTTTGATCAACATGTATCGATAACGAGGTCATCAAAAATGATTACTAACCAGCTGATTTTTTTTTTACTTTTTTTTTTTTTTTAAGTGGGCATTATCTGCACTGCGACCATAACTGATCTATTGTGCGCCCCATCTATATGCGATTTATTAAAATCTTAGGTTAGTCGAACCCACAAATTTCAGTATGCTTGCTGGGTTGATAACTTCGTGCTGCCTGAGATCGGTGACTCTATCCAGACCAAAGGTCTCAAATCTTAGGTCGGCAAACCTATCACATAGGCAGACAATGTGGTAGGGTGATTCGTCTGCTGCATGCCAAAAGCGGCAAGAGGGGACACCCGCCAGTCCCAGCCTAAACATGTGGGGGTTGAGCCTGCTATGCCCCGTAATCACCGCTATGATTGTCTTTAATGCTTTCCTGCCCAGCTCCAGAGTGGCTTTGCTCAACTTCTCATTGAAGCTGTCAAGGAATAGTTTAGAGTGTTTTAAGCCACCTAGTTTGCACCAATGCTGGTTCATTTTCCGAAGGTAGATGTCCTTTATTCTCTGCTTAGCAAAGCTGAGACCAATGCCGCAAACCGGTTCAGGACTGCACGGAACTCTATCCGATCTTAGTCTAGCCAGCCTATCAGCCTCTTCATTGCCAGGGATACCATGGTGTCCAGGAACCCACTCGATGCTAAACCTGTTACTCTCAGCCAGTTTGTTAAGAGCTGCATAGCAGTCAAACACAATCCGTGAGTTGGTACTGTGTCCACTTATCGCACCTATGGCAGCTTGGCTGTCAGTGAAGAAAGTAATCCTTCTACCTGACATCTGCTCATCCAGCAGTGTCTGCGCACAGTAATTAATAGCCAGTACTTCAGATTGAAATACTGAGGAGTACCTCCCCAGGGAGATCCAAGTTCCTTCCCTAGGTTTATCCCTCCTCCAGAACCCTGCTCCCGCACCAGAAGCCGTGAGCGAGCCATCCGTGTAGCAATTGATGCCGTTGCAGGGCCTGTGCCTTTTCGTTGTGTCAATATTGACCATATACTTAGGCAACATCACGACGCCAACCTGAAGATCAGACCGCTAATTGCTAAGATGCGATCTGCCTCAATTTTAGTGAACAATTCCCTCGAGCTACACAGACCAGATACTCCAGGGATTATGTTCTGTTTAAGCAGCCTGTACGTGGAGACCAAGGCTTGGTACTCAAGTTCCAGTACCAATGGCCTGAGCCCAAGCACCATCTCCATTGTAGCAGTAGGAGTCGTCCTCATCATACCCGTCATCATTAGCTTCTCCATCTTAAGTCTGGATCCACTTTTACCTGCGCCTTGCCACCACACCAGGGCTGCATAGGTCACAATGGGTCTAATGGCCGTGACATACAGCCAATAGATCATTTTCGGCTTCAAGCCCCATGACTTTCCCACTGCCCTTTTGCAAGCCCACAGGCATCTAATAGCTTTGTTTGTCGTGTTATCCACGTGTTGTCTCCATCTCAGTTTATCGTCCAGCGTCAGCCCAAGATATTTGACCGCACTGTTCCAACATAACTGGATTCCATTGAGCATTGGCAGTCTTATGACCACCTTGCGCTTTCTAGTAAAAGCCAGAACGTTTATCTTATGCGGGTTGATGCTCAGACCATTATCCAAGCACCAGCACGACAGAATATTTGTTACTGTCTTAAGCAGATCAGAGATTACACAGTGATGTCTGCCTCCCACCAGAATGGCTACATCATCCGCGTACCCCTGTGCATAGAAGCCTGCTCCGTTGATTGCTGACAGAAGTGAGTCCGCCACCAAGCACCAGAGCAGTGGTGAAAGTACACCTCCCTGCGGGCAGCCTCCTCTGGGCTTGATCCACAGTTTGGTGCCACCTGCCACCAGATGTTAGAGCTCTCTGCTCCAGCATGGAATTAATCCACCTGCAGACAACAGGCTCAATCTCTTTGCTCCTCAGCGCCCTACTTATGGTGCTGTAAGGTGTTCTGTCAAAGACACCTTCTATATCTACAAAGATGCCTACTGTAGTTTCGCCCTGTTTCATGGATCTCTCCAATCTTGTAACCAGGTTAAACAGAGCAACCTCACAGGATTTCCCTGCTTGGTATGCGAATTGAAGCGAGTGTATTGGATTTGCTACCAAAGCACTTTCCCTAATGTATCTATCTAAGATCTTTTCTAGTGTCTTCATCAAGAATGATGACAGACTTATTGATCTGAATGCTTTGGGGTCATCATATGACTCCTTGCCAGGTTTTGAGAGGTAACATAGCCTGGACGTTCTCCACTTCTGAGGAATATATCCAAATGCTAGGCTTCCTCTCAAAAGTTCAAGCAGGTAGGTCCCGATCGCCGTAAATCCCTGTTTTGTTTTTTTTTACTTAGTTAATATTCATGTAATTTAACAGTTACATTGCCCTACAAATTGCGTGGTACGTTATCCTTAAATTTTGGAGAATCATCAAATCGACATATTTTATCCTTGCTACCTCTGTTAGCTACCACAATCGAGAATTTTCACAAAGGAAATTGTTGGGCATCTCATCAAAACGAAGCTATTCACGAAGATTCAGCTTGACAGTAATCAAGCGCAAAAATGTACTAGTACAAATAAAATGTACCAGGGATCCTGGACTATTAGAAGATTGCATGAAAAAACTTTTGTTATGTAACTGTTAAGTTATACAGATTAAACTTCTCAATTTATTACCCAAAGAATAACAGTATTTCTTTCTTTTTTGGATAACTCTTTTAATCTTCAATTTTTTTAGGGGTGACCTGTGGTCTAGTGGTTAGCGTAACAAACTACTAAATCCAAGATTGCAGATTGGTAGTCCGGCAGGTGGCCCTAGGATTTTTTAAAGGCGGTAAAAATTCTTAGTTACGGCGTCCTTCGGAAGGGACATTAAACAGGGGTTCCGAGCCTGTACGATGTCAGACACTCGTTAAAAATCTCTATCCTAATTAAACCTGGATAGGCAAAATTTAGAGCTCCCAATGTAGCATCGTCCGATTAGCGAAACAACAACAAACTTCAATTTTTATTTTTTTAAGTATTAAGGCAATTATAAACAAATAAAATTATTAAATTAATAGTAAATTTTTCTTTTTTTCTAATGAGAAGTGCAATTACTCATTAAATATTTAAGTTTATATTTTACATATTTTTTAATATAAAAGTATGGAGGTTTATTGGTTAATTTAAAATTATAAATTCAAGGTTAATAAAAAAAAATTTAATGATTTAATGAAAACTATGTAGTATTTGATAGCCATAATTATTTTACATAACTTGGTATGGATATCAACTTATTCTTTAACAGATTTTATTATTTCCTCATGATATTGTAGATTTATTGGAGCATATTTATTCATTTAATATGATGTTTTTTGTTGTTTTTTTAGCAAACTTTGTAGTGCAGTTTTTAGTGATGTCCCTCATCCTTGGAATTCCACTGTTCACCTTTCATGTATCATTAGGTCAGCTGTTGGGATCTGGTGCCATGGATATGTGGAGGATATCTCCAATTTTTCAGGTAAGTGGTATATAAATAAATATTTAATTGAATTTAAATTGAGACTCATATAAAAACTGATGGTAACTATCACACATAAAACTTGAATTAATCTAAAAAATATTTTATTAAGCGTGAAACCTTAATTTCCATGGGTTCAATGAAAACTATATTTATTCGGGATAATAAAGGCAAATGCAAACGATACACACAATTCTTACAGCACGAAGATTTAAATAAATACTTACATTTAGGGTCGTCAAACTTCTGTACCGAACCTTGTTCTTCATAAAAGCTCCTGAGTCTCAATACAATACTAATTCCTCTTGAGAACTGGAAACAGGTCCATCAACCAAGACACATATTCATTCAGACAGGAGGCTTGCTTGGGAGATCCTCTTCCTCGTACCAACATTCAGAGAGAGCTCGCTTTGGAGATCCTCTCACAAGGACCAACATTCAGAGAGAGCGAAAAATGGTGGGAGTGCCCCCTATAGAGTGGCCATGCCATTTGTATTATATTTAAATCAATCATGCAAATAAAAATTGTGTCGTCTTTGAATAATTTTGTATAAGAAATTAATAAATAATTATTTTAAGAGTTTTAGAATATTTTTCATTTATTAAATAAACTAACTGCTTTCAAATTTAAGTTAAATTTATGGGGGTCTACTTATGATACGCTAAACATCAATAATTATTTTAATTTATTCCTTGACCCATTTTGACCCCCAACAATATATATAAATAAATATCTTAATTTTTATACTATATATATATATATATATATATATATATATATATATATATATATATATATATATATCCCCTCAAAATAAATTAATATAATACAGGAGTATTTGTTGTTGAGTGTGAAGTATTTTGTTTTTTAAAAATCTAATTAGAATAGTATTTGTTGGCAGCTAAGATATTGTAAAGATAAGGTCAGATTTTTATACATCTTGAAACTGAAATTTTTTTTGTATCAAATTATGATTTTGTATTTACAATATGTTCCGCAATAATTTCTTTTTTTTTATAGGGAATTGGTATAGCTTTAATTTTGTCCCAAGCTCTTATTGGGATTTATAGCATTGTTGGAGTTTCTTGGATGTATGTTTACTTCAGAGATTCATTTATTACCAAACAAGATACCTACAGATGGTCAGAACCATATGACATAATATTAGGTATGACATTTTATTACTTAAGTACATGATTTTTCACCCCAAGGAGAAAAAAAAATTCTCTCTAGAATCCAGTTTTTCTATTGTTAAAAATAGTATTACCAATTCAATTTTTGATAGTAATAAGTGTTTTTTTTTTAAGTACGAGGCTATTTTTTTATGTAAGGTTTCTTAATATCTGAAATTTCTTCAACCAATTTCTTCCTTGAGACTTCCTCCACATTTCTATCTCTCAGTTTGTTAGTTTTTCTTGATTTAATCGATGTCTGTTTTCCTCTCTTTTATTTTTCTATTTTTCTTCTTTTCCTTTTCAAAACTTAATTTACTGTTATTTATGGTTCATCATGTTTCACAGCTTTCTTTTCAACAGTCTTATTTACTCTCAATTATGATCTCGTTTCCTGCACTCTGTTATGGATTGCTTGATGATTTGATATACATTCTAAGCTAAGGCAATCCTTAAAATATACGTATGTATTTCAGAGTTAGCACAAAATAGATGTTTGATACTAAATTTCTCTATCTTTTAAATAGAAAATAGTATATTTTTATATTTGGTGTCACTTATTTGCTAATTAAAACTAATAATTTTTTAAAACGATTTAGGTCAGAACTGGAAGACAAATACTACAATTAAGCTCGAGGAAACTGTTTCAAATTACTTTAGTGCTGTAGTTTTGCAAAGGAGTAACTTAGAAACACCAGCTAATGCTCCAGGACATCTGAAATTTCAAGTTACATTTAACCTAGCAGTTGTATGGATGATAGTATTCATTTCTCTGAGTAAAGGTATGTTTTAATTTATGTACTATTTTATATAATCATCTATATTATATAAAATGACTCTTAATGGTTTTCAACTTTAATTTCAGGTCTGAAGTCCTATGGTAAAGTAGTATTTCTTTTCTCCCTCACTCCAACTTTTGGAATGCTAGTTTTATGTACAAAACTCTTAGGGCTTGCACCACAAGGATCAAAAATTCATCTCGGGTTTGCACAATCTGATTGGGGAGAATTTTTTTCTAACACAAAGGTATTACGAAAAATTTTCATTATTTTTTGTTTCCCCATTTCCACATTCTATAAAGTAGTGCTACGTTTTTATGGTTTTATAGTGCCTATTTAGTATAAAACTATGTGCCTATATATTTTTTTACTTTGTATTACAGAGTTGGTCAGCTGCAATGTGTGAAGCTTTTTATACATGGGGGCTCCTTGGTGCTTCTGCAATGCAGATGGCATCACATAATAGAGCAAAGCACCATCTACATAGGGATACCAGTTTTGTCACAGTGATCACTTTATTAGTATTGGTTCTAGCAGCGTTTCTTGCTAATACTTGCTCTCAGCTACTTCATTACCATGGATATACTTATATACCTAGTTCTTTTGGTGAGCATCTTTCATTAGCAGACTTATCTAACAAAACTTGTGAAATGAATTTGTATCATCCAGTAAAACATTATTTAAAGAACTGCTATTTGGACATATATGATCAAGCATGTGCCACTAAGTGTGGTATATCAATAACACAACAAAACATTGGTATTATTGGCCTTTTTTTGTGGACAGAGTTTGCTTTCATGGCTTTAGTTACTCTGAATGATTATTTTACTTTAATAAACTATTGAGTCTATCACAATTTCTGATTGCTTCATCTATGTTTATAACCATTCAATGTTGCTTAACTGATAGTATTTCTTGTGATTTTTTTAGAAAAAATGTCTAGCTATGGATTCCTTCATCCTGTGAAAGGTCCTCCACTGTTAGCATCTATGGCTACTACTCCTCCAAGATTCTATCAACGTTCTCTGTTCCAAGTTGGTGAGAGAGTAATCAGGCCAGCAGTGAATACGCGGCAGCAGAGTGGATACCAAGCTCTCAGGTTAGCCACAGAACTTGTGCCTGCTACACTAGCGATTTTAGGCCCTGGAAAACTGTCTCCGTTTTGGTCTGTTCTCTTCTACTTTGTATTGATACTCTTTGGAATCGCTCAGCAGGTATTTATTGGGTTTTATTTTAAATGTATAAAGTGATTTGAAGTATAAGGTATTTTATAATGAAAGATTACTTAAATATGTTTTATTCTTAGCTTGCTATAATGCATTGTGTTATCACTGGGATTATGGCAATAAAAGTTAAAACGATGAAATCTTGGGAAACAACTATCACATTTTTTACTTGTGTTTGTGGATTTATTCTGGGGCTCCCAATGGCTACTGAGGTAAGTGTTTCCTCTTAATTATGTGTGTTAAAGATAATTTCTGAAATCAATTTTTATTTGCTTAGATTATTATTACAGTATTTATGCAAAATTGTATGAAATGATGATCTCTCTAAAATATTTATACTTAATGATAAATAAATAATTGCCTGAAGTTGTGCTTTCCGGCTTGTTTTGGCATTATTACAACATCACATAGATTTTTAAAGCGTTTGAATTTTATATTACTAAATGATATAGAATAGATAAAATGCTTAAGTTCTAAAAACCTTAATTTATTGTATTTCATTTGCCATTTATAGTCAAAGTGACTGCTTGGTTTAAAAAATAAAAACATAGAACATTTTAGTCAGGTTTTGTTTATAAATATAGGTAATAATAGTTATAGTTATTCATGAATAAATAATTATTTGGATTTTTTTTGTAAATTAATATTAGAGCAGAACAGATTTTCATCATTAAACATTTGATTATTCTTCTAAGCTGTTGATAAATATCCATTTTGGAATTGATCATACCATTAAAACTTAAGACATGCATTTTTTCAATACCCACATCATCAATCTTACTTTTCCCGTTAAACCAAGTATTTGAACCTGGCAATACAATACATAATTCTTTCTAAGAATTTTTGTCTTCCTAAAATTCAACAATTATAAAGTAGTTTTTTAAACATAAAACGTTATAAATATACCATGAAAAATAGTTTAATCAATTAATAAAATCATATCTCATCTTTACTCTTTTATTACAGTGATCCTTAAGCATTAAAATTTAATTATATACAACCAAATACTTTCATTTTGAAGACATTCCTGATATTGATAAGCATTAAGAGTACAATTTAGAAATACTAAATGAAGCATGATCATTATAGTTGTAAGATTATATTCTAGATGCCCTCCTAAATTTAAAAATTTGTCACTAGTTTATTTTTTTTACTTTTCTATGGTGTTGGACCCCAAGAGCACTGAATCCCATTTGTAAACCTCTGGATCCACTCCTAACAGCTCTATTGCTATTGCTTCTTAATTTGTTTGGTGGCTACGACTTGTGTTGAGAAAAATTATAATTAATAAATATATAATCAACGCAAATAATTAAAATTAATAATTATTTTAATGCTTATATTAGAATAATTATGTCTTCTTTTCCAGTTGGGAATATTTGTTGTTTACTTCTTGGATTACACCGTTGGAGGTGGTTGGTGGATCATGCTTCTCTACCTGACAGAATTAATTGCAGTGTTTATGGTTAGAGGGAGACCTTATTCTGGTATGTAATCTATAAGATAAATGATTATAAAATACTATAAACTGTCCATAAAATTAGGCTTTTGCAATTAAATTAATGTTCTTCAATTGAAATAAAATTAATTTCCAGTTAAATTCTGTAAAAACAAACAAAAAAAATATACAATTTCATTGTTGTCCTCAGTATTTCAATAAATGCCAATGAACAATTATATTAATATTGCTAGTTGCAAACATAGTTTTTGTTTGTTATTATTAAATAATTATTAAGAATTTGAACTACTTTTGGAGATCCATTACTTAATGCTTTTAAGCCTCTTTCTATTTTTAATGTTTCTTAAGTTAAGTAGTTAGACCTTACCTTTATTCTAAATAATGATGCCCTCTTGTTCTTAGGTGAAACTGTAGTAGCTACATTATTTGCTCATGCTGGACGTTTTCTTCAAGAATGGGCGGCTCCTATATTATCTTTTGTTTGGAATGTTGTTTTACCAGTAATGCTGATGGTAAGTTTATAATAAGAATTAAATTTAACTAATAATTGATTTTAAACATTAAAATCATTGCATTCTTAACATATTGTTTACAGTTGATCTCACTGTAAAACCATGTTAGGAAAAGACATGGCATTTTGTTTTAGGGATATTTTTAACACAAATATCTATAAATTTATTTTCCAATTTTATATTAATTGCTGGTAATCACAAAGATAAACTTAATGTGATAAAGATTCACCTGTTTTTCTCACTTTGAAAAGTTGGTAATTAAATGCTCTCACACTATATATATATATATATATATATATATATATATATATATATATATATATATATATATATATATATATATATATATATATATCTGTTGATTCAGATAGAAAATAAAGTTGACAATGTTTTTGTTATGTAATTATTAATATTAAACTTATTAGCCACTGGAATGATGCTTTTAAACATTGTTATTTATATCTCTACTTTCTTGTAGGTTTTGTGTATATCTATATTCAAGAACGGCAACTATAGAGAAGTGATACGATTAGGAGGGGTGCTGAATTACGACTACTGGCCGGCATGGAGTAAACAGGTTGGAGCGATGATACAGCTTATACCACTAATGGTAGTCCCGTTCATTGGAATCGTTCAGAGCTGTCGTTATCTATCTAGCGGACCTCCAGATGTTTTTGATGTTAGTATTAATGAGCATTACAGGAAATTATTATTATCTAATCCATTTGAAAATCAAATAAGTTTGTTTTATAGATATACAATCCCTTCATTGATCTATACATTTTTTTTTAAATATTTCGATTAATATATGCAATGAAGTATATCTTCTGAATAATTCCAGAAAGGTAATTGAAATAGATGCAATAATCATTTGTGGTACTCCATTTCTGCTATAGACAGACTATAATTTCAGCTATCTTATAAATTTAAGATTTAATTTAATAATTTATAACTTTCACTTAATTATTTTCTGAGATTTCTAAAAAGAAATTCTCTCAGTTGAAGTTACCATATAGTTAATTTACTAAAATGCATAAAGCAACAAATATATTTTTAAAATATTGGAAATGTTCTGATATTTTTGTAAGAATTGTGAATATGTGTGCAAGTCAAAAACAATATCTTTTCAAAACAGCTGTTTCAATCATGCTAAATTAACTTGAGGTTTTATATGATTCTAGCAATATATTAAATTGTATCTTCCTCCCACTCTTGATTATAATGATTACAAATGTTAATTTTTATAACCAAATGGTAGTTAAAACACATTTTCATTATGAATAGCCGAATACACTTTTTCATATTTCTTACAAATTCAATATTTGTTACTGCCTTAATAAAGCATTAATATGTAGTAGCAGTAATGAATAGTTATTATTACTCCTAATCACAATGCTAAATTTTTATTTGGTATTGAAGTTTCATCAAAAGATTATCAGTGTATGTGGTTCTCAATGTTGGGGTTTTTCCAAATTTTAGGGTTTATAAAGTAATGCATTTCAATAATTAACGATGCTACAGTGGGAGTCCTAAATTTTGCCTATTGGACCCCCATTTAATGCCCCTTCTGAAAGACAACATAACCTAGGATTTTTTACTCCCTTGTAAAAAATCCTAGGACCACCTGCTACAAACCCGCGATCTTGGGCTTAGTAGGTTGTTATGCTAACCACATGACCACAGATAATGGGAATTCCTATTAATATTACACTGGAATAATGCTTGAACAAAAACTCTTGTCTAATGTACCTATCAATTTAAAATTAAAAAGTTGCTGGAATGTAGTAGTTTACTATTAGTTACTTTATTATAATTTAAAAAAAAAACTATTCTCCCCAAAACAACTTGTTTTTTTATAAACAGTTTTAAGAGCTATGTTAACATCCTTACCTGTTTGTGCTTTACTCATCAATAAATTACTTTTGGATTTACTTATCATGTTGCTAATTAAGATTTATTTTTTATATATTTACAGCGTATACAATTATTGTATCGACCTTCTGAAGAAGCAATGTCTCCTAGCAACAGCGAACCCGTAGATCCAGCCAATTCTGATCCAGAAACAGGAAACTCAAACACTGCAGCTCCACAAAACAATGTAGTTGAAGATCCACCACCAAAATATACCCCACCACCATCCTACTCTACTGCCACAGGAGCAAGGTAATTGCTTGAATCATTATCAAACTAATCATTTATACACAGCTCCGTTACTATAAAAATTTCAGTTTTTATTATTTTTTTAATATTTGTCTTGTCCATGGACAAAAGTGTGAGTGTGATTCCACAGTTAATAGTAATGATTGCCAAATCTCTTGATTATAAGCTCTTGATTCTATAATTATATTTAATTATAAAAGCTAAAAGTAAAATGTCTAGTATAGATTTGGAAATGGTTGATTGAATATGTCTTAGAAGAGTATGAAATGGTCAGGTGCAGTCAATAAATTTTACATAAAGTAAGTTTAACTTATTTTATTTGTCCCAAGTTTTGGCCTAAGATTTAGGCCATCATCTTTTGGCTTTCTTTCTACTCTAATTATTTCTCATAAATGATTTCATAATTTATCTTTTACTCTTTGTATTTCTTTCTTACCATTCTTATCGTTTCTGTTTATATAACCTCTTGTATCTTCTTTGTTACTGCATTGTTTATTTAGTTTTTCTGTTATCTTTTACTCTCAGCCCTGATAGTGGCCTAAAACTTAGGCCGAAATGTTGGTACTAAAAAAAAATAGTTAAGCTTGTTTTATGTAAACTTATTGACTGCATTCCCAACCATTTCACTCTCTTCTAATTGTCTTGTAGCTGAGATTTTTCCATTTAGCCTCAGGGAATCAATATTTATTACTTGAAAATTATTAAATTATAATGTCTTTCAGTGGGGATTTGAAGATAAAATGTGATAGAAATATACTACAGAATATCATCCTTAAATTTATTTTATTAAATCTCAAAAATAATTTTATTAAATCAACATTTTCAGAATCGCCAAACTAATGCGCCAAAGTTTCCGTCGGAGTGTTAGGCGCATTCAGACAGCCTTTGCTGGAGGAGGAGGTGGGGGAGGAAGCGGAGGAGGTAGTGGATCAGGAGTTGGCGAGGCATCCAGTTCAGAGCCACCGCCCCCTGACTACGATACCGTGCTTGTTGAAATACATCAGTCGTTATCGTCTGATGCTGGACCAACAACATCATCGACACTGGCAACTGTCAGTGAGGTAGCCTCTCGTCTAAGGTCCAGCTTCCGCCGTGCCATGAGTAGTCAGTCACAACAGTGTCTTGTTCCCTCTGCATCTCCTATTCACAGGGACTCTATAATTTTAGAAGATAAAAGAGTGGACTGACAATAACTTGGAAGGGATCCTAATATATTTTTATTTCCTTTTTCTTTTTGTTTATTTAGCATCTTGGTAACATGTTTGTATAACACATTGCTGAATTAGCTAACTTCATGCGTAAAAAAAGGATACTTTAATCCTAAATTCTTTACAAATCTGAAAGTAAAGAAATTAGTGAAGCAAAAACTTTTATAAATTAATTATTTTGTTATTATTGTTGAAACTATTCTCACATTTTAATTGAAATGTTTAACTAAGCTAAAACATACTTATTTTTTTACTTTACTATTAAATGATAATGAAGAAATTAATAGAGATGTTAAGAAACCTGTAATGAGCTCATTTTCATTAAGCCTTTAGTGTTAGTCCAAATTTATGCTAAATCATAACTTTTATTGAAAAACATATCAAAAAAAATATTTAGTAAGTTATTAAATATGTTTACAAGAAAGCCAAAAACTGTATAGAACGGATCCCTTGTAAGTATAAATTGTGACTTACTCTGATTTTAATCTAAAAACTTCTGTGATAGAGATCAAATGTGTAATCACGCTGTATTAGAATTAAATTGTAAATAATTTTTGTACCCATAAGTTAACTATTATTATAATTTTTATGACTTCCATAATGAATTATGTAAATATCTGTCATTTTTAAGAATAATCTTCTTGCTTCCTAAAAAACTAAAGTTTATTTGTCTTGTTTAACTTGCTGACTGAAAGTTTTCTTGAATTTTATGTATGTATTAACATATAACCAGTAAAATGGTTTTATAAAACTAGTCGAAGAATGATTACACTATAATTTAAGATTTTTTTATATATAGTTGGTAGTCAATCCAATCTAGTAAATAAGTTTAAGTTATTTTAGGATGCAATATATAGATGTACAAATGTGTAGGTTTTCGTATATTTATTATTTGTGTTTTTCATACCTGCTGTGTCTTGAATACCAATCTATTTCATACTTTTTATTTTTTACATTAAAAAGAAATATTTACAAAGTATGTGTTGTGAATAAAAAGTATTGATTTAATATGATTTTTTTTTTTTTTTTTTATGATTCTATTAGACCACTAATAATTCTATTATTGTCATAGTAGTATTAAGCTGGATAGAAAAAAATATCCTTATTTCAAAATACATTTCCAATGAAAATGATTAACATTATAATTTGGAGCCATCCAGTGATAGTAGGAAAAATGTTAACAAAAGGAAGCAGAGACAGAGATCTTATCGCCTTTATAGAAATAATTGTGAGCAGTTTACACACATTTTGGCAATCATTTCTATCTAATAAGTTGCATCTACTTCTTAAACAAACCAAAATCAGTAGACCACAAAAACTGATTGCCTGTTAATACATAGATTAGGCGGCGATAGTATATTAGTTTTTGTTTAAACCCTTCCTCTTATAAATAGTTTTAAATTAGATTACTAATAAAATAAGTATTTTTTAGCAAATCACTGCAACATAATTTTTTTAAATGATTTGAAAATTTGAATCTATTTGCTTGTTTTTTACCCTTTTTTTACAAACTAATTCTCAACTATTACCATTTTAAATTGTTTTTCAATGTACTCTATTCTACAATATGTTATACTCAATATTATCAATGTTGTTAGTTGTAGACCATCAACTATCAATTTGTAAAGTATGCTAATTTAGTTACAAAGATATAGTTTTCTTATTTAACTCATTTTGTATTATCGACCACCATAAAATAATATATAATGGTCAGGCAACCTGTGCTTGTGGACAGGGGGGCATGCAGTGACAGTTCTAGATCTGGTGAGATTCCCATGATGAGGAGGATTTGGAGAGTATTGAAAAAGATGGAAGGAATCAGGCCTATCCCTGAATAATAAATTTTAGGTCATTTAAGACTTTTAAATTTACTCTAAGCATTCACCTATTCATGATAAAATAAAGCACCTTAGTTCCAAATTTTATATTTTGTTACTAAAAATTAAATCTATAAAAGACATATACTGTTTTAGTATATTATGATGTATTGCATAAGACAGTGATTGGAATTAAGTATGGTACTATGTTAACTGCAGCCTTTCTCCTAGCTTGCCACTTCCTGGTTCAGGTGCAGTGGGTATAGCATACGCTCTAATGTCCCCAATAATTGTAAGCAATTATTGGAAACAATGCCCATTCGTTTTTAGTGAAATGAGTTTTTTTTAAGTGGATTCCTAAATTTTATAATCAACTTGAACCTCCCTAAACCTGCACCTTCTGTCACTCTTTATCTCACTTGAATACTCCATAAATAAGAGGGCTGATGGAGAAAACGATAATTAAGAAGTAGCTTATTTTCTAATGACTTTCCCATATTCAAATCTCCTTGGAACCACATCCATCCAGTGCATGATATGTCGTCCCCGCACAGTATTAGTTTTCTAAATCTAAATGGAAATTCCTAAAAAAATTCTTAGTTAATCACTCCAAAGTCAACGATTATCACCCAGTATCAACTGTCGACCTGAACTTCTTTTTTTTCTTGTCAAGGTAATGATTTAAGGTAATTCACTAGTAGTTGATATTAAAATGATGGACTATATTAGAAGGCCTTAAACAATGCATAGCCAAGTTGAATTTAGAGCAGCTGGAAGAATAAAAAGAGGAAAACAAGAATATCGGAATGTAATTCGGATAGGTAGGAGATACTAGAGTAAGGCTCTCAAACCAGTATTATCTTTAGTCGCTACTTGTATGTAATGGTATCACCACTCTATAATTTAATAGAATATATTGAATTCCATTAAGATGGAGAAAAGCCTTACATGTATTGGTGGAGACAACCAATATGTAGAAATTGGCGAGAGTCTATTTACTAAAAGAAAATATGATGCAGAACGAATCCTTCCACAGCAATGTGTGTTCCGAAGGATCTGCAGGGAGACAAATGAATGTTTCCTAGAATTGGTGCAGGATAGATTGGGAGCCACACTATTAGCAATAATAGAAAGAAGAATCCATCCTAGAAGTATTGTTGTGTCCGACAGCTGGAAGGGATACATGAATCTGTACAAGCTGGGTTATGTGCTTAAAACTGTGAACCATAGTTACAATTTTGTTGACCCTAGAACGTTGGCAAATACGCAGAAGATTGAACGATTATGGGTATCTGCCAAGTGGAGTAACGAACGAAGACGAGGAATAAACCTCACTTTTTTTACTTCCTACCTTGCTGAGTTTAAGTGGCGTACACAACGCAAGATTAAAGACCCATTCGCCCAAAATTTATTAGATATTTTTGGATTGATGTAAACAATTAAAATTAGTTTAATATAAACAAATGTTTATTATTTATTTAAAAGTAAACGAATTATATTAAATTCTTAAGTGGTTATACCATAATATACAAGTACCCTTTAGTCTAACGAGGCTAATAGGAAATCATAAGCCCTTCATAATGGTAGTGACCACTCAGAGTATTTCCAATGTATATTAAATGTATGTATCAAAGATTACTAGTTAATAATTAAATCCAATTCGGATATCTACTAAATTCATGAACCAACGGCGATCCGCGCTTCTCGAGATACCCCGAATGGCCACACAACCATCCCCTCTCTACTCCGAACTCCTCCTTTTTAAGCCGCCTATATATACTTGAGTAGTGAATTCGAACATGACATCCTAGCGAAGTTTTTGAAGTTTCTAAATTCGCGAACCAACGGCGATCCGCGCTTCTGCAACCCTGCTAGAGGGGACGTGGTTAGCGAACACGGCCGCACAACAAGTGCTCTGGTGATAGTTGAAGAAATTTCCGATGCGTCTGAAATGGCATGACTGTAAATGTCGACTTAATGGACATTTTGAATGAGGTGTAATACAAAACGTCCCCCCTTCTGCGTCTCAGTGTTTTCAGGCGTCATTTCCCACGTCCAATTGGTGAACTTCAACCATAACTGTTCTAACCGCTGTTTTATTGTTTTCCTAGGCACATTCAGGTCTTCATGCCTAATGTTATCAATAGACGGCTCTACATCCCACATAGGGACAAGGCCTCCCGCAACATCAACCGCCAGACATCTCTGTTCATAGCTGCTGCTCTCAAGTTACGGGTGCTTAAGATGGCCCGAGCGTCCGCAGCCACACCATCCGCCCATCAGAGCCTCGGTCTTCCGACCCTTCTTGTTCCATGCACTTTTTCTTGAATTTTTTAGGGACTTCATCTGTTCCCATACGTGCGATGTGTTCTGCCAATCGTAGCCTGTACACCTTTATAAACCTGATAATGACGGCATCTTTATATAGTCCGGCTATTTCTAAGTTGCTTCCATGTGTTATTATGAAACACTGCTCCATAGATTCTCCGTAATATTTTTTGCTCAAACCTCATGATAGCGAGCTCTTGTGCCTTTGTGCCAACACTCCGAAGTATATGTCAGTACAGGCCATATATTACAGTACAGAGTTTTATATATTCTTATCTTAGTTGTCCGGGGTAAGGCTTTACTTCTGAGGTGCTTTTGCAACCCAAAAAAGTATCTATTTGCTATTGTTTAACATTGGTATTGAATAGTAGGATGCTTCTGATCCATAATAACAAGGAGAATGACATTTCTAAGGGTTAGATGAACAACAATATACCCTTGCTGTTTCCCATTCCACAACTTTCTGTCCATTTATCGGATTTCAAATCTTTTAAACAAAAACTAAAAACTGTAGGGAACGAAAATTAGCTCTGGGAAAATCAAACTAAGATCAATCAAGGAGATGGAAAACGAAGCACGAAAGTGCCGTCTCTAGATCAAGAAACTAAGAAGTTGTAAAAACGTTAAACAATTGAAAATGTAAATAATATATTACAACCATTATTTATAACTAATCAAAGAATGCTCCATCCACAGCGTTAAGCGATAAAAGTTACCTAAATATGAAATAAATACTATTTAGCCTTCTCAACATTAGTTTGTAAATGTAAGGGTGCGTACACTGAAACATTATCTTGGTGATCAATTAAATCAATTAGTGATGATAAAATTTATAATAAAAAATTTAGCCATATATAAGTTGATATAACAAAATATTGAGTTAAAATAAATATTTAAACAATGTGACAATGTGAAAACTTTGTTTATTAATAACAATTTTTATTGAATTTCGACATAGTAATACATAAAGTATCGATTTTAATAATAAGAATTTAAAAAATGTTATTCTCATTTGTATTTGTGAAGAATTGCTAATGCCAATCTTCTTTTTCTTTTTCTAATTAGAATTAAAATAGCTCAAATAATTCCTGTTTTTAAAATTCATATAAAATATACTGCCTGCAATCAATGTCAACATAATATACTTAACTCCGATAGGTTAGCTCTCAAAGCTTCGGTATTTTCGTCCATAGCATTTTTTTTTAGTGGAGTGAAATTTATTTAAAAATGATAAAGATCCAACACATTCATCTTTTATATTGACAGAGTTTGAGTGTTGTTAATTCCAAAATGAGTGATTGCTGCAGCGGTTTCTCAGTTTCGAAATCCAACTGCGTTTTATGTCGGGATTTTTCCTGTGTTTTTAGTTTTGGACTCATAAATGTGAAATATGTTTACCCTAAACTTTCAAACAGTTTTTTAATTTTAAGAATGAGATCGAAATCATAAATGATATTCTAAACTTTCTAGTTTATTATGTGATAGTGAGTTTACTTTTCAGTTCTTAACTAAAATGACCGAAGTTACAAAATCTTCAGACGAAATTTTAACTGAACTGTTTGACTCTTTCAAAGCAGAAGCCTCAGTTAATGTTTCTGATAGTTCTGTAACACCCAAAAGTCCTAAAGAAGAACCTTCTAGAAGTAAGAAGAAACGTAAGAAAGATAAAAAACGTAAAAGTGATGAAAAGGACAAACACAGAAAGAAGAAAAAATGTAAAAGGCACAAGAAAAAGGAATCTTCTAATCAAAGTGATAAAAGTAATAAGACCAAAAAGAAAAAGAAGCGGAAATATTCCAGTGATTCCTACGATAGTGAAGTTGAAGCTAAACAAGATACTAAGATAGTCAATGTGGAAAGTTGTAATAAAGAAAATAATCTACCTGAAGAGAAGAAAATTAGTGAAGTAGCTGTTAGTCATATTAGTTCAGTTGTAAATAATTTTGCTGTTGCCTGTGATACATCTAGTATCCCTCTTCCTCCTTCAACAGGAGATTCGATACTAACTCCAAAGGTTGCTCAAGAAGTTCCTGAGGTCAAGAAACCTCAAGTCTCTGAAGTGTTTGAAAAACATGCAGAAAATGTGGGAAAACCTGTCAAAAAACTTTTTCTGCAAGGTCTAGGTGAGTTTATAAATACTTTATCAACACAAATATTTTTCTCACTATTTTGTAAAATAATTGATAGTATACTGATGTATTTTACTTCAATCATATGATTCTGAAGTTGGTTAATAGTGATGGAAACTTTTAAAGTTGATTTAATCTTGTTTGATGCTCCATTTTTATAATTTTAATTTATATTCCTGGCTTAAATATATTATTTATTTGTTTTAATTGGTTTGTATTTTTAGACAAACCGAAAATGTCAATTAAAATAGGGAATTTGAAGAATAGTCAAGTATTGGAAGCTGCTGAAGAAGCAAAAATAAAGGCTGATAAATATGAGGAGGGTGAAATTACCGATGAAACTAGTGAGGAATCATCGAAATTGTTAATGAAAATGGAAACAGAAACTACATCAGGTGATTATTTTTTGCAGTAGTAATTATTTCACAGAAGAGTTTAATTAATTAGTTATTAAAAATTATTTATTAATTTTGCACAATTTGTGTCAATTGAAAGTTTATTTATCTATCCGTTACTACGGTTTTGTGTTGTTTAAACGTATGTTAGCTGTATGTGGTTCATGTCAACAGCTGCAGGATAATTAAATGTTTAATTCCCTTAGAACTAACTAGCTTTTGCCCATGGCTTCGCTCGCATGGAATTTGATCTGCCACTTACAGTTTTGTGACAAATCATTTAAAATAAATAATTTAATTATTTTTAACTACAAGTTACTCATACATCTAAAATTTTAGATGTCTAACTTCAAAACTGATGGATTCCATACAATCTTTGAATCCCTATTATATTAAGGAGGAAACCCTAGAGGGTGGAATTAGCCAAATTCTTTTCTTAGTGCTCATTTAAGCTATATAAAGAATCTCTCCGCAAATTTCAAGATACTAAGTTTGGTGGTCTCTGCTGTGCGTTGACCTCTAGGTGTGTTAAGTCAATCAGGTTACAGTTTTATATAAACTTCGCCTTAGTGATGTGTTCATAAAAAGTAGCCTATTTCCTTCTCCAGGCTTGAGATTATCCATATCAAATTTCATCACAAACGGATCAGAACAGCCGTGAAATATACATTTACCCTGAATAACCAACGGGAAGGACAGAAGTTACTTTTGTTTACTGTTGTTCGTGTCAGTAAAGGATTAGTATGTAATGTTATTGAATTTTTTGAAAAGGATTACTTAGTATAACGGTTTTATATGTCGTAGGGCAGCAGTGAGAAATTAAAACTGAAAGGATTAGTACAATTTACATATGGAGGTAATTTATCGATGTATTTTTAGTTTTGGCGGTCCTAATTACCTACTGCAACATACTCCTGTAAACTATGTTACTTGATTTGTTTCATTCAGCTGCGAGTAAGAAACATTTAAGCAAGCTACTCAGACGGCAGAATTTTATCCGACTTACTTGATATTTATCGTTAAATTATGACCAAATTACACAAAATCATTGTAAATTGTAGCCTACGTGTTATTCTGATGTATAACCTATATTACTGTAAAGTTTTATCCAAATCCATTAAGTAGTTTTTACGTGAAAGAGTAACAAACATACATATTTGACATTTATGGAGTGTTGCTAGCTCTTTTATTCATTTATTAATTAGATGTTTACATTTACTTCTTTCGCTATAAAATCTTAAAATATTTTTAAAAATATATTTATGAATTACTTTGATTTCTCTCTTTCATCCATGAATGAATTTATTTTAAATGAAAAGGAGTATGTTGTGGTTTTCAAAAGTCTACATTGGCATTATGTAGTTTTAGTTTTACTTTGAAACTGCTGATATTTCTATGCATTAATTTCATTCATGAAATCACACAAGCCAATTTATTTTAAATTAATAAATTATGAGCCTTTAGAAATTTTTTTTATTAATTTTTTTCTCTTAATGAATAATTTTATTAGGTTTTGTTCATATGTTAATGTTTTGTTTATATGTTTATAAATACTAATCAAACTAACTAGTGAAAACTGGTTATGGAGTGAATTTAAACTCTCCTTACTCATAAAACTGATGAATTTTAATTTGAATTATTGTCATAAACCCCTGTACTCATTAGTGACAGCATTTGTACATTTACCTTCTGGAACCATATTGAATATATGCACAGCAAATTTATAGGACTGCCAAAAAATATATAACTACAAGTGTTCCAATTAGAAACATTAGGAATCATTACATGATTTTCAAATCACATCATTAATAAAACAATATTTTATGACAAACTATGTCACCAATGTAATAGACTTATACAAAACAGGATTACAGGGGAGTATCAATGGTCGCCATCATGCATTGTATATTATCGTTTTATTCTTATATAATTCAAAACACCCATTAGTGGTCTTCAACCTGAAGATAAGTTTACATAATTTACATGTATGTTAAACTATATAATATAAATAAAGATCACAAAAAGTTATTAATTGTCCATTTCAGATATTAATTTCAGTTATAATTGTTCTCAAAATTAGAATTGTCTTATTTTTGAGATCATTTTTATTCAGTTATAAAGTAAAATATTGAATTGATTTTTAGTTAGAAATGTATTGAATGAATTTTTATATTTGCAGAAAATGGAAGTGTCAATGCCAAGAAACAGAAACTCCATCCCGAAGAGAAGATATGTAGGAAAAGGTAATTCTCCATCTTTATTTTTGAAATGTTATATTTATTATTGTTATGATGTTGCATTTAGATTGAATCCATAAAAAATTATTGATTTATTGTTTGTGGGTTTGGGTTTAATGCTATAGGATTTAGATTCAATAGGCAAATTAGAAATTATTGGAAATTAATCTGCTTATAGAAGGTAATTTCAAAAATTTCCCTGCTGTTTTGCCGGCAAACCTTTTCAAAGTGTAGTATTTGATTCCAGTTAAATATGTTTTAGGAATGGGGGAATTGGATGATTCACTTCAATTTAATGCAAATTAACTTTAAGAGCATCATTAAAGTTTTTAACCCATGCCATTTAGTGAGTGGGATAGCTGTTTGTGGAGTGTTGAGTTGCTATGCTAAAGGTTCAAGTCCAGCTATGGCAGATAAATTATTTAATTTGTTAACAATCCTGGATGGGAAAATTAATTACTTAACAAGTTATCTTTTTTGTATCAGTTCCTGAGGTTGTCACTTCGAGTTATGTCACAAGTTTTAACTCTTCATTTCTTTCCTTATTAATATAAAAATAAAAATAATCATGAGTTTTAGCATGAAAAAAAGTGTATAATAACAGAAATTTACATATTTCTGTAACCATTTCATCAAGAAATGAATTTTTTGTTTTTGTTGTTTCAATAAAATTTTGAAATATAGATGATGATATAACCTAAACAGTATGTGTAAGTCGGCTCTTTAATCTGTTTACAATCAGTAATAAAATTATTTTTATTTTTGAGAATATTAATAAAGAAATAAATGAAAAGTTAAAATTTGTTGAGACTTGACTCGTAGTGACAACCTAAGGAGCTCATACCTTTTTTTTTTATTAATCATAAGTACTCTGAAGTTTAAAAATAATTACCATGATTACATATATTGACATTTAGACTGGCATATTAAAAAATTGCACTCTATTGACATCTGCTATTTGTTCCTGAAAATCTTTATTTTCCACATCCATCATTTTATTTTAAAACCATTTCACAATTTAAGATTTCTTTGTTTTGTTTTAAAGTAGTTACATTGAATTATACTTTACACAGAAAGCTTTTGCTAAAATACTCTCACTATTCACTGTTTTACAAGGCAATACTAAAATTATATTACAATGAATTGTCACATTTTTTAAATGTTTTAAATACCTCTATTGTCCTAGTATTAGTTAATACAATTTAATTTGATATTTATCTATTTTTATTAGGTTTTTAAAAAGGGTTAATTTATCCTTTTGTTTATTATCATTTTCACCAAAAAATTTAAGATTCCTTTATTTTGTTACCTTTATGTTAAACTATGGCAACTATTACTTCTTCCTGGAAAACTTAAGTTTCCATCATATATTAATTATAATATGTAATCACTATTGGCTGCAATATACTTTTCTTTTTTTTCCCCCAAGAAAAGGCCCTAAAGACCATGTGAATATCATAACTAATGCTTCCTCTTCATCTGTTTCCTCTTTTCCCACATGTCCTTCATGAGCTTTGCTTGCTTAAGTTTTCTCTCCTCAGACCACGCAAGACCCTTTTTGGGGCACTTTTTTCCCCACAAGAACCTTTATTCCCTTGAGCGTCCTTCTGTATTCATCTCTGTCAAAAATATCTCGGTCTGTTAGCCCCAATATACTTTATTGTTGTTTAATTTCTATGGATAAACGGTAATGGAAAATGAGGCCTTAACGATCCATAAACCACTATTTTATGTGACATAATGATCATTAACTTACCTTGTTCTCTTTTTTTTTCACCTAACTCATCATTGATTTTTTTTTTTTTTTACGTTTGTTTTAGTTCAAATTTATATAGTTATTGAGTTAAAATAGTTTATAATTAAGTGATTAAAACTCAACTCATAGATTAAAGTTAAATAATTTTTCATAGCAATGAAGAATGGCAGTTTTTGTAGCCTTTAATTGAAACTTTATTTTATGGATATGAATCTTAACTTTAATGCATGAGCTGTAAAAAGTTAAACTACATTAGATATGATTAAATATTCACTTGAGAAAATATTATGATAGTATTATTAGAAGACTTTTAAAGCCTTTTCCTTGATTTCAGTCTCTATTAAAGATATTTCGTAATAAAAGAAAAACCATTTTCCAGTCATAAAAATTTCTTTGTTTATTTAATTATTAAGAAAACGTTTTGACATTAGTTGTCATTTTCAATTATTTTGGTAAAATTTTGCATCAATTATCATTGTATATAACTAAAAAAAAAAGTTATAAGTCATTAAATCTGTAAAGTACAAAATAAAAAATAATAACAAATAGATACATAATTATAAAAATATGTCCAAAATAATTAGCAGAAATAAGTATAGATACCTCATAAATTGCCAATATTAATATTTAAAATGTATTTGCTTGAAGATCAACTGTCCTCCATGGTCAACTTATTATTATGTGATTTAAATTTTAATGTTTTCAAAGCATCTATTATAATATTATAAAAACAACCATACAATAAAATAAAAAATAAATGAATTAATAAAAAAAATGTTTTCCCTTATTTCTTTCTAATATACCTTAATCAGTTTAATAAATTTTATATTTCATAAAAAATAGAATGGAATGAAAAAGAAAACAAGGATCGAGGAAACTGTTGATCTCTATTAAGGATAAAAATCAAACTAAAAAAAAATTAATTAATGCCATAATTTCTGGGTTCTGATTATAATCTATTATGGCTAGCTCTATAAATTATGTATGATGACGATAATAGTCAGTTCTAGATCTTTTTTATATTATAAATCACCTCATTAATTAAATTACTTCTTTATAGTATTCTTGGTTTTGACGTTTTTCTTTTCATTTAAAATTGAACAATAGCTTGAATTGTAATGTCAATGAAAGCAGAATGGCTTAATTTACAAATTTCAAAGTAACAAAATTAATTGACTTTGGCAAAGTGTTAGTTTTTTCATCATACCATAAATCTTCAAATGTTTCTATTTTTATATGTTATTTAGTATTAATTCTATTATTTTTTTTCATTTTAGGGTGAAATCTTCTGATTCATCTAACATTACTTCGTCAATCAGTTCTGGTGATATTAAATCAGATGAGCACAAAAGCTCTAGATCCGAAGGGGGTAACATCCTACAACTCAATGAAGAAACTATTAATGTCAGTGAGAATTTGGAAAAAGTAAATAAAAAAAGCAATGAAAATGATAAAAACACAATACCTGACAATAAGAATCTGATGAAGCTTAAAAAGCTGAGACAGTTAAGGGAACGAAACCTAGATAATTCTAGTTCTGAAGATGAATGTGCTAATACCAAAAAAAGTCCTCCTTCAAAATCTACTGTTGATGATGGTAAAACGGTAGTCAATAAAAGTAAAAAAAGGAGCAATAAACAAAAGTCAATAACAGACAGTGATAGATGTCCATCTTCGTCTGACAGTTCTAGTTCTTTGGAAAGAACTAGAAGTTCAAAGTCTAAGGAAGAAACCACAGCTTTAAAAGATGCTAAACCTTCGAGCAAGGTTGCTGTAAATTCCATATCAAGAAGAAATTCTTCACCAAAAACAAAATATAGGAAGTCTAGAGATCGATCAGTGTCAGAAGAAAAACATTCTTCGTCAATAGCAAAAAGAACAAGATCTTCATCTAGGTCAAAATTAAGGAAATCTAAATCTAGATCTAAATCCAGAATAAGAAATTCTATATCACAACCTAGGTATTTTACCAAGAAATCTAGGTCAAAATCAAGATCAAGGCAGAAGAAATCATTGTCAAGGTCTCGAGAAAGAAAGTCTAGATCTTATTCCTATTCTAGATCTCGAGCCAGAAAATCTAGATCAAGATCCAGGGTACGGAGGTCTAGAACACCAAAGAAGTATTATGAAAGGAACTCAAGATCAGTTTCGAAATCTAAAAAGTCTCCAACACCGTCTAGAGTCAAGTCAAAGAAATCTAGGTCACCTTCTAAAACCAAAAGAAGATCCAGTTCACCCTCAGAATCTAGGGGAAGAAGATCCACATCATTATCAAGGTCAATGAAAAGAAAATCGAGATCTAGGGGAAGAAAGTCGTCCAGATCACCCTCTAAGTTTCCCGTTTCCAAGTCAGTGGCTCGAAGATCAAGCTCAAGATCTAATATTAGGTCACTTTCAAGAAATAGATCAGCCTCAAAATCTCGACATTCTAGGTCTGAAAATAGAAGATCGAGATCTAAAAATAAAAGATCATCAAATCGCCGTTCAAGATCGAGAGATAGTCACTCAAAATCCAAACAGTCAAGTGTCAAAAAATTAAAAGGAAATAAAGAAAGAAGCAATAGGTCATCTAGTAAACATTCATATTCTAAATTGTCTGATTCTGGTTCAGACCAATCAGAATCAGATTCAAAATACAAAGGAAGTAAAAAGAAGAAATCAAAAGATAAAAAGTCAAATTCTAGAAAACACAAATCTAAGCATAAGGATATTAATTCCCGATTATTAGCATTGAGTTCTACCAAAGTTGAATCAAGCTCAGAAGATTCTAGTTCCAGCTCAGAAAGTGGTGATAGTGATGGTGATAGAAAGAAGTCAAACAAGGTTAGAAGCTTAAGTAACCATAAAAGTGATGATAAGAAAAGTAAATCTAGTAAATCGAAAAAAGATTTGAAAGGAAAGAAAGCAAAAGATAAAGTTGATTCGACAAAATCTAAAATTGTTAAAGAGGTAGATTTGGCAGAAGACTCTGATATTTTAAAGCCAAAAATAAATTTGAAGCAAAAGATTCATTATTCTTTAATTGGTGATGAACCTATTGCAATGACTGAATCAGAAATGAAAATTCTGAATGCGAAGAACAAATTAATTTCTAAAACTATTTGTCCACTGTCTATTTCTTCTACTGATTTACCAACCAAGAATTTTACTGAAAAAGAAATAAGAAATAAAGATTTTTCAAGTACCAAAAGAATAAAATGTAAACAAGAAGAAAAAAATATGGATCTAGGTGTTCTCAAAAATACTACTGGAAAATCCAAGTTGGAAGATCAATTTAGGAAACTTAAAACTGATGAAACAAAAAAAGTTGCGACTGTGTGCTCTCCTAAAAATGCTAAAATAGATGACTTAAAAGAATACCTGCCTATAGGAAAATCAGGGGATTTGGATAGAAATGCCAAAGATACTGAAGTATCTTTAAGTAAATCTAGAAATGAAGATATTGCTAAAACTGAAAATTTATCAAAAAAACTTGATGTGGAAGATAATGTTAAAAGCCCATCAAATGAAATTTCAGCAAAAGTTAAAAGTGAAGAAAAAAATAATGTAAAAGTTTTTGAAAAAAATAAAAATTCTCTGATGGATGACATGAAAGATTTAGCATCAGAAATAGAATTGCCCCCAAGAGCTAACTCTTATGATTCAGATGGGCAACGATCTGATACCGCTATGAGGAACATATTTTTGGGCAGCCAATCTTCCTCAAATTCTCCGGATCATGAACGGCCTATCAACAGCTATCCGCATTCAAATAATGATTCTATTTCCTCTGACGAAAGTGAATCGGAATCTAATGATGAAAAAACGTTTTTCGGAATATCTAAAGATTGTGTTGATAATACTTACGAGGTTGGTTCCAAAACTGAAAGCCTAGTCAAAGTGAATGATCATTCTTCTGATTCAAATAGATCGTTTTTAGACAAGAACATTACTGATTCTGATGAAGATATAACCTACGGGAAAAAACAAATCATCGCTGTTGAACATATTTCAGATTCTATTGAAAATAATGCTTTAATTAATAAAGAAAATTTTTCGTTTGAAAAATCCAGCTGCCCAATAAAAGACCTTGGTCTTTTAAGCGTTCAAAATTTTAATATTCAAAGTGTAGAATGTGGTGATAGTTCTAAAGTTGGAAGTATTAAAGTATCTGTTGAGAGCATTGAATTGAGCAAAGAGTCTAGTCAGTCCTCGATTCCTTTAAGTGATCCATCTGCCAAAGGTCTTTCCACTAATTTTAAAGAAAGTGGTGACAAAAAGAAGGACATTTCATCAGATTTATCTCCCAGAAAAACTAATTCCCAGGACTTTTTGTATGATTATGAAAAGTCTGAAATAGAAGATGATAAATTAGATTTTGATGAAGATAAGTCTTCTGAGAGTGATCTGATTGTGCCTTTAAAGATACAAGATTTGGAAATTCCAAATCAAAAAGAAAAATCTAATCTCCCAGCATCTGTAACCACAGTCAATGCAGAAGTAGACATTGATGAAATTAATATTAATATGGTTGTTAAAAATATACAAGAGGATACAAATTCTTCAGTAGTTTATAAGAATTCATCTGTTAGTAATGACAAAGTTCCTATAAATGAAGATATTGCTAATCTAGCTAATGAAAAAATATTTTCTGAAGAAAAGTCTTCTGAAACTGTGTGTACAGAAAATTCCTCAAGTGATGCGGAAATTTCAGTCTCAAACAGCAGTAATACAGCCATTAGTAATACTCTTGATATTCCAGTTCCATCAGAAGAGAAATTGAATGATAAAAGAATACCTATTCCTTCTGGAGATTTTAAGAAAGAATTCAATGAGGTCTGTAAATCTGAAAACAAACTAATTATGCATAGTGAATCCAAAGGTTTTGACAAAATTGATGAAAGTGCTGTTAGTAGTGAAAATGTTCACAGATCACAGTTTCTTAAGAATGAATCAATGGTTCTGAAAACACACGATTCAAGTGATAACACAGCATTGAGTCCTTTGCCAGTTGAAGATAACAAGCAGAAAGTTACTGCTACCCGTATCAAATCTATTTCTAGAAGTAGATCCAGATCTAAAATAAATAAATCTTCAAGCAAGTCGAAAAGATCAAGAAGGGACACATCGAGTTCAAGAAGATCAAAATCAAAAGATAGATCTACCTCCAGAAGGCCAAAATCCAAAGAAAAATCTTCAAACAATCGCAAGGGAAGATCTAAGTCCCATGATAAAAGATCTCGTTCAAAAGTTAGGCATTCTAGATCTAATGAAAGAAGAAGAAGATCTAAAGAGAGAAGTTTATCTGGCTCAGGAAGATCTCGTTCAAAAGATAAAAGTTCCAGGTTAAAAGATAGATCACGTGAAAGACGGTCAAGATCAAGGAGGAGAGCATTGTCAAGGTCTAAAAGGAGATCGAGGTCTAGGAATAGAAGTTCTAGATCAATAAGGCGGAATCGATCTAGGTCTAGGGATAAAAAGTCAAGATCAAGGGATAGAAAAAACAAGTCAAAGTCTATTGATAAGAGATCAAGATCGAGAGGTCATAGGCCCTACTCTCGTTCTAGGGAGCGTTCTAGATCTAGAAGGCATAGAGCTAGGTCACAATCATCCAGAGATAAAAGGTCTAGGTCATATTCTAGAAAAGAGCGGTCTCGGACAAAGTCTAAAGATAGGTCTGGGACAAAGTCTAAAGATAGGTCTGAATCAAAAGATAAAAAAAGTAAAAAGAGTCGTGGTGGAGAGCATTGTGGAGTCTCTGAGGTGAAATTGTCTTCTAGGTCTATGTCATTTGAAAAAAATTCTGATGTCAGGTCTAAATCTGATGACAAAAAATCCAAATTGTCTTCAAAACAAGAGAAATCTAAATCTAGATCATCTTCCAAAGAAAAAGAGGAAGAAAAAAATAATGGGCCTAATACGGGAGAGGAATTCAAAGCCACCAATAAAATAATTTTGAATTTAAGGTCTCCTATCCAGAGTAATAGTAATTTAATAGTGGCAAGTAAAAAAACTTTTTCAAGATCGAAATCAAAGGAAGATAGGTCTTCTAGTGAAAAAGAATTGGAATCTAAAACTTGTGAAAAATCACCTGACCGATCCTCAAAAGAAAAATCTCAATCACCATTATCATTTAGTAACAAATTTGTTCCTGAGTCTAAAAAATATCGATCTAGGTCTAACTCCGTTTCTAAATGTATTATTGTTAATAAGAAGTCGAATTCCCCTGATAACAAGGTAAAGAGATCGAGAACGAAATCTCCTGATATTAAGCGTAAGAAATCGAAAACGAAATCCCCAGATTCCAAAGCTAGGAGGAGATCAAGGTCAAAGTCACGAGATAAACAGAAAAATAAAGAAAAAAGGGCAAAATCAAAAGATAGGTCAGAGTCAAAAGAATTGAAGAGTAAAACAAAAGTCATGAGAAAATCTAGATCAAGGGAAAGAAAAAGTAAAACTGATGAAAAGTCTTCAAAATCCCAGAGGAAGAGATCAAGGACAAGATCAAAGTCTAAAGAAAAAAATAAATCAAGGGACAAAAGGTCTCGCTCACGAGAGCGAAGATCTAAATCTCGAGATAAAAAAAGTAGAAGATCTAGATCAAGATCCCGAAGAAGGAAAAGTGACAAAAAGGACAGATCTAGGAGAACAAGGTCACGCTCAAAATCCAGGTCTCGGAAAAGATCCAAAAAAAGCAGATCTAGGTAAGTTCCTTATTATATATTAACATTATCTAGTTTTAAGAGAGAGATAGTTTCTTCGAAAAATTGTATCAACTCATTCAGCACCTGCGAATGATTTCCTTAAGCACTCTAGATGGCAATTATTATATATAGCTTTTTGGCAGCTTCAAAATTAGTGTAACAAGATAAGATGTGTCTGTTTATATGATGGTTTACCTGTCTATTATCAGATTGATTATATTTGAGGTCTGAGCATATTTCTCCATGCCAGTTTTCAATATTATTTCTTGTGTTAGATAGTGCTAAAGTAATGTCTATTTATTTTGACCATTTTGTTTTGGTTTGGTTTTTTAAAAGGGGGTTTATTTCCTAAACTTAGGGTATCTATTTTATTAATGACTTACCAAAATAATAATTACGTTAAATGTTGTCTAGCCTCTTGAGTTCAGAGCCCCAAATGAAACTACATTGATTTAAATTGCATAGGGATGCTTGTAAGATTTGTCCCTTACTTTCCATTCTAGTTCTTAAGTAGGTTTCCCTTTCTAGAGCATAAAAGCAGGCATGAAGGTCGATAGTGCACTTGAATTTCCTCTCTGTGGATTGATTTGCTCTGCTATATGATGGTTTACCTGTCTATTATCAGATTGATTATATTTGAGGTCTGAGCATATTCTTATCATCAAGATGCCTAGACCTTACCTTTATTTGAATCCTCTGTACCCTCAGATTGTTAAGGTTGGATTCAAAGATTCTAAAGGTTGGGTAAGACTCTTAGAACAGCCATTAACCAATTGGTAAAATTTATATAAGATGTATGCATGGAAAATAAACATAATCCTAATATATTTTTTTGTAATCTGTATATCTATTGATTTAAACCTAAATTATTAATTTATTTTTTAAAATTATAAACAAATAAAGCAATGAAAAAATAAAATAAATTAAATCAAATAAAACTGTGGAATAAAAAATATTTAACTGTATGGACATAAAAACATAATTTGCAGATAAAAATATGTAAATATCAAAAATTATATAAATTCATCAGATGCTCAATCAAAATTGTTTTGTTTTTTTAATTTATTTAATTGCTAATTTAAATCATAGTATTTCTTAATAATATTTATTCAAAATTAAAAATATTATGTTTACAAGTTAATTTTTATTATTAATGTTTAAATTAAAAATGTTATTGATGACTATAAATGTATTTTTTTTCAGAAGCCGCAGTAAAGATGAATTTTTCATTGACAAGTCAAAACTTCTAGAAATCGCGAGGAAAAATGCTCTAAGTATGATGAAACAAGGAGCTGTTGGGACAGACCTGAACAAAGTCACCGCAATCACCGCTGGAGGAAAAACAGTTGATGAACTGACAGGTTTTTAACATTTTGATTACTTCTCTTCCGTAATAGATAATTCTTCTCTTATCTTACCTATCTTATCTCTTAAAGACCAGTTTCAAAAAGAATTTAAGTTTGGGAGAGAATATGAGAATCTGCTCTAGTTAATTTTGAATTTGATTTTATCATTTTAAAATTGATCCAAACTAGCAGTTCCCAACCTTTTTGGTTGTGAAGGGAAAACTTCAAGGCTCACTAACTAAATATAAATATACAAAAAATACACAATGCCAATATATTGTATTAGAGGGGGGACATTTTTCACGGTTTATTAGCTTACATTTACAATCAATGTTGCTGTCTTAATCCACTCTTGGATTACTAGAAAATTGAGCGACTCGAATCGTTTTCACTCAATTTTTTTAATATAATCTGCGTGTCCCAGTACTATGACACCTGCTGCCCATTTATTGGTAACTGCTAGTATGAACAATGAATTAGATGCCATTCAACAATGAACTTAGGTTAAAAACTTTTGAAAGAGTATATTTTTGTCTCAAAATTAATTTTATTCTTATGCCCCAAAACATCTTAATTTGTTCCATTCAAAATACACTTTTTACATGAAAAATGAATACAAACTGGTAAACAGTCAACCTTTCTTACCTTTTTATCAGGAATATATTCTCGAAGAATAATAAACGATAAAAAACACAACTTCAATAGACAACAAAAACTTTCATCGAAAATAAAGAAGAAAGTTCATTTAAATTCACTGTTAACAAAAAAAAAAGCCTCTATTGTTCGATATCCAAGTCTGTAATATCGAGTATTGGCTCCTCTTGCTCATATGACATCCTGAACTCTTCTAGGCATGCTTCTAATGAGGTTGGCGACGCAATCTTTAGAGATCTGATCCCATTCGCATACAAGAGCAGTCCTCAGCTCTTGGAGGTCCCTTGGTGGATTCAATTGTCGCCGGATCGATGTCCCAAGTTGGTCCTAATGATGTTCCATCGGGTTGAGGTTGGGGCTGGCCGGTCCAAGGTTCGAATACCAACCTCATTGAGGTAGTCCGGGTCTCCTGCCATAGTTACCAGTTTCCCGGAACCGCTGGACTGCACGGCGAACGGTTGTTTCAGGAATTCCATGCACTTCGGCCGTCTTCGATTAAAGTGATAATGCAGGCGACCACTTTAGGCGGCAAAACCATTTTTACTCTTTAAAAAGTCCCTATTGGAAGAATATTGCCGTAGGAAAGAGAAACCACTGGATAGTGCGTCTGAAAAGTCAACCGAAGAGTAACTGAATTGAACTCGATGCCTTATCTTTCAGTTTTAATCCCCAATCCTCGAGAGAATTAAGACCTTTTGTATATATGTATAAAGGATAGTAATCTGCTTTGACCTGGCTAACTGTAGTTATTACTTCACCTACCAGAAAAATGCTCTAATCTGCTTTTTCACGTAGTGTGCCGGTTTTTTTGTCTGCGAGTTTATTTAATATTTAAGTTCAATTTCTTGGAATAGAAATATTGAATTATATTTTAAGTAATATTTTGAACTTAATTTTCCATTGGAGATAATTATGAAAGAAAATCTTAAAATTACTTCTACACCCTATTTACTGAGCTATCTCACTCCTTCCTCAAAAGATATTTGAAACAAGGGATACGATTTTTTCTGTTGAAAATCTAAGGTTATTTTCGTACGTAAAGTCCTCTCTCTACCTCATTTCACCATAATTTGTGGTTGGTTCCATTTTTCTTGATGCTATTCAATTCTAAATTCCTGTACTTGTGGGATAACTTATACTTGAGTGGGATAACTCAGTGCATTAAGCTGTGGATTAAGTCCATCTACACTGTATAATTTATTCTGTTAAATCAGCCTTGGATCTATCCTGGGGTTGCAAGACCATTCCGCTGGAGTATACCAAGATTCTGTAAAATTTGTACTTTTTGATTAAAAGAAAACCTTGAAAGTTGAGCACGTCCTGGAAAAATCCTGACCAAATCACTCCCTAAAGGCTACCATACATGGATGAGCCTGAGGTCCCAATATGCTTACTATGGTTTTGGGTTCAAGCAAATGATTAGAACCCAGAACTTAGTGCTATAATAAGAAACTACTAATTGAACTGTTTAATTTCATTATAAATTATTTGAAAAATGTTGAGAATTTACTTATCTATTTATAGTATTAAATAATGCAGATTTAATATCAAGGTTTTTTTCATTGTAGATTTTTTTAATAAAACTCTCCATTTTTTAAAAATCCCAATTACAATACATAATAAAAAACTATTATAGCTATATTAACTATTAAGAAATGTAAAATAGACTTTCAAATAACTGTATCATTTAACAATATACATAAATATTTGATCTAAAAAAATTTTAATATGATTTAAAATATGCCAGCTCTTTTTATTAACACTATAATGGCCACACACCTAGGCAATCAAATGTTATTTAAGTCAAAAAAGGCTGGCTGTGTTTTTGAAAATTTTTTTTTGTTAACTTAAAATGTAAATTCACAAAATAATTCTAGGTGTGCAAATAAAAACTTAAAACAAGACATTTACCTGTGTTTAACGATATTTGTCAAATCTCAAGCATAACATATGTAGGTTTTCTAATTTTATTCCCATAACATGATAATCTCTTCATGTATCCTCTCACATATATAGATTAGAGCGAATGGTCCCAGATGCAGCAAGATTACTATCATTAGTAACAAAAGTTTCTTTGTTCGCTTTTATAAATAGGTCTACCACTGTTATATACTGATGTTAGTCAATAATGTATTTTGGCTTCAACATTGGATAATTTTATTAATCTTTTTTCCCAGAGTCAGGTATATCTGCATTATGAATGGTTAATATCATTCTATGTTCCTTTTGTCAGTAGATTTATATAGGTTCACCAATATTTCATCCTTACGAAAAAACTTGGTTTCCATTTCAGAACCCTCAATAACATAAGAGTTCTTGAGAAAAAAAACTCTTGAAGAGCAAACTATGCTTAGTCAAAAGTTTAATGAGCGTGCTAAACATATTTTAAGTAAATTTAAACCGATTATAAATGAGTGGCTCAGTGGTAGAGCACTGAATTGCTATGCCGGAAATCCTGGTTCAAATTCAGCTGCAATGCAGTACTTTTATTTAGTCTGTTTGCAGCCGTAGATGGATCATAAAGGGTCTAGGACCCTCCTGGGGCTTACCCCGCCTCTATAAAATATTATAAAAATAGGGTACCCCAAAATAAGGGGGAAAAATCTGGCGGTTGAGCATGACCTAGGATAAGTCATCTCCTTGCAGAACCGTTGTCCATGAAACAGTACTGTCTCTACTTTGTACTGAACCCCAGACCCTTCACGGGTTGTATACGGATTGTGCAGCTTTGTTGGTTATAATTTGTAAATGAGCTGTTTTAATTTGTTTTTATATTTAATTCGGCATATTTTTTAATATAAGTTGGCTAAGTTATTCCAGATCTAACATTGTAAAAACTTAAAGTTTCCATGAATTAATTGTAGTGCTATTGGTTCAATTAATATAAATCATCTAATTTAAATGTATTGGTTTAAGAGAATTTAGGTTTTAGAAATATATATATATATATATATATATATATATATATAGGATATTGATTCTATTCACTTAAATGGAGGTAACAATTACAAACCTATCTGCCTAAATTCCATGCTCTGTAAAGTTATAAATACTTCTATTACACTGTTCTGCAAAAAAAAATTTTTTTGCCCTTGAAAAATTATCGCTGGATTCTATGTTTTCAACGATGCTGAATCCAAATCTAGCATCAGAAAAATTCTAACACGTACAGTTTTTCAGAGAAATCAATGTATTCACAAAAAAAATAAGGTTTTCATAAAAAGAAGGTGCTTAACTTACTAACATGATTTATTCACTTATGTATATAAAATACAAAATAAGGCGTTCTGATAGTACAATATGCTTAATACAGAAACCGTAAAATTATAATTTTTACCTAATGTGTAGATTTCTTCCTTTTGTAGTCCTCTTGAAGTGTTTCTCACTGTAGACTCCAGCAGTAGTCCGCAAGCATTTTTTCATTCCATTTTCCACTATACCTCTTTTCCATTTCGGCGATATCCTGATGGAACCATTCCCCATGTTCATCAGATACAGCTCCAAGATTGTGGGGAAAAAGTTTTAAGTGGGAATGGAGAAAATGGATTTTTAAGGACATGTTACAGCCAAGTACTTGGTAGGCTTGTAATAGTTCAGTCACAATTTGTTCATAGTCATGGGACCTCACATTTCCCAAAAAGTTACTGCATACTTCTTTAAATGAAGCCTATGCTCTTCTTTCTGGAGTGGTCAATTTTTCTAAGAACTCCTGGTATTTTAATAGTGATCGTATCTGTGGACCAACAAAAATTCCCACTTTAATTTTTGCATCACTAAGTTTAGGAAACTTAATTTTAAGGTGAATAAATCCTTCCCCGTCTTTGTCCATTGTTTTAACTAAATTTTTCATTAGGCCCCCTAAATTTTTTTAGTTTGATATGAAGCGGTGGTAGAAAAATTTTTGATTTGTCAATCAAAGCAGAATAATCAATGTTTTTCTGGCCAGGCACATTCGTTTTTCGAGAAGGTCACTCTTTCACTTTGTCTTGCTCTGCTGTCCCATTCACAACAGTACTTTGTGTAATCTGCTTGACCTGTAAGCATGGCTATTACCTACAGATCAGCACATAGTTCCACTTCCTGGTCAGAGAAGTAGACAGTTACATTTAAATGGGATAAGATTACTTCAGGAGCAAAATAAAATATGTGGACTGTCATACCATCAACTAAATGCTTCTACCTAAAGTAATACATGGGTTTCTATTAAAAAATCAAAAAAAATCTGTCATGCATAGGCTAAAATCCTCATTTTCCTGAAAAAATTGTGATTTTTACAAAAAACTGTACGTGTTAAAGAATTTTAGACATCAGATTCATGTTCAGCACACCAAAAAAAGTAAGGAAACACCATTATTTTTCCAGGGCAGATTTTGGTGCAGAACAGTGTTATTGAGGTCCTGAGACCATTAGTGGTACATCTAAAACGCAAATCCATTTATATAATGCTTCTAAAAGCTATAAAATGGACACATACCTAAATGGCAAGAATCAGGAATTAATATAATATTAGGCATCTTTATCATTCCCGGGCAGTATAATTATGACATCATGAAGAATTCTCAAACATCTCAGAAGTTTTTTGATAAATTGAGAATTAATTATTAAAAGCACAGGTGGTCAATCCATGTTCAGAACATTGTGTTCTCTACATTGGCTTCAAAGTAAGTAATATAACTACATGCAGTACTTGTAACAATACTGCATGTAGTTATGTAAGTATGTAGTAGTATTAATATATACATAATGATTTTCTCCCCTGGAATAGAGGTTTCCATAATAATATTTAGCAAAACAAATTCACTAAATAGTGTTTCTCCTCTTTCGAAAAAACAAAACAAAATACAACCTTCATCTCAGCTATTAATTAATATACTGAAGCCTATTGATGGTCAAATTTAATAGTCTTTTTTAATGTATGACTATTATTTTTTGTGTAGTATAAAGTTTCCGGGATATTAAATTTAATAAATCATCGCATGCCTAATTATCGAAAATTTTCTTAAACAAATAAACTTGAGAAAAAAAATAAACTTCCAGTCGTCTGCCGTGTTCAGGTATAATATAGGTCCTTGCCTGAATAACGAACCGAAAATAAGAACAAATCAAGTACATTTTGAAATGCTTCCAGTTTGCTTTCTTAACACTTCAGTAGTCGCGCCTTTATATGGAGCAAAAGTAGTCGCATGTCATCTGTGAGATGCCTTTTCTATTTTGTCCGATTATACTCACATTATTAGTTCAATATTATAGAAAATTGGTAAAATGATTGAAATAATTAAATCTCTAGTCATGGATGGTTAATAAAAAAATTTTTGCAGAAATATAAACAATAAAACAATAAGGGAAAATTTTAATGTATAAAATAATGAACAGAGAGGTATAAAATAAAAATGAATTTAAAGTATATACACATAATTAAAAATTAACTACCAATAATACTTGCATTTATGTAAAAAAAAATTTAAAAATGTATCAGTCTTTTTTGGGACTACAACCATCAGCACAAATAAAGGAACAATGTGCACCTAAGCATAAATACTGTCCACAATCTTTACACCTGTACTGGGTGTACCTTTTTTTTCTATCTTTTTGACAAGGTGCACACCGTTTACGAGAAGTAGTTTCTGCTGCATCTTCATTTGTTTTAACAGTAGAATCAGTTTTATCTGGTGAGATCTCCTGCAATCTGCTCAACATTGCAGTGGGAAGAGTAAGTATTTTTCTTCTCCTCTGAAGCTACTCTTCTAGTAATTCTATCCCGAGAGGTCTTAGAAAAAGTTGCCTAACTGATACTTCATTCCCATTCCATAAAAATATTACTTGGGCATTGATGCCAGCGTATTAGTAAAGAGAAAAATACCACCATAGGCCAACGTCGCCCTCCCCCAAGTAGTCGCGTAGGATCTCAGAGATGATTCAGCTAATATCAAGTTAATCACTTGCCCAGAAGAAAACCAGGTACTTTTCCAATCTAATGACGACCTACCCCAGCGCCCCAAGTGTCACTTTCGTTAACTACCTGCTACTGTTAGCAAAACCTTCCTTAGTCCTTTGTTATTGTTTGTGTCTATTGGACGTTTATTTGTTTTCATGTTAATTATACTATATGAGTTGGAATTTGATGAAGATTTTTCGCGAGGTGATTGATGAAAAGTCAGCTGTGGTATTTCTACAGGAGCAGAACGTCATATTGTGTTTAATCAATATTGTTTATAATAAATGTTTTATTATTTATTTTCTATTTTAAATATTTAAATTTTAAACATAAATAATTATATTTAACTACAATGTGATGTTTTTTGGTTTATTGTTTTGATTGTTCTGTATATACGACACCGTTTTGATGTGATATTGTTATTTTTAATGAATTTTGTTTATAATAAATGTTATTTTTTATCTTCTTATTTATTCAGTAGTTTATATATTTTAAATTTAAAGAGAAAATATGATATACAGCTAAAATATGATTTTTTTTTTTGTATTTCTTTTATTTTTAGCTATTTTTCTTTTAAAGAGAAACGATTTGCCCGGGCAAATCGTTTCTCTTTAAAAGAAAAATAGCTAAAAATAAAAGAAATACAAAAAAAAAATCATATATTAGCTGTATATCATCTCCTATTTCATTTCCTAACAATCCTCCTGTCTGTTTACTATTTCAAATATATTTCAGGCATCATAACCTGACAGGCTGCAAATAGTTGAGGTAAGTGCCAGAGGAGCGTGCTGGGGTAGGTCGTCGTTAGATTGGAAAAGTACCGAAAACCAAAACTACACTGGCATCTAGCTACTACTAGGGTAGGAGGATAGAAGGAGGGAGGGGTTTGCAAGTTTGAACATATTCTGGCAACAACCATAAATGTTTCTCTGGAATATCTCAGATGACATGCGACTACCGGAGTGTTAATCCAGATTATTTTTATTGGAAGGCCGCAACCCTACCGGCGTCCTAGATTAGTTCGATTATATCATTAGATTAAAAACTCTTTAACGACATTTTATAATTGATAATTCGAGATACTTTGTTTTGTTCATAGATTTTGACAGAATGTTTATTTTCTTTCGATAAACAGAATAATTTTCGTAGTTTCGCGTTTGCGCAGAAATCCGTGACCGGTCCCCTAGCCAGTTTAGTTCCTGCGGCAGGGGTTGTTGGTTGTTCTGCAAGGTTTGATTTTAAAATTTTAGAAATTCTGAATGTTAATTATGTATGAAGAAAGTTTACGGGAAAATATTATCACTATTTACCTCAATTGATATCTGTAATCTTTTTATCAAGAAAGGTTATAGATTGTTATAAAGAGCGATCCTTTGTCAATCAATCTTAGTGACATATAATTAACTTAGGTTGTTGTTTTCTGGCACCTCAGTATCTCAAAGCTCTGTATAACCTTTTTTAAAACACGGGTATATTCTATTTTCTCTACCACACTTATTCTATTTCCTAACCTAACCTAATACTACCAGTGTTAAGATCTAATATATCTCCCCTTCACTTTTTTTTAATTATTATTATTATTTTATTCAATTCTTTTACCCTGAACTTCTCTATAAATAATAAATTCACTATTCAGTTACTGTTGGTATTTATCTCATTTTAAGATAAGTGAAGAATTTACAGTTATACTTAAAATGTTTTAATTATTAATGGTAACTACAAGTGCTTTTTCCTCTTTATTTGTTTTAGATTTTTGCAAATTGCTGTCGCAAAAGGATGCTACAGGGCAGGAATCAGTCAGTTCCGAATCCTCCAGCGAAAATGAAAGTGAGAAACCTTTTCATCATCCATTCCAACTTAAAGAGAGGTCGAACAATATTATTATGAACATAAGGGTATGAACGCAATGTGTCGCCTTTTATAGCACAAATATGTATTCTCTGTGGTTTATCAATTGGTGATAATATAGATTTAGTCGCATGTGTGATTAAATCTATATCAGTCTTCTTATTTGAAAATTAGGATGGAAAGAAGATCTTGACACTGTTTCGCCCTCTATTTGATATTTTATAAAAGTGTTATTAATTTTTACTAACTTGGCCTCTCTGAAATACTAACTTTAATGTATAATAATAAAGATCTAAATAATTTTTAATTGTTCTATGACTCTATTCAATTCTGTACTAACTTATTTTAATTGTTTATTCAATAAAACTTTTATGTTTTTTATCTTTATTATTTGATTCCAGAATTGCGCCTCCTTGCCAGTCAAAACCCACTTAGAAAAAACTACTGAAAATGCTCAACAATTAAGGCTACAGTTTCCTGTTTCAAGCGGGCAACTTCACCGGAAATCAGGTTAATTAAGATTAAACCCTGTTTTTTAAATATTTTATTTGTTATTTTTGAAAATATGTTTTGACTTTATAATGTGTATATGTAAGTATAAACAAATTTATGTCACAGAAGTTCTTTGCTTTTAGTTATAATAAAACAGTAACTATATGGCCCCTAATTTACTTTAATTTTTGTCATTTAAAAGAAAGTTAATCCATTCAAAACAACTGCTTAGTTTCTATATTCGTTATGTATACTACTTCATGAATTCGGCTAAAGCATTTATTTCCTTCTAGAATTAATTTTTGGTGAATGTTTGTTAAACTTATTAAAATATTACGAGGGATATTCAGAAAGTAAGGAACGCTTTGGAATTTAAAAAAAAAAAACCAACCACAAGAAAAATATTTTATTATACATGGTGTCCCGAATTTAAATGGCAAAACTTCAGGAACTTATAGGGGACCGAAAAACTAAGACAAAACGTTCTTTAGAGATTTGCTCGTTTTTGCTTAGTTTTAGAGAAAATCACAAAAAAAGAAGCAAAACAAGTTTTCATTTTTATACTTATTTATTTACATTTATATTTATGTTATGTTCTTTTTAATGTAAATATTGCTCCAAATGTTGTCCTCTTGCACCAATGCAAGCATTACATCTAGCACTCACTTGATAAATTGCAGCTAAACATTGTTCTGATGATATTTGGTGCACTGCATCTATGATTCGGTCTCTTAATTGCTCTCTTGAGTTGATTGATACCGAATAAACTTTCTGCTTCAAGGTTTCCCATACGAAGAAATCCATGGGTGTCATATCAGGTGATGTGGGTGGCCAAGGTACTACTCCTCTACGTCCAATCCATCGTTGTGGATAATTTATATCCAGCCAAGCTCGAGCAACTGTGCTATAATGAGCTGGACATCCATCAAGTTGGAACCACATTTCAATCTGCTGTTGTAAGGGAATGTCATCTAAATAATTAGAAAAGTCGTTCTCCAAAAAATGTGGTCCCACCAGTAATCCGTTCCAAATTCGAAGCCAAATGTTAATAACAAATTCATGCTGAAACCTATTCTCTCTAATAGATCTGGGATTTTCAAGAGCCCATACATGATAATTTCTTTGATTAACAATTCCTCTTATTGTAAAGGTAGCTTCATCGGTCCATATAATTTTTAATGGAAATAAATTATCATCACGAATTTTTTCAAGAAACCAGTTACTAAAATTCAATCTCTTGACATAATCTTGAGGTAATAAATTCTGAACTTTTTGAAGATGGTATGGGTAGTGATTATCACCTTTCAAAGTTCGCCATATTGCTATTGCAGCAGATGCTCTTGGATGCTAGTCTCAGGATTGTTATCAAAGTGGTGTTTGACACAATTTCTTCTCTGATAATCTGCTCTTACTGCTGCAATTGGTCGGCCTAATTGCCTGGAATTGGTCGCCTTCATTACGTATTAAGAATGACACAGTCTCTCGTAGTCTATTAAAAGTTAACGAAAATACTCGTCGATTAGGCACTCTTCTATTTGGAAATCTGCGCATATACTCCCGCACCGCTTCTAAAGCATTACCGTTACAGAAACCATACACAAAAATCATATCAGCGTATTCAACATTAGAATATATATGTGGCATTGTTGCTGATGCTATTCACACAAAAATATCTGAGTAACTGACTGAAGATTGATTTAGGAATTATAATCCTAGAAGGAAGCCAAAATGTAAACAAATGAAAGAATGTAAAGGATAACATACATTAAGTGTTTACATATCTCACTGCCTAGCCTGACGAACTTTGAAAGGTGATAATCGCTACCTGTAACATTTTTGTTTTGTTTCTTTTTTTGCGATTTTCTCTAAAACCTATGCAAAAACGAGCAAATCTCTAAAGGACTTTTTGTCTTAGTTTTTCGGTCCCCTATAAGTTCCTGAAGTTTTGCCATTTAAATTCGGGACACCCTGTATACATGTGAAAGAAGGACTAAAATACAATCACAGTATGGAATGGTTTAATTAAAAGGCAATTGTTCTTGGCTTAAAAAGATTTTGCCTAATTACATTTGCAACATTGAGGTGTGTTGATTTTTAAGGCTTTTATTAAATGTGGAGTTTGCTTCAACAGCTGTAAGCAACATGTTAAATTTGAGGGGGGAAATACATGTTTTTGTTTAATTGTCCAGAATTACCTACATATGGCCTGTAATTATGATTACTAGGTAATATTCATCATTTTTATTTATCCAATTAGTGAAATGAAACATTAATTTCACTATATTTTATTCTTAACAAACAAAATTACTTATATTTTTATTTTGAAGATAAAAATTACTTTTACTGTTTGTTTTTTTTTAACCATACTTCTATAATTTTATAATTGCATTTATTTGACATTTTCATTTCAAAACATTTTTGTTTTTACATCAATTTACTACATCTAATAGGACAAAATCTGTTTAAGCCATAAACTGCATCACCCTACATTTCTTATTTCTCGTTTTAAAAATTTCCATATAAAATTCTATGATTAAATGATTTCATTTAAAAAATTTCATACTAATTTCATAATAAGGCTTTACATTATTCGCCTTAAAGAATATTTTTTTATATGTAGTCTCTTTAACATTTTTTTTTCTTATATTACAAATCTTTTTTAACCCTTTCAATGGGGGAGTACAGAAGGGTTTTTGTTTTCCACGGAATGTTTTTTTTTTTTTGCAAAATTAAATTTTTATTTTAAATAATATTCTTTTACCAGCATGAAAGTTAGCTTATACTAAGCCCTCCAAAAAATATTTGGAAATTTTACATGTTTAAAAAATTTGGCTTATAAATGTAAAAACTGTAAAATTATGTGGTTTACAATATACAGTATACATGACATTTTTATGTCAAAAATATTTTCATTTTTAGACAAAAAAAAAAATATTTTGAAGTCTACTAATAATGAAAATTCTTCCAGACTTTATTTGCTGAATGGATTTAGTTTTTTGCTGTAAAACCAAAGTTGTTTCAAACAGGATGTACTAAATACTGAATAAAAACTGATTATTAATAAAAATGCAATGTGACAGCACATCTGTTGAAGTCCCTAAAGGACCTTTTTTATACCAATGAAACCGATATATTTATATTTTTGCTGCTCTGAATGAAACCATTATTTAAGGTAGAAAAAATAACGTTCTTTCCGAAAATGCTTCGAATCCTATCCGCAAAAGATGCTTTATTCTGCTCCAAGTTTGATTCAATCCCGACCGGAGCAAAATTTTTCCATCCTTTGAGGATGCGATCTGGGCCAGAACAATAAATATCGATCCTTCGTTTTTACTTTCTCATCCCTCAGATAAAGATAGTATTGAAATCGCCAAAAAATTTGACTTCGATATTTTAATGTTTCTTGACGTTTCATAGGTTGTAGAATCCTAAAAACATAAAATCTCAGTGGTGTCGGTCTGTCCGTCCGGAAAAGATTGTTCAAACCAATGCTCGGAAACTACAAATCGGATTTCAACCAGGGATTTTTCCTAAATGTTTGGTTTATGATCCTAAAGAAGACCCGATAAGGATTGGTTAACTTTAAGGTAGTAAAAAAATATATTTTAGTTCTCAGAATTTTTTTTTTTTTAAGGATGAGAAAGTACTATGCCTCTCTAGGCACAATTTTTTCATTCCGGTTTGGTATTTTCTTGTGTAGATAGGTAAATGAGGAGGCCAAAATCAAGGTTCAGAAAGAAACATGTGGGATTGATATTTTTTTGCTCCACAGGATCAAATCCTCAAGGGATCCAAAAATATTGCTCCTAGCGGATTCTGTTCCGTTCGGGAGCAGTTGTTTTATAACAAAATGATATCGTTCCAGTCCAGATCGGAACGATTTTCCTTATAAAATATTGCTCCTGCTCCGAACGATTTGAATGAGATCAATTGGGAACGAATCTTCGACCCCTGGTTTGAAACAATACTACGATCATACGCCCCTCAAAGTCGGTTTGAAAGTAAAAAGATGGGCGCTTTATATAATGCTCTTCCAGCAGTGATGAATTCTTTTATATTTGCTTTATATAAAACTCTCTGCATTGAAAGGGTTAATTTGTCTTAGCTAATTATTATAATTAATTAGAGCATTAATATGACATCAGCCTGTTATTGTTTTTTTAGTGTGGTTAAACAATTTATATTTGTTTTTTTTAGAAAATGAATGGATTCCTGTTTCACCTAAAAAGACTGATGAATTAAAAGCCATTATGCCAGCACCTTTAAGAAAACATGAAGAAGAAGTTGCTGTATATCCTGGATTACAGGAAACAGCACATTTCTCCAACATACCCCTGCCTAATTCAATACCACATCCACAACCACATTTACCTACAATGCCCCAGGTATATATTTTTAAATCTTTATATATATATATATATATATATATATATATATTATTTTTTTTATGTATATATATATTATTGTGTTTGAGGTGATCTATTGATACACGCACATGTTTTTAATATCACTTTTATTGTATACTATAAATACAAGTTAATATAATACATAAATATAACCAAAACTAGCTTGTGACAACAACGTGGTAAGAATTACATTAACTGTGAGGTTACCCATGGCTATCTCAATACTAGAAATCACCACAGTCTCCCCCACTAATAGTAATTACAATGAATTTGAAAATTGAATACAATTGAACGAATATACATTCAATGAAATTGAAAAGAAAATAATATTTAAATTTGAGAAATTAGATTTTAATTTAAAACAAAGTCCTTCAGATATGTGGGTAAGCGTCTCTCACGTCTGGAACGAGTTATTGGCTCTTGAACATCCGTAGGTTGTTGTGGAGTCTCTTCGGTAGGTTGTGGTGGTTCAGGTTGAACATTTGGCATCTCTGGCCGGATTTCCGAAATGATTTTAGGTATTCCAAATGACTGGGTTGGTCCGAAACTTACAGAATTTTTTGATTTCTGTACCAGAGTAGAATGAAGCTGGTTTATGTGCCGCTTTAATACTCTACCAGAAGAATCTAACTTGACCTGGTAATGAGGTCTGCCAAGTATCTCCTCGATTTCACCAAACTGCCATACTTGTTTATTATTTATTAAAAAGCGTACCTGGACTCTCTCCCCCACTTTAAGAGATCGTGCTGGCGTAGCTTTAGTTCTGGATGCCGATGGGCGATAAGGGAATATTTCATCCAAACGAATTCGCAGTTTGTATTGTAAATATAATTCTGCAGGAGATTTGCCACAAGCCAGCGGAGTTGCTCGATAACGGAAGAGAATTTCCTGTACCTTATCTTCAATTGGAGCTGGATCTTTAGATGTTGCTTTTAAACGGTTTTTTAAGGTTTGAATGTTTCGTTCGGCAAGACCGTTTGTGACAGGATGTCCTGGCGATGAATTTCTGGAAAATTCCTTTTGTTTCACAGTAAGACTTGAACTCTTCGCTTTGGAAGATTGAAGCGTTGTCAGATACTAATACATTAGGGTATCCATGTGTTGAAAATATTTCTTCCAAAAGAAAAATGGTTGAAGAACTGGAAGGAGCGTCTTTGGTGACCTTTACCTCTGCCCATTTTGATTTTGCGTCTACAAACATTAATAGAAAACTGTTCTTGATTGGTCCAGCGTAATCCATGTGCACTCTTTCCCAATTTTCTTGAGAAATATCCCAAGGATGAACTGGAGCTTTGGGAGGATTTGGACGGACGAGAGCGCAATTTTCACATCCTCGAACTAATCGTTCTATATCCTTATCGATACCGGGCCAGTAAATATATCGGCGGGCCAGCTGTTTCATTTTTGTTATTCCTTGATGAGTTCCATGCAGAGTCTGGTGCGCATGCATCTAGGAATCACTACTCGATTTCCTCTAAAAAGGGTGCCGTCATACAGTGTATACTCCGATTCAATGCCCGTAGTCTGGAGGTCGTTAACAATTTTTCCAAGTTCTGGATCATCTATTGTTTTGTCTCTGATTGATTTAGCTGTAATCTGTTCACTAGATATCTGGAATATTGTATGAGCACAAACTTGATTCACTTCTTCACCAATATATGCGACGGATGATAAGATTTGGTTGACTTCTGGAGCTCTCGATAAACAATCATCATTTTCATTTTCCTTTCCGGATTTGAACTTTATTGAGTAATTAAAACCAGAGAGAAATGACGCGTATCGCAGCAAACGCGCAGATGTCATCTGGGGTACATTCTTATTTTGATGGAATGTTCTTGACAACGGCGCATTATCCATCACTAGTGTGAAGTGCGTACCATAGAGATAGTAATAGAAGTATGTCACGCCAAATACAATTGCAAGTGTTCACGATCCAGTTGAATATAATTCTTTTCAGATGCATTCAGAGATCTTGATGCGTAAGCTATTGGCCTTTCTACATTGTCGATAGTATGGCTGAGTACAGCCGCGATTCCAACCGGACTTGCATCAGTAGATAAGAACAAGTGGTAATTTTGGGTTGAATGGAATGAGAACGCGATCACCGCAAAGTTCTTCTTTAATTTGTCGAAATGCAATTTCACAAGCTGATGTCCAATGCCATTTGACATCTTTGCAAAGTAGTGTTCGAAGAGGGCATGTAAGTGTTGCAGCGTCTGGAAAAAATCGCGAATAATATGAAACGAGCCCAAGAAAACGTCGAAGTTCGTCTTGATTCTGTGGTCTGGGCTTCCTCTCAATAGCTGATGTCTTGGCTGGAGATCAGTCTCAGATCAGTCCATCAGTCTCTGAAGAAGGTTCCTTAGGTTTCCGAGACTCTGTTTCACCATGTACAATGATATCATCAAAATAATGTTCAGTCTTATGTAGACCTTTGAGTATTCTTCGGATTTTTTCATTAAGTTCAGCTGGTGCTGTTTTGATTCCAAAACCTAAACGTAATAAGCGATATGTTCCTCTGTGGATAGTAATAGCCTGGATGATGCTGTTTTTTTCGCATACCCGGAAATGTAAATATGCTTTATATAGATCTACTTTACAAAAATAACGTGAACCACGAAGACTATCCAGCACATCTGCTCTTGTGCGTATTGGGTAGTTGACTTGAATCAGGCGTTCATTAATGCCACATTTATAATCACAGCAGAGTCGAACATCTCCATCCGGTTTGACAATTACCACTAATGGTGAACCCCAATCGCTGGCGTCTACTCGTTGGATGATTCCGCTGGATTCAAGGATATCTAGTTCTTGATTGACTTTATCTCGGAGAGCATGAGGTACATTACGTTCTTTTGTACAGCATGGTTTTGCTCCTGCTTTGAGCTGGAGAGAAATTTCATAACCCGGAACACAACCAATTTTTGGTTCAAATATAGAAGCAAATTTTGACAATATCTCTTCCAGAGAATTAACTGAGTTGAGTTGGCAAGTTTGAGGACAATTCATATCTGCATCTACCTGCTGCAGTTCAATGCCTAGTCCTCTGATCCATTGACGTCCAACAAGAGGATCATGCCCAGCGGGAACTATATATATATATATATATCACCGATCATTTGTTTTCCATTATATGTAACGTTGACGGTAACTTTCCCTTTTGATTGAATAATGTTGCCTGAGTAAGAGCGAAATGCTAGAGTTGTTGGTTGAACTGAAGTATTTAAGCCAAGGCTATTAAAATTATCTTCAGCCAATAAAGAGAATTTAGCACCACTGTCAATCTCAAAACGTTGTTTTTTACCATTTAGCAAAAGATAAATAATATATTTGTCTGACTGGTGTTGTTCCACTTCGAATAAATCGACAATATCATGAGGCTCATCACCGATTTCAATTTTATTAAGACCATATGTTGGAGCTTCTCTGTGAATTTCATTTTGTGCAGCAATCTGGAGGTTATTTGTTGAGCTTCTTGAACTCTTTTTTGTTATTAATGATGTGATACAAACTCGTGAGACGTGTCCTTGTTTGGAGCAACTGTTACATTTTAATTTACTCTTTTCAACTTGGCATTGAGAAACTCGATGATTCGCTCTACCGCATCTAATGCAAAGATTTTCTAAACCTAGAGTTTTAAAATTAACTTTATTTGAGTTAATTTGATTATGACGGCTAGAACTATGTGAACGAACGTTCTCTGGATCGTTGTCTGGAACTCGAGATTTTATTTATATTTGAGGAACAAAATGATTGGCTGGAACTGGAACGTTGATCTTTGATGCCTCTAAAGTGGTAGCTACAACAAGAATTTCCTCAAAACTTTTTTTGTCAGATTGTAAAATTTGCTCTCGCAACCAATCATCCCGCAAGCCTCGAATAAACTGTGCTCTAAGAAACACAGGCGCAATTGAAACGGTTTTCTCACAATCACATTTAATTGTGAATTCACATTCAGCCAGATCACGCTGAAGTGCAGCTACGTATTCTGAAATAGACTGGTTCTCCTTTTGATAAATATTTTTTAAAAAAATTTGAGATACCACGATGTTTTTCTTCGGAATTAACAACGTTTTGAATGCTTGAATTAATTCGTCATGACCTAGATTTTTTGGAGGTTTTTCTGGACCCAAAAATGCCGCCAAGTTATTGTAATGTGTAGACCCAATTGAAATACACAGTAGCTGGGCTATTTTATCTTTTTTTGTAACTCCCTTCATCGTACAGTAATTATCGAATCTTTCTAAATAACAGTTGAATTTTTCTCTTCGAGAATCAAAATTTTCGAATGGAGCATTATTTGAATAATTTGGGCTATCATGAATTTCTGGACGTAAATGTGTAGTTAATTTGTTAAAAAATCTTCCTGCTGCTTGCAAAATGCATGAATTTGGAAAATTGTGTTTCATTCATTTTTAGATATGTAAATTAAAATACCTGTATTGAAGTTTTAGACCGGCACTATTTTCACGTTTAATCCTCATCGCCAATATTATTGTGTCTTTGAGGTGATCTATTGATACACGCACATGTTTTTAATATCACTTTTATTGAATACTATAAATACAAGTTAGTATAATACATAAATATAACCAAAACTAGCTTGTGGAAACAACGTGGTAAGAATTACATTAACTGTGAGGTTACCCACGGCTATCTCAATACTAGAAATCATCACATATATGTATATAATTAATTTTTTTTTAATATGCATTAGTTTTAAAATGGAAAAATTTACCAAAGATTATTTTTTTATTATCAAGATCATTAATAAAGATAACAAATAAATTTTGTTTAATACCCACTCAGCATTAGTGAATTCATGTATTGATTTAGTAACAGCTCACCAAATAAATATATATATAATACATGTACTAATAGGATCTTGGCCCTACTGACTTATATGATGATCTCCACCTCGTTCCAATCTTTTTTACTTTACTTTATCATTACTAATATAGTTAGACCTCAATCATCATTTTTAAGCCTCATTATTTTTATTTAAGATTGGAAACTGAAATTCATCGCTTGTCCATGAAATTTCTAGTCTTTTGGTATTTTGTTATTCAAAATCGATTACCCTTGAGAGATTTATACAATCATATAGTTATATAGTGAGGATGTTTCGTCTTATCCAATCCGATTGAGCCCAGGAACTTTTAGTTAGATTTAGTCATCAAATAACAAAGCCCAGAATATTTTAATTTTGTTCTGAATTATGTCAATAATTTAATAAACAGTTCGCAATATTTTTTTTATACTCATTTCTCATTTTGTAAAATTTACAAGGTATTCATAATTTTTGGTTTTATTCAAAATATATTAATGGTATGGCAATGTTTTACTAATAATTTAAATTGTTATTTGGTAATCTGGGTTTTATTCCTGCTGTTTATCTTGTTGCTAAAAATAGTTTGTTTTCATTGTTTTAGATTGGAAACCCTTGGCCGAAGCCTCATGATTCGGGTCTATTTACTGGCACCACTGGTGCTAGGTTTTTATCTCAAGCAGAGCTTGCATCAGGGCAACAAGCCTGGGCAAAAAAAGTAGGTCAAGTTAAATAGTACCTGCATAGAGTCTCTGTCATTGTTTTGTATTGTATATCTTGTATATTTTATTATCAGGTGTATATAATGTATAAAAAGAGAAAGAGGGAAGAAAATGGCTTGTATTTAATAGCTACTATTTTTATTTATTTATTTGTGGATTTTTTTTTTATCATACATATTCAATTATTATATCTAGAAGTGTTAATATTTGCCTTTAATATATAATAAAGAAATTTGTTTTGAGTTCTTAGTTACCTTATATCAATTTTTATTTATTTTAGAGTAATAGGGTTTTTATATCCGTTTGACATGAAATATAGTTCAACTTAATATCTTATATTTTTTTAAATATTAAACATTAGCAACTATCGTCTCATGTAAATTTTGTATTCAATACCAAGTAATTGCTTTGTCAGTATATATATGTATGTTTGTTTATAATATATACACTTATATAAATTTCTAGGTTTAAGATGTCTTTATTATGTTAGGATTTTTATTATTATATTTGTACATATAAAAATTTAAATTGTCCTAGCAGTGATTAATTTGGGTTTCAATATTTTATTTACAGGGTGAGTTATAGATTTTTGGTTGATATGAGCCAGATGGAATGGTGCCTTTGCTGGTCGCTACGAGTCTGGGTTGAGGCTACTGCTAGAGCCGGTATCTTAAATGACAGTCCTGCTGAAGTTTTCTGGCTCGTATCAACCAAACTATAACTAAACAGAATTTTTTAATTGCCTAATTAAAATTTTTATTGCTACATCTCACTTTAGCACTTGAAATTGTTAAATTTCATTTAAATAATATTATTTCACTATAATATCAAATAATATTATTTTTGATCTCATCGAGTTTTTTCTTTGAAGTTTAATTTATATTATCAACTGGAACATCCACATTGGGATGTTCATATTCACGAGATTAACTTAAGAACCATTAATTGAGGCATTTAATATAATAATAAATCGAATTATGGTATATTATAAAATCCTGCATTTGTTTTCAAATGTCCTCACTTAAAATTTAAATTGATATTATTTTAATTTATTGATGTACTTTAAATAATGAAATATTATTCGGTTTTGGGGATTCAGATTATTTTATTTATTTCATTGATAAATTTTGATACAGTGTAGAGCATTGATTATTTCTAACCACAATTGATGACATTAGCTTGGATAATAGATGCTCTACTGTATAATATAAATGATTTCTAGAATAGCTCATGAAGGGCACGATCTATTAGCCAAGTCCAGTTACCGGTAAAGGGACGCTTACCTTCTAGCCAAAAGTTCTTGTGAACTTCATTGATCAAGTCTAATTTCTCCCTTGGGTTTCAACTTGATTTGAGAATTCAATATTTTATTTAAGGGAAGTATTTTATTTTTATGTATCTTTCTGCATTATTTTAAAAATTCTAAGATAAATTTTTTTTATATAACCAAATTGTATAAAAGATGAAAAACATAATTTCTAGTTTGTTTAATAGAAGTTTTATCTACTAATGAAATCTAAAATAAATGCGTCATCACTGATTCTTTCATTACATTGTATATTTAGTTCTATAACTATTTTACATGTTTGAAAAAAAAATCTTAGTAGGTAGCTCTGTTTTATAAAAGGGTAAATATGCATTTTTTAAAGTGAATAAGTCTTCGAGTTTGGGTTCCCCTTCTGAAAAATGATTAGTAATAAAATAATCTCATTAGAAAGGTTTCTTTTCGAAGAATTAAGTATAAGTTAACAGTGTTATCCTAGTTTTGTAAAAAGTTAAAAAAAAAATAAACTTCAATGTAAAAAAAGTGAAGTGTTTAGAATCTTCTTCCATTGTTCAATAAGTTAAAAAAAAAATAAACTTATGTATTCTTGTTTATGTCATAATTTTCCAATTACTACAAATATTTTCATGGATTGGGCAATTGGTGTATTAAACTACTAAAGTGTAGTTAGTATCAGTGCATAAACAAGACAATTGTGGTCATACATAAAAATACATAGGGTTATGGTTGCAGTCAAACTTCTTAATTACAAAATTCTCTGTTCATTTTTTTTTTTTCAAAAGATGGTACCCCTTGTATTACAAAGAAGTTTTCTGGCTCTATTAACTTCTAAGTTTGTCAATCAGGCTTGAGACTATACTTATATATTTTTCTTAATATTTAAATGAGAAGTACTGTTACTAGTGATCTTTCCTCAATTCTCGGTTTAATAAAGTCACAAATTGATTTATGTAACTATCCACTTAAAAAGTAGTAATAATTGTATTTTAACAATGGTCTAATTATTAATAAAATAGAAATAAGGTTTTCACGACTCCTATTTTTTCATACATAAACTTTAGATCGAAGACTTGGTTATTACGAAGTTTGGCTATATATTTTTTCCTGAAGAACAAAGGAAGAAAAATAATTATTTATAAAATGAAGAATTTTATTATTTTGTAAATTGACTATTTCTTCTGCAACAAATTTTCAGGTCTTTACCGATATTGATTATTAGTAATTATTTGTGGTATTCATTTATGGTTACTAATAATCAATAATTTTATAAATAATACCAGTACTATGTATATTGGAAGTAAATCAATGGTATTAAAACCAAATGTAATACTTTTTAAGTTGGTGTTACATATTCTACCTATCTGTCAATTTCAATGAAATGTAAAATATTTCCATAGGGGCTTGGATTCAATCATTATTGCATCAAATAAAAATTAAGATGCATCTTGTAATATAATTTAGAAGATTTTTTTTCCTGTGTAGCCCGGATGGAAATATTTCTGTGTCTCCACTAATCTTTGTAATGAAATGTTGTGCGCTTAGATATTGATTAAGAAGCATCATGATTAAATTTTTAATGACTGACATAAATGTTGCAAAATTATTAATTTCACCCTTTTATTGACATCATGTGCAATATTTATATAATAAATCTTAAAAATATTAATTAAACCGTATTACTTGAATATATGTATCCCTTTTTATACTACTTTTTAAAATTATCAATTTCACTTCTTTCTTTTTTAATTTCCCTAATTTCAATTTCAAAGTGTACGATAAAGCCCGACATGATAGGATTAGGTTTGATAGAGGCTGTACAGTATTAACTATTGATTACTTGGACAAAAGAGAAAAGGATCTGGCTTGTACTCAGCACATTTCGAAGGAGGATTTGTGGAGGCATAAATGATTTATTGTGATGAATGGAAAGATAGGTGGAATGTAACAGCCAGTGAGAAGACCTGAGGGTTTGTTACAGGGTCTAGAACAGGTCTCAGGCGACTAACCAACAACAATCTCTTCCTAAATATCTACGATGAAACAAGCTACATCTGGATCCACTCTGGGAGAAATATCCTGCAAAGGTAAAAACAAAACAAATCGTGTAGTGATCTTCAAGACATTTATGATATTTTTTTTTTAATATGATGGTGATATAAAAATAACCATTTCAGATGGTGCATGGTTTCATTAATTTTGCATATTTTTTGTACTTATGTCTTGTATCTGGTACACGGGTGAAAAATTCTTTCCGTTATCTGTATTCCCATTTTTTATATTGAGAATTTTTTGTTCAGTTAATTAAAATGATTGCGCTTCAATAAATTTCTTTATTGTTTTAGTTTGATTTTTTTCTCATTCTGAAAATAATTTTTTTTCCAATGGGTGTAGGAAATAATATTTTACATAGGGTGGGTAGGCCCTTTCCGTGGTGTAATTTATGCCTTTTTGAGCTAACAAAGGTCAATCACCCATTTGCAAGTTCCATGGCCATTCAATTATTATTTTGTTCTTAATTGAATATTTACCAATAAAAATGGGCAACAGTCACCAATCTCAATACCATTCCTTGTTATACTAATTTTATTTTTAATTAATAACTACTCCATAAAAAATAATAACAGAAATATTTTTATTGGTTACTTATACTCTTAAATGTGTGATGGTTTACAGCCATCGATTGAAAATATTTCATTAAGTTGCAAATGTCTTAGTTTTTAAATTAATATTTGTTGTAGTATTGACTAATTTTGTTTTAGTTGAAAATTAATTTTACTTTTGATTAATACCCTGATCGAAGTGTGTAATTTATGGTTTTGGGAGTTACCTTGGTTAGCATTGTGCTCCAACTCTGATTTATGTTATGATCTTCACTGTAATTAGAGACGATTAGTTTAGCTTAGCGGAGGAATGTATTTTATTTGCCGACTTCCTGTTCCGTCAACTTGCACATAAATATTTCTCAGAAAGTAATTAATTTTCCTTTCGCAGTTTTAATTTTTGTCACTAACTTACTCTTGTAAATCTAATGTAAAAATGTTTTGTACTAGAACTAATTTAAAATTTTTACATTATTGTCAGTTTAAAAAAAAAAAAAATTAGTTTTGTCTTAGATAACTTTCTGACATTTGTTTTCTTATAATAACTTATAAGAGTTATTTAACATCACTACTAATACTAATTGAGGCTAGCAGTATCACTTTAGCAATCTTGTAACTCCCGAGGCTCAGTTCAAATCCAGCTTGTGCAGGTGGGAATTGATTTAATGGCAGACGCATGGAATGAAATTGATTTTCACACTTAGGTCAAAAAGGTTGGTGACCTGTAGTGATAATCCAATAATAATTTTTAAAAATTGTTAAGCTCATAACAAATCTTCTGGCTACTAAAAAGATATTAAGCAGAAAATGTTTTGGGTTTATAAAACTCATTGTCCCCTTATTAGGATATCTCTATATACTGTCTACTTAATTATTTTCTGTAGGTATGTTCAATAGGCTTGGGGTTGTGTGCAAAGATATACAACAAAAATATTTCTTTTATTAGTGTTTGGTGCGGATTTGGACATAGTCTGTAGTTCTATGGAATTCTTAAAAATTTCAATAATTGATAATTACTTCAGTTATCAAGATTTCTGTATTGTCTCTTATAAATAATTATTAAGTTATGAACAATTATTCTATGCTTTATTATTCCTTATGCGTGGTCTTTATATGATTTACACATTTAAGAGTCTTCTTTAATGAAAAAAGAATTGGTTATTGTCCAAATATTTTTATGAATATTACAATTGCTATCAGTTATCTTAAAAATTCTATGTAATTAATATTTCTGTTATTAATAGGATTTCCTATTGATTCAAATGTTTTATATGCATGACACCAATGAATTTCAATTTTTAGCCATTTTTTTTTTAATGCAAAATTTTTCAAATGGATAGGATCAACTTATTAGTGCTCAGCCTGTGAGTGGTGGGATGGGGATGTCCTTGTTACAAAAGATGGGATGGAAACCTGGTGAAGGTTTGGGAAAGCGTAATGAAGGAACCCTGGAGCCCCTTAAACTGCAGGTTAAAATGGATAAGAGAGGTGAGTTGCATTTGATTTAATAAATAAATTCTTTTAATAATAATAACATTTTTTTATTTAATTTTTATACACCAACATATCCAATTTTAAAATTGATACCCATTTCATCCACATATTATCTTTTCCCTCTATCTTATTTTCTATTGACAAAATAAATGCCAAGTGTTGTATGTGCAAAAAAACTTATTTATTGTTTTCGATCTATAGAATTTCCTTTAGGATTGATAATTAATATAAAATTCATATATAATCTTCTATAAAGCACAAAAAAAACCTTATAATGATGTAGGTAAAATACATTTGATTATATATACATTTTACATAAATTTGATTATACGCACTGATTTTCAATGAACTTCAAACAGTTTTTACACTCTCCTGAGTGATGTTTTTCACTTTCCTTTTTTTTTTCTTTTTTTTAAATTGGCTTAAAAATTGCACTGCGACCATTATTTGATCTATTGTGAATGCGATTATTATAAAGCTTAATATTTTTTTTATTAATGCATATTTTTTTATGCATTAATAAAAAAAATATATAAGCTTGATTAAACCTGGAAATTTATGTATACTTGCTGGGTTGATTAATTCGCACTGCCTAGGGTTGGTGACTCTATCCTGTCCAAAGGTTGTCAACCTTAGGTCTGCAAACCTTTCACATAGGCAGATGACATGAAGGGTATTTTGTCCGCTGTATGCTATAAATGGCATGCGGTGACATCCATTATCCCAAGCTATATACTATTGCAGGCTCAATGCCCCTTGAATGCCGAAATGATTGTTTTTAGTGATTCCCTGTCCAGATTCAGGAAAGCTTTACACATCTTCTCATTGAAGCTGTCAAGAAATAGCTTGGAATGTTTTAATAATTTTTGTTTGCACCAGTGCTAGTTCATTTTCCTAAGTTAGATGTCCTTTATTCTACGCTTAAGGTAACTGAGACTAATGCCACATACTGGTTCGGGAGTACAAGGAATGTTATATGATCCTAGCCTGGCTAGTCTATCAGCTTCTTCATTGCCAGGGATACCCGAGTGTCAATGCTAACCCTGTTATCCTCCGCCAGTTTGTTTAGAGCTGCATAGCAGTCTTAGACAATCCGTGAGTTAGTGCTGTGCCCACTTAGTGCACCTATGCTTGACTGTCTGTGAAGAAAGTAATCTTGCTAAGTAACAACCGCTCTTCGAGCAGTAACTGTGCTCAGTAGTTTATGGCAAGTACTTATATACAGAGGAATACCTGCCCAGGGAGATCCAGGTTTCTTCCCGAGGTTTGTCTTTCCTTCAGAACCTTGCCCCAGCACCAGTGACTGTACACTTGATGCCGTTGCAGGGCCTGTGCCATTTTGATGTGTCAATTTTGACCATGTAATTGGGTGACATTGAATCACAGATCTGAGAATTCAATCGCACAGCTAAAATGCGATCTGCCTCGATTTTTGTGAGCTATTCCCGAGCTGCAGAAAACCAAAACCGCTGGGATTATGTTCTGTTTAAGCAGCTTGTACAAGGAGAACATCGCTCGATTCTCAAGCTTTAATGTCCAATGTTAAGGGCCTGAGGCTGAGCACCATCTCCATTGTAGCATTCGGAGTCTTCCTCATAGCATCCGTCATCATTAGACAGACCAAACTTCTCCAGCTTAAGTCTGGATCCACTTTAGCCTGCGCCTTGCCACTACACCAGTGCTGCGTAAGTTACAATGGGTCTAATGGCAGTGATATACAGCCAATAGATCATTCTTGGTTTCATTCCTCAAGAATTCTCAACTGCTCATTTGCTCATTTGATGTGCTGCAACAACCTCCCCCAACCCCGTGATGACTCTCACTCCTTAGACTTCCTTGGTGAGTGCCTACAATTGGACTCAGACTGAGGAGTCATCTATCACACCCATTTCATAGCAGTGATGTATCTAAGGAAGATTGCTCTTTCTCAGATAAAGGTATGGTTTTATAAAAGAAAATGGTATTCTTTTTATTGGGCATCTCCCGCTCCAGTCCCCGCCCCCTGTTGCCCTACCCATTTACCCCCCTTCACTTTCCTTACTTTCTTTGCATTAACGTATAACATTATTTCATTTATTTATTCGGTGTTTTTTACAATTAATGTATCCTGAAACCCAAAATCTTTTCCTGCCATTCCTTCTCTTACATCCTCTATCAATGTCTTCCTCTCTTTCTTCTGTAATTCTTCTGTAATCCTGGTTTATTTAGGAAGAGTTTCTTTAGCCATCTATTGTATAGGTGTATAATGTAAGGTGGCAAAACTTGGATATTAAGTAAATATCCATACCTAAATGTCATTAATTTAATTCAAAATACCTTTTGTTGTAATAAAAAGTTATCGTAAATTTTAAATGATGTTTTATAACAAATATGTCTTGTTAACAATTTTCTTCTCAGTTACTTATCCATACTATTATATGTATGCATATATAAACACATTGTCCCCATTTTTTCCTGTGCTTCTCACAAATCAAATATAATTTATGTACTAATCAAATATAACACTGGTCGACAAAATTTAACTTTTTTTTCTTTCACAAGAATTAAAATAACAGATTCTAAAAGTATTTTTCGTGCTGAATTCAAATATAATTACAGTTTTTCCCCATCGGGCAGGAGTTCTGTGTGATATTCATTTGAATTTTTTATAATATTCCAAAAAATCCGTTACTAGCTATCTAACTCAAAATTATAACTACTGATTCTAACTTACCTAGAAAGTGGTAGATAGTGATTTTCGGGTATATTTTGCATCTGGAACGTCTCTCATTTTAGTCCAACAGTAGTCAGCTAGCATATTGGAACTCCACTTGCCTTGGTACCTCTTCTCTATTGTAGAAATTTGCTGATGAAAACGCTCACCGTGTTAATCGCTGACAGCTCCAAGGTTTTCAGGGAAGAAGTCCAAGTGAGAGTCCAAGAAGTGAATTTTTAAGGACATGTTGCATCCCATAGCTTTATAAAAATGCAGAAGATCAGCCACTATGTCACGATAGTTTTCTGCTTTATGGTTTCCAAGAAAATCGCAACACAAACTTTTGAAAGACTGCCAGGCTGCTTTCTCCAGTGGATTTAACAGTCCCTCGAAATGTTCATCAGCCATTAATGATCGGATTTGTGGTCCTATAAAAACTCCTTCTTTCAATTTAGCATCACTGACTTTGGGGAATTTCGATTTCAAGTACAAGAATCCATCAGAAAGTTTATCCATAGCTTTGACGAAATTTTTCATAACTCCTAACTTAATATGCAATGGAGGTAAAAATATTTTTTCAGGCTTCACTAAAGGGACACATGCCACATTTTTCTGGCCAGGGATAAGAGATTCACGTTTTGGCCATGACTTTCTAACGTAGTGAGACTTCTTATCTCTGCTGTCCCACTCGCACAAAAAACAGCAAAATTTGGTGAATCCAAGTTGCAAACCATGCAATAAAGCAATGACCTTTAAATCACCACAGATATTCCATTCATATTTTCCATATTGTATTTTCTCTAAAACTAGTTTCATATTTTCATATGTCTCTTTCATATCAGTGGCATGCGCTACCGGTATTGATGGAAGTTTATTGCCAATATGTAGCAGCACAGCCTTTAAACTTACTTTAGAGGAGTCTATGAACAATCGCCACTCATCTGGCCGGTGTTGAAACCCAAGAGTTTCCATAACTGAACAAATATTATTACAAAACACAATACCATTTTCTTCAGAGAAGTATACTTTGAAAACACTATGGCGGCTACGATATCTACTAATTCTTACATCTTTTTGGAGTAGATTCCACCCTTTGAGCCTGGAAGCTAAAACTTCCGCTTGCTGTTTAGACAGATTTAAATCGTGAATCAAGTCACTAAGGTCTTGCTGATTGGGAAAGTATGGTTCTGATGAACAGCTACTGGCTTCATATGTAAGATCATTTTTATTTTCATCTGAATCATTTGAAGTTTCAGTCAGGTCAGAACCAGAGTTATCACTTAAGGTTGTATCTGCATATACTGGTACGGGGAACTCTTCACTGTGTAAGACAGGTCTCATTGCAGATTGCAAATTCGGATACTTAACTGTATATTTTGTTTTAGATGTGATTCCTTTAATATTTGTCAAACAAAAATAACAGTCAGTTAAATGATCCTTCGGTTCCCTCCAAATCATGGGAATTGCAAATGGCATATGATGTATACCATTTTTCCACCCAGTCAGCAGTCTAACACACGAAACACAGCATGTATTTGGGGCCCAGCTCTTATCAAAATCACCAACTTGACAGCCAAAGTAAAGTTTATAACACTTCTTTACAAGTGGGGTCAAATTTCGCGTCTGAGACTTGAAGGTCAGCTCACCACAAATATAGCAGAAATTATCTGCATGATTTACACAATTTCTTGGCATGATAAAGCATAAAAATACAACATGCACAACATACACAATACTCTTCTAAACAGAAAGGAAGGAAATATTTCACTACTCAACAATCTCACAGTCAGCTCAATACTGACACATCACAATGCCAAAGAGGTCTGAACATGTATAAACAACAATGAACCTGCACAGTCATGTTTTATTGCGCTTCAGCATGACATTGCAAATAATTTCAATAATACAGCTTGAGTAAAATAGCTACATATGAGGTAACAGTTCCTATGACAGGTCAAAGAAAACGCTAAAATCATATTTTGAAAAGTAGCTTTTACAGAAAAACTATGCCTGATGGGAAAATTCTGACTACATATCTGAATTCAGGATGGAAAATGCCATTAGATTCACTATTCAGATCTGTTGTGAAAAAAACCTTGTCGACCAGTGTAATTTGTGTCCGATAAATCCTTTTGTATCAGTGATTCATGATGATTTTTTTTTTCATTTTTCTTCAGGTCTTGTTTGTGCCGATGAAATCCCACAACCAAGGTTCAGGCCTCATTACATACCAAAAAATCAACCAGCCAAATCTTTAGAAGGTGAGTTCATATTCTCTTATCTAATTTTTTACAGCATAATATATTGTTTGTGTGTTCGAGTATGTTACATATGAACTCCACTTTTACCTGTACTTTAGCGAGCTAACTTACATTTGTTTCCTCAAAATATACCTCAAGAATATATACAGTATACACACACACACACTCACACATGTATATACACACGTATATACGTATATATTATCAATGTTTGATGTATCAATCGGACAGCCATAAAGTTAGAATGTAGATTTATGAGAAATTTATTTAAGTAAATAAAAATAATTCTAAATCTTAATAAATACTTATTTATTAATTTTATATTTGGGTTTGCTCAAATAAAACACAATTTTTATATGCAAAATCAATTTGAATGTAATACAAGTGGCATTGCCGCCCACTACCGGCATCTCCCACCATATTTATCCCACTCTATGTGTGGAGGTGCCAGAGAGAGCATCTCCAATTTGTTGTCCACTGCAACGGGGCATCCAAGAGACAGGAGCTCCCCAGTTATTACTACTGTAACAGTGGAAGCCTATGTGAAAGCATCTTCCGAGTTATTCTACTCTACGAGTGGCAGCCTGTGTGTAAGGATCTTCAAGTTATCAACTCTACGAATGGAAGCCGGGTTCTCAAGAGGAATTAGATTATATATTGACTCTGAGGTTTCACGATAATACATGTTAGTGTTTTATTTGAATCGTGCTGTAAAAATTGTGTTTATTTTTAAATTTGTTGTATTTATCCCAAATTAAAAATAATTGTCATTGAAACCACGGAGATTAAAATTTCATGTTCAATAAAATATGTAAATGTTGAGACCATGGAAAAAATTCCAACGAAAAGCCTCAAGTCTCCAAACTAAAACAGAAATTTAAATTATCCGCCCAATATTTCGCCTATTCAGGCATACTCAAGATAGAAAGAGAATAACAGCAAAACAAAATATGAATAATGCACCCAAGAAACATCCCATCTCCTCCTGACCACCATGTGAGGTGTTAAACTACATTGTTTACTGCAGCATTGGTCCCCGGGGATTGTCTTATGACGGCTCAAAAAAAATTGAAATAATAAAAATTAAGTTATAGTGTGATTGGAAAATAACAGATAGATTTGAATAGAAATAATTTATCAGTCGCTGAGGACTGATACCGCATAAGAGGAAAGTTCTACTATCGGTCCCCGGTGACCGATAACACACAGTAAAAGAAACCACTATTTTCATTACCGCAGTGAAGGTGTTAATAGTAGTGGAGCATATTTTTGTTTAATTTTGATATTTTTTTAAATGTTTTTTTTTCAAATTTTTTTGAGGTTTTTTTTTATATTTACATAAGGACCCGAAATTTCATTCTTATTTACCTACAAAAATATATCTCATATTTCAGGTAAGCATCCCGTGTCCCTTCTTGTAGAGTACTGCACAAGGAAACACTTAAATCCTCCTATGTTCACTGTACTGTACGAAGATGGACCAGCTCACAAGAAGAATTTTGTTTTCAAGGTAAATAACAAAAATTTTACATTTGCTAAAATTAAATTTTACTGTTTTAATGCAAAGTCAATATATAACTAAGGAAGTATCTTTCAAAAGTACTAACATGATACAAATTTAGATGAGGTAAAGTTTTCTTTACTACTTAAAAAGTGTGAATGGGAGGTGTTCGTTTTGGAAAGCAAATAAAAAAAAAAACCTGAAATCACCTAATTCAGTCCAAACATTGATTAAGAGGGGAGGTATTTCCTACTATTTTTTTTTTCTTTTTCAATAAATGATCTGCATATGATACAGAAAAATCTAGTTGTAGTATAGTCCTATATTCGACATTCACGAAATTCCCCTATTTTAAAATAAATATGTACCAGTATAATCATTTTCCTTTTATATATTTAAAACTGTTAAACACGTAGTGTCCTGTTTCCTTTTATTTGCAAACCATATCCAGAGAACTAATAAATTAATAATAATTGGTTTCCATTTTTTTTTTAAATTTTAATTCATGTGTTTTAACCATTAATGTTAAACTAGGATCTTATAATTCACAGTACTTCATAGAAAGTTGGTAATGGGGTAGGTCAGTGGTAGAGCACTGAGTTGCCATGCTAAAGTTCCCAGGTTCCATCTGTGGCAGATTATTTATTTAATCTGTTTACAGCCGGGGATGGCTCTTATAGGACCTGGAGACCCTCCTTGGATTCATTCAGCCTCTATAATATAGTGGTAGTAGTGGGTACTCTTAATAGGGGGAAAACCTAGTGGTTAAGTGTGATCTCTGACAAATCATCTCGCTATACAACCGATGTCCTATAATCAGTGTAGCGTGTCTACTCAAGACCCTTATTGTGTTGTTGTGGCAAACATTTCTTTTTTTTGTTTTGTTTTTCATAGAATGTTAATTTTAAGTAATATAATTGTGAGATATAAAAATATTTTCCTTATATAATTCCTTTAAATTTATTAAATCATTGTTAGGTAACAGTAAATGGGGTTGATTACCAACCACCCAACCCTAGTCCTAACAAGAAACAGGCCAAGAGTGAAGCGGCAATTCTTTGCCTCCGTGCGCTGGGGCTCCTACCCACGACATAGATTTAATAGGCTCATGAAAATTGTATATAATTTATATTCTTAGAAGAATTGTACATTAAGTTAAGATATTTATTGTACATTGTTTCTTTTTTTTTTTAATATCCACTTCGAATTAATAGAATTCAAATAAAAGTTTTTAATATATAAGATGTATTTATGTAATTTTTGTATTATAGAATAAAACTTATAATGTTATTACCCCATTGTTTGTGAAACAGTCAGAGAATGAATGTTTAGATAGAAATTTCCCAATTATAGTCGAATGACTAACTAGCATTGTTTATTGTGTAAATAAATAATTAACAAAGTGGAAGTGTACAAAATAATCTTTCTCCACTGTATTGTAAATAATTTATCCCTATGAATGCTGTCAGGATGTATGCATTCATTGTAAAATATAAAATCTTTGTACTGTATTGATTTCTTTTTTTCCTTTGCTAAAAATTCTCAAACTTATTAAAGCATTATTTTTTATTGGTTTAGTGTGACTGTAACATTTGAATATTTGTATAATAATTTGTAGTGATTCATTGTGTCAATAGTTTATTACTAATCAATTAATATTTGAAAAAAAAATAGTTTTATTATACAATAGTATTACTTTTGCTTTATTACAAGTAGAATAATTAATTTTGACTGAATCCAATTAATATTATTATATTATGTGTGCAATACATCCCATTTGAATATTCTATTATATTTATTCTTTTTTTTACTTACTTATTTTGTAATAGAGCTTAAGTAGTAATTCTTTTTTTTTTTTAAAGCTTATCTGCTTCCAGATATTATATTTTATTTTTTTTATTTAGTTGTTTTATTTGATGTTGACATTACGATTTACTGATATATATATATATATCATTTCAAATTGAATTATTTTTTTGTTTAGATGAGCTAAAGTGAATTTTTTTATTGTAGAATTTACAGAGATTGTCGTCCGTCTTGTTCGAAAAATTTCAATTGTGATGTATCCCTATTTATATATTAAACAACTACCAAATTGATATATGTTATTATTATTTTTATAACCTATATATCACAATTACTGCTGAAAGAAAGCTTGCTAAATAATTTATTTACTTCTAGTAGTGTTTACTTGTTTTTCTTTTTATAAAGCATTGAAATATTTTTTAAGAAGAATTAAATAATAAAACTAATGAAAAAACATTCTGCCTGATTAAAGTAATGCTGACTTGACTTTGAAATTCTTTAAATACCAACAATCAATAAAAGGTTCAGAAAATTAAATCAAGTTCTCCAATTATCACCAAACAAAAGGAAAGTTTTGTCGAAGTGAAAGAAGTTGGTGAGGGTAAGTAAAACAGAAGGAACCCCAGTCTTGAAGCAGCCATATGGACTGATAGGGTTGTATCCAAAGTCTGATGTATCAGAACAATATTAAGAAATAAATGTAAGCGGTGCAGTATTAATGTGACTTAAGGATGCAGTTGGAGTAAGCCAGAGTCTTTGCCAAATGATGCAATTTTCAACTATATTAAGTAAATAAATCAATTACAACCTTCTATGGTAGCTGAATATAAGAAACCAATTCAGAAATAAAACATTATTTATTTAAAAATGGGTACAATTATTATTTATATGTCTCTATATTTCTGTATATTTCTTTTATGACAGAAAATTTTCTATGCCAACCTTATTTCTGGATTTCTATACCTAAGTTTGTTGTGTGCTTTTTAAAGGTTTTTAACAGATCAAGTCGAAGCGTTTTAGTTTTTTTAAAAGCTGTCTTATGTAAAAATGTGATCAACACAGAACCTCTCTGGTATAAATCACAATTGCCCCTTAAAGTGCACATATGACTTTCTACTGTGCTTTTACTCAAAATTTCATGACTTGATTTGTCAACAGAAATCTATTATTTTCTTCATACCTTTTTCATTTTTGAATATTGTATCATTTACTCCAACTTGAGTTCTTGTTTGCTTTCATCTTTTAGAATTTTAAAAACCAAGTCTACGAGTTTTTTTAGTGTGCTCAATTCTACCATACTTAAGTTGTTCCGTTCAAACTCCTCTTGGGCCAAAACCAAAAAAACAAAGGCTTTTATTTTATTCCTATTTTATCAAGCCCTACAGTGTTGGTGCGAGCCTCTTGACGCTCACATCATAAACAATTGCGGAGTTGCATTAGAACCTGAAGAGGTACTAAGTCGCTGCCCACCTGCAGGTGTTATTATTGTTTGTTCATTTAACGTCAATTTTATGCTGTTATGGCTAATCATACGCCAGGTGTTATAGAATCTCTTCATCGATCCGACCACTTTGAATTGACCAGGTCTGTCACCTCAACATCCTTCTCACCCTGCCGATGAGAATCTACTTCGACCATAGATAAGGAAGTTTTTTTGTTTATAATATTTCAACTAGCAAACCTGATAAACACTTATTCAATTTATAATTGATAAGCATTTATTTATTTTGCAATTGATAAACATTTTATTTAATTGATGTAATTGAATAGGGTTAGATTTATTATCACAATTTTAAAGTATAAATTGTTATTTAGTTATTAGTTAGTTGTGTTCAATTTCATAACTTTCATCGAAAGAATCAACTATTTCGGGTTAGCTCAAACAGGTAGTTGCAAATTATTTTGAAAATTTTGTTCTATTTATTGAAATTTGGAACTTAACATTTTAATGTCCACTCACACAACAGATGTGTGATGGATGCTACCACCGATAGTTTTCGGCCTCTACCACCATCAAGGTAGTTGAATTGCCTCTGGGTGATGATTTATAAACACAAACAAGTTTTGATATCGAGCCTTTGATTTTAGAAAATTATTGTTTTATTGCCCGTTATTAATTAATTTTCTTAATTAACACTTATCCGTCTGGCTTGATACAGGACAAAAAAAAGAATATAATATAATGGAGTTATCAAATTTTAAAAAACGAAAAAGCTAATATACTCTTAACTATACTATTAATATAGCTAATATACTATTAACTCGTTTCGTTTATATGAACAACTGAATATTGATGGTATTTGGAAATAAAAATGTATATTCCAAGGGATTATCGTGTTTGTCTATACTAATATCTATATATTACATAACGAGAAAACGTATATATTTTATTTGTAAAATTTGACAAATACCGTTACAGATAATAAATTTGTTGTTATTTTTATAAATATGTTTTTAAAGTATTTATTTGCACATCTTGAATTATTACATGAATTTACATTTAAATTGTAGATTTAGTTCTAAAAGTTTTTTTTTAATAATTTATTTAATGAAATTTACAACTGTATTAAAATGATACAAGTAATTATAATGATTGTTACATATTAGGATAAAAGACAAGTAGAGAAACTACCCAGTGGCAGTACTCTAATAATAAGTTCAACTTAAAAGGTCACCAGGCCATCTTCTCTTCAGACCTGAGGATTATCAGGAATTGAAGAGGTTGCTAGGTTAAAACTAGTGGATTTGAGTGGAAATAAAGTTTGACATGAAAAGATTGATATCGGATTCGAACCAAATCAGCAACAAATGGGACATTTAGGTCATTATGGATTACTTTTTTCATTACAAAGTAAGGAGCATTGAGGATTTTGGGTTGTAAGAAATGAATACGAGAGGAATTCGATGGTTTAGCGGACCCCCAAATAAAAGTTTTTAAAATTTAATTATTCTAAAACACTTCCGGCCTCCTACTAAATTAGTCTCCGTAGACATGCGGAAAATAGAGTGTTAAAAAGATGCAAGAAATAAATTTTATACAAGTGAAAATTACCAAAAAATGAAAAAGTTATGTTATGTATAGCAGTGACTTAGAAATCCAATAGAACCAAAAAAATAAGTGTGTTTAGTTTAAAAAAATTATTGAATTCAATTATAACAAATTAATTCACATCTCGGAGGGGGCAACACTTTTTTTTTTTTTTTATGACAACTGACAGTCGTTGTGTAAGTTAGGCTTGTCATTAAATAATGATTAGGCTCAACTCAAAATAACTCTTGCAAGTTGTTTAAATTTATTATCAAAGTAATGGTTCTGTCCGTGAATCTCAAAGCGCACCACGTAAATTTTTACATCATAATCGAACATCTTTGCGGCAAATTCGATTAATTATGGTTCACTTTTACAGCAGGTATACTCTAAACGTTAAAACATTCAGTAGCTGCTGTGCATGTTCATATTGAGGAAGACTGTAGTCAATCAATTCGACGTCTTTCTCAGCTATTGAAGGTGAGTTCACCCACTTTATGGAAAATCTCATGTAAGGATCTTCCAAAGATGTAAGGTACATGCCGCACACCTTGCGATACAAATAATAAATGAAACATTTGATGAGCCAATAATTTCGTGAAGTGGCCACCAGGACCAGACTATTTTTCAATTTTCACGATTCAACCCCATTAGACTATTTTTTTACGTCTATTATTTATCTTCACGGATAAATCAGAGACGATTGAACACTTGGAACAGAACATTCGGCGAGTTATTGGCAAAATACATCCGCTAAAGCTACGAAAAGTTTGTGGAAATTGGACATTCAGACTGCGTCATTTACGAACCAGCCGCGACGACTACATGGCAGAAATTTTCAAATATAAATGGCGTAACATTATCTTTCCAATAAATCCAGTTTCATTGACATTAACAATGTTTATCTTGGTTTTTATTTATTTAAAGTTGTGAACCTCTAAAAAAAAACGCCTTATATAAACAAACTAATCTAAATACTCAGCATTCCTTTCTCAATAATCTTGATTTCTTTTTGTTTTATTCTTTTAAAATACTCAATTTTAAAATATAATGTGTTAGCCTCTTGATCATCAAATGCCATAGATACTTGAAATTTCGTGAACAAAGTTGTAGAAATAAATTTACAATATTCAGTAAGAAATAACTTAAATAACAAAAAGTATAACTTGTTTTATGTAATTTTTTTACTATAAAAATAATTTAGAACTTTTAATTTGAAGTAGATATTTTTAATTGAGTTTTTTTTAATTTTTACACAGGAAAAGAATATTTAAAAAAGCATTCCTATGCAAATAGGAAACTAGTAGTGTCTATTAAGACTAGTTTGTCTATATAAAGAGCCAATTGCACATGGGAGCTGGCTGGCACTGATTCAATTTGAGTGAATAGCCTTTGTAACACCCACCCTCAGTGCCATTCATAAATTCAAAGCCCATGTTTTGCCATAAAACTTTATTTTTTTTAATTATTGAGATGATTTTAGTATAAATTATTCATTGTATTGTATAAACAATTGTTAAATGTTTTGACTCAAATCATCAATGAAAAGAAGAAAACAAATCTCTTACCATGGATAAAATTTATGATATTCCTGATAATCCAAATTATGGAAACAGAATGAGATTGTTCTGCCGCACTGGTCATTATTTGACTATTCTTTCTGATGGAAAAGTTATAGGAATTAACGATAATGCTGGGGATTCAGCCGAATTTTGTAAGTTGAATGTTTTAAATCTGTTTGTATAGCATCTTCTGCAATCTCTTTCACTTATTCAATTATTTTTGTTTAATTTTTTTTCCAGAAATTTTGGAATTCACCTCTGGTGATGATGTGGGCGAAGTGAGGATCCGTGGTGTTGAATCAAACTTATATTTGTCTATGGATGAGGAAGGAAACTTGTATGGGGAGGTATTTTTTATTATTTTGATTGTTGTTGTTTCTTTGTATGTTCTAAGTAAAAATAAAATTACAAAGATTAACCTTTAAATAAATTCTTGATTTGATTTAATTTCTATTTTTTTTAATATGTTTTCTTGAAGAATTTTTTTTTAATAAGCAAGTTTTTTTAATAAAGTGTACAGTAATGTGTATGTTTGAAAAAAGTAAATTGACCTTATATGAGATAAAGGTGCAAGGAAAAAAAAATTAATATATTTACTAAGTTATCAGAGCCTCAATTATTTTTCTTTTTAAAAAAATAAAATTTATTAACAATTCTTTTATTAGTTCACATTTGTGAATTCACGATTATTATAAGACTTCTTTAATGCAATACGTAGAAAAATTTTATCATAAACAATATTATCTTTAACTACAGATTTGGAAAATATTATTTTGACCATCAGTTCGATTGTTAACTTCTCTTCTGATATCCTTATAAAAGGTCAAATTTAATATTAGATTGTTTGTAAACATAATAAATTTAAAAAATCAGTCATTACCTCCTAAATAAGTAACTTGATTTGAATGCATTTTTTTCTAGGATATATTTATTTATTTCTAAAATTATAGTATAAAAACTAAGTATTTTTTTTCTCTTTATATGACCTTTAATTAAAATTGTATTTTAATAATATTTTCTAATAATTTGCAAAAATATTATATCTACAGGAAGACCCTCGAGAGGAGGCTACTGTTTTTATAGAAACACCTCTTTGTTCCTACAACACATACCTTTCTAAAAAGCTTAAAGAAAAAAATTGGTATGTAGGCATAAAAAAGAATGGTATACCAAAGCCAGCAGTTCGTACAGCTTTGGGGCAGAAAACAATCCAATTTCTTCCTTTTAGAGTAGAGTAACATAAATAACTTTGATTATAGAATGGGTTATTGTTGATAAATTGCATTTAACATTTATATTAAAATATTTAATTCATTTAAATTATATATTACTAGCCACCCACCCCAGCTTTGCTCGGTTAATAAGGCATATTATGTCTATATAATTTGTCTGTGTAATGTAGTTTTTTTTTATCACATACCGGCCACTAGGAACCACGCGAATTGGTTAGGCTTCTTTGGGAATCTTGATTTTGTTTCTTCCCATCTCAGCTAATGTACTTTATTATATAGAAATTATAAAAATAAAAACAAAACCAAATATTTCTTTATTTAGGAATTTATTACCTTGCACGTTAGATAATTGCACGGGATTAAGCAGCGTCTTTGGTGAACCCATCGATATTCCAACCCATTTACACAAAACCTCAACAAAGTATATTCCTAAACCTTCCTGATGAATCACTCTATCTATTGGTGAAAACCGCATGAAAATCCGTGCAGTAGTTATTGAGTTTACCGCAAACAAACATAGCTGAGGACTTTGTTTTATAATATGTATAGATAGTTTTAAAGTATTAAAAAGTATTGTATTTCTGTTAAATGCTAGTCCTTTAGTAAGATCATTTTTATTGTGTAACAAATTTCTTTAACTTTTAGAAAAGTTATTGACAACATTTTAATTAGTTGTAGTTTTAAAATTTCAAATGTTCTATAATCTATCGGAAAAAGATCCAATTCTACATTTTACCTTGTTCTTTATCAAGCAATTCCAAAATCTTTGCCTTTGTGTAAGATACATGATTGAACAGTTTCATTCATAAGTAAGCCATTAGTATATTACTATAATATGATATTTTATCTACATTTTATTATCTACATATTAATTATATATATATATATATATATATATATATATATATATATATATATATATATTATATATATATTATATTATATTATTTTTCCCTATATAGTTATAATATGTAAATATGATATCCATTATCATTAATTATATATAATTAATATTATTACTACATTTTAAATTCGAATTCTTTAATGCATAGCGCGCATTCCCAAAAATATGTTATTATATTAATATTATTTAAGCAGCAGTTAAATTAAAAATAGGACAGCCTGAAAATGGTCCCTCTCTATTAGTAAAAGCCAAGGCAAAGGCAAAGCCAAAAATGTAAACTCCCGCATACAGCGGTAAGAACACAATTGCCTTATAATACCCCTGGGTAAAAGAAGGCCTTAGCTATAAGTATTAGATTTAAGTAACTTAGTCTTAGTTTCTTAGATTTAGTCTGTACATGTATTATAGTTGTAAATAAACAGGAGGGTAAGAAAAAAAAAAAGTAGGACTTGATTTCTTTTATCTTTTTTGGTACCATCATACAATTCCAAAATCTTTGTATTTTGATAATATATATAATTGAAGCGTTTCTGTCATAAGTAAGCCCTAATTATATCATTATAATATGATATTTTAATAATTAGTATATGAAGGTATATATTTATTAAATATATGATATTATAGATATTATTACAAATATATTTTAAATTAAAATTGTGATATCAAATCCAATTTTTTATTCATAGCATATACATCCAAATATATTTTCTTATATCAATATTATTTAAGCAGCATTTAACGTAAATTTAAAATATGTCTTAATTTATTTACATTTTATCCTGTTCAGTATCATGATGCAAGTCCAAAATCTTTTTCTTTGTAGAAGAGATTAATTGAATCGTTTTTTTTTTTTTCATAAAATAACCCATACTTACATTATTGTTATATGACATATTAATAGTTATAATATATGTATGAATATAAGATGTAATTATGATGTAAATGTTACAACTATATTTTAAATTCAAATTGTGATATCAAATATAATTGTTAAATTCATAGCACATATTTCCAAAAAGTATTTTATTATATTAACATTATTTGAGCATCATTTAAATTTAAGATAGGATATCATTTTTTAAAGAATTGTTTTCTTTATTTTGGAAGCCGACGACTCAATAGAAATCTATTTTAGTTAAATCTACCATCATGGCTAAAAGAAAGAAATCTTGTCAGAAGACTTTTAAATAATGAACTATTACAGTTTAGGCAGATGTATGGTTTTATTTAACTATTAGAAGAAAAATGGAACAAAAAATATACCTAAAGAGTATATTTTTTTTTATTGTAACACTCTTGTTATTTATTAGTTTGATTTTTTTTTCTCTCTTTATATTTCCATCCACACCTGTCAAATACAAGTAATTGACAATCAGCAGATTGGCTGACTGAAGAAAAAAAATTCAAAATGACATGGAAGGCATGACGAAGAACAGTACCCAGCGGTACCTCTCCATTGGCATTGGCTTTCTTTAATTTCCTACTGTAATAGATCCCTCATCCACGTCCTTTTTAGTCTCCTCCTAGTGTTCTCAGGCATGAGAGTAGTGGCCATTTGTTGTATCAATGGGTTTGGGTGTCCGTATAGTTTTGTTGAAAGCATTTGTAGTACGTTCGTATGTGTTCGTCAACCGTTTTTATTTTTAAGTCAGTATGCAGAGTTTTGTTATTGACGTACCATGGTGCATTAGTGATAAGTCTAAGTACTTTTGAAAAGTTTGTAGTCGTTTTCTGTGAGTCTGTTTAGTGATGCCGTAGACTTGTAAAGCATATGTCCAAACTGGTTTTAGTAAGTAAGTGTACGTATTTAATTTCTGTCTTAAATCTAATTTGGAGTTTTTAAATTAGTTTGATTTTAAAAATAATTTAATTTATAATTTAATAAAGCAACAATTATTTTTACTTCGAAGAAATTTTCAATAAATAAATTAGAAAAAGTGTTTTTTTTTTCTTCCCATTTCTACATATTTCATGTTTTTTATTTCATGAAAATTAAAATAAAATTATTAAACTACTTATACGCCCAAAAAGAGCTAATGAATAATCATTTATTATACTCCTCTTCATTTATAAATTAATTTGAGGAAAACTTTTTGAATATTCAACTTTGTATTTTATATTTTTTATTGTGTCTGCAGTATTTATAATGTGAAAAAAAAACCGACTTAAGACCTTTGCACTTGAGTGCATATGAATATTTACAATATGAACTTATTCTTTACTGACCACTCCCCTGACCAATTTCTTGATTTGAATATTCTTGAAAGTTGAGGCTTGGAGGAAGAGGAAAGAAAGTGTAAAAAGTTATATAGTTGTGATTTTTTTAATTTGTTTTATATATTGAGTTCATAATGAACCTAAAAATGCTCACTGAGATTTTTTTGGCCATAGATTTTTGAGGAAAACGTATAGAATAAAACTTGTAGAGGATTACAGCTTTAACACTTAACTCTTAAGTACTGACATAGTTTTTCTTTAAGTTAGTACTGACACCTGGTCCTATGAACCACCTTATTTAAAAATGTATTAATATAAATAAAATAATATATATATAATAATTTTATTTTTTGTTATTACTTACTTGAACCTTCTTCCATTGCCCACTATCAATGAATATATGATATTTTATCGAAGTCCAATTAACAAAAAGCAAATATAACAGGAAATAGTAAAAATTAAAAGCTACATTTATATTGAATGATAATTGTTGACCTTGATAATATATGTGGATGTATTTTAACAAATTACAAAAAAAAATTAATGAAATTAAAAATATTGAAATTGTAACCACCTTAAGCAATTGACCCTCTAGGAGCACTTCAAGCATATGGGTTTGTTGTATTTGTCACAAAGGAAAGATGTTTTCTTCATTTTTTTTTTTTTTTTGGAATATTTAACATAGCTTTTGCTTGTTTCTTGGAGGTTTTCCAACATCTTCAACAAAAGGAGTGATTTATTGTATGCCTTATAAATTCATTAGGTGAGTTTAGATTCTGTTTCGCTATTTATTCGTTCTTGTAATTTTAAGAATATTGTGTGATGAAACTCGAACTCGCTTACCAGGTTCTGTTTTAGACAATTTGAATCATTTCTTCTAATAAAAATAGCCACTATCATTTTGAATCATTTCCACTTCTTTCAGTGCCTTGCAGCTCTGACACTATATTGTGATCACTTTCAATTTGGGCTCCCTCATTGAGAGCTGATTAGAAAATATCAGCTTCTTCTTTCCCTGAATCATCTAATAAGAGGCGAATTTTATCATATACTCTCTGATCATCATTCCAAACAACTATTTTTGATGTGCTAGGTGCTAACATTAAATAAGAGCTTACCTTAAAAAAATCTACAAATACTGAGCTGAGGCATGATTTGTGGGACCAGTTCTTGTTTATATTTTGTTAACAAACTTTATAACTAGCCTTCCACTTTCACATTTAATAAGGTGCTGGCAGATAGGAAGCTGAGTCATACAAGAATTTCCCGTAATCCTTAGGTTAGGCAATTCCAGAAAATGGCTACCATAAGATTCCAAGGACCATGCCTCAGTACTTGAGGGTTAAAGTGGTTCAAAGTGACTCCATGCTCTTATCACTTACCATTATTGTGGATGAAATACCACGTGCCAGCTCTAGATGGTTGACTAAGTTTAAAGTGCAAATAAAATGTATTATATTTGAGTGTAAAATAGTTAACTGGATAATTCTAATGATGGATTGAATTAAATAAGTTCTAATAATAATAAAATAAGTTCTGCTTATGTTGTGTCATTGACTGCACCCCCTGACCAATGCAATCCACCATAAAGTATATAGGATTTCTTTTTCACCAGATTGTATTTTAACAGAAAGTTATTTTCAAGCATCAATCGTCTATTAAATGAGGAAAATTTATAGTATTACAACATAAAAATAAGAACAAAAATAGGTATATTTAAATTATAATTTTAGTATAATTGGTATACCAGTTATTTTTGAATTATCATTATCATAGAGTATTAAGCCATTATATATATAATTGTTGGTGTTTTAATTGTACTTCTTATATCATGAAGCAAAAAGGTCACCCATTCAGTTATTTAAAGTAACAAATATTATTTTACATAAAATAGAAAAGCTTAAAGGATTTATATGAGTTATTAAGACATTAGATGAAAATGATGAATTAGTAGCATATCTTAATAATGGTTATTTTCTTGGCAATCAGCCAAACAGCTACTGACAATCATAGTAGAGAGCTGTGTCACTCTACTCACTGTATCAGAAGTAAAAATAGTCCATCAATTAGCTTCAAGTGGCTAATGGAACCTTTTCGAGGCAAACATACATTTGAAGGGTCCAGACATCAAATCTAAATTTGTTTTTTAACTGCAGATTAAACCATACTATTAAACCCAAAAGCATGTTGATTTATTTTTTTTGTTTCAAGGAATAAAATATTACCAAAAATAAAAATCAATTTGCAAAAAGAAACACAAATGTCATTGAAAAACTGTATTTGATTCAGATGGGTAAGCTTTTGGTCCAAATTCACAAAACATATATACAAAAAATAATAAAATTATTGGTTATTAAGTTACAAACCTTACACTCATTGATCTCACTGATCTCAGTGATATTTGACAACGTTCAAGCTTGAATAGTGTTCATCACAAAAAAATTGCAGGCAGTTTTAATCTCACATGTTATAATTACTTGTAGCATGACATTTTTGGCAGAAGAAAATAATAATAATTAACTGGGATAAATCTGAAACAAAATAAACAATTACACATAAAAATAAATTTTAAGCTGGAGATCTTTGAAATTATTTTAGAAATAGTAAAATAAAGAAGTGTAATTAATCCTCACTTAGGTTCGAAAGGGGTCTATTGATAAGGGATCTGTTAAATATGACTCTTTTTTTTTTAGATCAATATCACCACTCATTCATCAATTCAGTCAGTTTTCAAGAATAAAAGCTCTTATCAATGGTCAGAAATCACCGAATTAGGCAAAAACTAATTTCACAAAGTTTATGGATATTTGCTTGTAAAAGACAAGTTTTGAGAATTTAAAAATAACATTTTTAGGTAATATCCTGAGCAGTAGAGGAAAAAACATACTGCTTGTAAATGTCTAAAGAGATAGAAGTAGAGCAAACTGACTTAAATTCCGTTTTACAGAGTTATTGAATGTGAAATTAATAGTACTTGCTAAAACTGGGTTATTAAGACAGTACAGCCTACAAAACAGTGAGTTTTTCAATATCAAAAGAAAATTTAAAAAACGATATTCGTTATATTTTAATGTATTTAAACAAAGTGGAAGATTGTACAATATTATTATTCTCCACTATAATGTAAATAATTTATCTCTTTAAATGCTGTCAGGATGTATGGATTTTATATTTTATTTAAAATATAAAATCTTTGTACTCCATTGATTTGTTCTTTTTATTTTGTTAAAAATTATCTAACTTTTTGGCTTTTTTTGTTTTTCAGTGTCACTACTCTCATGCCAGAGAACACTAGGGGGAGATTAAAAAGAACGTGGATGACAGATCTATTACCATAGGAAATTAAATCAAGCCACAGGATAGATTCCCCTAGGTACTGTTCTTCTTCATGCCTTTCATGTCATTCTGTATTATACTGTCAGCCAATCTGCTGATTGTTAATTATTTGTATTTCACAGGTGTGGATGAAAATATAAATAGAAAAAAAAAGTGTCACTGTAACATTTGAGTATTGGAATTATCATCTGTTGTGATTAATAATGTCAATAATTTTACAAATCAATTCATTTTTAACTTAATATTTGAAAAAAGTAATTTTATTTTTATTTTTTGTATAGTAGTGTTACTTTTGAGAATAATTAATTTTTGACTGAATCCATTTTAGTATTACTTTATTACATAAAGTATTACTTTATTACATGTATAATATATGCCATTTGAGTATCATATTTTATTTATTACTCTTTTTTTACCTATTAATTTTGCGATTGAGTATAATTTATTATTATTATTTTAAAAGATTCCTTAAGTTGTCATTTTTCATGGAGTAAAGAATAACTTGAGTGACTATAAAATTGTAAATCCTTTTAATTTAAAAAATAAAGTTTAAAAGAGGTTGGAATTTATATTTACTGATCAACCATCGTTTGCTCATAAAGAATTGAAGACCTAGTTAGTATAAAATACCATTACAAAATGATGAATCTAATTAGAATTAATCATATTTTAGACTATATCATTAAATTGTAAAATTCTAAAACTGCTAAAATTTAGGACAGGAGTATTTAAAATATTTTTGGAGAAAAATGGCTACTTTTAGAAGATATCACATAAAATGGCCATCAACCAAGTTCAATAATTCCAATATTACTGGTTTTACATTAATCATTAATCTATTGGATAAGACGACTTTATTAGTTTTTGTTGTTTATAATATTTTCGAATTTATTAAAGATTTAATAGTTAAATTTTGAAGAATATATAAATATGTAATTACATACATTTTTTAGAAATTTGTTTTATTGAAATTCGGTACTAAAAAAGCTGCAAGAAATAAATGTTATACAAGCGATAAATCCCAAAACATGACAATGGTATGTGATTGATAGCAGTGACTTAGTAGATCAATAGAACTACATATATTAATTGTGAAACAGTGTAGTTGAAAAAATATTAAATTAAATTTTAACAAATTAAAACTGAAATATGTTAAAACAAACAATGATTTATGAATTAAATAAATATAATATTTCTTTATGTTATAAACAAAAGATAATTTGTTTAATTCATTTATATATTTATTTAACTGGTTAATAAATACTTTGTATGGAAGATAACCATTAATTTTCTCATTTATTATTTTTTCTAACTTTCAGTATTCAATAAGAAATAACTTAAATAACAAAAAGTATAACTTGTTTTATGTAATTTTTTTATTATAAAAATAATTTTGAATTTGAAGTAGATATTTTTAATTGAGTTTTTTTTTTTAATTTTTACATAAGAAAATATTCCTATGCAAATAAGAGACAAGTTCTGTCTTTTGGGACTACTTTGTCTATATAAAGAGCAAATTGCACATGGGAGCTGGCTGGCACTGATTCAATTTGAGTGAACAGCCTTTGGAACACCCACACTCAGTGTCATTCATAAATTCAAAGCAGATGTTTTCCTAAAAACGTTTTTTCTTATGTTTTATCTGTTACCATTTGATTATTTAAAATTTTATGAAAAGGACACTTCAGTAAAGTTTTATCTAATCATCTAATGTTAAATATTTTGTTATCTAGAATTTCCTACTATAGTTTAAAATTATTCTACCACAATTATTCTACTATTATCTATTTAATAAAAGTCACTAAAAATATTAAGCAATCATTTTATTTATCACATTGTTGAATATCATAGGACTGTTATAACTTACCTGTACAGCTAAATATTTAATCAACATTTATAGCAAACTAAATAGTAAGAAGTCGAATTGACTGGATGATTGGTTTTGCAGAGAAATGCTGAGATTCACCGGCATCTGGAAATGGTATTTTTAAACTTAAGGATTTTTGAGAGTTATGCTTCTATTTTCAGCCACAAATGTTTTGACTGGTTTAGTGGGCTCTAAAACTGATTGGAGAACAGACTTTACCATTATAGTTTGCATGTTTTCCCAGTAAAATGGTTCTTAATATTGCTGTTTTTAAAAATTATTGAGATGAACTTAGTTTACTAGAATTCATCATATTATATAAACCATAGTAATATGTTTTAACTCATATCATCAATGAAATGGAAAAATAATCTCTTAACATGGATGAAATGGATGATATTAATTATGGTAATCCACATTATGGATATAGAATGAGATTGTACTGCCGCACTGGTCATCATTTGACTATTCTCCCTGATGAAAAAATTCTAGGAATTAATGATGATGCGGGGGATTTAGCTGAATTTGGTAAGTTGAATGTTTTGAACCTGTTTGTGTAGCATTTTATGTAATCTTTTATAACTAATCATACTTTTTTTATTTAATTTTTCCAGAAATTTTGGAATTCACCTCAGGTGATAATGTTGGTGAAGTCAGGATTCGTGGTGTTTATTCAAACTTATATTTGTCTATGAATGAGGAAGGAAACTTGTATGGGGAGGTATTTTTTATTATTTTGATTGGTGTTGTCTCTTTGTATATCCTAAATAAAAATAAAATTATGGAGATTAACCTTTAGATTACTTCTTGATTTGATTTAACTTTTTTTTTGTCGTTAAAAGTTTTTTGCGTGTTTTCATAAAAAAATAGTGTTTTCTTATTAATATGCAATTTTTTTAAGAAGCTTTAATGTTATACAGTTATGGATATCCTTGAAGATTGTAAATTAACCTTTTATGAGATAATGCAAGAAAAAAAATTAATAAATTATACCAGGTCATTACAGCCTTAATTATTTTTTAAAATTAAAGTTGATTAATAATTCATTTATTAGCTTAAAAATATGACAATGAATTCACATGGTGCTGTTTGTAATTGTTTTAAGACTTGTTAAATGCAAGAACTGGAAAAATGTTCATAAAGAAAATTATGTCCAACTACAGATTTGGGAAGTATATTTTTGTCAAAATCCAAAATGTTTATAAAAATTTTTTACATACTCTTCTGATATCCTTATATGATATCAGATTAAATATTGGATATAAAAATTGTTTGTAAATATAGTAATTTTAAAATATCAGTTATTATGGGCTAAATAAATAACTTGATTTGAATGATTTTTTTTACGATATAATTATTTATTTCTAAAAATAGAGCATAAAAACTAAGTATTTTTCTCTTTTCATAAAAATTTGTCGCTTTAATTAAAATTGTATTTGATAATATTTTCTAATAATTTATTAAAATGCTATATCTACAGGAAGACCCTCGAGAGGAGGCAACTGTTTTCATAGAAACACCTCTTCGTTCCTACAACACATACCTTTCTAAAAAGTATAAAGAAAAATATTGGTATGTAGGCATAAAAAAGAATGGTAAACCAAAGCCAGGAGTTCGTACAGCTTGGGGTCAGAAAGCAATCCAATTTCTTCCTATTAGAGTAGAATAACATTAAGTAACTTTTAATAAAGAATGGGTTATTGTTGATCACCTGCATTTTAACATTTATATTAAAATATTTAATTTATTTAAATTATATATTATAGTTTTAAAATATTAAAAAGTATTATATTTCTATTAAATGCTAGTCCTTTAGAAACATCATTTTTATTGTGTAACAAATTTCTATAACTTTTAGAAAAGATCAATTTATTTATAAGTTAATTGTTATTGTTAATTATTGATGATTTTGGTGACTCTGCAGGGATGAAATATTTCCTAGCAACCATGCTTAACTCATGAATGTGAACTTTTATTAAAAACCTAAAAGACCTTAAAAACCTTACTTTAAATATTAATAATTTCAAGAGTTTTCAACTTATATCCGTACCCTAGATTTTTTATTACGGTTCGCAAATATGCTTCTGTTTATAACGTAATAAAACAAAGGTATACAATTATTTTTGTTAAAAATGCAATTTTTCACATTCACTATTGAAACATGGGAGCAAAAATTAGTAATCAGTTATAGTTTTAAAATTTCTATGAAATGCTTATTTTTCAATTATCCTTACAAAATGTTTTTTCAATACTATTTTAATTATTTAATCATAAAATCATTGATAAAAATGATAAAAATATAAGTTACAACAGTAACTGAAAAAAAACACTTCTATTTCTTATTTCCTTGATGAGAATGACTCATTTTTTTCTTCCGATGGAAAGAAGACATAATAGTTCTTTCTTTTTTTCAAAGCACATTAAATATTTTAAAAAATCACTTATAATACATCTATCATATAGTAGTACTCTTTACCTTTGGATAAGGAAAAATGCATATGTATATGTCTGTATATACAAGTTGGGACATAGTGTCTTATAACTCAGAGCTTAAGTTATAAAATTCTACTTAATTACTTTACTTTAAATAGTCTGTAATCTAAAATGATTCATTTACACATTTTATCTTGGTCAGCATCATTATGCAAGTTCAAAATATCAGTTCAATATATATAGCACTGGCCGACAAAAAAATATTTTTTTTTAGTTATATAAAGCTAAATAGCATAAGCTAGTAGAACGAACCTCTCTTAATTCCGAAAATGACCAGCAGGAAGTCGTAACACATAAGCAATCCTTGTTACTTGTTTGCTAGCAAAAGACGGGAACCAAGAAGTTCTGATTGTTCCTTTGACAACCTCAAATCATGTAATTCATTTTGAAGAATCAAATGTGGCCCACCAGTACTGGAACCTGGAACAAATATGGGGTCGGTGCACTCTTCTTCTGAGCTGGTTGATGATGTGGCATCGTTGCCACTATCTTCTAAAACAATATCTTGCCAATCTAAAGGCACAGTCGGTAATTCTGTAAATCTGCATTGTGAGGAACAGGTCTTATGGCAGAAGGTACATTCGGGTATTCTTTTTTTTGCTTTGCTTTTTTGGAATAACCCTCAGTCTTTGTCATACAGAAATAGCAATCATTAAGATGATTGGTGGGTTCTCGCCAAATCATTGGAACCGCAAAATGCATACCTTTTCTCTTCCCTTGCATCCACTGCACCAGGAACACACTACAGCTTACACAGCACACATGGCTCATCTTGATCTCTGATTGGAATACCAAAATATAGTAAATAGGCTTTTTTTACATTTTTTAATTTTTTTATAAAATGGCCTTGCTTGTGACTTAACAAGAAATTCTCCACAAATATAACAGAACTTGTCAGGAGAAGGTCTGCAACTGTGGCACGTTTTACATTGACATTTTCATTGCACTGAGTTAACTAAATAATTGGAAAACCTTTATTAACTCACAGGCAAACTCAAACAAAAACTAAATAAGACTCTTTCTCTCTAAACTAAATATGACCTGCTCTTTTGAAGTGAGCGACCACTCATAAAATTTATTATATTTTTATGGCAAGACATCTGGCCGCTTTTCACAATTTAGTTTCAAAGAAAAAACCCTTTGTCGGGATTTTTTGTTAGTAGGTTCTGTGCCACGTTATCTCTCGGAGCCATAAACATGCCGAATCCTTATACCTGCCGGTAAGGGAAGGGATTGTGCGTATTGCCAAATGGTATGTGTTCAGACTTTTGGGATATTTTTTCTATTATTAGGAAGGTATTACCATTTTAAAAATAATAGGCTGAAAAGTGTTACAAAAATGGTGTCGGCCAGTGTAATTGAAGCGTTTTTATCATAACTAAGCTCTTATCGTATGTATGATAATAATATATGATTATGATATAAATATTATTACAGCTATATTTTAAATTAAAATTTGGTATCAAATCTAATTTTTTAATTCATACTATATATTTCAAAAAATATATTTAAATTTAAAATAGGACATGATTTTTAAAAGAATTGTATTATTAATTTTGGAAACCAATAACTCAATAGAAATATATTTTAGTATTTTTTAGCAATGTTAAAATATATTTAAATGTCTACTAACATGGCTAAAAAGAAAACAATCTTGTCAGAAGACTTTTAAATAATGAACTATTACTGTTTAGGCAGATGTACGGTTTTATATAACTATTAGAAGAACAATGGTACAAAAATTATACCAAAACAGTATTTTTTTTATTGTATGCACTCCTGTTTTTATTAGTTTGATTTTAAAGATAATCTAATTTTTAAAAAATATTTTATTACCTAAAGCAACAACTATTTTTATAAAAAAGAGATTTTCAATAAATAAATTAGAAAAGGAGATTTTGTTTCTTCCCATTTTTTAAATGTTTCTTGTTTTTATTTCATGAAAATTGCTTAAAAATGAAATTATTAAACCAATTATATACTCAAGAAGAGCTAATGTATAATCATGCTTTATACTCATTTTTATCTATTAATTATTTTTTGAATATTCAAATTTGTATATATTATAATTATTTTTATGTGTCTACTGTATTTATAATGCATATAAAAACCGACTTAAGTCATATGCATTAGAGTACGTATGAATATTTACAATTTTATTCTTCATTGATCACTCGCCTGACCAATTTCTTAATATGAATATTCTAGTAAGTAAGGCTTGGAGGAAGAGAAGAGGAAATTAGAACAAAAATATTTTGGGTTCATAATTAAAAACTTCATGAAGTACTCTTAACTGATAGCAGGCGACTATCAGTATGGTTTTAGGCCTCCATAGTTTATTTATTCATTTCAAATAGGCATATTACAGCGTTGATAGAGAGCAACTACCTCAGATTTAGGAATTCCCCGGAAGCTTACTAGACTTACAAATATAACCATGCATGATACCAGGATGAAAATAAAAATGCAAAGGATGCTATAAGAAGAATTTTCAGTAACCAGTGGCCTGAGGCAGGGAGACTCATTATCACCTGTCCTTTTCAATTTAGCCTTGGAAAAAGCTGCTAGGGCAGTACAAACTAACCTGCGACTATTTATAGTCGACTCACACAACACTCCCAACAGCCAGCAACTGGAACACTACAATCTGCAGATGCAATGTTGAAAGGACAGGCACTTAAAAGTAGTGATGGGCTTAACAGTGAAATCTTAATAACTGGTTATGGCATAACTGCTACCATGTAATAACGTGCTCTAGTAACAAGTTATTTAAGTAGTTTTATTTCATTACGTTTTATTTTATTGTAGAAAATAATATATCTAATAAATAAATTTATGTGAGAATGGAAACATAGCTCATAATGGCTCATTCCAAAAAAAAAAATCATGTGATGTTATAAAATATAAAATTGCTTCTTTGTTATCTTCATAGATTTTATTGCACTACCTTATGTTCATTATAAGTATTTCATTCTTTCCATTTTATTTCTAATACAAATAAATTCTTTGTTTACTTGTGTAAACTTTATTGACTTCACCTTCTACGTTATCCTTAAAAGTTATTGAACTACGTTATTCCATTATTCTGCTATTTGTTGGGAATATAGAAGGATTTCATTCGCAATTAATGATTGAAAAATTAACAAAAAATTAAACTTTGCTAATTAGCACAAAAATATGGAAAACATATAAATTAAATATGTTTTTAAACCATACAACTGCCTTAGATGGTATCCAAGTGACTCTATTTACATTATGCTACTATTTTACTAATATGAAATATAAAATATATATGGAACTATTCCATGGAGTTATGGAAAAACATTGACAATGCTAATAGGCACCATAGATTTACTTAAGATGATGACTAGTTATTATAGTATGAACACTATAACAAACTTTATTAAATATATAATATATAACAAGCTTATTAAATATATAACAAACTTTATTCTGTATAAATGTTTTAGATTGATTTCATTTTAAGTTCTTAATAAACGGAAGTAACATCAAGCCTGTGCATTCATTGCTCTATGCAGTCTTATTCTGTGTCCAGAGAATCTTGGTAGAATTTTTATCTTTCATTTGAAGTGAATATATTTAGATTACAGTGCCTCTTATGCTATCTTCTACTATTTACGACTATTTAAGTGTAAGCAATCAAAGCTCTAGGTGTTAAATCATTGTTTATAATTCCATAATATAAACAAATAAATTCATTTACTTATTTATTTATCACCAAAAGCTAATCACGAGAAACCTAACCGAGGATGAAATATGTTCAAAGTATTCATTTTCAATATAGATTTATTAGATTAAAGTCCTCCCTGCAATGAAAATTATTTGTGATGATTCAATTCAAACATTTTTCTAATGTTTTTCTCCCTTTAATTAAACTTTTTTTTATTTAGTGTTAGTTGATTGTCCAAGATTTCGATACATACTGGTATTATAATCCATTTTCTGAAGAAAATAAAACTTTTATATCTTGTTTTCCTAATTTCATAAACCTTAATAACAAATTACCTAGAGATATAAATTCTTTTAAAAAAACAGAGTTAGTCTAGTATATTTTTTCATATTGTGCTACATTAGATATATATATATTCCTGTTAACATCAAACAAATTTATGCATTATTGATTAATATTAAAGATTTTATATTTTGTGTTTCTGTTTTTTATTTAGTTTATTAAATTTTTGGATGTTCATGATGACCTTCATAATACACATATTTCTTGTTTTTAATTTGGAGAAACTATTTTAATTTTTTTCATTTTAGTTAAATTATTTATGTTGTTATTAATAATAATTTGTAGTAATTGTTCAGCCTTTTTGTATTTAATTATCTAATAAAAGCTTATTATTATATTAGTATTTTTTAAGGCCAGATAGTTTATTTGGTTGACTAAAAGAGTACTTATTAATCATAAACAAAACAAATATCTTGTAAAAGAAAAGAACTTTTTTCCTTTTATTTTAATTTTCATCTTTTGTAAATATAGTAATATAAATATTTATTTTTTATATTCTTATTATTTGTTTATTATTATGTTTTTATTATTGTTTAAATTAAATAGAATAACTTAATTTTATTTATAAATTTTAGAAAGAAAAAAAGACAAGCCGACGGTGGATTCGATCGGCTATTGTTTATTTCGTCGATGTAATCCAGACAGTGTTGGCCCGAAGGAGTGCATATTATAAACAATAGTGTAGTTCTTTGGTGGACTTCAACTAGACTAATTCGCTGCCCCTCTGCAGTTGGGAATTAGTTCAAGTTCAAGTCCAAGCACAGTATTGGTCGGACAGTCAAAGTCTTGCCGTCGGTTCTGCCACAGCGAATCGACCGGACAATTTTATTTTGCAATTCTCGCTCGCCCTGTTATTGGACTCTACCTCTCGCCCTGCGGAGAAAAATAAAAGGTACTTTTCCAATCTAAAGCCCGCCTACCCCAGCACGCTCCTCTGGCACTTACCTCAACTATTTGGCAGCTGTCAGGTTATGATGCCTGAAATATATTTGAAATAGTAAAGAGACAACAGGATTCTTAGGAAATGAAATAGGAGATGATATACAGCTAAAATATTATTTTTTTTTTGTTTTCTTTCATTTTTACCTATTTTTCTTTGAAAGAGAAACGATTTGCCCGGGCAATTACATAATTGATGGTAAAAATATAAATTTTTTCTAAAATGGTCAAGCAACCAGATTATTTTTTTCTGAACCATTTCAAATGGATTGACCCTAAGGCAGATTTAAGGTTTAAAAACATTTGATATTTTTATTTTTGGCTGTAGTTCACAGCCATTAGACCCATTGCAACATATGCAGCCGTGAAGTGGTGACATGGCACAGGTAAAAGTGGACCCAGAGTTAAGCTGGAGAAGCTACAGAGATTGGCCTGTTTAATGATGACTACTCTGATTGCTACAATGGAGTTGGTGCTAGGGCTCAGGCCATTGACATTGGAACTTGAGTATTGAGCCATTATCTCCATGTACAGGCTGCTTAAACAGAACAATCCCAGTGGTCTCGGTTTTCTGCAGCTCGCTTGAAATGTTCACCAAGATTGAGGCAGATCGCATCTTGATTATGCGGTCTGATTTTCAGATTTGTGACTCAATGTCACCTAAATACATGGTCAAAATTGACACATCGAAACGGCACAGACCCTGCAATGGCATCAACTATTACACAGATGGATTGTTCACAGTCACTGGTGCCGGGACAGGGTTCTAGAGGAGGGACAAAGGGAAGGAACTTCTCCTTTGAATCTCCCTGGGTAGGAATTCTTTGTTATTTCAATTGGAAATACTGGCCATAAACTAGTGTGCACAGTCACTGCTGGATGAGCATATGTCATGGAGAATGATAACTTTCTACCATTGGCGCACTAACTCATGGATTGTCTGGGGCTGCTATGTAGCTCTCAACAAACTGGTGGAAAACAACAGAGTTAGCATCGAGTGGGTTCCTGGACATTCGGGCATCCCTTGCAACTAAGAAGCTGATAGACTAGCCAGGTTGAGTTGGGATCGGACAACATCTCTTGCACCCCCGAACCGGTATGTGGCATCAGTCTCAGCTATGCTGTGTAGAATAAAGGATATCTACCTTACAAAGATGAACTTGGTGTAGACGAGGAGGTCTATCAGATATCAAACTATTTCTTGACAGCTTCAATGAGGAGAGGTGGAAGGCTCTTCTGGATTTGGACAGGGAAGCAATAAAAACTATTATAGCGACGTTCATGGGGCATTGCAGGCTCAATGCCCACATGTTCAGGTTGGGACTGGCTGGTGTCCCCACTTGCCGCTTCTGTCGGATAATGGACGAAACACCATATCATGTTATAGGTTTGCTGGCCTGAGGTTTCCAATCTTTGGACAGGATAGAGTCACTGACCCTAGGCAGTGCGAATTAATCAACCCAACAAGCATACGCAAATTTGTGGGACTAGCAAAACTGAGATTATAATAATTGCATTCAATGGGGCACACAACAGATCAGTCATGGTCACAGTGCAACTTTAAGCCCACACAAAAAAAAACTGTTAATTTTTCAATCATTAATTGTGAATGAAATCCTTCTATGTTCCCTTCAAATAGCAGAATAATGGAATAACCTAGTTCGATAACTTTTAAGGATAATGTAGAGCCACTTGGATAATGTCTAAGGCAGTTTTAATGTTTAAAAACATATTTAATTGATATTTTTAATGAGGGTGAAGTCAATAAGGTTTACATATGTAAGCAAAGAATTTATTTGTTTTACAGATAAAATGGAAAGAATGAAATACCTATGATGAACATAAGGTTGAATTGTAAAATAATTGACGAGAAAATAAAAATATAAAAAGTGGAATGAAATCTAAGAAGATAACGAAGAAGCAATTTTATATTTTATAATCTATATCACATGTTTTTTTTTTTTGGAATGAGCCATTATGGGCTACGTTTCCATTCTCACATAAATTTATTTATTAGATATATTATAAAAGGTGTTACTGAAACAAATTATTACATGTTAGCAGTTATGCCATAAGGAGTTTTTAAGATTTCACTGTTTAGCCCATCCTACTTACAAGTACCTAGTCTCTGTCATAATAGTTGACAACAGAATGGAAGAAGTGAATTTGAGGCTTTCTGCCAGCATGAAGTGATACCGGAAACTAGGATGCCAAGAGGCCTGCTACATGAAAAAATTTAAGGAGAGGAAGACAAGGAATGAGATGGTTGGATGATGTCGAAGGCCTCAAGTTGCTTAGAGTAAGGAGATGGAGGGCACTAGCACAGGACAGAAATGTCTGGCTTACGATCTTTGAGGAGACCTAGGTCCTTGTAGGACCGTAGCGCCCATCAGTAAATAAGTAAGTATAATGAAAAACCAAAAGTTCTTGACGTCTCAGTGCGCAACAAATCTAAAAATGCTTATTAAGATCTTTTTAATCATAGATTTTTGAGGAAAACATTGTAGAGAATTACAGCTTTAACCCTTAAAGTGCAGGCAATGTCGGCCAAAGAGGTTTAGAGAGACAGCATGCTCTTATGACTTACAATCATTGAGGATGAAATACTTTTCACATATGCCAACTCTATTGGATGACTAAGTTGAAGACGCAAATATAAATTATTATAGGATTTCTTTCTAAATCCTAAACTTAATTTCAAGCATTATCTATTAAAATGAGGAAAAATTATACTGCTTAACATGAAAATCCTTTTTTTTTTAATTATAATTTTAGTAAAGTTAGTATACCAGTTATTTTTGAAATATCTTTTGCAGGGACTATTAAACCATTATATAATTTTCAGAATTTTCGGTATTTTAATTGTACTTCTTATATCATGAAGCCAAAAAGGTCACCCACCCGTTTAGTTATTTAAAGAAACAAATATTATTTTACATGAAATAAAAAAGCTTAAAGTGTTTATACGAGTTATTAAGATATTATGAATTAGTAGCATATTTTAATAATGGTTATTTTCTTGGTTATTATCCAAAAAGCTGACTAACTAAATAGATAGCTGTGTCACTCCACTCACTGCATCATAAGTAAAAATAGTCCATCAATTAGCTTCAAGTGGCTAATGTAACCTTTTCAAGCCAAACATACATTTGAAGGGTTTAGAAATCAAATGTAATTTTGTTTTTCAAGTGTAGATCACTTGATCAAACTAAAGTGCGATTTTTCTTTTGATTTTCAAGTAATAAGACAATACCAAAAATAAAAATCAATTTAAAAAAAGAAACCCAAATGTCATTGAAAAACTGTATTTGATTCAGATGGATAAGCATTTGGTCCGAATTCACAAAACATCGCTTATAAAACATATATACAAAAAACAATAAAATTAAGTTATAAAAATTTTAAATTAATACAACAAACAAACAATAAATATATTTAATGAAAAATATACTTTCCAATTATGGAAAATAAAATACAATTTCTTTGGCATAAATAAACTTTGTAAGGATAAGATAAGATTCTAAAATACTTTTGTTAAAATATAAATATACAAAACCACAATTATAAAAAATAATATAACAACGAAGAAAGAAAGCTAGAAATCTTGTTCATAAAATCTATCATTACACAACAAAAACACCAATTGATCCTAAAAGCATAGACATTTTAATAAAATGCTTTATTAACTCTCCTTAGGGCAGAAACATTTACTCTCTGTCACAAAGGTGCCTTACACTCATTGGTCGTAGTATCATTAACTGCTCCCAGTGATATTTGATAACATTCAAGCTTGAATAGTGTTCTCACAAAAAGCTTGCAGGCAGTTTTAATCTTACATGTTATAATTACTTGTAACATGATATTTTTGACAGAAGAAAATAATTACAAGACAACTCAAAAATTTAAATTTCCTCCTGATACTCAAATATACCTTAACACAGAGGAAGGAAATCAAAAATACCTAAGGACGACAATTATTCTAAATTTGTAGCGATTCACAGATGGAAAAATTGATGTAATGGCAATAAAGCAGTTCAACTGCTAAATTCTGGATTATGTTAAAAACCGAGAAAAGATGATGTGTTATTGCACTATAGATTGTGCTGAAGGCTTTTAAACACTAAATATCTCATATGGTGTAATAGTGATAAGTGTAGCTTGATTATTTATTCTTTGTCTTGGGTGAGGTTGACTGAAAAACACTTGATGCTGACATCAAATTTTGTATGTACTGGCCGAGGACCTGGTTCTCAGAACGTAACTTCAAATTTTCTTCTTTGACACTATCTACTCTCTGGGATAAATCTAAAACAAAATAAACAATTATTAATATAAGTTTGAATAGTGGCAACAAACTTAGTAATGTGATGCAGATGTGAGATAACCTTCAGGGAGAGAAGTGATCGAGGCTATAATAGACATTGCTAGATTATAGATTGATGTAATAGAAATTTAATTATTGAGTGCTACTATTGAATATCACCTATTGTGTTGATTCAGGTATGTTATTAAAGATACCTGGAGTTATTTGGTTAGTTATAACTTTGCAAATATGTTTTTTGTTTTTAATTACAGTTCTGAACTGCATCCACAAGTGTTTTATTCTATTCACCTCGTTGATTAAGTCGTTGAATTCATGACTTACATATATAAAACTAAATTTTAAGTAAGAGATCTTCGAGAATATTTTAGAAATAATAAAATAAAGAAGTGTAATTAATCCTCACTTAGGTAAAAAAAAAAATGAATTCATAATGGATCTGTTAAATATTAATTTTTTTTTTTGAGATTGATATTAAGTTGGTCAAGAATTCGAACTCTCTTCTGTGTCATACGGGTCTCTACTGAAGAGGCCTATAGGCAGAGAATTACATTACAATATGGTTTGCAGTAAATAGGCAATGGTCAGAGGGCATCATGAAATTGGCAAAAACTAATTTCACAAAGTTTATAAATATTTGCTACTATGGATAATAGGGAGAATATTGCCAATGTTACAGTATTGGAAAGTGCAAAATAACATTATTAGCTAATTCTTTCTGTGGTAGATGGGGAGAAAAACACTTTCTGCAAAGGTCTAAAGTGGTAGAAGTAGAGTAAACTGAATCTGATTGTTGAAAAAGAATATGACATATTTGAATATAAAGGTTTCACATATTTCTAGAAATTTTACTGTTATTACACTGTCCAACAAAAAAATATTTTTGTAATGTTTCCTTCACTTCATGAGTCAAATTTTACTAATTTTGGGTTGAAAAAAACGAAAATGACAATGAAAAAATTTTATTAGCTCTAGTTTCTGTGATACACCATGGGTCAAAATATATAACGTTAACAAATTGAGGCAAATCAGTAAATTTTAAACCATAAGTTTATCAACATTATAAATTAATTTGGAGTTGAAAATTAATGGCAGAATACTTGGCAGGTTGGATATTATTACCATCATGTGGATTTCATTTTTCTTTTGGCCTGTCTTTTGTAGGTGAGTTCTGGAGCATCCCTACACACGCACCAACAGTAATCTGCAAGCATTGATTCATTCCAACGGCCCTGATATTTTTGTTCCATTACAGAAACATCCTGATGGAATCTCTCACCGTGTTCATCACTGACCGCACGACAGCTAGGAGGGAAAAAGTCTAGATGGGAGTGGAGGAAATGAATTTTGAGAGACATGTTGCATCCAAGTTTATGATATTTTTGTAGAAGTATCCTCACCAACTGAACATAGTCATCTTCTCTTTTGTTCCCCAAAAAACCTTTAACAACTCCCTTGAACGCATTCCAAGCTTCCTTTTCTTTCCCCTCCAAAACTCTGTCAAACGCAGGATCCTTCAGAAGCTCCCGAATTTGTGGCCCAACAAAAACACCTTCCTTAACTTTTGCATCACTTAGGAAAGCAAATTTTTCCCTCAAATATCTAAAGGCCTCTCCTTCTTTGTTCATGCCTTTGACAAAGTTTTTCATCAAACCGAGTTTTATATGTAGTGGTGGAAGAAATATATCTTTCGGGTCGACGAGAGGCAGGGCAACAACATTTTTTTCACTAGGGCCAAGATTTCTTGCAGGCCAGTCTGTTTGAATGTAATGTGATTTCCTATCCCTACTGTCCCACATACATAAAAAGCAGCAGTATTTAGTATACTCCAGTTGATCGTTTTTTATTTTTCAGCCATTCTCCTAAAGTAACTGAACAAGAGTTACAACATATATGTGGAGCCCACGACTTATCTTGGTCACCTACCGTAACTCCAAAATAATGCTTATAAGCAGTCTTAACAGCAAGAGTAAGATTGCGTTTCAACTGTTGGTTTTGTCAGTTAACAGGCGTACCAACATCCAAAAACTAAATTTCTCGACAAAGTGAAAGCTGAGCATTAAAAAATGACATGTTACTGTATCTTGAAAACAAGAGCTAATTGGTCATTTTCGAGGTGATTTTTGAACTCAGGGTGTGAAAATACATAATAACTGGGTATTTTTAAGCCCGAAACAAATTCATTGTTGTTCAGTGTTATTAATACTTTGATTTGATTTTAGGTTAAGGTATTTTTCTAATAGCATCTGTCATCCACCGGTTTAGCTGTTATGTCCTAGGTTCCTAATTGAAGAATTTAAATTAAGTGACACTTAATCAAAGCTTTGAGCTTATAAATATTTAAAGCATCAAATCTAATTTCCGATTGCTGTTGCTCTAACCAAACTATTTATGTGATGATTGAACAGCAGATAAACATTGTATGTAGAATAAATAAAATAAATAATAAATAAATACAGATATAACTAGAATAAGAGCTAAAAGCTGTTATAATTTAATTATATGGAAATTAATGCTCCTTACTATAATTATACTTTTATTTGATTTCAAATGATATTTTTATAAAGTTGCCTTACCATCCAATGTATTTTGTAACTCCAGTACTTGGGAAATCAACCTGGCTTTTTCTTCTTGTTCATCTGGACTTATGTCTGGATCTAAGCCTGTAAGGAAAAGCTGAAGATTAGAAGAAATATACCTATTTACTCTGTTATAAATTTTGTTTAAGTGATCAGATGTCTCGCATTGGGTAACTGCGCACAGTCTCGAAAAATTTGCAATATTTTGTCTTAAAGACCAAAAAAAATTATGTTTATGTTAATGAAGACCATAAACTTTAAAATTCTAAGTGCCATTTGAACATTATTGTATTCAATTTGAAATAGTTCACTCAGTGACAGAAATAACCAATGTGAAACAGAACACAGAATGAGTACATTCTGGTAGGTTAAAAAATTCTGCTTATAACTGATGGAAACATGGAAAGTTTTTAATCAATTTTTTAAATTGCTTGATTAAAAACTAAAATATCTCATTTTCTGGCTATAAATGTCAAGACGATTTCCTAATCTTCAAGGAATCAAAGATTGCTGAACAATAAGTTATTATTTGAAGGCGATGGACATTGTATAATATTAAATAATAAATAATAATAATAATATTATATAAATAATAATAATATTAAATAATACACTGTTATAATATTAAAAGCTATGCAATAAAAAATATCAGTCCATACTCCAAATCTACAAGATCAAAATCAAACCAAACATTCTCTGTCAGACTTTATGATTAACACTGGAGATAGAAAAATTATTCTGTCGTAGTGATAATTGTACCTTTTTGTGGTAACTAATTCAACATTAAAACATTAATAAAACTAATTAGATTTATTCTGCAAGTATACCAGCTTAGTGGTAGGAGTAGTTAAAGTACCGTCACAATCCTATATGTTTTGTAATCCACAGAACTGAAATGGTAAGAAATAAGAAAATTGGCTTGAGAATATATCTGATTAAAACAAAATGACAGGCTATTTAAGAATGACTAACAGAGCCAGATAAATTTTAACTGGCAGTCGGGTATCTATAGCTATTTTTTATTTATTATTGTTTCATTTTATTTTATTCCAAACGAATATTTTATTGCATTAAAAGCCAGATGTTTTGTTTGTTGTATAATTCTAATAATAATAAAATTTATTAAAAGGAAACAAAAGAATTTAGAGAGTAATTTTAAAAACATATGTTTTAATATTAAGTGTAATGTTCGCAAAAACAAAACAAGATCAGTCACAAGACAGTTGCCCTGTGAGAAGGTTGCTTACTACTCTACACTTGATTTGTCGCCGCTCTCTCTATCTTCTTCATCTTGAACTTTGTCACATCTCACTAGTAAAACTTCTCGCTATTTTCATCTAATTTTGGACTTACCGGTAAGAGATAATTAATTTTTCTACTCATCATCATTTCGAATCATCAAGTCATCGCTATCAAGAACTCAACAATTTTTAAGAATTCAGTTCATTTCTCAGTTTTTTCATTGATTCACAGACCAGTAATATTTTTTGTTTTAAGACTCATTTCTCTTTAGTAAATAAGTTAATTCGTTTTTATGTAAATAATTGTAGATAATAGATTAATGGACTTTTCTTTTATAATGCAATTGGGAAAAACCACAATGCAAAGCCTTATGTTTCAAAAATACACCCACTTACCAGTCGACGTTTCGCCTATTCAGGCATTATCAAGACACCAAAAACAAAAAAGTGTTATGTGAATCCCATCTCGAAGAAAAAGGTGCAATACATCCCAACGATCAACAGCCCAAACAGGCTCCACACATGAGACAGCACCCCATCACCAAGACGTGGTAGCCCGGTTGGTGGCCCTAGGATTTTTTAAAGGGAGTAAGAAATCCTTAGTTGCGCCATCCTTCGGAAGAGACGTTAAACGGGGGTCCCGAGCCTGTACGATGTCAAAAATCCCTTTTCTAATTAAACCTGGATAGGCAAATTTAGAGCTCCAAATGTAGCATCGTCCGATTAGCCATAGTAGCAAAAAGTGGCGTTAAATGAACAAACAAACAACAGATTCTAATACTAAAATAAGAACATATTGGCTAGGCTAAATATCATAGATTATTGTTTTTTTACTTATTTATTGGAATGAAATGTTGGGGAACACCACTAATTCAGATCAGATCATAATGAAGAATAAGAAACTGTCATTAGGTAGCGTCACTTGACGGGACTTTTAACTACCCCAACCACCAAGTTATTAGCTAGCAGAATAAGTACTGACTAATAATACAAATGACTAATAGTTATTCTAGTTTTTAAAATAAATAATTGCACTTAAAAAAAAATTGTGATCCTAGATTGTAAACCATCTCAGGGAAATTCGACCCTATTCCGAATTATGATGGAGTTAACCAAGAGTAGAAGTACAAGTAGCAACGTTTGATCACCGCACTAGACAATAGAGTACAAGTAGTTCCTACATTTATTTTTCCTAGCTTTTATAAATGTAGTAGCATTTATGATATGTAAGTGAATATAGCACCAATGGAGATGTATCTATATTTAAAGAAGGTCTAAAGTCTGTATAGACTCTATAAATGAAATTTTCACACAGCATAAATTTATAACCCTAAACCAGAAGCCTAGAGAGAAAATTGATAGCTAAATTGATTCCAAAAATGATTGTCTAAAACTGTCAGAGCTGAAATCAATAAAGACGAATCTATTTTAGATGTGTTCTGGATGAGCTGCAATAGTCTCATAAAACTTAGAGTTTATTGGAAACACTTACTCAATCAAGATCAATGGGAACACTAATCTTATCAATACCCGACACCATCAATCATCAATATACTGGTTATTATGTACTTTACATTATAATTTTAAAATAATAATAGTGACTAATATCTGAGAGTGACAATTTAAGAAATAGGAAAATGAAAAAATTAAATGCTAAAACTTACTGTTCGGTCCTGGACTGCTGCTTCCATTAGTGAATGTAGAAGGAATGGAGTCCATACTGCGTCCATGTACCATAGGATCAGAGGCCTGGGACATTTCTGTAACATCCCCATCTTCATTGATGATAACTGAAATATTAATTAATATTAGTAATTGGAATATAATTTTGTTTTTCAGTTGATGGTTTGTTTCATGAACAATAGTTTTGTTAGATGATTAGGCGGAGATTTGTCCTCCTCCCTAATTAAAGGGGCGGCTCAATTTATAGAGACTAGGAATGCTGTTGGGAAGGTCTATTGACTCAAGATTCTTTATCAATACAAATTATTGATACTAAAAGAAAATTCTGTCTTTTTACAATAATTTTTGTCATAGAAAATAATGAAGAGGTAAACAATTTATATTATCTGCAGACTGTCCCTTTGAGTAAGTTTAATAGAGGTTATGATACTTGTGTATTAACGCCACAGCGGTTATATTTGCGTAAAGAGCAATCTTGTTGGCATGCGCAAGTAGTTATATTTCTAACAGCTGATATGTTCTAGATTTGTTGTTGTTTGCTGATTTCTTGTGGTACTTGCGTATTTGGGATTTGCCAAAAACAGAAGAAGATACAATTTTATTTTTTCAGGAGCGAATGTTTTACCGAAAAAATGAAAATGTATCAAATTGCATGAAATGAAACTTTATTTTGGCCAACTTAACTTTTGGAAATATCAATCAGGTGAAAGAAATTAGAGACTGTTTTCAATCCATATTAAACTGTATACCGGCCCATTTTCCACTGAAATCCGATTGATTACTTTCTTTTTAAATAAATTATTTTGATTTTTAATTGTTCATGATATATTCCATCATATATTTATTTACAATAATATTTAATAACTAAAAAAATGATTAATATATAAGTTAATAATATTTATTAACTTATTTTATATTAATAATTATAATTATGTATCCTGGATATACATTGTTTTTAAATGAATTCTTTTGATTTTTAATTGTTGATGATTATTTAAAAAAATTAATATTCTAACCCCAATAAATATATTTAAAAACGATATCCAAGATAACCGTTATAAAATATAAATGCGGTGGCATTACACAAGTAACGAGGTTTTAACTGTTTATTGCTTCATTTTTAATATTATCCAAAAATGCAAGTTATTATGAGCTTTAGTATAGAAAAAAAAATGTAATAATCGGTAATGAGTAGATTTTGGTAATCATTTCATCAAGAAATAAAAGTTTCAACTAACATTTAAAAGTATGGATGATAAATGTTTGTTAAAACATTTATTTCCTAATAATGAAAAATACACATTTACCATAATTACATTTTCTTTCCCATGCTAAAGCTCATGACAACTAGTATTTTTGGAAAATATTAAAAGAGAAATGAATGAAAAATTAAATGACTTGTTATGACCCAACTTGAAGCGACAACCTGAGGAATAATTACTGAAAAATCTTTAGAACAGTAAATAAATAGCTAACAAAATGATTGATCATTAAATTAACTTTGGATATTAATTAGTAAACCATAGCAGAATCGCTGTTTAAAGCATGGAAGGCAATGGTGCAAAATAAAAGTCTTCTAATGCATAAACATTTTTTTCTTCCAACAAAAAATGAATTTGAATGACTGAGATTTATAAGCCTAGTTTTAATGAATTTCCAATTCATAGAAAAAATTGATATTTAAAAATGTGAAATGGACAGTTCATTTAACATACTTTTAGATCTTGCATCAGAGTACAAAAGAAATTTTAAACATGATGAAGTAATAAAAGGGTTGATTTACTTCTATTTGTATTTAGTTTGTTATTTCTATCAAACAGCATTTCAACACTGAACCTGCAAACCTTCATGAATCATACTGACAAAGATAGTAATGTGTGTAAACTGTTGATTTGTATGTAATACTCGAAGGCCACAAACATTTTATGAGGTTTAAACAATTGATTGAGCTAATTGACAAAAAATGAAAACTGAAGTAGGTTGTAATTCAGTTTTAAAATCTGTATCTAAAATAAACAAATAAATGGAAATAACATTTGTTGAAAATTATATGAAAGAATTGATGAGGTTATTTTAATAGAACCCTTTAAGAGCATTCAGAACTAAATCAAATTTTAAAAAACAAAATCATTTTATTATATCTTTAACTACCTTGTGGGTCATCATCAGCTAATGGGATGTTGTTCATTTCTTCTTGCATTTTAATACCATTCATTTTGGAATGATTATGTGATAGATGATGCGAAATACAAATATGAGCCTTAGATAATGTGTGAGAGTTCACATTCCAAAAAAACAATAACGTATTAGAAATCAGGGAAAACCCTACAACAACTCAATTAGGTAGAATCAACATTCATAACCTGAATCTTAAGCTTCAGCTGATTGCATCTACTTCCTTAAAGAGTTCACTGATGATCAATTTTACTGCCTCCTGAAGTTCTCATTAATTTAAAAATATAAAAATGAATACGTCAAATTGTGAAGATCTCTTCGATTATTTATTCCTTTGACGTAATTATATAATTTTTCAGGGACACATTGAATTTACGTTGGTTCCGGTTGGTTTTTATGTTTTCCTTTGTTATGAATTAAGTGACTACTTTCACTATTCCCTTGACTGTTTTGAGATCCTTACATTCGCTTTGTTTATTACCTTTTAATTTCAATGTGTATCTCAGTTTAATTTGATTCCTATTTGGATGACAGCCTAACAAATGGCCGATTTTGATGCTATTTATGAAGAAGAAGAGGAGACAGATGAAAATGTTGTTGATGACAATATTGTTTCTTTAGTGGCAGATCCTGTAGTTGTTAGAGGGACTGGTAACATGACTGTGTAAGTTTTACATGTGGCTTTCATAATTATCATGTAATAAATATATTAATTTGTATAGTTGATTCAACTTGATATTTAAGGTGATATTAATCTGTCAATTAGTCAGTTTCATGTTATATGTGCTATCAAAACTTCAGAAGTTATCTAGTGCTATTTGCATTACAATTCTCTAATGACATTAAATCATAATTGAAATAAAATGTGTTAAACTCCTACTGTCAAGAAAATTTAACCACAATTTTATCAGCACTGATGAGATAATTTCATTTTTGTGATACAATTGTTTTATCTTTCTAATGTATATCTAATTGTCAACTCTATGATTGCTTTCAGATTTGGTTTGAGCAATAGATTTGATACTGAGTTTCCCAATGGCCTTGTATCACGTGTTGCACCTGAAGAATATAAAGCAACAGTCTCGAGAGTGAATAATGTTCTTAAAAAAACTATTCCAGTAAATGTCAAATGGTTGTTTTGTGGTTGCGTTTGTTGTTGTTGTACCCTTGGATGCTCACTTTGGCCAGTGATTTGTCTTAGTAAAAGGGTGAGTCATGTTGAACGTGCTTTTATTTTATAACAAAATATAATTTATTGATACATAAAATGTTTATTCATAATTTTGTCTATATAATTAGATTTAGATGTGTAGATTGAAAGGTATATATCTACAGCTCCGGTGAATAAGTGGTTTAGTCTAATTGTCTCCAAAATGAGTTTCTTGTACTTAAGTAAGCAGAATCGAGTTATTTTCGTCTTGAATAAGGGGTTGAGTAAGGCATTGGCTTGAAAAGGAGTTATTGCTTTTATTATTTAAAGCCCAAAACTATGTGGATGATACAATTCCGGTTATCTGAACGCAGTTATTTCTCTATAGACAAAATCGACTTAACCACTTATTAACCGGGGCTGTAGATATCTATACGACATATTTCTTTCATTTTACCACTTCTCTTAATCCAGGTGTTTTAAAATTAAGAAACTTGGTTTTCCGTGAGAACATACTCTGTCAGTTATATAAAAATGTTGAAAAAGTCTTATTATTATTTCTGCAGGTGAATTCTCCATGCAGTTCACTTGTCAAAGTGATTAACGCTATGCTTAAATTGCTGACTGATTGTCTTATCACTACTATCACCATAGCTGACAATTTCCTTTGTTGTATTAATATTTTGAATTCAGCTGCATAAATTTCATATAAAATGACTTAGCAATTGAATTTTTTTACATGTTAATGTAAGTGTTTATGTATAATCCCACCCTCATTAATGTACTTGACGATTATATTTTGGTTGAAAAAGATCAATATTTATTCCGCAAACCATGGCATTACATCAAGTTTCTCAATTTGTTTGTATTACAACTTTCTCATGTTGCCATCTAACAGAATAGTAATGAATATATTCATTGTATTATTTACAAAATTCCTTCAAAAGAAAAATATGTCATCTGTCACTATTACTGTATCCACAGGCAGAGTAGTGATACTTCTCTCTTACTAATAGATGCAATAGCTATTAGTTGCCTATTTTTGTTATAAGTAAATATTGCTTCCCCCTATATTTCTATTATTCTATTATTATAAATTTTTAATTATTATTCAAGTTTTAATTCAATTTGGTATTTACTTCCTTGTACCCAGTAAAGGAAGTAATGAAATTGCATATAATTTCAGGATTTATTGTAACATGAGTACAAACTCATAGGTACAAAAAGTATTAAAATATAATGCCAGCTTCTCAAATTTGATATTTTAGACCGACTTAATATTGGTAAACTGAAAAAAAATTGGAAGTGGTACTTGAAGCACTGAAAAATATTGTAAAAATTATTTTTTGTAATGAGTGCTAGTTTAATAATCAGATACACGTTTTATTTTTACTTGGTTCAGAATTTCTTTGAACCGTCGCTTCATAGATTAGACATATCAAATAATATGGGGGAGGTCCACATCAGGTATTTATTTTAATCAATGTTTATTATTACTTAAGCAAGGGACTATGAAATGTTTGGGAATTGAAATATTTGAACAAAAATCATTTATGAATTCTTTATATTTTTAATAAAACAAATACAATTATGGATCATCACTTTATATTATTCATTCACTGTTAATCAAATCAGCATCTCTAATTTTCTTTAGTATACCTCCCAGTATTAGTGTTGGTTTAAAATGGACCTAACCTGTGATATCATGAGCTTGACACCATGTTTAAGAATGAAGTGTTGACGGGGATCAGGGAATAAAAGAGTCATTTCGTTTTCCTATTTTTCTTCCAAAACCAACCACGAATGCTTAAAATGCACATCTGTACCAAATTCTAACTGAATATTTTAAAATAATAACAATAAACAGGATGTAGTTTTGGTTCAAAAATGTGAAGTCATTCCTACCTTTGATATTTTAGCTTCCCAAATTCTTAATTGAGGTGCCCAATTTTCATGAAGACATGTTTGAATGCCATCTTTCTCTTACTGTATCTTCTATATGAGTTTCATGATTTTTTTTTTCTTTCCTTGAATTTACGTGAATTAATATAATCCTTGGTATTTGAAGTTCTAATAATAAAAATAATAATGATTAATAAAATACTTTAATTGAAACATAAAAAAGATAAAGAAAACATTTGTATAGCTTTTGGAAACTACTGAATTATTTATCCAGTTAGGATCTATTGGATAAAGGATTTCTCTCGCTTTATGAAAGAAAATGAAAATATATAATAATGATATAAAATTTAAATAAAATGAATACCAAGAGTTCTAGATTCCATACAAAAAAGTTCAGAACTTTTAAAAAGAAATTTGACTAGAATTAAGATAGTGAGAATTAGAAATTTCTATCATTCTATAGTTAATTCAGAAAAAAAAAAAAACTCAAAGCCTTTTAATAGATAAAACAAGTTTCACTCTGAATAACTTTTCTTCAAATATTTGTATAAGTTTTATCTAATATAACATGTTTAAAATTATTTATAGACGCAGCATTCTATTGATAAGTTATTGGAATGGGAAAATAGTCATCTTTATCATAAGCTTGGTCTACATTGGAGATTAGCAAAGCAGCGTTGTGATTCATCATCAATGATGGAATACGTAAGTAATTTTATGTTAAACTGAAATAAAATAAAGTGATAAGAATTTTAATGAAACCTTTATTTATTTAAGATCTTTTTAAACGTGATTTATTCAGTAAAATAAAGAATTAAATTACACGTAAATTCAACAGTAAGTTAAGCTAACGTTTGTACATAACCAATGAGAAAGGTTTTAAATAATAACACACAGATGATTGAAAGATAAATAACACAAGGTTGCTCAAGTAACCTTACATCTCCCCCCTTGAGGTCGCTTCTTGAGGTGGCAGCGGGAAGTAGGGAAGGAGCTTGCGAAAGTGGAACAAGTTTGAAATGTTCTTCCCCTTACCATTGGCTACTACGTAAAACGATGAGGAAGTCTGCCTGATGACTGGGAATGGTCCGATCCGAATCGGATCAAGATTCGATTTAACTTGTTTCCATTTTCGACGTAGACCAAATCACCAACGTTGAAAGTATGTTTTTTTCTATTTTTATCAATCCGTTTCTTATTGATGTTGAAGCTCCTCAATGAATTCTGGAAGGCTATCTTGTGGTTTTCTAGAGATGATGGAGTGTTCCCATCAAGCGGAGATATAGGAGATTTATGGCCGAACAATAGATACAATGGTGCAAAATGGGTGGAACTATAGATCATATTATTGTATTCCTTTACACATTCTTCTGCCAAGGCTTTTCTAGTGTCTTCGTGGATCTTACACTCCAGTCGATTTACTAAAGTTTGATTCAATCATTCGTTTAATCCGTTGGATGTGGGATTGTCAACGCAAGTGAAAACGATCTGAGTCCCAACACTCTTCAAATACTTGAGGAAATCGATTGAGTTAAAGCCTGTATATTAGTCAGCCAGGAGAATTGAGACATTTTGTTTAACTATGGGATCGAGTAAGTTTATGAAATCTTTAGAGGTTTGACCCTTTGTTGTTGAGATCCATGCCTATCTTGTGAAGTGGTCAAGGAGGATGTGCTTGTACCGTTTGGAAGACACTGTCGAGCGACATGATCTGGAAAGGCTCTGTGGCTGGGACGGGTGCTCTGAATCTGATCAGCTGCTCTCAGCTCCAAAAGATTTTCAGCCTGATCTTTTTTAATGGCTGACAAGTCTATTAAGCTGGCGATCTGGATTGGATCTTCATTCTCGAAGTACTCAACGACTAGATTTATGGAGAGTAGATCAGCAAGAACGTTTTCTTTTCCTTGTTTATAGATAATAGTAAAATTGAACTGGGATAAATAAAGAATCAAACCTCCCAGAATTTTTTCAGATCTGGCTTTCGTCCTTAAGTTTTCTAAGGGCTTGTGATCACAGCAAACCGTGAAGTGACGTCCAATTAAGTAGTATTGCCATAACTTGATCACATCTTTAACGGCTTTGCTTTCTAAATGAATAACATCAAAACGTTTTTCACGTTCTGAAAGCTTGTGTGAGTGTTAAGCGACAGGATGAAGCATGCCATCTTCTTGTGGCTGCTTGAGGGTTGCTCCGAAACCTTTGAAGCTGGCATCGGTCTCTATGAAGACAGGCTTCTCATTGTCATATATAGCCAGGATGGGAGAACTACACAAAAACTTTTTGATCATATTGAAAACTTTTTCACACTCATCAGACCATTCGAATTTAACATTTTTCTTCTATAAACGATGCAGTGTTTCTATTTTGACAGTACTGTGCTCTATGTACTTCAAATAAAGGTTTATGGAGCCTAAAATACTCTGAACACCTTATCTGAGGGCCTCTGGAGTTTCTGAATCGAATTCAAATTATCTTGGGCGGATGATACCTTATTCTTCGAAAACTTGTTCCCTAGATACTTTACCGACTTTGCACCTAACAAACATTTTTCTAGTTTCAGTTTGAAATCTTCATTGTACATAACTTCTAAAAACTTGTTCATATGCTGAAGATGATCTTTCCAGTCCTGAGAAAAAATTAAAATATCATCAGTGTAATTAATGCAGAAATCGTCCAGGTTATTTCTTCTTATAATGTTTGACAATATTCTCTGGAATATAGCCAAAGCAGTTTTAATGGCAAACAGAAGAACTTTAAACATAAATTTCCCATATTTCGTAACAAAAGAAATCTTTTCTCGATCTTGCACGAAGTTATATGCACCAAATTGCAGAATTGATGTCCAAAACGATGAAAAACTCACAATTAGCTACTTTATCAATTATGAATAGTACGAAATGGGAAACATTCTGGAACTACTAATTTGTTGAGCTTCCGGAAATCTATACAGAGTCGAGATTTCCTATTCTCTTCTTTTTTGTAGGCCAGTGTGACGGGTGAAGCATACGGAGAGTCTGCCTCTTCGATGATCCCAGCTTGCAAGAGTCCTTCTATTTGGCTTCATATTTCTTCGTCCTCCAGGATCGAACATTTGTAGGGGTGAGAGGTGACAAATTTGTCTCTAAGTAGTTTTATATCCGCTTCTCGTGAGTGAACTTTACTTATGTCGAACTTGTTTTTAGCAAATATGTGTTTATATTTTTCAAGCAGACGTAAAATCTCTTGTCTTTGCTCCTCTTGTTCAATATGTTGTTGTTTATCATCAAATTTAAGAAAGTTAAAATTTTCGTTTGAACCACTTCCTAGGTTCTTATAAGTAGTTGTCTGCTTCTGTTGAGGACTGGATGTCTCAAGCTGATCAAGTTTTGACCGTGTTAAATTTCTATTTCTATCACTATTAGAGAGATTTTCTGATGTTATGACCTTAGTGTCACTGGTATGTTGCAAAATTCTCAAATTCTCATCTTGTAATAATTTAAATTTCTTGATGGCATCTATACCTAATAATAAATCATAAGAGAAATTATTATTCTTGACTACATATGTTGTAATATAATCAGTAATGTTTCCAATACGGAGTCTAGTTTTAGCCTGGGCTGAGATGAAATTAAGTCCGCTGATAGTTTTTAGCGCCGCATTTTGTTCAATTAAATTCAACTTCAGCAAATCAGGAATTCGTTGATTTATTAATGTTACATTGGAGCCACTATCATAAAAAGCCTTAATTTTAACTTTTTACTTTAATCAGTGGATCTAACTTCACACGGCTTTCTAGTTTAAATGTTCTGAATCAAGATCGATTTCGCATAAATCGAAATCAGTTGTATTTATTTTTTATTGATTAGGAGTTTTATTTTTGTTACGACATTCAGATATTAAATGATAACGATTGTGAAAACCGAGGGTTTTGCAGTGAGAATATGGTTTGCGCTGATAATCACTCTTATGCTGGGGTTCCCTTTTTTTAAAAGAATTTACTGCGGGATTTTCATTAGATTTCGGACTTGATAGTTTTTCTTTCTTCTTTTTCATAAACGCATCTTCTAATTTACGAAGTTCAGAGTATAATTTATCAAGAGTACAAATTTTTTTTCTATCGAGTTTCTCCTGAGCTTTATTTGGCAAACCGAAAACAATCTGATTGATACGGGAGGTCTCAGTACATTTAGGCTCTACTTCAAGACTTAGTTTCTCCTTCGTGAGGGCATTGTTGGAAGTCTAATGATCGTATGATAATTACTATTGTTTTGAGTATGAACAACATAAGGTGAAAAAAAGTTAAAGAGTACTATTGTTTCTATTTAGTGGAAAATATAAGTTTTGAATATTTGGAGGATTATAAATTAATTTTAATTTATCAGAATCCCAACATTGTGGTGACTCCTGATGATTTTTTTTCACAGCACACATAATTTGTTCATATGATAAAGCCTGTTAAGACAAGTTTCACCAAGACCTGTAATGACTTAAATGAAGAGTTGGATAAAGATAACCCAGATGAGGGGCTGGTACAAGTTTTAATGAGAAAGCTGGAAAGGTTTTTCTTTTTTTTTTTTTTTTTTTTTTTTTTTTAAAGTGGGCATTATCTGCACTGCGACCATGACAGATCTATTGTGCGCCCCATCTATATGCGATTTATTAAAATCTTAGGTTAGTCGAACCCACAAATTTCAGTATGCTTGCTGGGTTGGTAGTTTCGTGCTGCCTGGGATCGGTGGCTCTATCCAGACCAAAGGTCTCAAATCTAAGGTCGGCAAACCTATCACATAGGCAGACAATGTGGTAGGGTGATTCGTCCGCTGCATGACAAAAGTTGCTAGAGGGGACACCCGCCAGTCCCAGCCTAAACATGTGGGTGTTGAGCCTGCTATGCCCCGTAATCACCGCTATGATTGTCTTTAATGCTTCTCTGCCCAGCTCCAGAGCGGCTTTGCTCAACTTCTCATTGAAGCTGTCAAGGAATAATTTAGAGTGTTTTAAGCCACCTAGTCTGCACCAATGCTGGTTCATTTTCCGAAGGTAGATGTCCTTTATTCTGCGCTTTTCATAGCTGAGACCAATGCCGCAAACTGGTTCAGGACTGCACGGAACTCTATCCGACCCTAGTCTAGCCAGCCTATCAGCCTCTTCATTGCCAGGGATACCATGGTGTCCAGGAACCCACTCAATGCTAACCCTGTTACTCTCAGCCAGTTTGTTAAGAGCTGCATAGCAGTCCCACACAATCCGTGAGTTGGTACTGTGTCCACTTATCGCACCTATGGCAGCTTGGCTGTCAGTGAAGAAAGTAATCCTTCTACCTGACATCCGCTCATCCAGCAGTGTCTGCGAACAGTAATTAATGGCCAGTACTTCAGATTGAAATACTGAGGAGTACCTCTCCAGGGAGATCCAAGTTCCTTCCCTGGGTTTGTCCCTCCTTCAGAACCCTGCTCCCGCACCAGAAGCCGTGAGCGAGCCATCCGGGTAGCAATTGATGCCGTTGCAGGGCCTGTGCCTTTTCGTTGTGTCAATATTGACCATATACTTAGGCGACATCGCGACGCCAACCTGAAGATCAGACCGCATTGCTAAGATGCGATCTGCCTCAATTTTAGTGAACAGTTCCCTCGAGCTACTCAGATCAGATACTCCAGGGATTATGTTCTGTTTAAGCAGCCTGTACATGGAGACCAAGGCTTGGTACTCAAGTTCCAGCGCCAATGGCCTGAGCCCAAGCACCATCTCCATTGTAGCAGTAGGAGTCGTCCTCATCGCACCCGTCATCATTAGACAGGCCAATCTCTGTAGCTTCTCCATCTTAAGTCTGGATCCACTTTTACCTGCGCCTTGCCACCACACCAGGGCTGCATAGGTCACAATGGGTCTAATGGCCGTGACATACAGCCAATAGATCATTTTCGGCTTCAAGCCCCATGACTTTCCCACTGCCCTTTTGCAAGCCCACAGGCATCTAATAGCTTTGTTTGTCGTGTTATCCAGGTGTTGTCTCCATCTCAGTTTATCATCCAGCGTCAGCCCAAGATATTTGACCGCGCTGTTCCAACATAACTGGATTCCATTGAGCATTGGCAGTCTTATGACCACCTTGCGCTTTCTTGTAAAAGCCAGAACGTTTATCTTACGCGGGTTGATGCTCAGACCATTATCCAAGCACCAGCGCGACAGAATATTTGTCACTGTCTTAAGCAGATCCGAGATAACACAGTGATGTCTGCCTCCCACCAGGATGGCTAAATCATCCTCGTACCCCTGTGCATAGAAGCCTGCTCCATTGATTGCTGACAGAAGTGAGTCCGCCACCAAACACCAGAGCAGTGGTGAAAGTACACCTCCCTGCGGGCAGCCTCCTCTGGGCTTGATCCACAGTTTGGTGGAACCTAGTTCAGATGTAAGAGCTCTCTGCTCCAGCATGGAATTAATCCATCTGCAGACAACAGGCTCAATCTCTTTGCTCCTCAGCGCCCTACTTATGGTGCTGTAAGGTGTTCTGTCAAAGGCACCTTCTATATCTACAAAGATGCCTACTGTAGTTTCGCCCTGTTTCATGGATCTCTCCAATCTTGTAACCAGGTTAAAAAGAGCAACCTCACAGGATTTCTCTGCTTGGTATGCGAATTGAAGCGAGTGTATTGGATTTGCTACCAACGCACTTTCCCTGATGTATCTATCTAAGATCTTTTCTAGTGTCTTCATCAAGAATGATGACAGACTTATTGGTCTGAATGCTTTGGGGTCATCATATGACTCCTTGCCAGGTTTTGAGAGGTAACATAGCCTGGACGTTCTCCACTTCTGAGGAATATATCCAAATGCTAGACTTCCTCTCAAAAGTTCAAGCAGGTAGGTCCTGATCGCCGTAAATCCCTGTTTCAACAGGACCGGCAAGACACCATCAGGGCCCCCCGATTTGTAGGACTCGAATGAGTCAATAGCCCATTTGAAGGGAGCTCACATTTATGATCTCCCTAGCCTTCGCCAGATGTACACCATCCGTTCCTAAGATGTGTTCCTCCGGAGCCACCTCACACGCCTAATGAGATTCGCACCCCGGAAATTGACAATCAGCCAACTCCCTCAGGGTTTCCTCCTCATTCTGCGTGTATCCTCCGCTCCTTGTCCTGAGCGTACCCAAGACTGTGTGTCCCACATCCCTGGACATTATCTTTTTGATGCGACAGGCAGCCTGGAATATTGTCCACATCACTGCAGTACTTCCTCCATGCCTGTCTTTTGGCCTTCCTTACCTGTTTGTGGTACTCAGTGAGAGACACTCTGTAGGTCTCCCACTTACCCGTTCTTTTAGCAGCATTGAATAGCTTCCTGGTGCCATTCCTTAGCTTATTCAAATTATCATTCCACCAGGAGGTTTTCCTGTTGGAACTGACACAGCACACACGATTACTGCTGGTATAGGCATCCATAATGGCTTTTGTCAAAGCATCATTAAGGGATTCCAGCTGCCATGTGTTTTTGATGCCCTTAGGGCAACTTTTAAGGTTCTACTCCAGACTACTGCTGAAGAACCCCCAGTCCGTGCGCCTGGGGTTTCTGTACAGCAAGGTCTGGGGATCACTAATGCAGAGGTCAAATAGGATATATTTATGATATGAGCATGTCTCTTCACCAGAGACATGCCAGTGTTTGATGTAGGTATTTACCTCGTTAGATACTATTGTTATGTCGGACCTCAACCTATTACAGAAGGTTGACCTATTCCCCCTGTTTAATATATCAAGACCAGACCTTATGATAGACTCAAATATATGCTCACCTCTTGGGTTGTTGTTGGAGCTTCCCCAGGCTTCATGATGCGCATTAGCGTCCAGGGCCGCCAGTAAATTAGTAACCCCCTCATCCAGCATCCTCTCCACATGCTGCAAGGGGTTAACTTTCTCATAGGGCAGATATGCGGCTATAATAGTGATGTCTGCCCTCATCACCTCCCCAGAGGGGGGTAGCACAGCTGCTGCAAGATCTCTGGAACAAAATTGCCAGAGGGGCAGCATTTTAAATTTGTTCTTGTGTAGGATGCAGGCCCTTGGCCGGTCCGACCCCGCAACCAAGCCTCGCAATCCTACCATTTAAAAGATAAGGCTCTTGTATTAAAATAACATCAATATCCTTACCTCTGACATACTGCTGTAGCACATCACAAGCCGCTACGCAGTGATGCAGATTTATCTGCAGCAGCTTCATGCCTGGTCGTGTTCCGAGCCCGATGAGCCCGCCAACAATGAGAGCTCATCGACCTCATCAGGAGCGACTTCAGCTTCCGGAACCTGCACAAGAGGCTCCCTGGCTGAGCCACTAGCACTGCCCGACTGCGGCTGGTCCTCCTCAACTCCACCTGGAGGAATCTCAAAGTACCTCGCAGTCCTGTCTTCCATCCTCTTCACATCTCTGGGCTCAGCCGGCTTATTCTTCAGCACCCTCAGTGTTACTCGATGCAGGCTGAAATGAACCTGCATTCCGCACCTCCTGAGGCTGCCGAGACTTGTCTCAGGGATCCTGAATATGGCATAAAAGCCATTATCCAGGGCCCTAACATGATGTACCTGCCAGCTGAGCACGCCATCGATGTCACCATTCTGCACCTTCAACCTCCTGAGGATGACCTCATCACATCCTCATCACCCGATCAGAAGGGAAGAAGGCCCCCAACTTCACCTGCTGGGTCAGTATACTGATGCTTCCCACACGAAGGGATAAATCCCTCTCCAGGAAAACATCAGACATGACCCCCGCAAGCCACTCCTGCATAGGTTGATTGGAGCAGGCAACGACGCAGCCACCCATTCTATAGCTAACGCCACCGAAATGCGGCCGCACCGTACTGCCCACCTCAGTCTCATCTAACCGGTCCAGAATCCTAGTCTTAACAACATCACAGTCACCCGGGGTCAGCCTATCCTCTGGATAATTACTTGGCACCACTGCCACCAGCATATCCTTGGCTGCACCCGAGTATGACTTAACGTTGGTCCCAATATCCTTTGGCTTCTTGGCTACTGGAGCCGTGCTGCCAGTCGATGTCCTGGGCCTCTTCTCAGCAGTGGCGGTCCTCTCCCCGGCCCGCGCATACGGTGTTCCTGTACTAGTGGTCGGCTTCGATGAGAAACCCGACCTACCAGCAGTGCTCCTTGGAACAGGCACAGACCCAGAGCCCGCCTCAGTGTGCCTCTGCGACCCACCAGCACGTGCACCCGACCTGTCAGCCGGTTTCCTAGGAAACCCTGCCTCCCTGCCAGGTGCCGCCCTCCGGTGTACCTCAGCCACGACACGCCCCCCCGACTTTTGAACCCCTTTCCGAGCCGCCGACTTGGCTGCCGGTTCCTCAGGGAACCTTGCAGTTTCATCGGCAATCTCATGAAACGGCTCCGCAGTCGAGGCGCTAGCCACGTCTCTGTCCAAGAGGTCCTTGGCCCTTTTAGCGCGTCTGCGCCTGTTCCTCCTTTGCGTGACACTAAGGAAAGGACCTGATGCACCTTCCTCACCCACGAGACTTCCAGGTGCCTGTAGGTTAGTCAAACCTATATTATGGAGGTCCACCCCCGGGAATCCGGAAGGGGCCGCAGCAACTCCAGTATGTGCTGCGACAGCCTCCCCCGCCCCCGTGATGACCCTCAAGCCTTGAGACCCCATAGTCAGTGCCTGCAACTGGGCTCCGACAGAGGAGTCGTCTATCGAATCCATTGCTGTATTCGATAGCAGTGAAGTGTCTAAGGAAGATTGCTCTTCCTCAGATAAGGGTGTTGTAATGAGTTCAAAAATGTTACGGTTCATCTTGTTCCCACGAGTAAGGGGGATCTAAATACACTGCAGGTACTGCCCCCACTCCCTGCAGCGGGCTAAATACAATGGGGTGCGCCAGGTGCCCCAAGTGGGTCGATTTAAGACAGTGTATGTTTATACACCCCCTGCCATCCAGCCACAGCTCGAGCTCCCTACACTTGGCTTGGGTGTTTAAAGAGGTCCTCCAAGGACCCCGCCTCTGTCGTTCGCGAGTCCACATGACTAGTTTAGTCATGTGGTCTCCCCAGGGGGCACCACTAGGAGGTGACAGTAGGCGTTGATAGGGATAAGGAGGACTGGGGTGTTACAAGCAGTGAGTAGGGCACTATAGCTTGAACATTCCAACAAGGAGTGAGGGAGGCTCCCGCACCAGCCTCCCGCTCCAGTCCCCCCGTTACCCTACCCATTGACCCCCCTTTTTTTTAAAAAATGTGAAACGCTTCACGATTTTGCGTGTCATCCTTGCGGAAAGGATGCAAGCTGGAAAGGTTGCTTGTGATTTGAATAATGAAAAAATTAGAGAGAGTATCTTTGCTACCGATGAAGAGTATGATTATGAGCAAGAATATGCCTCAGTAGAAGTATACAGGGTGTCCCGAATTTAAATGGCAAAACTTCAGGAACTTATAGGGGACCGAAAAACTAAAGCAAAACGTCCTTTAGAGATTTGCTCGTTTTTGCTTAGTTTTAGAGAAAATCGCAAAAAAAGAAACAAAACAAGTTTTCATTTTTATACTTATTTATATTTATGTTATGTTCTTTCTAATGTAAATATTGCTCAAAATGTTGTCCTCTTGCACCAATGCAAGCATTACATCTAGCACTCACTTGATAGATTGCAGCTAAACATTGTTCTGATGATATTTGGTGCACTCTATCTATGATTCGGTCTCTTAAGTGCTCTCTTGAGTTGATTGACACCGAATAAACTTTCTGCTTCAAGGTTCCCCTTACAAAGAAATCCATGGGTGTCATATCAGGTGATCTGGGTATCCAAGGTAGTACTCCTCCACGCCCAATCCATCGTTGTGGATAATTTATATCCAGCCAAGCTCGAGCAACTCTGCTATAACGAGCTGGACATCCATCGAGTTGGAACCACATTTCATTCCGCTGTTGTTAGGGAATGTCATCTAAATAATTAGAAAAGCCGTTCTCCAAAAAATGTGTAAATGTGATACCATTCAATCTTCCAGGTAAAAAATATGGTCCCACCAGTAATCCGTTCCAAATTCGAAGCCAAATGTTAATAGCAAATTCATGCTGAAACCTATTCTCTCTAATAGCTCTGGGATTTTCAAGAGCCCATACATGATAACTTCTTTGATTAACAATTCCTCCTCTTGTGAAGGTAGCTTCATCGGTCCATATAATATTTAATGGAAATAAATTATCATCGCGAATTTTTTCAAGAAACCAGTTACTAAAATTTAATCTCTTGACATAATCTTGAGAGGTAATAAATTCTGAACTTTTTGAAGATGGTATGGGTAGCGATTATCACCTTTCAAAGTTCGCCATATTCCTTGCCGCAAAATATTGCTAATGCAGCAGATGCTCTTCGGATGCTAGTCTCAGGATTGTTATCGAAGTGGCGTTGGACACAATTTCTTCTCCGATAATCTGCTCTTACTGCTGCCTGGAATTGGTCGCCTTCATTACGTATTAAGAATGACCCAGTCTCTCGTAGTCTATTAAAAGTTAACGAAAAGACTCGTCGATTAGGCACTCCTCTATTTGGATATCGGCGCGCATACTCCCGTACCGCTTCTAAAGCATTAGCGTTACAGAAACCATACGCAAAAATCATATCAGCGTATTCAACATTAGTATATGTATGTGGCATTGTGGCTGATGCTATTCACACAAAAATATCTGAGTAACTGACTGAAGATTGATTTAGGAATTATAATCCTAGAAGGAAGCCAAAATGTAAACAAATAAAAGAATGTAAAGGATAACATTAAGTGTTTACATATCTCACTGCCTAGCCTGACGAACTTTGAAAGGTGATAATCGCTACCTGTAACATTTTTGTTTTGTTTCTTTTTTTGCGATTTTCTCTAAAACGAACAAATCTCTAAAGGACTTTTTGTCTTAGTTTTTCGGCCCCCTATAAGTTCCTGAAGTTTTGCCATTTAAATTCGGGACACCCTGTATAAAGATAAATTTGATTTAGTCTCTTTCAAGATGGATAAATATAAACAAAATTTTATTGGTGGACTAAATAAACTTGCTCTAAGGAAATAGATAATAGTATTTCAACTCTCACTTAATATAGAAGAAATTTAAAACTTCCGAAGATAGAACTAAAGGAATTTGGAGGAGACATTAAAGATTGGCTTAGTTTCTGGAACCAATTCAATGGAGGTTCAATCCCCCAACTGCTGCCTGATGGGGTGGATGGTGGGAGAGACTCATTTGTCTGATAAAAGGTATTTTATGGAGAGTAATTGGAAGATCCTCTCTCAAATACGAGGAGCTGGTTACAATACTGTGTGACTGTGAAGCTGTTGTTAATCAAGGACCTCTCACATATGTTTCAGTTGATAATGAAGATATAACTCCATTGATACTTCAGTGCTTTTACAAGACATACCCTGTGTAGGGGTTCTAGATTTAGATCATCTCGATACTGTAAGCTTGACCAAGATGTATCTTTATTTGCAGTGTCTAAGAGAAGAATTAAGAAAAAGATTTAGAGTAGAATACTTGGGTCAACTGGTGATACACTACGAAAAGTAGAGAGGAGGGAGAAAGGTGAAAGAAGGAGATGTTGTTTTAGTCAAAAATGAGAACAAGAAAAGGGTATTTTGGCCCTTGGCGAAAGTAGTCAAGATTTTCCCAAGTAGAAATGGAAAAGTTAGAGTAGTACGTTTAAAAACCGCAAACGGAGAGATCAACAGGCTAATACAAAGAGGTTTCATGAAGTGAAGAGGAACCAAAACCAGAAGGGGAACTAGAACAGCAAAGGAACCGGAACCAGAACCAGAAGATGATCCTACAAATGAAGAAGCTAGAGCCATCGTTACTCGAAGAGGCAAAAGGGTTCGACTTCCAGCTAGATATTTCGATTAACCCCTTTTAATCGAAAGGTGGGAGTATGTTAGAAGTCATATGATCATATTATATTTACTATTGTTGTGAGTGTGAACACCATAAGGTGAAAAAAAGTTGAAGTGTACTATTGTTTCTATTTAGTGGAAAATATAAGTTTTGAATATTTGGAGGGTTATAAATATCAGAATCCTAACAGGCACATTCGACAAGTGATCCGCCTAAATATTTGTAGCAGAAAGCTCTTTTCACAAGATACCAACCTTTATCAACAAAAATATTTAGAAAAGAGTTCTTCCACATGCCCCATGAATCACTCAGACCGATTTTCTTTAAATTATTCTCGTACCAATTTTTAGCCAGACCATTAACAAGATAAAAATGTAACACTTGAATTCTTAAGTTGTCTGATTTTATCTGAAATCGAAAACATTCTTCTTCAAATCTACGTAGCCATTCTATAGGATCTGACTGTTTTTTATCAAATCGTTCTAAAATAAACTTTTTTTTTAATATGATGTAGTTTAATTTTGTTTTGTTCTGAATTTAATTTTAATTGCATCTCTAATAGTTTAATACGATCTTCTAATTCTGACTAAGTATCTATAGGTTTGAAAGAAACTGTTTTTGGAAAACGTTCCTCCAATGGTAACTCCCGAAAAAGATTCAACCAAGTATTCTCTTTAAATATCATCATCCATATTACAGCTACTGTTCTGTAACCATTAACATTTTTAATAGCTTTAGTATAGGTTTCTTACTTGATAGAAAGGTGTGGAACTTCAAGTCCTTGGAGCCTTCAGGTAATAAATACCAAATTTTGTGTCAATTGAAATGCACTGAATCACAGTCTTCATCACTTCTCTTCACAATATGAACAAATAATTGAGCCATTTTCTTACGTGTTGAGATCTTGTAATTTAATTTCTAAGATCTTTTTAAACATGATTTATTCAATAAAATTAAGAATTAAATTACACATAAATTCAACAGTAAGTATAGCTAACATTTGTACATAACCAATGGAAAAGGTTTTAAATAATAACACACAGATGATTAAAAGATAAGTAACACAAGGTTGCTCAAGTAACCTTACATTATTTGAAAAAAGATACATACAAATTTATTAGTATTTATTGAAGTTATGTATACAGTAAAACCTCTACTAACGGACACTCCTAAATAGCGGTCACTCCCCATTACCGGACGATTTTTTTTGCACCAATATTTTAATACAATTTTTAAGGCATTTGAACCTCTATTTAACGAAACCTCTCATTGACGGTCACGGACAGGCTGTGTTGGTTAGAAATCGATTAAAAAAACCTCTAAAAGACGGACAGTATGACTTTATCCGTTTCCCGTTTCTCGGAAACAATTACTTGTTTCCGGTCTAAGGAAACAGGGACAGCTGTGTTTACTTTTGAGTAAAGGTTTTCCACATAAATACTTTTTTTTATTCTCGAACTTGCTTCATTAAAATTTAGTTCTGTTCTAACCCTCGTGGCAGGCGGCTGAAAATGTCTCCCTTACGTAAGAGACTCACTTTAGAACAAAAAATTAATGTAATCGACTTTTATGACCTTGAAAAGTTTAGGGTACGTGCGCTAGCGGAAAGACTCAATATCTGTAGGACACAAGTTTCGGGAACACTCAAAAACCGTGCGATGTTTTTTTTATATTCTACTTACCTTTTAAACACATGGGAAATTAAATAAGAGAGAATTAATTTGTACAAAAACATATTTATGAAAAAATAAAACCTCCCTTTAAAGGACACCTTTAAATAACGGACAAAAATATTTGCACCAGGGCTGTCCGTTAATTCGAGGTTTTACTGTATTTGCCTTTGTGATCAATTATGGAATTTCTTTTATTTAATTCTTAAATTAATCAAAAATGATAGAAACACGCAATTTCAAGTCAAAAATGCTTTTAATAGGATTGAAAACGAATATTTCTTTTTAATTGCAAAAAATTGGGTGAAGAAATAGCATTTGTAATAACAGTTTTAATGTCCGTCGTCAAATAGCAGCACCTCCCAAGGGCTAAAATTTTAGTCGATATGATCCGTCAAGAGATGGCAGCACCGTCGAGTTCCTCGTTTTCTCCCTGAAAAACACGATTTAGTACCAGGAGAATAGGAGCTCACAGCAGCTCACCTATTCGGTACCGGGTCGGACAATGGTGCCATCTGTTGGTTACTTTCATGAACTAAAAATATTACATTGCTTGGGAGGTGCTGCGATCTGACGGCAAATACAGAAACTACTACTTTAACGTCCTCTAACGGACCAAATCGTCAATTTATCTTATTGTTACTTTTTTAGAATGTTGTTCACTCATTGTATCAAATACGTCATATTTTGATATTTTAAAGCAAAGATCGAAATTTTTCAAGTTATTTACTCAGAAAATTAGTAATCGACGGGAAATGTCTCTTTTTCATGAAAAAGTGAATTTCCAGCCTAATAGTCGTGATTGTATCAATAAACGCCGATATTCAAGAAAAACGACTTAAATATTTGCCTTTGTGATCAATTATGGAATTTCTTTTATTTCATTCTTAAATTTATCAAAAATGATAGAAACACACAATTTCAAGTCAAAAATGCTTTTAATAGGATTGAAAACGAATATTTCTTTTTAATTGCAAAAAATTGGGTGAAGAAATAGCATTTGTAATAACAGTTTTAATATCTGTCGTCAGATAGCAGCACCTCCCAAGGGCTAAAATTTTAGTCGATATGATCCGTCAAGAGATGGCAGCACCGTCGAGTTCCTCGTTTTCTCGCTGAAAAACACGAATTAGTACCAGGAGAATAGGAGCTCACAGGAGCTCACCTATTCGGTACCGGGTCGGACAGTGCTGCCATCTGTTGGTTACTTTCATGAACTAAAAATATTACATTGCTTGGGAGGTGCTGCGATCTGACGGCAAATACAGAAACTACTACTTTAACGTCCTCTAACGGACCAAATCGTCAATTTATCTTATTGTTACTTTTTTAGAATGTTGTTCACTCATTGTATCAAATACGTCATATTTTGATATTTTAAAGCAAAGATCGAAATTTTTCAAGTTATTTACTCAGAAAATTAGTAATCGACGGAAAATGTCTCTTTTTCATGAAAAAGTGAATTTCCAGCCTAATAGTCGTGATTGTATCAATAAACGCCGATATTCAAGAAAAACGACTTAAATATTTTCCTTTGTGATCAATTATGGAATTTCTTTTATTTAATTCTTAAATTAATCAAAAATGATAGAAACACGCAATTTCAAGTCAAAAATGCTTTTAATAGGATTGAAAACGAATATTTCTTTTTAATTGCAAAAAATTGGGTGAAGAAATAGCATTTGTATTAACAGTTTTAATGTCCGTCGTCAGATAGCAGCACCTCCCAAGGGCTAAAATTTTAGTCGATATGATCCGTCAAGAGATGGCAGCACCGTCGAGTTCCTCGTTTTCTCCCTGAAAAACACGATTTAGTACCAGGAGAATAGGAGCTCACAGGAGCTCACCTATTCGGTACCGGGTCGGACAGTGCTGCCATCTGTTGGTTACTTTCATGAACTAAAAATATTACATTGCTTGGGAGGTGCTGCGATCTGACGGCAAATACAGAAACTACTACTTTAACGTCCTCTAACGGACCAAATCGTCAATTTATCTTATTGTTACTTTTTTAGAATGTTGTTCACTCATTGTATCAAATACGTCATATTTTGATATTTTAAAGCAAAGATCGAAATTTTTCAAGTTATTTACTCAGAAAATTAGTAATCGACGGGAAATGTCTCTTTTTCATGAAAAAGTGAATTTCCAGCCTAATAGTCGTGATTGTATCAATAAACGCCGATATTCAAGAAAAACGACTTAAATACAGTAAAACCTCTACTAACGGACACTCCTAAATAGCGGTCACTCCCCATTACCGGACGATTTTTTTTGCACCAATATTTTAATACAATTTTTAAGGCATTTGAACCTCTATTTAACGAAACCTCTCATTGACGGTCGCGGACAGGCTGTGTTGGTTAGAAATCGATTAAAATAACCTCTAAAAGACGGACAGTATGACTTTATCCGTTTCCCGTTTCTCGGAAACAATTACTTGTTTCCGGTCTAAGGAAACAGGGACAGCTGTGTTTACTTTTGAGTAAAGGTTTTCCACATAAATACTTTTTTTTATTCTCGAACTTGCTTCATTAAAATTTAGTTCTGTTCTAACCCTCGTGGCAGGCGGCTGAAAATGTCTCCCTTACGTAAGAGACTCACTTTAGAACAAAAAATTAATGTAATCGACTTTTATGACCTTGAAAAGTTTAGGGTACGTGCGCTAGCGGAAAGACTCAATATCTGTAGGACACAAGTTTCGGGAACACTCAAAAACCGTGCGATGTTTTTTTTATATTCTACTTACCTTTTAAACACATGGGAAATTGAATAAGAGAGAATTAATTTGTACAAAAACATATTTATGAAAAAATAAAACCTCCCTTTAAAGGACACCTTTAAATAACGGACAAAAATATTTGCACCAGGGCTGTCCGTTAATTCGAGGTTTTACTGTAACATGTTTTAGTTTATGGTATGTTGGTCCTACAGATCTTTTTGATGTACTTTTCCCCACAAGCCTGATTAACCTCTTCCTTTCTTGTATCTCTTTTTTTAAATTTGCTGAAAATAGATATATGTTATGTTGTTGATACTATCTACCCAAATGCTTCCTTATGGTCCACCCTTGTATTCATAAACAAATAGTGCAAGCTTGAAGGCAGACAACCAAGAATCTGGCTGACTCATTTAGGAAGGATGCTGTTTCTCAACAACATAACAAGTGAATTTTCATTTCACTTACAGGGTAACCCTGGGGTAAAAAAGATCATCATCATAGTCCATCCTCTCTAGTGAGAAAAAATATAGTTAAGTTATTCAAATTATTGTTATTACATAATTATTTGCAATTAATAGAATTTTTTTAGTACTGAAAGACGTACAAGGTGTGTTAAAAAAGTAAGGCATTTAATATTTTATATTTTTATGAATGAATATTTATTTATCCAACAATATTCATCTTGTCCCCTTCAAAATAATCCCTCTCAGATACAATATACATGTCCCAATGCTACTTTTTGGCATAGACTTGAGTTCTTTCAGCTTATCTCTTATTTCCTCAATCATTGCTATGATTCTTCGTCCTTTCATAGGTCTCTTCAGTTTTGGGGATTGGAAAAGTCACTGAAGAACATATCCAGTGGACATGGTGGATGAGACATGATTGTTATGTTGGCCGAAAAAACCATGGATTGTTTTTCCACAATTTCGGACGATTTTTTGTCATCAAACATGATGTGCTAGGGCCTCCAGAGCAAGGTTCATCATTGACATCTTCTCAGCCATCTCGGAAGAGCTTGTACCACTTTTAAACATTTTTTTAACTTAGAGCAGACTCACCATATGCTGATGTCAACATTTCAAGTCATTTCGAGCACTACACACAATTTGTTGCCTATTCTTTGCTCCAGTTTTTATACTAAGAGAAAATTGCTAAGCCCACTAAAACATCTCTAAAATTTCTGTCTGTCAAAAACAAAATAAGTGTGCTATGTACTTGACACCGTGGAAATATATTTGGGACATTATTACATTGTTAATTGCATTTTTCTATTATGTTAAAATTAATCTTTTATTATCTGGTATTTCATTCTCCCCTATGAAAAGGGTTTCATTTTTGGTAAGATTAAGCTTTACCGTTCAATGGGGTTTACTATCATTCATTCTTTTACAGAATATCTTTAATTCATTTGAACTCCTTAGTTCTTCAAGTTCTTGAACTACCTATCTTTCCCAGGCTCTCTTCTTTCGCCTATTTTATTTTCCTGTTATCTCTTTTTAGCCCATTGATTGGCAGGAAAATACAGTTTATAATGTAATATACATTACAGATTAGTTTAAACTAAGATGTGATGCAAAATTAATTATCTTAAAGATTTCTTTAGGAAGATTGAATATTTAAGAGGAATGTAATAGGTTGCTTATTATTCTGTTTCAGGTCCTCCTAATAGAGTTTATTCCAAAGATACCAATTTATAGGCCTGATTAGTATGGTGTGATGCAAGTTGAACTTGTTTCGGAAACAGGGCTTTTCATGTTGAATTATATATGTATACAGAAAAATTATGTATCAAATAATTGGAATTTCTGGTTCACAAAAGGCAGACTCATGGGAGAGTTATCAAGACGGGTTTTTAATATAAATATTCTTTTTATTTAATTTTTTTTCTCCAAATAATGAGTAGTTTAGACTTTGACTCTTAGACTAGTTATGATTTTATTAAACTAAACAGATGTATGTGTTTTAATAGAATGTACATCACTATTTTTTATTCTTTGTTATGTTTATTCTGAAAAGATTTTATAATATAGTTGCTTTTTAACATTACTGAACAATTTTTTTATATTATCTTGAACTCTATTCAGTGTTCTTGCCACTTACTTTCTTTTCAGTAAAGTTGCCAACATTATTTAAATTATTTTATTATATGTTTTGATTTTCTTTTGCAAAATCAGAGAAATTATTTATCCATCAGCATAGGCCTAACTAATTTAGTCTCCATAAGTTAAATGTATGTTTCGTAATTATTCCGCAGGTTGTTGCTTCGAGTTGAGTTACAAGTTTTAACTTTTTATTTGTTTCCCTTTTAATATTTTCCAAAAATACAAGTTATCATGAGATTTAGAATGGAAAAGAGAATGTAATTATGAGAAATGTGTATACTTGGATAATGATTTCATCTAAAAATAAAAGTTTCGACAAACATATATAATATGTACTTCGAAATACTTGTTGAAACTTTAATGATTACCAAAATCTAGTAATTACCCATAATTACTTTCTCTGTTCCATAATAAACCTCACAATAACTTGTATTTTTAGAAAGTAGTAAAAATGAAATGAATAATCAGTTAAAACTTATAACTCAGCTCGAAGTGACAAACTGCGGAACCAATACCTTATGTTTTTCCTACCTGCTTTATTTTTCATTCAAGTACATCATTGCCATTACTGTTTTTATTTTGAAAAAAGAACCCTATTCAGATATGCTCTAAATATTCAGTTAATATTTTGAATTTTTACTTATTTAAAATAAGTTAAGTTTAATAAACTTTTTTTTAGAACAAAATGTGAAGTTAGTAAAAATAAAAATATCCATTAAGTTTCCTTATTTTGAAATAATTTTATGATAGATTGATATTTTTACAAAATAAAAACTTCATTTTATTGTGATTGGTTTGAATTTTACCATGATCAAACCTCCATCATAAAACTTAAAAGTTTCAGGATTAAAATTTGGTAAACAAATTTTACATTGAAAATTTGTACACAGATATTTGATTAAGACGTGAACAAATAATCTATCTATATAGTTCCCACTTAAAAACAATAAATAAGTAATGTTTTTACTTATTTTTTGACCGGGGGTAGCTTCTGATATCTCATTAAAAAAATATATATATTCCATTCACAGAGATTTTATTTGATATGATAAAAAATGGTTTCTCTAAATATTATTTGAATTAAAGGATTTTTTTTTTATAAATGAGAAAAGTTTAATTAAGGAGATTAATTGATTAATTTTTTTTATTTTTAAATTGATTTTTTTTTGTTTTGAGAATCTTGTTTTTTACACATAAAGGCTGTTGAAAATTGAAATTTCGATAATAAATATTATATTGGTTACATCTCTTTATTTTTTAATTGTGAATATAGTTGTATAAACAAACTGTAACAATTTATAAATAATTGTTGTTACACTTAATAGTAAAACAATTGCTTGACTGTCGCTTCTTAACTAATATATGCAAACAGATGAATTGAAACATGGAACACTGAATTATTAATAAGCAATGCCTAAATTTAATATTTTATACAGATTTATATTATTTGCCTCCTTTTTTTTTTTTTATTATTAAATTTGTGAATTTATAAAAATATTCAAGATAATCAGTAGTTGTTATTGGTTGGTGAATGTCAGCTGGCTGGCTACACAGTGTATAGGATTTTAAAAAAAAATTATTTACTTTTGTATTAGGTCACTTTCAATGTGTGTGCATTTGATGAATTTTATCAACTATGCTATTTGTATTAATTTAGAATAAGATTTACTATATTCAAACTTCTTTTAATAAAAAGTGTTCTTTTTATTTTTCTCTTATTTTAAATAGGAAAAAAATATCATTTAGAAGCAATATTAAAAAAACAATGATATCAGACATAAAACAGTGGTTCTAAATACGTTTATCCTCCACAAATTAAGAATTATATGCTGATCCCACAAATAACATAATTATTCTTTTTTTAATATTATTCAAGTGACTTACATACAATACATAATTTTTGATCTTTGATTAAAATTTCAGATAGTCAGTCAAATATGTTAGATTAATATTCATGACATTTATAGTAAAAATTATTACTTATTATTTTTATTATTTATTTTTGTTTTTTAACATCAAGTTAAATAAAGTTCTTAATAAATAAAGGAGTTAATGGGTATTGCTCATCCCCAAAAACTTTTGCCTTACCTAATTGAACATATCTTAGTTTTAAGGAAAAAAACTTATATACTTTTAAGTTAGTTTAACTTTATTGCTATACCTCCACGTGAATATTATACTTAAGAACATTATACGTGATTGTTATTATTTAAAACAATAAAATTAAGAAAATAGAAAAACATAATGTTAGAATCTTTAAAGAAAATTTATTTGTTGAAAATAAATTGAAATGTTGATATACCTCATTTATAAATAATTATCCATTAATAAAATAACACAAATCAAAAGTATTTTTGATTATTTTGTCATTGCTATTCATTCTAAAATGATTCCAGTAAATCAGATAAAGAATAGTGAAGCATTTAACACATTTTTTTATTTCGTTTAGTTCTAGTTAGTATCATAAATGATGGAAATACTCAATTTCAATGACCTAAATAATTTCTCGTTTACTTTCTTGTGACATTTCTAATCATTCAATCTTACCAACATAATTATAATTATCATGTGTTACTTATATGAAATCGTAAGAAATAATGGTTTTTTTAGGTGTTTAATACTTTTTACTATTTGATGCTGATGGTCCGTGTAGATACAGCCAATAATGTAGTTATTAAAAATTAAGTACGGCCGCCACTGCATTGAAAGTGCATGTATAATTTAAACAAATCTAAAGTATATGCAACATTGAAACCAAAAAAAATCCGTGTTATCCATGTTCCTATAAAAAGTTTGCATTTGTTAGTTTTAATATTGTAAGAAAATAAACTAGAAATGTAAGTGTAAAAAGCACCCTGTTAAAATAGGGTGGCAATTTCTGATGCCGTCTGATAATGTATGTCCGATATGGATGAGTTTTATTGAACATCGCAATGAAAGAATTGTCATCGATGAATTGTTATGTGCTCAAGGTGTTAAAGGCCTAATACTATATTGTTGAAATTATTTGTTAAAGTTGGTTTTAAAATATGAAATGATGACATTGAAGAACATAAGGTTTTAATACATTTCCCATTTATGTTAAGTTCAATCAAACTTAATGAAAAGTTTATTTATATATATTTTTTTCAAAATTAATAACATTAACTTTTTTACAATCTTTCTTACTTTGCTTCGGCTTGTTAAGTCTGATAAAAAAAAACTAATATTTTTATGGTGGACACACTCTTCATGCCAATTTTTTAAATGTTATATCATTTATTACATTGTTGTTTTGTTTTTAATTTGGTTGGTTGTTAAAGCTTATAATGTTTTTGGTTGCAGTGATTTTTCAATACAATTGTAAAAAAATTATATATATAAAAATAAATATGACAAAATGCCATGTAAAATATCACTTTTCTAAAGCACATTTATGTAGAAATTAACAATGATTAATATTGTTTTTATATAGTGTTGTGTTTAGCAAGAAATGAACCCATTAATATTGGTTTGAAATATTATGTTTAAATATTTGATATGTTAAATGTTGTTATATTAATAAAACTTTTAGTTACCTGATATGTTAGAAAAATATATAGATCTTAAATATAATTTAATAAAAAAAATATGTTCTCTATCATATGTTCAAATGTGTGTATATATAAGTAGAAATATATACATATATATATTTATATATATATGTGTATATGTATATATGTAAGCTTTAAGCAAGTTGCTGACATGTTTTTGTATAAATCTCATTCTTTTAGTAAATGAATTGTTATTTGTACAGTATATTTGATTGTCTTACAAAGAATAAGCACCACTTGAGACAAATATTTCTGTAGATTATAAATAATTGTAAATAATAAATTGTTATTCAGATAATTATGTAACTTCTTAATTAGTTGAATAAATATTTTATAAATACTTTGCTTCCATAAAAATGACATCACTTTTTGCTTATAAATCTGTCTGTTTACACATCGGCATTTTTCAGCCCAGGAAAACTGCCCCTGAGGGGATTTTTTTTAAATCGGTGTATATCAGCTTGGTAATAACTCCAAATAGCCAATATTTAAAAAAAATATTGTTCTTGTGAAGGTGATTATTTTAAAATATTATTATTTTGAAGAGGAAAGATTTGTCCTGGTCTGGGATTCAAACCCAAAAGAACAATAAATAAAAATAAATTATAAATATAAAATTGATGTAAGTCAACGAGATCCTAATTAAAGTAAAGTTCAATGAACATTATTCCCCCTGTATACATCGCGAAAATTGCGAGAACAAGGGGATATAGGATTGGTGAAGAGAATAGATTTGTCTAGCTCGGTTACGAGTCCCCTGGTAGCTCACATGGTTAGAGCACTGCACTAGAGATGTGGATGACCCAGGTTCCAATCCCGGCCAGGACAAATCTTTTCTCTTCAAAATAAAAATATTAAAAAAAAAAAATTGTTTAGTGTCATTTAAAGATTTGGTAGTTTTAACCCAAAGAAGAAAATAACTTTGAGAGGGTACCATTATTAAACATAGTTCTTTAGCTCTTATATAATTTTATTATCTGATTTAATTACATTTATGATTTTCTTAGTCACTATAGTAAAAACAATAATTCATTGATTCCATCATACCACTATGAAGTATTAAACTAGTATATATCCTCATAAAAAAATAAAAAAATTTGGATAAATTTAAATCTACAAAAATGTAAGCCTCTCGATAATCCTAACATCAGAAGCTATTTGAAAATCCCCAGTCACTTGCATGAGCATGAGAGGTGGCAACAACTTTTACAAGACTAGATAATAATAAATGGCTTACTTTGGCAGAGTGGGAAGAGATTTTCATTTATGGCCAGACGTTTAAGGGAGCCATGGAGGTTTTAAAAACAACAATGGCGAAAAAATACTCCACTAGTATACAGGCAATGGAATGATCATTAAAAATCAAATTTCCTCTTAGGAATCATGGACAAATATACAAGGGAAGAACCAAGTCGAAATGAAAAGTCTAGAATAGACTTGATTTCTTGATCAAGAAAGTTTCCCTTAAATATATGATCAATATAGGAGAAGGGGTTTTGAAATAGTTAGTGACCATTACCTATTAAAGGTAGACAGTGCTGAGAGGAGTTAGTAGAAATGTAAGAAGGGTCAGAAAAGAAGTGGTAAAAGCACATAGGTTAAAGGTCGAAGATGAAATGGCTACCCTCTTCCATGAAGAAATCGAGGAAATGGCCAGGGACTCAGATTACCCATGGGACTAAAGACGATATAGAAACATGCTGGTTTTACTTCAAGAAAATAATAATAGAATAAGAGATGGAGCAACATGAGTTTGTGGTAAAAGGGTTGGGGCTCAGTATAAGAGACTAGCATGGTGATCTGATTAGGTGAAGAAAGTGATACAGGGAAAAAAAAAATGTGGAAGGAATACCTTGCATGCAAAATGCCCGAGAACTTCAAACAGTATAAGAAGAAAAGGACTGAGGCCAAAAATAGGGTTATAGAAGCCAAGAGGAAGACTTCAAACAAAAGTTAGAATCTGACTTTCATCAGAATCGGAAGTTATTTTTCCATGTACGAAAGGAACTGAGGTTAGAAAGAGCACTAACTTTGAAGTTTTTAAAAGACAAGGAAGGAAATATACTCAGGGATAATGATCGCATAATGGAAAGAATATTTCCAGTAGCTGCTGGAGGAGAATGGACAGTTGCCACTCATAAGTGAAGAATAGAGAGAGTGAGATACTACAGATGATTTCATTAGTGAAGATAAGACTAGGAAAATCCGCAGGTAATGACAAAATAAGTCCTGAAATGTTGAAATATATGGGGTTTAAGGGAAAAAGAGATTACGCTTCATCTACTAAGCCTTGTATGGAAGTAGCGTTTATAGACCCAATCTTTAAGAAAGGAGACTGTAACAAACATCAAGGTATATTCTTTTATTTAAGCATGCCGAACAAGATATATTCCAAAATCTTAGAAAAAAGAATTAGATGAATCCCTTCAAGAAGAACAATATGGCTGTAGCGAAAATCTGAGCACCCAATAAATCTGATTTTTGAACAAGTCCAAGAAAAGGAAATGTCCTTGTACTTTGGCTATTTCACAAAAACGTTTGACCTTGTAAGGAAAACTGATATCTTGCAGGTCTTAAGAGAGAAAAGGATGGATCAAGGCCATATAATTGCAGTTGAAAGTTTATACAAGTATAGTAGGAGTGTAGTAGATGTGCCAACTGCACTTCTCAAGAAATTGAGACCACCATAGTGATCCAAAAGTTAAGCAATAAGAGACTGAGACTAGAACACCACTATCAGGTCAAACCTAAATTTTAATCCAGCCGAGATAATAGAGGAAAACCGACTAAGATGACTTGGACAACTCCTGTGAATGGAACCAAGCACAATTGCTAGAGAGATCTACCAAGCCAAAGTGGAGGGAAAAGGAGGAAGAGGATTACCTAGGAAGAAGTGAAGAAGGATTTTGAGAAGAGAGGTCTCCAGTGAAACAGACCACAGTTGGTGAAAGACCGGCAGATCTGGAGAGGGCTGTACAGAATTCCTTCTCACGCTGCAAAGGCAGTTCAAAAGGGCAGAATATGATGATGATGAGTGTTTTCCAAGTTCACTGACATTTAAGGTAAAGTTGTGAGCAAATGGTGAATGTTTATTTTTCAGGTAAAAAGTAAGAAATCGAAATATTGAATTGAAAAGAATAGAAGTATTTCCATGGTTGAAAGTTACATAGGTAACAAAGCATTTACTTTTAACATATGAATAAATACATTTTTTAAACTTTATTCTCGCTACTCAATAAAGCTTTATTCTATTGTATTAATCTTAAATTTTTTTTAAAAACAGTTGGTGTTATTTATTTTCTGTTCATTGCAACTTCTATGGCTGTGGCCGAACCAGTTGTAATTTAAAAAAAATTGAATAAAAATATGTATTTTTAAAAATACAAATTTTATTTGTGGCTACAGTGATAGAAGTATGAAATGAGCTGTAGCACAGATACTGTTAATATATACAAATATTTTTAATCCAGGTGATTTGGAAGAGTTTTTTTTTATTAGTTCTCCTTGATTGCATCTGTAGTTAATGATAATTACACATTATTTGCATTATATTACTGATCATCAGGTAAAATGCAAACATTTTATTATGCATTAAACTAGATATCGTCATAAGGTCTTTAGCAGTATCTAATTTAATTCCCCTATTCCACATTCAATTTAAATTATCACAACATTAAATAATCAATGTAGTCTTCAGGCTTGGATGTTCTTCCTCCTACTAAATGTAAAAAAAATTATAAGTAAAGGTGCGGCAGTAAATAAGACACATTTTGGTAACTAGATTTTTGTTAATAAATATAACAATAACTTTTATACAAAAGTAAGTAAATACTTTGCTAAATACATTAAAAATAATACAAATCATGTTGCTGTCGTAGTAATTCTATTAAACATATTTACAAGTTATTTAATTATTATACAACAAAAGTATCTAGAATAAACCATTATATACATAATTAAGATAAAATTTTAACAATATGAGGAATTTTCATTTTAAGTAATAATCACAGTCCTGAGACCTTTAATTTCTTGCCTTTAGAAAACTTTATAGTATATTATACAGGAGAAGATGAGAAGCTAATGGGTAATGGGCGTAATTTTTTTTTTTTATGTTAATTTCAGTTATCTATGGTGAATCCATATAAAATGTTTTTCAAAAGCAACCAGCTCCAATATTCAAGTGATAATCTGTAAAGCTATGATATTAACTTAAAAATGTTTATTTAAAAAATTATTAAATTCATAGTTGTACCCTTTGGCTTCTAACCTCCTCATTTAAACATTTTTGTTTTCAAATTATAAGGAAAATTTTCATACAAGTCTTATTAAGTTTCTTAAGCCTGTTTCATACTTTGTACTTAAATACATGTTTTAAAAAATATACATTATAAAAATATGTTTGTTATAAATAAACAAATTCATAATTTATAAACACCAAATGGTCCGAAATATTGAATTTTCTAAAATATAAAAAAAATATTTTTCTTTTTCTTTCTTTTATATAATCGATTTTAGTTATTTAGTTGGTCACCATATATATAAAAAAAAAAAAAAAAAATTAAAAAAATCATTAGGATATTAACCTTATATAGATACTAGAGATGAGTGATAAATTGAGTGAGGTGGGTGTGTTTATGATCTGATTCCTGAAAATAATGCTATGCCCATCTCTAATAGTTATTGGAGGGAGAAAGTTCCGAAAGTGTCTTTGAGCATTAAACATTACCAAAAATATTTCTTATTTTGAAATATAAGTATATATGGGTTTGTTTAAATAAGTCAGTAATATATTATTGATCAAATAAAAAAACAAAACAGACTTTTCCTAGTGGCATAATATTTTATTTGAAGTAGAAGACAGAACTTTATGTCCCAATGGAGAAAAAAAATGGTTCTCCTTTATATCGATACGTGGCAGAGCTTATCTAGAAGCAGCCAATTCTACAACCCACAGCAGAGAATCTATATTCTTCAAAATTCTCATAACAGGTCTTTTGAAATGAGGTTAATTCTTAGCCTAAAGGATAAGTTGCTGATTGAAAAAATAATTGCAAATATTTGGAATTAAAAAAAAGTAAAGGCTTGCAAATTTTTTTGGAATTCATGGCAGGGTACCAATGTGACATTCTCTATTCGACAGAATATTGGTGTGGTAAGTGGAACAGATGTTTTTGTTGTAACACCTAAAAAACCTACCACTAGGAAAATGCACTAGAATCATTTAAATCATTACTTTTCAAGCTAATAACACAGTGAGAAAACATCTATATTATTGATTATTACATAATTATAAGATAACTTATTAATAAATGTCCTACATAGAAAAATATTTTGAAATAGCATTTGTCAGATCATTAGTTGATATTCAATCACTTCTGTGTACAAGCAAAGTGATGTAAAGGATTACCCATCGTAAATACTTTTTAATATTATATTTTACTTTAATGCCTTTTTAACAAAATATATGTAACCAATTGAACCAATTTTTCAAACAAAATTACACTATTTTATGTTAGAGAAGAATTGGTTGACTGTAACTTCTAATATAAATAGTTGGGGGTGAAGAAATAGTTGGGGGTGCAGTCAATAAAAGCACCCCCAACTATTTCTTCCTTATATACACTATTTTATGTAGAAAAATAGGTTGCTTCGATTTTAAACTAAATCTATAAATCTTATTTTAAAAATAATTCTAAATCTAATATCAGTCAATACTGTTAGTCTGTAATTCACATCTCAGTGATGTGATTAATTAACTTTTTAAAAAATTAGGTTTCTTACACACAAATTTAGGTATAAAAATATCATCAATACACAAAATATATATTCCTGTTAAGTTTAGTTGCACGGATTAACAATAACAAATTTTCATATTTCATAAATTGTTCTTTCTTTATAATCAGAAAACATAAATACTTTAATTATAAAGAAAAAGAAAAAATGAGAACCACTGTATTAAAAGGGAATCAGATAAATTATCAGTGACATAATCAACATTTTCAATATGATAACATTCATTCATGCTTTAGTTATGACTAGACCTTAACGGTTTATAACTTTCATTCTTTATTTATATGCATTCGAAAATTATAAAATTCCAATCCCTGAAATTATTGCACAGATTCTAATAGTAAACAGATCACATAAATATAATTTGCTTATAGATTTTTCAATTTCCAAGACAGTAGCTGCAAATTATTTAAAGGAGGACTTAGTGGTTATAGATAATGCTCAAAAGAGTATTTAGTTACAAATTAGTATTTAAGAGTAGTTACTAGTTATTTTTTTAAAATTTTATTGTTATTTCTTTTCATCTTGAGGTTATAGTTATTTTAAATTAGAACACAAGATTGAAAGAATAAAAAACAAAAAATTAAGGTGGAGCATATTTTTTGAGGATGGTATCTCGACTAATGTAGAGGGAGCAGGGTTCACATCCTTGAGCATGAGCTTCTTCACCAAGGTTTCCCTTATGTTGTTTGCCTCTACTTTATGTTTTTAATCAAGAAATGTATGATAAGTGGAAGTGTAGATATTTTAGAAGATTGAGTGTAATCAGACATTGACTTGCCCTCCTCCCAAAAAAAGTAATATGATTAAACACAGATGATTATAGCTCAATAAATTATAAACATAAGTTTTGAGACCAGAATGCATTAATTAAAAGATTTCTCAAATGTGCATTACCTATGTGATATGTGCAAAAGACAAATTATCTGATTTATAAAAAGCCTATGATAAACTTTAATCCAGTATCACCTCGACAGGAGACAAAATAGAGATATTTGCATATGCTTCTAATAACTATCTAATTAATTAGTCAAAAATATCTACAAATCGATACAAATAATAACTGTCACATTAGAAAATAAGAACCTTTACCTTAACTAGATCTGATTATTTGTTTAAGATAGAAGTAAATATATTACAAATAATAGGATTAATTATATTATCACATTATATAAACAAAAGCTAATTTCAAGATCTAAAAAAAATATTTAGTAACACCCAAGATGACAAGGCAGCTATAAAACGAGGAGAATCTAGAAAAAAAGAAAAAAGTAAATAATTATTAAATTATAAAAAGCAGCGGTTCCCAACCTTTTTAGTTGTGCAGCGGTCCAATTTTGAAAGGATAAGTTTCAACTAAATATAAATATTCAATAAATACACAAAACCAATAGATTGTAGCGGAGGGGGACACTAATCATGGCTTATAAGCTTATATTTAGGACTGAAGTAGCTGTCTCGATCCACTAGCTATTCATACAAGCTATACACCCAGTACTTATTAGCAACTGAGTGACTCAATTTGTTTTCACTAAATTTTTTTTTCCTACTCTGTGCGGGTCAGTCCTATGAAACCCAAGGCCCACAAGGCCTATTTGTTTGGAACCACTGATACTAAACATAAGTGATTAAAATATTACTATTTTTACGTTTTGCATTCAATAAGTGTTTTAAAATTGTTATAATTTTTTGTGAACATATAATATGAATCAGTTATCTGAAAACAATTTATAATATATTTTTTCAAGCAACTAATAACAATCCATATACATCTTATTAAACGATACACCTGAAATTTTGTATTTAAGATATAAAATGAAACATAAGAATGTCTATATTTCAGGTTTTTGGTTTAGAAAGATCTTTAATTGTTATTTTTATTATTATCGTTTGTTTTTTCAATATGTTCTGCTTAAAAACAATGTAATATACTACATACCTTTCCACATCAATAGCCCTAATCATCCTCAGCAAGGGCCGTGATATCCTGTACATAGCATTCTGGAAATTGCCCTCTCCTTCCATTACATTCTCCATATAACCAATCACCATTTACTCGATCCAGTACTTGTATTTCATCCCCTTCCTGAAATTTGGAAATGAAAAGATGAAGAGAACTTTTATAGAGAGACATGGTTGGTGTTAAAGTTATATAATAGTCAACACTGTACAATGTAACCAGTAAGGGAGTTTATAAAATATAGACATTATTGTTCCAAGTTAACATGTGTTATTTATGTCCCTAAATCTTAATATGTTTAACATGGTGTCAGAAGTTAAAAAACTGTAAAATACGGAAATGCCCAATAGTGACAACGATAACAAACGAGACGAAACACTTACAAAGGAAAAAATGACAGCGCCGACACATGTACCGTCAACTTCACGTTTCTTCTCAGCACAAGTGGACCCCCTTCCGAGTGAATCAGGTAGAGAGGAATGGGAAGAATGGTTTTTTAATTATGAAATATATCTTAAAGCATCTAACCTATATAAAGAGGACGATGAACGAAAAATTAATCTTTTCCTTTTTAGTCTGGGAAATGAAGGTAGGCGAATTTATAAATCATTTACAACGAAACCAACAACTTACGATGATTTGGTTAAACTTTTCAATTCGCATTTTGAACCAAAAAAACACCTTGCTATGGAAAGATATAAGTTGTTCACAAGAAAACAGGCACCCAGTGAATCTATTCAAGACTTTGTTGTTGCTCTAAAAAACCTCTCTTCGTCCTGTGAACTGGGAGATTTGCAGCAGTCAATTGTTCGAGACTTGCTGATCGTCGGATTGGATCCAAAGTACACGAAAATAAAAGAGAGACTTCTTGAAGATGAAAATATCACCCTGGACAAAGCTATTCAGATTGCAGCACGGATGGAGTACAGCCAGCAAGAAATCCATGATATCAACGAGAACCTCAACAAAGAACTAGATCATCATCATCTCGTGCAGAAGATCACAAAAGGACAAAAAAGGGACTACATCAAGAAATCTCCACAACAGGTAAAAAATTGCTCTAGATGTGGCACATCTCATGCAATTCGCAGCTGCCCTGCATTTGGTTCTAAATGTTTTAATTGTAATAGGTTCAATCATTTTTCGAAAATGTGTAAATTGCCAAGTAATAAACATATGCCAGAAAATAAATATAGAGTTGAGACGATAACGTCTGATGTTCATAACCATGAAATCGCAGATAATGAATTTTTTATTGGCAAAATTGAATCCAAACTAGAAAACCCAATATTGATTTCTATGAAAATCAATAACAAAATAATACAATGTGAATTAGATACGGGCGCAAATGTGAATGTTATGAGCATCGACACGTTCAATTCATTAAAGGTTAATAATAATGTAATATTAACAAAACCATATGTTACATCATTTACAAATCATGAGGTTCCCATAATAGGCAAAGTAAGTCTTGATTGTTGTTATGATAGTAACTTTAAAAATTGTGCAAAATTGGAATTTTTGATTACGGATTTAACTAAACAGACTATTATTGGTCGAAAAGCTTGTCTAGAACTCAACTTTATTACTATAAATATACACACAGTTACCCAAAGTTCTAAAAAACAGAATAATTCAGAAAATTTTAATAACATATTTGAAGGGTTAGGACACATTAAAGATATAATACACTTGCACATAGATGATAAAATAAAACCAGTCATAGACCCTATGAGAAAAATTCCATTTAGTCTATGCAATCCTTTCACAGAAGAATTAAAAAGAATGGAATCCTTAGGTGTAATTTGTAAAGTAAATGAACCTACTAAATGGGTAAATTCGGTAGTTCTTGTAAAAAAGCCTAATGGTCAACTTAGGGTATGCCTTGATCCAAGAAATTTAAATAAGGCAATCATAAGACCACGGTATCCAATGCCAAATATAGACTACATAAAAACAAAAATTGGTGAAAGCAAAGCAAAAATCTTCTCAATCTTAGATGCAACTTCGGCATACTGGTCTTTAGAATTGGATTATGAAAGTTCTCTCTTAACAACCTTTAACACGCCTGTAGGTAGATTTCGATTTCTTAGATTACCATATGGGATAAATAGTGCATCAGAAATTTTTCAAGCTAAAATGGAGGAACATTTTTCGCACATAAAAGGGTTATTAATATATCAGGATGATTTTTTAATATTTGCAGATACTAAGGAAAATCATGATAAAATACTTAAAGAGGTTCTTGATAAAGCTTGTGAAATAGGTCTTAAATTCAATAAAAATAAATCAAAATTTGAACTAAATAGCGTAAAATACTTAGGTATGATTTTCGACAAAGATGGAATAAAGCCAGACCCTGAAAAAGTGTCTGCAATTATTAATATAACACCCCCTAAATCTGTAAAAGAATTACAGAGATTTTTGGGAATGATTAACTTTCTTGGACAATTCATTCCTAATCTCTCTTCTGAAACAAGTAACCTAAGACAACTGTTAAAAAAAGAAAATAAATATAACTGGGATGAAAATCATGAGAAATCATTTAATAGACTAAAACACTTAATTACTTCAACACCAGTCTTGGTGTACTATAACACAAATAAACCACTAACACTTTCAACCGATAGTAGTAATGATGCACTTGGTGCAGTTATATTGCATGATAAAAACCCTATTGCCTTCGCTTCAACTACATTAAATCATTATCAAATAAACTATCCAATAATACACAAGGAGTGTTTAGCTATATATTATGGATGTGTCAAATTTCACCAATATGTGTATGGAAGGGTAGTTAATGTTGAAACCGATCATAAACCTTTAATTTCTTTATTTAAAAAACCGTTGCACCAGTTACCACCAGTAGTTCAAAGAATAATGCTTAAATTACAAAAATATTCACTAAATGTAACTTATGTACCTGGTAAATTTATGTCTATTGCGGATACCTTATCAAGGACTTCAAACTATCATGATAAAGCTATATTAAAAGATATAGATAATGAAGTAAATTTGCACATTAATTTAATTTGTAACAACCTAGCTATTTCTGTATGTAGGCTAGATGAAATCAAGGAGGAAACTAAAAAAGATCAAGTTAGTCAAACCCTACTTAAATATATTTCTGATGGGTGGCCTGAAAAAATCTCGAGTGTCTCTTCCGATGTACAACCATATTTTAAATTCCAACAAGACTTGCATAGCACAAATGGATTATTGTTTCGTAATTCAAGTGTGATAATACCTAGATCATTAAGATAAAAAATTCTAACTATAATTCATGAAGGACATTTTGGAAAAGATAGATGTATTCAAAGAGCTAGAAATCTGGTATTTTGGCCTAATATTTATACTGATATAAAAAATTTAACACAATCCTGTGAAACATGTCAAATTTTTCAAAGAAATAATTCTAAGCTACCGATAATCCATCATGAAATAGGTGATTACCCTTGGGAAAAATGTGGAGCAGATTTTTTTTATTTTGACAAACAAGTGTATCTCTTGGTTGTAGATTATTATTCCAAATTCCCAGAAGTTTGCTTACTAAATGGAAATAAGTTTGATGCTCAATGTGTAATTAAACATCTAAAGTCAATAATGGCACGACATGGAATTTGTAAAGAGTTTGTTACAGATGGTGGCCCACCTTGGACTTCAAAAGAATTAAGTAATTTTTTTCAGAGTTGGGACATATCTCATACTGTAACAAGCCCTTACCACCATAAATCAAATGGTTTAGTAGAAAGAAATGTAAGAACCATAAAACAAATGCTAACTAAATGCTCACACTCAGGTGATGACCCTTACTTAGCTCTCTTAAACTTCCGCAATACAGCTAGTAATATCAGTAATGTGTCACCTGCACAGTTATTAATGTCCAGAAGACTGAGAGATAAATTGCCTGCCACTAAAAATGTACTACAACCAAAATTAATAAATAAACAAAAATACAAAGAATGCATAACAAATTATCAACAAAATGTATCTAATAATTATAACAAAAATACCAAAAATTTGATAGATTTAACACCTGGAGATTACATAAAATTTAAAATGACAACAAATAAGCCATGGATACCTGGTAGAGTAATAAAGGAAAGTGAGTGTCCTAGACAATATATAATAGAAAATGATGATGGAAAATTATTTAAAAGAACTAGGGAACACATAATGTTACCAACCAAGCCTAACAATCAAAACCAAGAAAACATTGTAACGGGAGAAAATAGTACCAGATCATCTGGTAGGACTATTAAACCTCCTAAAAGATTCAGTCACTCCGACTATACTTAAGAAAGTAATAACAGACTTATATGTTGTAAGAATTTATCTTATAAGAAATTTCATGTAAAAAAAAAAAAAAAAAAAAAATTGATTTCTCTAAATTCTGTAATCAGCCTGTTGAAAATGAGGAACCTACATGTTTGTGAATGTGTATTAGTATTAATGTATACCTAAGTCCTATGTTAAATTTATTTTTATTGTTTTATCCTGGGTTAATCATATCACATAGCTGATAATCTTGTGTTGCTTGTTATCATTGTTGCTTGCTATTTATACGTAAATAGTGTGATATATATTTATGTGAATGAAAAATTTGTAAAAAAATAATTATATATGCATACATTTAAAAAGTAAAAAAAAAAAAAAAAAAAAAAAAAAAAAAAAAAAAAAAAAAAGTTGTTTCCTCAGAACGAGATCTTGTTATATGTACTTTATTAGATCTGTTTGAAAAGTTTCTATGTTTAAATATTCTAGATTTTAGTTCGAATTGTGAATTTCTTTTCCAATATTTGAAAAGTGTTCTACAGACTTTATTATAATGAATGTTGTTCCTTAAATACAAAATTGCTGTTTCAAAAAAAAAAAAAAAAAAAACCAAAAAAAAAACCAAAGATGTTAAAGTTATATAATAGTCAACACTGTACAATGTAACCAGTAAGGGAGTTTATAAAATATAGACATTATTGTTCCAAGTTAACATGTGTTATTTATGTCCCTAAATCTTAATATGTTTAACAGTTGGATGATCCTAGTTTACAATAAAAATGTTTAGAAAACTAAGTGTGAGCTTGTAAAAGTGAACATTTAAAAATTGATACTAAGAACCTTAGTAATCACAATATTGATTTAAATAAAAATTGAAATTGCAACAAGAAATGCAGCCATATCCATTTTAAATATTAGTAATATGAATGTAAATAGTTAATAAAAAGAAGAAGATAATTAAAATGAAAAAAATAGAAATTTATAATAAATAATACAGTATCAAATATAGAATAAATAAAATGTGAGGAAGATACATATATAAAAATAAGTATAAAAATATCTTTTTAATGAGTCAGAGTGACTAAGTAAAATGTAAGAGTACCAATTTGTTGAAACAACTCTAACAAATATAATTTTTAAAAATTAATATTATGTTACTACATCACAAAACTATTGTTAAGAATATAAGTTTAAAGAATTAGGAGTGGAAACACTATAGTATCAGAAAAAAGCTATTTTTTTCAAATAGAAGAAAACTATTACATTTCCTAAAACGACTTCTGTTAGTGAACTAAAGGCATCCATCACATAATATTACATTAATAAAAACATCGAAGGGAGAATTTTTTAAATTAAAATACAATAAAGCTTTTTTTAATACAAGGTTTTCTAGTTAAATCTGGAAAATGTTATTTTTCTACATACAAAAAAAAAAAAAAATCATATTTGTCAAACTGACTCAAGTCAGTGAAATAAATGGGACATACTCCTGTATTTAATGAAAAATCAACTTTTTTTAAATGGGAATTTTCAGGTTATTATTTTACTATTTAGAGTCTATTAATGAAAATGCTTATGTTTTGAACAATGTAACAAGTTTAAATTTAGATTCAGGTTAAGTTGAGGTTTAAATTTATCATTTGTTTATTAAAGCAAACAAAATAAAATCTTTTGTTTTAAAACACGAACAGAACTATGAGTGAATATTCAATATAGCTAATCAAAGATAATCCAGCTAAGATCAAGATTAAATGGTTAATTAATATTTATTTAATTTCCCCATCATGTCATTATCATTATACATATAGAGAAGCAATTAGTTGACTGGAACTTCTTATGTAAGGATAGAGATAGTTGGGGGTGCAGTCAATTAAAACACCATAATAAGAGCATACTTATTTATTGTGTGCATACTTACTTATTGCCTGTTTTCTCTCACAGCCCTGAAGATGACCTACAATGTAGGTCAAAACGTCGGCACACAATAAATAAGTACGCACTTATTATGGTGTTTTAATTGACTGCACCCCCCAACTATCTCTATCCTTACATTATACATATAATGCATGTCACGGCTATGTATCCTCTTAGGAAAAGAATAAGACTGGCCTAAAACTTTAAACTGAAGTGGTGACAAGTAGTTTACAAATTGGAGGAAACAAAAACAAAGACAACATGAAATTTATAAAATGGTAGAATACAGAGGTAGAGAAAACAACTATAATTAGTATTAAGTACTTATTTATAACTAAATAAAGATAAAATCAACTTACCTGCAATTCTAAATCATCCCAACTGCAAGGAGTAAATGAAAAGAGGGCTATGACAGTCATCAGTGGTTTTTTAATAGAGTTGTGGAGCATAGTCACGTAACTTGCTATGAACAAAATTTTAATAATTTATTAAGAACCATAAACATAGCAAACACGCTAACTTAAGACAATAAATTACTTTTTAAGATAAAATAAGGCAAAACTCTATTCTCATTTAAAATTGGTTGAAGTATGACGTTAAAATAATATTTTCGAATCAAGTTCATACTTCAACCTATTTATCCAACTTGAGATAATGTTTCACTAAATGCACAGAACTTACCAGGAAATATTCCTTCATTCCCTTTATGACGACCTCTGAACCACTCATCTCCTTCCTTGTTTAATATAGTTATAATATCACCGGTCTATAATAAAAAACTTTAATGAAATTTTAAAAAAGAAAAAAAGAAGAGGTTTTCCATGGTTCAAATTACTAACCTTAAATTGCAAATCATCTGGATGATCGGATTGGTAGTCATATTGTGCTTTGCATGTAGGAAGTCCAGCATCACTTTTAGGCTAAAAAATAAATGTGAATAACTAAACTCAAATAGTTAAATATGAACAACTAAAAAAAGGAAAGATATATATATATATATATATATATATATATATATATATATATATATATATATATTTGTATACCTGTATACAAAAAATATATACGGTGTCCCGAATTGAAATGGCAAAACTGCAGGAACTTATAGGAGACCGAAAAACTAAGACAAAATGTCCTTTAGAGATTTGCTCGTTTTTGCTTAGTTTTAGAGAAAATCGCAAAAAAAGAAACAAAACAAAAATGTTACAGGTAGCGATTATCACCTTTCAAAGTTCGTCAGGCTAGGCAGTGAGATATGTAAACACTTAATGTTATCCTTTACATTCTTTGTATTTGTTTACATTTTGGCTTCCTTCTAGGATTATAATTCCTAAATCAGTCTTCAGTCAGTTACTCAGATATTTTTGTGTGAATAACATCAGCCACAATGCCACATACATATACTAATGTTGAATACGCTGATATGATTTTTGTGTATGGTTTCTGTAACGGTAATGCTTTAGAAGCGGTACGGGAGTATGCGCGCCGATATCCAAATAGAGGAGTGCCTAATCGACGAGTCTTTTCATTAACTTTTAATAGACTACGAGAGACTGGGTCATTCTTAATACGTAATGAAGGCGACCAATTCCAGGCAGCAGTAAGAGCAGATTATCGGAGAAGAAATTGTGTCCAACGCCACTTCGATAACAATCCTGAGACTAGCATCCGAAGAGCATCTGCTGCATTAGCAATATCACAGCAAGCAATATGGCGAACTTTGAAAGGTGATAATCACTACCCATACCATCTTCAAAAAGTTCAGAATTTATTACCTCTCAAGATTATGTCAAGAGATTAAATTTTAGTAACTGGTTTCTTGAAAAAATTCGCGATGATAATTTATTTCCATTAAAAATTATATGGACCGATGAAGCTACCTTTACAAGAGGAGGAATTGTTAATCAAAGAAATTATCATGTATGGGCTCTTGAAAATTCCAGATCTATTAGAGAGAATAGGTTTCAGCATTAATTTGCTATTAACGTTTGGCTTCGAATTTGGAACGGATTACTGGTGGGACCATATTTTTTACCTGGAAGATTGAATGGTATCACATTTACACATTTTTTGGAGAGCGACTTTTCTAATTATTTAGATGACATTCCCTTACAACAGCGGATTGAAATGTGGTTCCAACTTGATGGATGTCCAGCTCATTATAGCAGAGTTGCTCGAGCTTGGCTGGATATAAATTATCCACAACGATGGATTGGACGTGGAGGAGAAGTACCTTGGCCACCCAGATCACCTGATATGACACTCATGGATTTCTTCGTATGGGAAACCTTGAAGCAGAAAGTTTATTCGGTGTCAATCAACTCAAGAGAGCAATTAAGAGACCGAATCATAGATGCAGTGCACCAAATATCATCAGAACAATGTTTAGCTGCAATTTATCAAGTGAGTGCTAGATGTAATGCTTGCATTGGTGCAAGAGGACAACATTTTGAGCAATATTTACACTAAAAAGGACATAACATAAATATAAATAAATAAGTATAAAAATGAAAACTTGTTTTTTTTTTTTTTTGCGATTTTCTCTAAAACTAAGCAAAAACGAGCAAATCTCTAAAGGACTTTTTGTCTTAGTTTTTCGGTCCCCCATAAGTTCCTGAAGTTTTGCCATTCAAATTCGGGACACCCGAAAAATTTATAATGTTTTGATTTTCGAGTTTCAGTCCTTTAAACTTCCTTAGGCGACTTTTCGAGACTAGGCTAGTCTCATACTTATGCCCTGACAGTGAAAAAATGAGCTTTTAGTAAAAACATTAGCACGCTAAAATAAATATAAAATGACACGTATAAGTTGTAATAGATAATATTTCCATAACAGTCAAGATAAGTGGAAACCAATATATGTATATATATATATATATATATATATATATATATATATATATATATATATGTGTATATATATATATATATATATATATATATATGTGTATATATATATATATATATATATATATATATGTGTATATATATATATATATATATATATATATATATATATATATATATATATATACACATCCGAGATAGATTAACTTAGATTTCAACTAGTCAACTAGTGCTGAAGGTGTGAGGGGTAATCTTCAAAAATATTCTGGCTCTATTTCATCTTTGAATCTTTTAAAAATCTTTCAAAATGCAATAAAATATAAGACATAACCCAATAATCCTATGCCAGACTGATGTTAAACTTTGTTCAAATTTCTATTGAATTATTAGGTTGCAATACTATAGGGCACATGCTATGCCCATTTTCAAAGGAAATATTATTTAGAAAAAAAATTTATAAAATTAAAACTATTTTATTCAAAATATTTACCCTCATTTTCTATACATTTTTCACAATCTTTTATCAAATTTTCGATCTCAGAACTGATCAGCCGATTCTATAACCTTTCCAGCTGATTGCGTATTACCTTCTTTTCAGTTGTATGTTGAATGTATTGGTGGTGGGGTGCTGTCTCATGTTTGGAGCCTGTTTGGGCTGTTGATCGTTAGGATATATTGCATCTTTTTCTTCGAGATGTGATTCACATAACCTTTTTTTGTTTTTGGGTCTTGATAATGCCTGAATAGGCGAAACGTCGACCGGTAAGTGGGTGTGTTACTGGAGAAATTTGAAACATAAGGCTTTGCATTGTGGTTTTTCCCAATTGCATTATAATAAACAATGGTGTTTCTTTTTGAGTTTTTGGCTCTATTTTATTGATTTTAGGGCTTTGTGGTAAAATAAAGTCTGAAAATGTATTTTTTACTTAAAAATCATTTTCAAAAATTTTACTGTTAAGGAAATTGTCCAAATTTCGGAATGGAGGGAAATCTGTTGGGTATGGAAGGTCTTAGTAACTAAACTAAATTAGTTTTTTCATGAGGTTAGTCATTGTCTTTAAGATATAGGTTTTTGAATTTCATCCTATTAGGTTTATTTGTTTTGATATTAATGTTTTTTAACTTAATTTCTTTAATATTTTTATTCCATCTTTTACATATATTTGTAATTAAAACTTGCAAATTTTTATCTGAAATTTTTTCTATAGTTAGTTTCAATTTTTTCCTTATTGAATTGGTTAACCAGAATGCCTGTTTTTTGTCTAAATTAACTATTTTATGTCCTATATAATTAAAAAAATTATGATGTTTTGTGTTATTTAGGAAATTTTTATTAAAACAGTTTTCTATATTAATTATATGAGATAAAAGATGATTAGGTAAAATTTGGTTTTCCATGCATAATTTAAGGTAAGTTAGTTTACATTCAGCATTAATTAATTTTAAATTCAGATCAAAAATCATTCTCAGTGTATTTACACTCAATTCAAAATTATCTGGACTTACATTTTGATGTTTTGTACAATTCAATAGTTCATTCTTAAATTTCTTAGTCAAATCTTCTACTAATTTGTTATTAGATGCAGTTGGTGCTCGGATTTCACCTTGATTGTTCATTCTTATAATTTTTTCCTTTTTTCAACTGGATTTATTTGAATTTCATCTTCAAGAAAATAATAAAAAAATCAGCTTCCAGTCATAATTCTTTTATTGTTTTATATAAAACGTTTCGACATCATTGTGTCATTTTCAATTATTTGTTCCTATGCATTCTACAACTTTAAAATAAAAAATAATAATTACAATAATATAAAATTTGTTTACATAAATGTCCAAAAATAATTTACTATGAGTATAAATACCTGGAAAGTCAGTCTTTTTATTTTTAAAAATTATTTTTAAGGAGGTCTTTTATTCTCCATAGTCAAACTTGTATTCCATTACATTAAAAACCAAACTCTGATCCTTGAACCATCTAATCCCTTATTCTTATTTTTATCAGTTATTAGACTTTAGTACAATTATAACTAATTATGTTCTAAAAAGTACATTAATAAAGTAAAATTAAACTTAAAATTTAAGTATTCTTATGATCTATTATTTTTTAATTTTAAAATTATGGATGAGTATAACTTGCTAATTTCTCCTGCCTCTTTTCTATCGTTTACAGCATTTTCTAATTTATCATTTATAAATAGAGCCTCTAAATTTTTTCTTTTTATAGTATTATCTTCTCTATGTAGAATTTTAGGCTTATCGAAGTCAAAAGTGTGCAATTCCTTTTTACAATGTGCTGATAATGCTGTACTTGTTTTAGCTTTAGGTTTAATGTTATTTTGATGGTGATATATTCTGTTTTTTAAGTGTGTACTTGTTTGTCCAATGTATATTCCATCACAATTATTACAAGTAAGTTGGTATATTAAATTTTTGTTTTCCATAATTGGTATCTTATCCTTTTGACTTGTTATAATGTTTTTGATTGGGTTTCTTGTTTTGTGTGCTATCTTCATTTCTGGTATGTCATAAATTTTAAAAGTTGGTTCGATTTTTTCTGATAAGCCTCTGATATAGGTTATACTATTATATTTAATTTTATTATGTTTTAATTCTATATCTTGTGCTTCTGTTACTATATTAATTTTATCATTGTCTATAAGTGGATCTATGTTATTAGTTTCTTTTACAAAAAAATTAGTTATTTTGGATTGAGAAGGTTTAATTTTTATTGCATTATTTTGGCTATGTATTTATTTAAGAAACCCAATCAAAAACATTATAACAAGTCAAAAGGATAAGATACCAATTATGGAAAACAAAAATTTAATATACCAACTTACTTGTAATAATTGTGATGGAATATACATTGGACAAACAAGTACACACTTAAAAAACAGAATATATCACCATCAAAATAAATGATATGCCTAAAATTCTACATAGAGAAGATAATACTATAAAAAGAAAAAATTTAGAGGCTCTATTTATAAATGATAAATTAGAAAATGCTGTAAACGATAGAAAAGAGGCAGGAGAAATTAGCAAGTTATACTCATCCATAATTTTAAAATTAAAAAATAATAGATCATAAGAATACTTAAATTTTAAGTTTAATTTTACTTTATTAATGTACTTTTTAGAACATAATTAGTTATAATTGTACTAAAGTCTAATAACTGATAAAAATAAGAATAAGGGATTAGATGGTTCAAGGATCAGAGTTTGGTTTTTAATGTAATGGAATACAAGTTTGACTATGGAGAATAAAAGACCTCCTTAAAAATAATTTTTAAAAATAAAAAGACTGACTTTCCAGGTATTTATACTCATAGTAAATTATTTTTGGACATTTATGTAAACAAATTTTATATTATTGTAATTATTATTTTTTATTTTAAAGTTGTAGAATGCATAGGAACAAATAATTGAAAATGACACAATGATGTCGAAACGTTTTATATAAAACAATAAAAGAATTATGACTGGAAGCTGATTTTTTTATTATTTTCTTGAAGATGAAATTCAAATAAATCCAGTTGAAAAAAGGAAAAAATTATAAGAATGAACAATCAAGGTGAAATCCGAGCACCAACTGCATCTAATAACAAATTAGTAGAAGATTTGACTAAGAAATTTAAGAATGAACTATTGAATTGTACAAAACATCAAAATGTAAGTCCAGATAATTTTGAATTGAGTGTAAATACACTGAGAATGATTTTTGATCTGAATTTAAAATTAATTAATGCTGAATGTAAACTAACTTACCTTAAATTATGCATGGAAAACCAAATTTTACCTAATCATCTTTTATCTCATATAATTAATATAGAAAACTGTTTTAATAAAAATTTCCTAAATAACACAAAACATCATAATTTTTTTAATTATATAGGACATAAAATAGTTAATTTAGACAAAAAACAGGCATTCTGGTTAACCAATTCAATAAGGAAAAAATTGAAACTAACTATAGAAAAAATTTCAGATAAAAATTTGCAAGTTTTAATTACAAATATATGTAAAAGATGGAATAAAAATATTAAAGAAATTAAGTTAAAAAACATTAATATCAAAACAAATAAACCTAATAGGATGAAATTCAAAAACCCATATAATAATAGCGAAATTTTAGATAAACACAAAACAACTATATACTCTAATAATATCCAAGGAAAGAATCAATATACCAAAAAACAATTTAATATTTTTTATTATTATAATAACTTACACTTAGACAATAGAGTAATCAACCTAACTTCTAGAGAAATACCTATTAATATTATAAATTTATTAAGTTTAGGCGAAAATTTCAATTATGAACCAAAAAATAAAAAAATAAATATATATCAAATGATAGCAGATGTAGAAGCAATAATAACTTTCATAGACACTCCAGAAAACCATAAAAATGGCTTACGGAATACCATCAGTAAAAACATATTAAATTATTTAAATAAAGAAAAAAATAAACCTAAAAATACACTAAATAGATTCACTCAAATTATAAATAAAGATATCCTAACTACAAAGATCTTCTTTAAAAATAATGAAGATCTATGCATAATTAAAACTGATAAAACTAAAAAATTAGCTATAATAACTAAATCAGACTACAAGAGAAAGATTTTAGACATTTTGAATGATAAAGACACTTACAAAAGTATAAGATACAACCCGATGAATGAACTGAACATTAAAATAAATAAATATTTAGAAAAGTTAGTTAGATACAGATATATTGATAAAAATTTTAAAAATAAACTATCAAATAAATATTACAGTAACCCTAGAATTCACGGTTTAATCAAATTACATAAGGAAGGATATCCTTGTAGACCTATTGTAGATGGAACAAACAATCCAACAGATAACCTTTCAAAATTTTTAAATAAATCCTTAGATTATTTAAATAACAGTAACGAATATGACATTAAAAATGCAATTGAATTAAAAAATAAATTAAACAATATGATATTAGAGCAAGAACAGATAATAAGTAGTTTGGATGTGGTATCTATGTTTCCAAATATACCATTAAAATTAGCTTACAAACTTATAAATGATAATTGGGAAAATATCGAACCATATACCAGTATAAAATGTAAATCCATTTTTTTGGAAGGTATTAAACTATGTACAGAAAATGGATTTTTTACTTTCGAAAACCAATTTTTTAAACAAACAAAAGGATTACCAATGGGAGGCAGATTATCTGTAAATATATCTGGTATAGTACTAAACTACATTATTAAAGATAGCCTACAAAAATTAAACAACCCCCCTATGTTATTGGTAAAGTACATAGATGACATTTTAATTATCACAAATAAAAATAATTTGGAAAATTTTAGTAAAATCCTAAATAAACAAAATAAAAATATAAAATTTACACAAGAATTGGAAAATAATAACTCAATAAATTTTTTAGACCTTACTATCATAAGAAAACAAAATAATAACCTTAAAACAAAATGGTATAAAAAAGATATCACCTCCAATAAATTACTTAATTATTATTCAAATCACCCGAGACATCAAATAAAAAACATAGCATCAAATCTAATAAATAGATCAATAAAATTAACAGATGTAGAATTTTTAAAAGAAACGAAAAACAAAATATTCAAAATCCTTCTTAACAATGGTTTTCCAATCAAACTAATAAAAGATTTATGGCATAAACAAATCAATTTAAATATAAAAGATAATCACTTACCTATAAATATAAAAAATAAATTAAATGCTAAAGAATCTACTAACTTTTCAAAAATACATAGCCAAAATAATGCAATAAAAATTAAACCTTCTCAATCCAAAATAACTAATTTTTTTGTAAAAGAAACTAATAACATAGATCCACTTATAGACAATGATAAAATTAATATAGTAACAGAAGCACAAGATATAGAATTAAAACATAATAAAATTAAATATAATAGTATAACCTATATCAGAGGCTTATCAGAAAAAATCGAACCAACTTTTAAAATTTATGACATACCAGAAATGAAGATAGCACACAAAACAAGAAACCCAATCAAAAACATTATAACAAGTCAAAAGGATAAGATACCAATTATGGAAAACAAAAATTTAATATACCAACTTACTTGTAATAATTGTGATGGAATATACATTGGACAAACAAGTACACACTTAAAAAACAGAATATATCACCATCAAAATAACATTAAACCTAAAGCTAAAACAAGTACAGCATTATCAGCACATTGTAAAAAGGAATTGCACACTTTTGACTTCGATAAGCCTAAAATTCTACATAGAGAAGATAATACTATAAAAAGAAAAAAATTTAGAGGCTCTATTTATAAATGATAAATTAGAAAATGCTGTAAACGATAGAAAAGAGGCAGGAGAAATTAGCAAGTTATACTCATCCATAATTTTAAAATTAAAAAATAATAGATCATAAGAATACTTAAATTTTAAGTTTAATTTTACTTTATTAATGTACTTTTTAGAACATAATTAGTTATAATTGTACTAAAGTCTAATAACTGATAAAAATAAGAATAAGGAATTAGATGGTTCAAGGATCAGAGTTTGGTTTTTAATGTAATGGAATACAAGTTTGACTATGGAGAATAAAAGACCTCCTTAAAAATAATTTTTAAAAATAAAAAGACTGACTTTCCAGGTATTTATACTCATAGTAAATTATTTTTGGACATTTATGTAAACAAATTTTATATTATTGTAATTATTATTTTTTATTTTAAAGTTGTAGAATGCATAGGAACAAATATTTGAAAATGACACAATGATGTCGAAACGTTTTATATAAAACAATAAAAGAATTATGACTGGAAGCTGATTTTTTTATTATTTTCTTGAAGATGAAATTCAAATAAATCCAGTTGAAAAAAGGAAAAAATTATAAGATATAGGTTTCTTGGGATATATGCAGGTTATTGTCAATATCTCTGCAGTAGTCTTTGGATAAGATGTTTCACTTCTGGGTAGAAAGGAGAAATGTATTAATTATGAATTGATCTGAGTCACCAGCAGAAAATTTCTCAAACCAATGGCGAATGTACCGTTCGTTACAATAATCTTCCCCAAAGGCGGTGGTTGGGCTGTCAAATGTCTAAGTTTAAAATATTTAGTGTTATAAAAAAAAAAATTACATGAGAATTGCACATTTCCATGGTCTGAGGTCAATAAAATTGTTTAACATTAACAACTTATTATCATTAAATTAAAGTACTGTTATTTTTATTGTTACATCTACACAACTCATAAAACTTTATAGCAACAAAGAAGTGTTATGTTGTCTGCATCTCAGTCGGATGTTCCTCAGAAAGCACTTTTTAGGATGTCCCATTTTAAGTGTTAAGTCAGTCGTCATCTCAATAGTCTTAATGATTTCAGTTAGGAATAAAAGAAAAATACATGATTTTAATATTAAAATATAAGTACAGTAAAACCTCTACTAACGGACACTCCCCATTACCAGAAGATTTTTTTTGCACCGGAATTTTAATACAATGTTTAAGGCATTTTAACCTCTCATTATTTAACGGTCACGGACAGGCTGTGTTGGTTATAAATCGATTAAAAAAACCTCTAAAAGACGGACAGTGTGACTTTATCCCTTTCCCGTTTCTCGGAAACAATTAGTTGTTTACGGTCTAAGAAAACAGGGACAGCTGTGTTTACTTTTGAGTAAAGGTTTTCCACATAAATACTTTCTTTTTTTTTATTCTCGAACCTGCATTATTAAACTTTAGTTCTAACCATCGTGGCAGGTGGCTGAAAATGTCTCCCTCATGTAAGAGACTCACTTTATAACAACAAATGAATATAATCGACGTTGATGACCTTGAAAAGTTAAGTGTACGTGCGCTAGCGGAAAGGCTCAATGGAAATGGAATGAAAATAAAAACAAAAAAATTGAAAATGTGTTCACGAACAGAAAAAGTTTTGAAAAGCTTGCTAGCTAAAATGGAAGACGCCTCTACATTTTTTCACCTGTCAAAATCAATCACGGTTCTCGACGCTATTTTTTGGATTATGTCCTTCGGTTTGGGAAGTTACACCGTAAACTATGAGAAACTGTTTTTATGAGAAACAGCGGGATTCAGAAGAACCGATTCCGTAATTCCTCCAATAGTTGACAATGAGCCGATAGACGAACTAAACAGCTTGATATGTGAAACAATTGGAGAAATTAATGAAGACTATTGGTCGATTGATGAAGGTGTGGTTACTGATGATAATTCTAAGGACATTGCTACGATAGTCGAAACTTTGGAGAAAATCGTAGGAGTGAAGAAGAAGTTGAAGAAGAATTTGATGAGAAACAGCAACAAGTCAACGAATATGTAAAATTTCCTGAAGCATTACAGTATTAAAAAAAAATAAAAGACTTTTTCTCTATCATGAAGACGCTCTGGGTGTCAAAATGGCTGCTGACATTCAGGTGTTTATAGAATCGAAACAGAGTAAAGCCAAACGAAGACAAACAACAGTGAATCAATTTTCTCAAGCTGTTCTAATAATAAAAATGACATTTGAAATTGTTCATAAAATTACTTACTGAAACTAATTCTTTACTTATCTAATATTTTACTTATCTAATTATGTATTCTAATTTTCTACTTTACTTATCTAATTATTTTATGTTGTATTTTTTTATTTTATGAACATAATTTACACAATACATAAATGTACATTATATCATTTTTGGAATAAAAAGAAATTTTGTGTAAAACTTTTTTTTTTAATCTACGTACCTTTTAAACACATGGGAAATTGAATAAGAGAGAATTAATTTGTACAAATACGTATTTATGAAAAAATAAAACCTCTCTTTAACGGACACCTTTAAATAAGGGACAAAAACATTTGCACCAGGGCTGTCCGTTAATTAGAGGTTTTACTGTATTTAGGAAAAATTTAGGATTTTCAGTGTAGCATCATCCGATTAGCCTTAAAAGCATAATGTGGTGTTAAATAAATAAACAAACAATACAGGTATCAATAATTAGAAATTAGAAAAAAAAATAATCAAGAAACAGCAGGTTCCACAAATTAATAAAACAAAAATGTTGTATCGTGTGCAAATAAATCAATATGTTGTCCATTGCCCACTGTATAGCAAAATTTAGTAGTAAAACAAAATATTTACTTCATATGGATTCAGGGGTCTCGGAGGTATCTCAGGACCTTTTGTTAGAACCTCAAGAAGATTAGGAGGTGGAGGAGGCGGTGGCATACTTGGCATTGGAGGAGAACCATCCAACCGGGGTGGTGGAGGTCTACTTGGTTTTGCCTGAAAAAAGAGTAATAAATGTTAATAAATTCACAAAAAAAAATCCAACAATTATTATGAGAGACAAAGGCATGTGAGCCATAAAAATTAAATTATATATTTTATCATCAAACTTTCTTCAAAAATGAATAAGTAGAATCATATCATTATTGAAGTTTTCGGCTTGAAATGAACTTACAAAATAATCAATAACTCTATTACAAGCCAAGGCCTGACTTAGGCACTTATGAACCATGAGAACGACATGATTCTGCTTTCCTCAGTACAATTAACTTATTTTGGACCAAAGTCTACATAACCACTTATTCACAGGGGATGCACATACAAGCCTTTAGAATAGAAATGAATTTTTTACTATTAAAACTCAAAAGATAAAAAATCTTGCTTCTGCCGAGAATCAACATTTTGAATTAGGTCAAGTACACTTCATGAAATGGGTTAATCTCAGATTTTCGAGATAGTAGATTTATCATTTTAAATTGCAAAAGTAAAGCAATTATTGATGTGGAAATGAGTATGTAGAAGTTTGTCCGGGTTGAGGTAAATATAATTGTTTAATATTAACAACTTGTTATTATTACATTAAAGCACAACTTATTATTTGACATTTTGGGCTAACGTTGAGGCCATCACTAGGGCTGAGATACAAATGGGCTTATGGACTACTAAGCTTCAGTTGCTAAAAGCCAATCACAGAGATTGGAGATTGCCGATCTTGAGATGTGACAATCAAATTTCATTTTTAAAGGACGTAGAATTTGATGCTATACAACTTGTATTTTAAGCTACTTTCTTTTATATATCGAACTCTTTCACAAAGTAGGACAAAATCACTGTTTCAGGAACATTTTTTAGACTACACTAATGCTATAATTTTTTTCAATATAATATACTGTTTCGGTGGTGTAGTAAAAAAAATGCCCAAAAATGTTGAGGTTCTTGGCTGCCAAAACTTCTGTGGTTACATTTTTTTTCATGAGTCACTCTGATGTAAAATTAAAAAAAAAAATAATAGTGCATTTTTTTTTTTTGTAGATTTTAGGTGAAGTATACATTTTTAAGATTTCTTCAGCCAAGCTTTTTAGATGCCGCCAATTTGAATCCTTTTAGAAGTGAATTTAAGAATGGTACAATTGAATCGAAATTTGAGTAAGTTGAATAAAAGTGGTAGGACGTATTTTAGCGTAATTCATAAAAGCAGATAATTATTTTTGGAGCTGGAAATGGGCTATTGTCCGCCATGAGGTATTTCAGCTGGATCGGTATAAAAAAATTTGTTTTATTTAAGTATAAATTAAAATAAGTCTATATTTTTATGATACTTTACCTTTGGAACACATATAATAGTGGGTCTGGAACTAGAAACTGCAGGTGGAGGAGGTATATATTTAACTGGATTAATTTCAAAAGGTTCTGATTTATCAGGAGACAGATCTGACCAGATATCTGCAGTTGGTGTAGTAGTGGCTGATGAAATAATAGAACTAAAATCATCTTCAAATCCACTTTCAAATGGTGAACTAAAACAAATTAAACATCATTTAAACCTATTTGTAAGGAAATTGTAACAAGTTTCTATGTTCATCCAGTCATTCACATATTCAAGAAAATTAATAAATTAAATTATCACTTAGATACACTATAATAGTAACACAAGGATTTTATTCCTTAATTTTAAAATAAAAGATACAACAATGTAAACAGAAGTAGGACAACAAAAAATATATCAAAATTATGAGACCATTAATTGAAAATAGAATAAGGTAAATATTAAAAAAAAAAAAAAATTCAGAGAGCAATTCATTTTCAATTTTTCATTCCTAGTTTTTCCATTTTGATCTATATCAAATCTTGTCATACTTAATAAAATTTCATTTCACGCCTGTTTTAGCAAAAACATACATTAAAAAGCAGCTTCCTTCAGGCAAGCAAAAAAGAATCAGGCAGCAACTATCCTTCTTTAAACATCTCTAGAAAAACTAACTTATCTAACTCTTATTTCAACTATGATTAACACATTATTAATATTTCTTTGTTTTTTTGTTACGAAATTGATATTAAACATCAATACTTAATACCCAATAAGCTACGAGGTACCACATTTTAATTCCACTTCAACTATAATATTACATGCCCTCCCATTTACCTTAATAGCTCACTCATCACCCATCTATCCCACAAATACCATAAGGTACAATAACTAAAGTACTTAACTTTGATAGGAGAATGACATGGGGTCCTCACGTTAAGATGAAATGCCAATCATTAAATCATAAACTCAATAAATGTATTCGCTATTCAGGAAAAACTCCAAATTAGATTTAAGACAGAAATTAAACACATACACATACTTACTAATACCAGTTTGGACATATGCATTATAAATTTACGGCATCGCTAAACAGACTCACAGAAAATGACTTCAAACTTCTCAATCAAAAGTACTTAGACTTATCACCAAAGCACTATGGCATGTCAATAAAAAAACTTTACATATGGGCTGAAAATACAAAGTTTAACAAACACATACGAACATACAACAAATGCTTTCAAGAAAAACTACACAGACACACAAACCCATTGATTGAACAAATGGCCATGATGCTTATGCCTGAAACACTAAGAGGAGACTAAAAAGAACATGGATGAGGGATCTATTACCATCAAAAATAAAATCAAGCCACAGGAGAGGAGCAGAGGGATACTGTTCTTCTTCATGCCCTTCGTGTCATTCTGTATTTTACTGTCAGCCAATCTGCTGATTGTCAATTATTTGTGTTTGACAAGTGTGGATAAAAATACAAAGAGGAAAAAAGTTTATAAAATTGATTCTTCAATGATAAATTTTAAAGAAAAGGGAGTTTAGTTGAAAAATTTCATTTGCATCTTTTTGCTCTTCTGTTACCATTATGGAAAGAGTACAGCAGATATAGTAATAGTATATTATAAGTGAAATGAGTGGAAGAATGGTTGCTTGGGCATTGAGGCAATACTTCCATTGTAACAGGTTTGGAAACAAAGAGCATGAAGAAAATTGTATTCAAATATTGTTAGATATAAATAAATTTAATATTTCATTATCTGAACGATATAATTACTACAAAACCACTAAAAAGTTTTGTAATATATTATGTATAACTTAATTTTTATAAATGAACAAACATAGAAATGGAGAATAAAACCTGAACAGAAATGAAACTAAATATCACCACATGATCAAATATTTCAAAGTTGACAAAGATTGTTAAGCGTTTATACATACACAAGTATAAATTAGAAAATACAATCTAAAAATCATAAAAAGCAATTTCTTTCAACATTTTAAAATGAAAGCAGGCAACAAATAAACAGGTAATAAATATTATATAATTGTTTTTCAATATATGATTAAATTAAAATAATGAAGAAAAAATGAAAAAAAAGTTCACACCGAAATTAAATAGGAACAAAAAAATCAGTAATTGAAAAACAACTTTGGCAAAATAAAAAAATATATATTTTAGAAATCAGGCACTATAAAATGGTATATATGCTATATGGTTAAGTAAGGATGAAGGTCACAACTGTTTTCAACTAGATATTTTTAAATGAGTAAACAATAAATGTGAGAATATGATACGTGTAAAAATTGAAAAAAGAATTTCATGATGGTTCTGTTGTTAATAAAATAACTTTTATTTTATCAAAGTAGATAAAGAAAGTAAACCTTAATGTTTCATAACATTATTTGGCAACTGATTCTGTCATACTAATTACATTGACTGCTTGTAAGAATTCACATAAAATATTAAGATTACTATTATTATTATTATCATTATAACATTTAAAGAAATAAGATTTAATATAAAATAAAAATTAATTAAGAAAATTAAATTCTTGTTTGTATAATTACAAATCTAACTAAGATGAAGGAAATGATAATAAAAGAAAACAAAAATTAGAGCCTCAATAGTAAAAATCCTTGTTTATCAATGAAGCATGGATTACAGTGACAATATTATTTAGGACAAATAAACAAAGAGTCCTATTCATTATATGATAAGGCATGCTCAAAAAAATGCCATTGAAGCCAAATTTTTTTGATCATTCAATAACTCACTTAAAGGGAACTTTTTAAAAAAAATATAATAAGATTAAGCTGAATCAAAGAAAAATCATTTAAAAGTGGAAATACGACAAAACTCAGTCAATAAGTCACCATATAATCAATTTCTTGGATTAATGCTATTAAGAAATAGTTTACAGCAACATAGATTCAAAATCAAACTATTAACAGACATAAACACTTGAAAAAAAAGTTACTTACCTATTTTTGCTAACACTTCCTGTACTCCAAATGCTCTCACTATAATATTTTTGAGATTTTGGGCTGCCCGGTGGAGTTTGGAGATCTATAAGTGTGCCAGTAGGAATGACATTTATCGTAGTGGGAGGAAGTGGCTTAACTATCGCAGTAGCTGCACCCTTTTTTGGATTCCTTTTGCTTGAACCAAATATATTTCTAAAGTGATTAGAACCCTGAAATAAAATGAGAAGCAATGTTGTTTAAGGTCATGAGTGAAGGGTATACCAATGGTAATCTAAATGTCTCTGGAAGATATAGGAATATCTGTAATGAATCCAAAGAATATCTGTAAAAATCATTTTTGACATTGCCACTAAATAAAGATAATACACCTTACTTGGTTTGTGGTTAAGCGAGGTGGTGGAGGACGTGGAGGAGCCCTTTTCTTTTCTTTAGAAATATCCAATTTCATTTTAGGGGGACTAAAAGGATCTGGAGGGCTGAAAACCAAAATTTAAAATTTTATAACAAGATTGAATTTGGAACTTTCTTAAAATACAATAGATGATCGTGATGAATCATGTCAGCACCAACAAGTCTTTCAAATTACTTTTTGAAAATGATATTTTACAATAGAATTCTTACCTTTCATATGAAGGTGTTATGTTTTGGGAAGGTTTCTGATTCGGAGGGACCCTGGGGGCTGGGCGAGAAGGCATCTTGATTCCTAAAGTATTGTTTAAAATAAATTTGTGCTTACAAATGTCTTTACGCAAACCATATTAAAAATCATGGTAAAAGAACCTGGATTTTGAGTAGCCATAATTGAGTAGAGCCCTAAACTACGACATCCAGGCAGCAGCAGTAGTGATTCAGTTACTAACGTACGTTAGTTAAGTGGATTTTGAGGATCGCCAATAGATGGCGCGTGGATGAGCTCTAGGAATTCCAAGGTTGAAGTAATTGTTATTTTTGGTATTACCTTTAATACATTAAAATTAACTTGATTATTATGATTTCCACGTTTAATGATCCTTTTAATAAGTGTTATTAAATCCTAAGCCATTCTATTTTATCATATGCATTATATTTTAAGCTATAGGAATAAATAAAGTATAAATAAAGTATTTTTTTAAAATTTATTTTTATAATATATTGAAAAAGTATTTAATAATACAAATTTATTCCATTATTCAATTATAAAATAAATAATATATTTCACTGGATTGAAATTGGATTTAATTTTTCAATGTTCTGAAACTTGTAGTAACACTGCAAGACAGCTAATAAAATATTTTTAATACATTGTAATTCACATTTTTATTTAATTATAATCCTCAAGAAGACATTAATTTCCTTGAAATTTTCAGCCAGCCCTTCAATTGAGAGATTTGTATCTCCAAGCAAGGGTGGATCCAGGATTTTTTTCTGGGGGGCACAAAGGGCAGACAGGCAACAAAATCAACAATAACTTAGAAATACACTAGTAGTATTTATAGAAAGGTTTATAAAAATATCTAAACAACAGTTTCACTCATGTTATTTCTGTTATTTTAACAACTATCATCACATCATTTGCCTATAAGTATGCACTGTAATGGATTCTCCACAGTACACAAAACACCGTCTGGGTGGGCATGTGCCCCCGTGCCCCCCTCCTGGATCCGCCTATGTCTCCAAGCTCTTATTATTATTAAGATTAATATTATTTAAACAAGTCCTTAATTGAGTGGCTTTATTTTATTATAATCAATATTAAGATTACTTTTATAGTTTAATTAAATACTAGGTTTATCTAGGATTTTTTGATGTGTTAATTTAATGATAGCTCTCTTGAAAAAAAAATTAAAAAATTGTTTTTTACACATATCTAATAAAAAATCAAATTTTGTATATTTCTTTGCTTTGTGCCTGTTCATATTCTTTTTTATGGATTCGAGGGTGTAATGGGTTGCAAAATTTTGATAATTTTAATTTGTTATGCAAACTTTGATAAAAGTCATAATGACAACTTGCTACAAAGTATCAGCATTGGGAAATATATAAAACAAATATTGATTAAATGTTTTGTTTTTTTAATAGCATCTGAAATTTTTTTATACCCATTTCTGTATCTGTGATTTTAATTTTACAAAATTTGTCTACCAGGCTATATACCATAATACAGATTAATAATCTTCAATGACACATGTGTACTATATTAATATCACATTGCAAGCATATTGACCAATCACCCTTGAACTGATTTTCTACAACAAAATTGGCCCCCAAGATGAAGATAAGCAAAAATTAATAACTTTATTTTTAAAGTTTTACAAAAAATTAATAATAAGTTTTACACTGCAGTATTAATATAAAAAATGAGAACAACACAGCTTGTCAAGAAAATTTTGTAAAAGGAAAGTCAAACTAAAAAAACAATATTTATCAAGATTTAAAACAATGATCTAACTGTATATATCTATGACTTTGAAAAGAAATCATTATGAATGAAACAATGCAGTGACTTAAATATCTTTTTTTGATAACACTCATCATTTCCTGTTTTTATGAGGCAGATGATAGCTGAGTGAAATGTAACAATGATATTTCACTTCATGAATCTAGTAGCAGTAACTTTCAAATTAACTATTTTATATCTTTAAATAGATTAAAATCAGCCCATTATTTATTTCAATTTAAGTATAAAACACAGAGTAGAATTAGATCAATGCCATAATGAGCATAAATATTTGGAAAAAATAGTAATCAGTTTCATTATCTTAATTAAGTTTTAATTATTTATTACAGTAGGAAATTAAAGCAAGCTGGATACTGTTCTTCTTCATGTCTTTCATGTCACCATGCATTATTTTCCTGTCAGCCAATCTGCTGATTGTCAATTATTTGTATTTGACACGTGTGGATTAAAATATAAAGAGAAAAAAATGTTTTAATTAACAGCAATATTAAATTACAGTTTAAGTTCTTTTATGAAATTTATGCAAAAAAGTATGTTTTACGCATGTTTCATATGTATTTTTATTATCCCTTTTGCAAATTTAAAAAATAAAATTATAGTTTATTACTTTCACCTAGTACAGTTTTAAATGTTTTAAACTGATTAAAATGGTTTATGATAGATAAAAGTCTTGGGTAATTAAGAACATATAGCTTTCTCAAAATTTTATAGTTGGCCAGATTTATTGAAGAATGGGACAATATTCAAACTAAAAGCTACGTAACCAAGACATTTATTACTTGATATATAACATTCAGAATCATATTAAATAACTTAAATCTCACCTCAGAAAAGTCTTTGATTACAAAAATATATATGGTTTAACAGATTACTATTCAAGCAATAGCAAGGAACAATCCTATTAAGACCTTTAGAAGATAATAGATCAAATAAGAAAAGAGAAACAAGAAAATAATTACCATAGGATACAGGAATGATTTAACTGAAAAACAATATACCTCTTCTTACAATTTTATACTCTGGGAAGGGTAGGTACATATAATACGTTGTATTATATTAACAGCCCCAGATAAATTAATCAAATTTTGTCCAGAGAGATTAACTGTATTGAAGGAAGTAGAATCATGCAATTATTGAGTTGTAATATAAGCAATCACTCCTTTTTAAGCCAATGCCGGACTTAACTCCTTATTCAGTACAAAAATAACTCGATTTTGCTTACCTAGGTACAAGAAACTCATTTTGGAGAAAAGTTGCCTTAGCCACTTATTTACCAGGGATTTAGATATATGGTGTATTATTTAATTCTTACAAGAATTGAGAACAATAGAGTACTCTAGCGTAGTAATAAGAATTCCTGGAAGTTGTGGGCTGACCAGCAACAATGTGAGTAAACTGAATAAGGAGTTGCAGGAACAGGTGACTGAGATATAGAATAGAATAGAAAACAAACTTTATTCTGCGGCCAAGTCCCTTTAGAATAACAAACATGAACAGAAAAATTAACATAATATATATCTGGCCAGAAGACTACATAATAATAAAAATCATGAAGTATTTAAAAAGTGCCCAAAAAATAAGAAAAATAAAAATATAAATGAAATAACTAAAAAGTACAGATCTTGACAGGATTTTAATCAATTGAAGAGAATAAATTTAATAATAACAACAGTTACTAAAATAAAATACTAAAATAAATGAATGGGATAGCATGCAATAAATTCTTTACATCTTATATATCTTGCATCTTGTATATCTTCTTTAGGAAAAAAAAAACAAAAACATGTAAGCAACAAAATTGATTATTCAATATTGATTTATTTACACTAATGAATGACCTTCTTAGAAAGCATCTTTTTGGGAGGTCAGGAGATGTCGGAAAAAAGAGGATTTAAATGAAATCAGTGCAGAAGCAATGCGGATTAAAGATGGGGTTGAGAAACTGTGGTGGAGCGGGCAAGAAAGGAATGCTTGAATGCTTTGGGTCTGTGGAAACGAGTATAGATATTGGAAAGGCGGGATCTTGTTTTATGGTGCTATACTGAGGATTTTAATTGGAGGAGACTGTAGATATAAGAAAAGTGTTGAGAGTTAATGGATTGGTATAGAATAGTGTTAAGGAAATATTGTCTACGAATGGGAGAGAAGAGCCACTTTAACTCATCATGAAGGTGTGACATGTGGGATCGCCTTGGAGGACCAAGGACAAATCTTAGAGATCTGACAAATCATTATTCGCTTTAAACGGTCCTCAAGCATTTTTGAAAGGCCCCCGTATATTACACTTCATTAGTCAAAGTGGGGAGAAGATGAGAAATGATACGAGAAGTTTACGGGAAGGTTGTGTAAGGAGATGCCAAGATCGATGGAAAAACTTCAGGGAACTCATTGACCATCAGGATGTTTGGGTGATGTGGGATTTCCAGGAAAGGTTTTGGTCAATGTAATGCCTAAGTTTTTGACAGAGGAGTTGAAACTGATGAGGTGATTGTTTAGGATTAATGTTGGGAAGGTGGGGATAGCTGCAAGTAGGGAATTGGAACCTAGAACAATGGCCTTGGTTTTCATTGCCTTCAATTCCAGTTTATTCTGCTTTGACCAGGCATTGGTCCTGTCTAGGTCTTTCTGAATACTAAAAAATGCAAATAATAGGTCAGAAGGAGGTAAGGATAAATAGATTTGGAAGTAGTCAGCATATAGATTGTAGGAACAGTGGTGAACGGATTTAGGAAGATCATTGATGTAGCATTTGAAAAGAAGAGGAGAGATGGTTGAGCTCTGTGCCACACCCGAGGACAGAGTGAGGAAAGAGTTAAGGGGTTGATTGGATATGGATATTATTTAATATCTCACTTCCTTTGTATCAAATTGTATTTGCATTTATTAAAAAAGTTAATAAAAGTATAAAATTTATAATGAACTGTTTAATACATTATATTTATAAGTATTACTTATAAATCAAATAGTCATTTAATATTACTTACACTTACATATTTTTTTAGTTGACCCCTTCTTTTAGCTAAAGTGACTGTGTTACGGTAGTAGTTATCATAACAGAATGAAGAGAAGGAATTGTAGTCTCCATTTTAAAGAAGAAATTGACTCAACCATATGTTAAATTTTTTGAGGAATCAACCTTCTGAACGTTGCTTACAAGATCTCTACCTATACCTAATGTAAAAATCTGATACATACTCTATGTGGAAGGAATTTTGAAAATTTCAACCAATAGATCCACGATGGAGCAAATATTCCCCTTAAACAGATATGCCAAATGTGAAGAAGTTTGCTCTGGTAACCTAAATGATGTTAATCACATATGAGTCTATGGATCAAAGGGATGAAGGTACTGGGAATCAAAACAAACTCAATCAGATTGGATAGATGTACCATGATTGGCACATTGTGCAGAGTCAAGCAGTAGTGAACTCGGGAATAAATTTTAATTTAGAAATTAATTAAGGCATGGAGATCCTTTGGCCCTGATATTTTTTACTCTACACAATTGTCTGAAGAGCTGAGTTATCCATATGCATACGATGAAGCTGTGCACATGATCTCAAGTGGCTGATAATAAGCATCACATGATATCCGGGTAAAGAAGCTGGAATTTATGGACTCCAATAGGAAGTTGTCAAATAAATGTTAGAGGAAAGGGTATGGTTGAAATTTTTCAGAAGCTGTGGCAAAGGATTTGGAAGGATAAAAGAATACCCAAACAGTGGTAGGATATGATTCTTATCCTTTGCACTTTACTGTGTAAGTGGGAGATGGATGGTTTGAATCTTAAGATATGTAAAAAGTGAATGGGATATCTTAATAATCTATTCTTGGATTATATAAAATTAAGATTGTATACTTTATTTTTGCAAATGGGGGTAACTTTTGCTAATTAATCTTGGCTATTTTTAATTGTTTATAAGGATATATTTCTTTCATTATACACCTATAGGTGGTACTTACTATAGATCATATTTGCTACATGGTTTCTTATCTTAATTTAATTATATAAACTTATTTGTTATTATTATCAATAAAAATTATTTCTTCCACGTTTTTCTCTTACCCTTTTATATATAAATTAAATTTACAAATTTATTTTGATTTTAGTTTATTTTTTTACAGTCATAATTTTTTGTCATCTCTTTTTTAACCCTCCAACACCTATTGTCACCTACAGGTGGCGTAAATTTGAGAGTGTATAAAAATTAAATGGCTGTTACTACCTACTCCAGCATACCCCCAATACTTAATTTGGACTGATGCCTGATCTTCAGTGAAGTACAATTCACCTATGGCTATAAACTAACTTGTTATCACAGTTTTATTCAAGCATGTTTGAGGTTTTATTCACTTGAGAGATCTACGCTCTGTTTTTAGCAAATAATAGCAAGAAAACGTAAATACAAAAATGATTTTATGCTTTATATCAAACCAATGTCTATTGCCACTAACCAAATGTTTTTTTAATCAATTAAGAGAAAACTATAGATGTAATCCACAAATCAATATTGGGTGTCACCTCTAGGTGACAATAGGATTCCTGTCAATAAATTACCTAAATGCTCTTCTAAACAGGATTCATTTATATAATATTTCAATTCCATAACTAATGCAAAGTTTCAATGTAAACAACTAATTTAATTCTCAATGTCTTCACTTTATGCCAAAAATTCTTAGTGCTTTCATGGTGGTCTTCGTCAAAGCTTTTTCCAAATCTCTCCCATGGCACTTTTTTTGCTTGGTGAACCACACTTTTGCAATTGTTCCTGACTATTTATTCTTAATCTTTCTTACACTTTTAACTATTAAGGTATGATGTTGTTTCCCTTTCCATTTTTAATTTCCATTTTTGACTGTGGGTAAGGGATAGAATTTACCCACAGAATTATCAACTGTGGGCCAATCGCCCATACCAGTGTACATAATGAATAAGTAAAATTGATTCAAAGAAATCAAAATAGTCTCGGGAACAGACTGTCTCAATGGAAAAAGATCAGAAACAGAAAAATACTTAAGAATCACAACATGGAATATTGGGACACTGACAGGGCAAGAAGCCGATCTTGCATTGGAAATGGAAAAGTTTGAAAAATGATATGGAAAAAAAAAATGGAATGGAAAAAAAAAGACTGGGTATACTTGACATGGGTAAAGTTAAGAAGAAAGTAAATGAAGAGATGAGGTTAGAAAAATATTATATGCTATTATATTCTGGAGTGCCCTAAGGAAAAATTGGTAAAGATCTGGTTGGAATCGTTATGCCCCTTGCTGCATTTTGTAAGCTCAAAGACTAGGATTTCATAAAATCCTCTCTATTGTTACTTTGTTTTTTTTTCTCAGCCCTGAAGATGGCCTAAAAGTTAGGCCAAAATATTGAATCAAATTTATCATACTCCTGAGAAAAGAAAATATATGAGTATCTGAAGAAGCTAGGTTGTTTTTGGACGTTAAAATGAATCTAGCCAGAAAAACAAAATTTATCCTGTATAAAATAATTTCATTAGACTAATTGTAATTAATAAACTTAAGATTTGATCCTGCTGAAATAACAACATGAATGAATGAAATAACATGAATCCTTTAGATGAAGCAGACTATTGAATTTTCTTTACAAATACCATATCCTTTCTACTTCCACTCAATACTAAAATTCTATAACAATGATTTAAAATTATATAAAAAGCTTTTAATATCTATGTTACAATCTTTTGTCGCAAAAATTTAATTAGGAGATTAAGTTGATTTTGAGCTGTTTCTATTAATAATTTATTAATTTTAAAAATTCTTCTATTTCATTCAAACTATCTATTGTACTAACTATAGTTATTACAGACATTACTCACTGGTATAATGCCTTTTCTAAACATTTTATCATTGTTTTCTACTTTCATACTCATAAATTATGTAGTGTATATTTATTATCAGTGTAATATTTTTATTCTTATCATTTAAACTTGTGTATATTGTATTTTACTCTGCATGATTCTATTGAGTGGTTTTAATAAAGAAAATGATGATTTCATGAGGATGTACGAGTATTCAACTACTTGTATTCTAAATACTCTTTCTATTATAGAAACATAAAACCAAAATAAACATAAATTAAAATTTTAAATATATATATATATATATATATATATATATATATATATATATATATATATATATATGTATTTTTTTTTCTATTTCTGTTTGCATCATTTGTTAATGCATTATAAATACCAATCAGTCTGTCAATTAAAATTATTTAATAACAATTGTAACTTGGTCAACTACTAAGAAAAAATAATTTTTATCGTACAATTTCAGATATTTTTATCGTTCAACTTCAGATATTTCTATTACAAATTTTTATTATTGATTTTTTAAGTTAGTTATTTTTAATAATGAATCTTTATAATCGGCCAAGAAGTTTTTTTTTTTTCAATTTTAGTTTCTTATACAATACCCAAAGAGATGAAGCTTTGATACTTAAGCCAAATTTATAAAAAGGTAGCAGAAAGCAACAATGAAATTGGTTTAACAAACCCTTTTATATAAATCCTTAACAGATCCATTAGAAATAAAAAAGCATTGAAATGTTCATATTGTTTGTTTATTTAACGTCACTTTTTGCTGCTATGGCTAATCGGACGATCCTACATTGGGAGCTCTAAATTTTGCCTATCCAGGTTTAATTAGGATAGGGATTTTTAACGATTACCTGACATCCTACAGGCTCGGGACCCCCGTTTAACGTCCTTTCCGAAGGATGGCACAACTAAGGATTTTTACTCCCTTTAAAAAATCCTAGGGCCACCTGCCGGGCTACAACCCGCGATCTTGGACTTAGTACTTTGTTACGCTAACCACTAGACCACAGGTCGCCCCCAAATGTTCATAGGAACATCTATATAGCTACATACTCTATAGCAAGATGTAAGCACAGAAAACCTCATATTATAAACTAGTAAATTATCAAATCCATAAAATTAATATTACAAATACACTCTGTTACCTCGTTGTGCAAAATAATTTCAATTATTTCAACTAAAGCACTTTTATAAAATTTACAATTTTAATTTTTTTTTATTACAAAATTGTAATACATGAAAGTATTCAGCAATATTTCTTATTTTTAAAAAACAGTATTTCGATATAACACATTTTCCAAATTACCGCCAACATATGGTTCGTTGGTAATCGCGGTTATTTAATTTATTTGCTCAATTTTGTTAGCATCGCTACACACGCCTTTATAACTTAACTCATTATAAGAGAGAAAAATTTAAAACAACAGTTTATACCTGTTAAACAACAGGTGGGGTATAAGCCCACCATCCTACTATGAAAGTTTGAAAATGAGAACTTGCATACTTTATCTGTTCAAAAGCTCTGATATAAATAGTTTTATCAAATAATAGTAACACTGTACATTGTTTATTTAATTACATATAAGCACTTTAAAATTTATTGTGTAACATAGTAATTTTTGATGTATGTTTCAGCAAAATTATAAATGTTGTAATGCACATGAGCTAAAAAACAAAAGGAGTTGAAAAATAACTTGCGTTATTTGAGTGTCAAGGATACAAGTTACAATAATGGAAATAAAAGATGCCATAAATTCTATACAATGCAATTTAAAATATATTTGTAAAAATATTACTAATAAATTTCAGATTAACATAATTTGTTTGAAGAGTTAATGATGTATGAGCAAGAGTGGTTTGTTTGGGATGTAGTATTGATCGTCAAAATAAATAGCTTTACAGCAAGTATTAAACAAGTAGTAAAACAACTCATGAGATGTATAATCGATTAAATGTTAAGTAAAATAGACATAGTATACAATACTTCTTCTCTTCTCTCACTATCTCCTAAGTAGCTGCCTCCGACCATCTTGTCCAATGGTCCCTGTCCTGTGCAAACCTTCTCATCAAATGTGCCAATTCTCTCAATCAAGTCTGCATACATGAGCCTTGGTCTGCCTTAAGTTCGCCTTCATCCTGGTCTTGCTTCAAGAAACCACCTGGCCTTAAGTCATCTCCCATTCTGTCAACATGCCCGAACCACTTTAGCTGTCTTTCTTCAATCGTCTCTAGCACGGATCTAACTCCTAGTTCATTTCGCACCCTTTCATTCCTTATTCATTCTGGCCTGGTTTTTCCTAATATTTTCCGTAGGAATCTCATTTCCGCAGATACAACTTTGCTGGCATGGCGGTCCAAGAATGTCTAGCTTTCCGAGTAGCACTGGGAGAAAAACTGATTTGAATAGCAGAATCTTAGCTTTCCTGCTCGGTACCTATTTTCCAATTAGTGTTATGGATATTTGGTAGAATATTCCATTTGATTTTTGGACTCTATTCATGACCTCCTGGTCTATTCTTCCATCCTTGCAGATCATTGTTCCCAGGTAGTAGGTAGTAGGTAGTAGTAGGTATTGGTTTGCTCAAGGGTCTCTCCATTGCAAGTTATTATGATCCTCCTTCCTTCGCCCAACACACATAACCTTGCTTTTGGGGACATTGATCTGCACGGTTCTGAGTTGCAATTCTTCTCGCAACTCATCCACAGTGACCTGGACAGATTCATCAGTATCCATAACCAATAACACATCATCTGCGTACATCAATGCCAGTGCCAACACTGGGGTTATATTCCAGTACCTCACTATTGCCCTGGGTGTCCTCCTTTTACAAAATTTCCAAAGGGCATTCATGAAAATTATGAACAGTAGGGGATGCAAGCTATCACCCTGTTATAGTTGTAGTCTATCAGGCTATCACGTAGGCCTAGCGGGCAGGTTCCGCCGAGAAGTATACAATACTAATGGAACATAATAATCATAAACGAAACATACAGATATGAACATTACAAGAACTTTAAGAAATGTCAGCTTTTAAATGAACATTTCTTAAAACATATGGGGAATAATTTCTTGTGAACTATATTTTTCATTTAAATAAATAAGATTCACAAAAATTTTTGCTTTTCAGGGTTGTCTTAATCGAAGGATTGATTAAGGTGTATGGAATACAATTGAAATTTTGAGGCAATCGGTTGTATTGGTGTTTGTACAGGAATTTTACTAGGTAATTTTCTTATTTAACTTATGTAAGAGAAATTGAAATTGTCAGTGAAACATGAAATATGGGATACTTAGACTGGATTTTTGTAAAAGAGGGACAGGAACTTTGATTTGCAATTGAAGATTTCTTTAATTTGCTGTTATTAGTTTATGCTTTTGGAATTTTATTGAATATATCATATATCTTCAGTATCTCTGTTTTAGTTGTAGCCCTTATCATAGCTTGATCAATTTGAAGCCAAATGTCAGCTTTGAAATAAAAAATTCCTGTAGAAACTACATCCTGATTATTCATTCTATCAATTATGCTCATAAAAACTACTTGTAAAAATAATTGAAGTAACTTTAATGAATTATTTATTTTTAAATATTACTTAGTATTCTTCATAGTGATAGGCACGTAGGTAGGCAGGGTCACAGCTTCTTCTTTTATTTGTAGGTATTATTCATGGATGATAATAATAATTAAATTCTATAAATCTGTATATGCTGTCTTCAAATGCATAGTATTGATTATATATAAATGATTAGACTTAATATGTGTACACAATAGAGTATTGATTGTGGGCATGAAAGACCAGCTGCAGTAAGCCCAGGTGGAATGGGAGGAAGAACATATCTGCACAGAAATGACAACCACCCAAACTTAAATCCATAAAGTCATGTTTGTACAAAATAAAACCACTTTACAAGCCCATTTTAACCTTCTCAATGCTATCTCTTTTATTATAAATTGGAATCAACTCTCGTATTAACACAACTTTGGATCGAAATTCTAATCATGAAACTTCTATTTTAATTAACAATTTTCACTGCTTTCGATATCGTCAATTATACTTTTCAAGAGAATATAATCGTTTTTTATTAAATGTAATTACTTTAATATTCAAATTGTTTCCCTTATTTTAGAATTTATGGTGTCAAAACTGAAATATTAATATAAATTCTCCAAAATTGCATCAAATCACTTTTACCTTACATCGTAAACCAATGACTTCCTGCCCTTCAGTATTCTTTGAAAATATCCCACTGGTGCCTGTAGAACAGATCTGATACTTAGGGTTGCATCTCGACAAACGATTAACCTGGAATCCTCATACAAGACTGAGAAGACAAAAAACCGCTCGAAGTTTCAGGCTACTTCAACACTTATTAGACAAATGCTTTAAGCTCCCAATTAATTAGAAAAGACTCATCTACATGACCATCATACAACCTATTTGGACTTAAGGAGTAGAGATTTGGGGCTCCACTAAGCCATCGAATTCCTATCGAATCCAACCCCTACAATCCAAAATGCTTTATAAAATCCTCAATGCTCCTTATTTTATTAAGAATAAAGTCATCCATAATGACCTTATTGTCCCATTTGTTGTTAATTTGGCCCGAACCCAGTATCTATCCTTTCATAACAAACTTCATTCCCACTCAAACCCTCTAGTTTCAAAACTAGCTTCCTCTTCAATTTCCGTTAAATTCTTCTTCTTTCCAATCATCTTCTTTTCTTTCCGAGGCGTCTGAAAAGAAGATGGCCACGTGAACTTCTTAGTTGAACTTGTGATTTGAGTATGTATAACTTAGCCTATTTACTTGTTGTATTATTGTAATACAGTTGTAAATACCAATAAATAAATACAAAAAATAATAAACTTTGTTTTAGAATTTCTTCCAAATGTAGACCAGTAATTATTAGTTCCAATGCTTGCTTTAAAGTTATAATTTATATTGCACTGTTTTGGAGGATGCACTCCTCTTAATTTTTCTTTCTTTTTTTTTAAATTATGAGATATGTTTTTCTTGTTTGCTTTTATGTGATTTAACCTTCATCCGTCCTAAATTTGGGACCGACAAATGTATACCTTTAACTTTGCAAATGATCTATGATTTTTCTGATTTTTAATATATTGTTTATCTCATACTGAGTTGATAAAAAATCCTAAAATAAAGATCTGCACCAATACAACCCATGAAGGGTCTTGGGTCCGGTACGCGGTAGACACTGTACTGTTTCTTGGGCCACAACGGTTGTACCGGGAGGTGATTTGTCCCAAGATCACATTCAACCACCAGAGTTTTCCCCCAATTTTCCCTCTGTTGGGTACCCACTTCATAGAGGCTGTGTTAGCCCTAGGAGAGTTCAAGATCCCTTAGGATCTATCTCTGGCAGTTAACAGGTTAAATAATAGTCTGCCAACCCAGGACCTTCGGCATGACAGCACAGCGCTCTACTACTGAGCCTCTCCGTTCCTCAAAAAAAAAAACAAACATTGAATTTTGAGCAACACTTTTTTTCTTTTTCTATTTTTCCCAATTTGTGCAAAAAATTGATATTACTTATTTTAAACAACATTTAGTTCATCACGATTGGCGGTCATCCATAGTGTTTTAAGTTTGAGCGGAAAATAATTGACTGGATAATTCAGTTGACAAATGTTAGTTTGACAAGTCATCACGCCGAGACACCCTCTATTTGCCCTGAAGATGGCTACACCGTAGACCGAAACGTTGGGACTATTAAAAAATAAGTTCTTATTTTTGTGTTATCTTTGACTGCACCCTCTGACCAATTCAATTCATCATAGTATTTTAAATATTTCCTCAGATCTTTAAATATTTTTTTCGTTTTACGATTCTAAAATCTAATCCTTAAGGCATTTTCATTTTTTTCATTTAATTTTGAAGAACCTTATCTTTAATCTAATTAATATTTTTGTTTTAATCTAATTAATATACAGAGTTTGTTCAAATCTCAAGATTTATTTTTGAAGATTTAGTCTACTAATTTTGGCTTGTACTTAGAGAAATGTTAAACAGAAATTGAAAAGGATGCTAAAAATTAGCATTTTTATTTGGCTGTTCCGAATTCAGATAGCTTGACTTAAATAGTCGAAACAATTTTTAAGTTCTTAATCTTTTTTTTTATATCTGTATTATCTGGTTTATTGGTTCTAGTTTTTACCATAGAAAAATCTTGAGGATTGAATGATGAATTCAAAGTATTCTCGAACACACTTTAACACATGGAAAAAATTCATTAAAAAGAATCCGACCGTTTAGAAGGAGTTCAGTGACATACCTACTGACGGGAGAATTATGCACATAAAGATATTTATAAAAGTTGTGGAATTTTTTAATAATAGCAATAAATAATTTAGTATCTTTTCCGCAGGGTGTCGCTTGGGGTTGAGTCACAAGTTTTAACTTTGACTTTTTTTTTTTTTTTTATTCCTTTCCCTTTTAATATTTTCCAAAAATACAACTAATCGTGAGTTTTAGTATGAAAAAGAGAACGTAAATATGAGCTTAGCTTAGATTTCGGTAATAATTCCATCAAGAAATAAAAGTTTCAGCTAATATTTCGAAGTATAGATGATACATGCAGGTTAAAACGTTCATTTCTAGATGAAATAATTACCGAAGTACACACATTTCTCATAATTGCAATCTCTTTTCCATACTATAGCTGATGACAACTTGTATTTTTCGAAAAAATTAAAAGGGAAACAGATGAGAAGTTTAAACTCGAAGCGGCAACCTGTGGATATTAATAATAGATCTTGTTGGAAAATTCCGTACCGAAGTCATAAATATCTTTATATACATAATTGTCCTATTTGTGTAAACTCGTGTCTCTGAGCTCCTCCTTAACGATTGGACATAATTTTATGATTTTTTTTTTTGTTCAAGTGGGTTCTAGAATGGTTTATATTCACAAATCTATCCGATAGATAATTTTTAAAAATTATTAATCTTCCTCCTGAACCTTTGAACAAGGCAACATCTGTCGGGTCCGCTAGTCTACTAAAGACTGATAAAGGCTTGTCTAATAAAGACTAGAACCAATAAGCCAGACAATACAGATATAAAGAATGGTTAGGAACTTAAAAATTGTTAGACTGTTGTTTCGATCTAAACCAATCTATCTGTCATCGTAGCTGCCAAATAAAAATGCTAATTTTTAGCACCTTTTCAATTTCTGTTTAATATTTCTCCAAGTATAAGCCAGAAGAAGTAGACAAATTCTTCAACTCTCTGAGACAAGAACAAACTCAGTACACTGATTACATATAAGGTTCTTCAAAATTAAATAATACTATCTTAAATTTAAAATAGAAATAATTAGAAATTAAATTTTAAAAAATTGTCTTCGATTAATAATTAATTAAACAAGTTAAAACTTGTGTCTCAATTCGATGAGACAACCTGCGGAATAATTACCTTTTATTTAAAGTAACCATTTCCTCATTCAACTGTTTTTCTTGAATATTAATGGAAATACCTACAATAAACATCTTTCATTTCTCTTGTTGGCAGTTGCTAACACTTCGGCACAACAGTACTCCCGCCGCAGAAGACATAACCATGGACTTGGAGGATGAAAGGCAAGGTGAACGGCCTCTAGGTTAGCGTGCCTGGTTCATCGACCCCCTCAGCTGAGTAACGGAACACCTACGCTCCTTTCTCACCTAGCCTCTGTCGCTCCAAACGCTCATTTCGGCTTGCCCACCGCTTTTCCAAAAATATATTTTTCACTTTCATTTCACGAAAAACCTATTTCTTGCGCGATTGGCAAGCATTGTAAGTTCGATCCGAAGTATGCTGTAGCTTAAAATAAAACGATTTTGGCAAATTGGTTCAGTAATAATAACATATATAATATATATGTATGAAATACATAACGATTTCTGCCCCTTGTTGTTTGTTTATGCGAGATTTAACGTCCTTATCTCCTATGTAAAATAGATATTAATATATAAATAAATAGTTCTGATGTGCTTCTTATTATTGTTTTGCCTTGTGCTGAAATTTATATTTATAGCGTTGTAGGAACGTAAAGTTTTATTTCATGGATCCAATATAACATATCTAGAATTAAGACTCAAAATTTTGGGCCATTGTTATTAAATAGTCTTTTTGACAAAGAAAATTAAAACATAATATCAGAGTAATGTAATTTTAAGTTTAACATGTCCATTAAACTATTTTATAATGCAGTCATGTTTATCAAAATCATTCATTACTAATATTTTTTTCCATTCAAATGATGAAACATTTTGAAATTTATTGGATAATGTTGAAGTGCTTCAAGCCAATACTGTCCATTCCTATTTAAAAAATATTATATTTCATTGTATGTTTTTTATAGCTTAATCACTCTGTCTCGAATTAAAGAATTATTAATTAATAATGTGAGCCTCTTAATATTATTTCTAATATTTAAAATATGCAATCACTTATCAGTGATTTAAAAATATATATATTAATATTAGAATCGAAAATCCCTCAAGTCTCTCGTAAAGCAGTGAATAACTATACAGCCATCGTAAGTAGTAAGTGAATTAGCCACATAATATACCTGCCAGTAATATTCAAATGGGTATCAGTTCTGCAGAATGTCATTTAGAGTTAAGTCACTGTAAGTTTTAACTTTTCATTCGTTTCCTTTTTAATACTAGGGAAAATAAAAATAATTTTATTACTGACTGTATTTAGATTAAACAACCGACTTACAGATACTGTTATATCATCATCATCTAAACTTGGAAATTTTTGTTGATACGCTCATATCTTGATGAAACGATTACCGAAATATAGGTACATATTTCCCATAATATTCGAGAATATTAAAAAGGAAATGAATGAAAAGTTAAACTTGTTGTGACTTGACTCTAAACGACAACCTGCGGAACTGATACCTCTGAGTGTATGAAACTTGAAGTCACTATTTATATTTTTGTTGTATCAAACTATTTTTTCGCTTCGCCTAGTTTAGCACTTAAAGCTTTTCTATCCCTCATTTACTGATCCATCCGTAGGGATTTAAATTTCGCAGATGAGGCTCTCGGAAGGAAGCGGAAGGGCAAGGGAGCAGCGAGTCGTCCTTGCGCGGGGTCGATGGCCGGGCGTGCCCCAGTTCCCCGAGGAAAGTCAAGGTAACGGTCCCTGACGTCAGGCCGTGACGTCGTAAGCTCCGCCCACCGCTACGTCACGCCCCCACTCCTCACCACGATACAGTTATGAAGAGGACAGTTATTTAGATTTACCGGTCTCACTTTTTTTCTTTATCTTTAGTTTCCAATTCCATCTTCCCTCTTTAGCGATTGGCTATTCCCATTCATCGACTTCTTTTATCCCCTTGTGTAGCCTTAATCCGAGAGGCCAGCTTCTCCGAATTAACACAATGATGTTTGGCTTTGGACCGTTCTCTTCGGTAATGCAGTTACTTTTTGTGAGAGTTCTTCACCTTGAAGTAACTGTATCTCCGTTGCCTCCGATAGCTCCTAAAATAGTTTGTTACTGAACTCGAGCTATTCTTCCTTAGCAAATAGCTAGGTAATCTGAGAGTACTTGTTAATTTATTAACGGGGAAGGCAAATCAAGAAGCACAATCGAGAATTTAATATTCACTGGAAAAATTTCAATGAAATCTAAATCACCTTTACTCTGCCTCGTAAACTAATCCCTTCCTGTCCTCCTGTATCGTTTAATAACAACACAGCTCGCTGTTTCAGAATACTTCAACATTTAATAGACAAATGGTCAAAGATTCCAATTAATTACAAAAGATTCATGCACATGAGAATCATTAGACCTATCTGGACTTACGAAAAAGAGCTCCACTAAGCCATCGAATTCCTCTCGTATCCAATCATTCGTAAAATCCTTAATGCTTCTTACTTTGTTACGGATAAAGTCATACATAATGACTTAATTGTCACATTTGCAAAAATTCTTGAAAATATAATAGTTATGCCGTGTCAACAAACAGTCTATGGTTTCAAAAATCCAGAAATGTTTTATCATACTATCCATGTTTTTAAGTGACTCAGTAAGAAATTATTCAAAATAAGTTTCGTACACCAGATTCGAAATCATTATCCCAAAACCATTGGAAACGATAATAAAATCATATAATATTTAGCCATATGAAACTACCATCTACATGTGTTTTAAATCTTAAATATTAAACATAAAATAAAACAATTCTCGAAAATATATTAGCTGTACGGTGTCAAAAAACTGCCTATGTTTTACAAAATCTAGTATATTTATGTCATAGTTTCTTATGTTTTAAGTGCTTAAATAAGAAATAAATCAACTTAATTTTCGAACACCAGATTCGAATTGATTACCACAAAACCATTGGAAAATATAATAAAACTCTAGAATCATTTGAATGTATTATTAATCTTAACATTAAATAGAAAAAATTAAAAACCTGAAATCCCTAGAAAATGATACACTTAATCATCTGCTAATTGTAAAATACAGATAATAGATTCCTTTGCCTTATATGAAACACATTAAAAATGTTCTTTGAATCATAAATTATAATATCGTTATCCTTTTAAAGATGCTTGACAAATAGTAGTCAAAATAAATATGGCTCATCAAATGCTGATTTAAAGTTTGAAAACAACCTATTAATGTAATTATTTAAATAAAAAAATAATTTAAAACTTGTATGTAATAGAAAAGCTGATGGATGATGTGTACTGTAAAGTAGGTGCCTGAGCAGATAGGACATTGCCCCCAACGAAAGTATTACAGCGGCAGAAAGTCTCTTCTAGACCTCGCTGCTTCAAGTTTAGGTTCACATCTCCCTATCCTTCGTCTTGTACAGTTGTCATTTTATAACTTATCTCTTCATATATTTTATACAAATCCGCTTTAAAAAAATAATTAATATTTAAAAACTTAAAATGTTACTTAATAATAATACTAAAATTAGATGGTAATTAATCCACAGGTTGTCGCTTCGAGTCGAGTCACAAGATTTAACAGTTCATTCGTTTCTCTTTTAAAATTTTCTAAAAATACAAGATATCGTGAGCTTCAGTATGAGAAAGAGAATGTAAGTATGGGAAATGTGCATACTTCGGTAATCATTTCATATATATATATGAACGTTTCAAGAAACATATATCATCTATGCTTATAAACTTTAGTTGAAACTTTTATTTCTTGATGAAAAGTTCACTTTTCCATACTAAATTTCAAGATATCTTGAATTTTTAGAAAATATTAAAAATTAACAGTTAAAACTTGTAACTCAAATCGAAGAGATAACGTGTGAAATAGGTACCATTTAAATTGATTGATAGATAAAAACCTTGTGAAGAAGATCAAGGTTATTTACTATTTACCATAAACTAATTAACTATAATAATTTTAAGTAATATTACTATTACTGTATTTGGATATTTTAGTAAAAATCCTTAGTCATGCCGTCCTTCGTAGGGGAAGTATATTGGCGGCCCCGAGCCTGTGCGGTGTCAGGTATTCGTTAATGATCCCTATCGTAATTATACTTGGATAGGCGATATTTAGAGCTCACACTGTAGCACCTTCCGATCAGCCATAGCGCTACATAAAGTGACGTTGAATGAAACAAACAAACAAAATAGGGCCTTAAAACAGCAAAAATGTGTAGTATAAAAATAATAATAACTACAAAGTTTTCACCGAATCCACTGTCACAAAAATTCAACGGGATATTTCAAACAACTTAAGGATGATTTGGACCAAGTGGGGCTTCTTCTTCTTCTTCAATCGGCGCAACAACCCATTACTGGGTCCTGGCCTCCTCAAGCAGCTTCCGCCAGCTTAACCGGTCAAGTGCAGCTGCTCTCCAATGCCGTACTCCGAGCAGGGTCCTTGGATCTTCTTCAACACTATCCAACCATCGCAGCCTAGGGCGGCCTCTCGGCCTTGTTCCGAGTAGGCGCTCATTAAGCAGTTTATTTGGGATCTCATCAGTTCCCATCCTTGCTATATGGCCTGCCCAGCGCAGCCTACCAATCCTCACAATTTTTCCGACATCAGGCTCACCAATCAATGAGTATACTTCCCTGTTTGTGCGTCTTCTCCAAACTAAACCATCCTTTACTGAGCCGTAGATGCGTCTGAGTATCTTTCTCTCAAATGTTTGGAGATCCTTTTCATCAGACTTCGCAAGTACCCAAGTTTCTGATGCGTAGGTTAGTACTGGTCGAATTAGCGTCTTATATAATCTTGTTTTTGTAGATCTTGATAACGAGCTACTTCCTAAGTGGCGACGCAGTCCAAAATTGCACCTATTGGCCGATGCTATTCGCCTCTTTATTTCTGCCGAGACGTCATTGATGGAATTGACCTAAGACCCGAGGTATACAAACTCATCAACCTGTTCGAAAGAGTAATTGCCAATTTGGATAAATCTTTCGTTAATACCTCTTTGTTTACCAGCAATCATATATTTGGTTTTGTCAGAATTGATAGCAAGTCCCAGCTTCCTAGCAGCATCATCAAGGGCAAGAAAGGCCTCTTCCACAACAGTTCTTGATCTCCCAATAATGTCGATATCATCAGCATATCCCAGGATCTGTACCATATGGTTAAAGATGGTCCCACTGGTCTGAATCTTAGATTCTCTTATAGCTTTCCGACCAATATTGAAGAGCAGACAAGCCAGGGAATCTCCCTGTCGAACGCCATTATAAGAGGTGAATCCCTCAGACAGTTCTCCCTGAATTTGCACCATGCATTCGGCATTATATATGGTACGGGACCAAGTGGGGCTAACAGACAAAAATTGTTTTAAAGAGATGAATACAGAAGGACACTCAAGGGAATAAAGGCTCTTATGGGAAAAAAACGCTTCAAAAAGGGTCTTGCGAGGTCTGAGGAGACTTAGGCACGCAAAGCTTATGAAGGACATATGGGAAAAGAAGAAACGGATGAGGAGGAAGCATTAGTTATGATATTTGCGTGGTCATTAAGTCCTTTTCGTGGGGAAATAAATAATAAAATAAACAGTATTCAGTTTTAGACTGTATAGTATAAAAAAAAACATATACACTCCCCGTCAAAAGTATCGCAACACTTTGAAAATTTGAATTTTACAAAAACGTCTGTCTTTTCATAATAAATAAAGGTTCTGAAGTCTGTATTAAGCATTTTTAAACTGGGCATAAGCAAGTCATATTAAAATAAATTATATTATCTCTTCCAATAAACAAAAATGAAAAAAAAAAATCTCCAGAACTTGGGTGTTGCAGTACTTTTGACGGGGAGCTTATATAAAAATTGTTTGGTAACATTTTTTTTTTAAAGAAGAGCGCATTTTGAAAACAATTTAAAAAAAAAACATTATTATTGAAATTTACAACTGTATAATAGAATACATCCAGGAGGTAAATTTAATGAAAGATAAATAATGACATGATATAAAGGCAGCTAGAGAAACTACCCAATGGTAGTACTCAAATAGCAAGTTCAACTTAGTAGATCACCAGGCCACCTCAGGGCTACCTTCCCTGGGAAGGCCCAAGTTTGGGGGTTTAGCCAAACAACCAGTTGTCCCGAGGATACGGGGCCTTTCTTGCTGGGCTAATCACCCGCAAGGGAGTATAATCGATTCAAAGTAAATTAGCGAATAGCCTCGACTGGTATCACTCCCCTACGCTGAAAGGCACCATAAGGGTGATGCGAAAGATCACGAAGCCATCTTCTGTTCAAACGCCACGGAGGATTATCAGGAATTGAAGAGGTTGCTAGGTTTGAAACTAGTGGGTTTGAGTGGAAATAAAGTTTTTCATGAAAAGATTGATATCGGATTCGGGCCAGATCAGCAACAAATGGAACATTAAGGTCATTTTGGATTAATTTGTTCGCAACAAAGGATTTTACGAAGGATTTTGGATTGTAAGGATTGAATACGAGAAGAATTTGATGGTTTAGTTGAGGCCCAAAGCTCTATTCGGTAAGTCCAGATGGGTCTAATAATTGTCATGGATATGAGTCTTTTGTAATTAATTGAGAGCTTAGAATGTTTTTATAGTAAATGTTGAAGTAGCCTGAAACGGCGAGCTGTTTCTTGTCGTTTCAGTCTAGTATGAGAATTCCAAATTAATCTTTTGTCAAGGATTAGTCCTAAGTACCGTACCTGTTCTACAGGAATCAATGGGATGTTATTATATGATACAGAAGGACAGGAAGTCGTTGGTTTACGACGGAGGGTAAAAGTGATTTTACGGGATTTGTGGGAATTTATTTTAATCCTCCAGTTTCGACACCATTTTTCAAGGTCAGTAATATGGGACTGAAGAGTATGGGATGCTATAACCGGATAAGTATTGACTGATACCAGACAAGTGTCATCCGAATACGTGGTAAGGATATTATTATGATGAGGTGGGATGTCAGCTGTATAAACTGTATACAGGATTGGACCGAGGATACTGCCTTGGGGAACACCAGCAGATTGAGAAAAGCGGGATGAAAATACATTTTGTGATTTACTTTGAATGACCAGTTAGTGAGATAAGATTGAATAATGAGAAAATATTTAGGAGATAGGAATTGGTGGAGTATGTAAAGCAATCCTAGGTGCCAGACTCGGTCAAAAGCCTTTTCCACGTCAAGAAATACCGCTAAACAATGTGATCTACGTTCTAATGCAGAGGAAACAACGTCCACCACACGATGGCATTGCTGGAGTGAGATGTTCGGAATCCGAACTGGTGATCTGGTATAATGTGGCTTGCATCAAGGATGGGGTATGATCGTTTCAGTATGAGCTTTTCCAGAATTTTACCCATAGATGGTAAAAGTGAGATAGGACGGTGAAAACAAAATATAAATACAAAATAACTATTATATAACAATGGGAGTTTGAGTTGGAATGGAATTTAAATTCACGATTATACTAGACTGAAAAGACAAGAAACTGCTCGACGTTTTCGCCTACTTAAACATTTACTGGACAAACGCCTAAGCTCCCAATTAATTACAAAAGACTTATTTACATGACAGTTTTCAGACCTGTTTCGACATACCGAGTTGAGCTTTGGGACTCTACTAAATCATCCAATTCATCTCGTACCCAATCCTTACAATCCAAAATCCTTCGTAAAATCCTCAATGCTCCTTACTATGTCACAAATAAATTCATCCACCATGATCTTAATATCCCATATGTTGCTGATTTGGCCCAAACTAGATACCTATCCTTCCATGAAAAGCTCCATACACACATGAACCGCTAGTCACTCAACTTGCTTCCCATACTATTCCTGATAACCCTCCGAGGCGTCTGAAAAGAAGATGGCCTCGAGACCTTTTACTATAGACCTTTATTGGAGTGCTATCAATGGGTAGTTTCTCTACAAGTGTTTTTTTCCTTTCCTTTGTTCATACAGCAGATTTAATTGTAATATTATTACAGAAGTAAATATTAATAAATTAGTTTTAAAAAAAAAATCAACGTTACCTAAAGACAAACAGAGGTTTTTCAAAAATATTTCTTATATAAATATTAATATTTGTTATTAAATACTATATTATTATGATATTAAATACATTTTAATCAATGTTATGCCCGTTGAACCTGGTTACTCAGGGATTTGGAGGGTCATAATGAAAACAAAACTCAAACTACACCCATTTCGCTAATCCCCATGTGGTGTAGTAGAGGTGTAGAGTGTTGGTTGCAGCTACGGGTAATGTAGAATTTTTTTCTGAAAATAGACTGCTCTTACTTCTTTCATAAAAATAGTTTTTATGAAAATAGTCTGCTTTTACTTCTTTCATAAAAATAGTTTTTAAAATATCTAAAAAAGTGACCATATGGGCAAGAGGACCTATCAACATTTTAGGACATTTTACTGAGCCGTTATCAGATTTTAGGAACAGAGTTGTGAGGTGCCAGCTGTCTTTTACTCCCACGTATTCTTTTTAGGACGAGGGCCATATAAGAACAGAATTACAGACACGATATGCGAATATGGAGATTTTAAATTTAACCTGTTTAGTATATTACTGTGGCACCGTTTTGAGGAAATGTTTCTTTTAAAATGTTTTTTTTTTTACTTTGTTCTACAAATAACTATTTATTATTATATTTTCTTTTTTTCATATTTCTTCGTCACCTCAATTGTCTTTTTTGTATTTATTCTTGATTTTCGCCCAGCATTCCTTATTTGGTCTCCGGTATTGCTCCCTTATTTCTTCCGTCCACTTCTTTCTCGTCTTCAGCTTTGGTTTTTCTTGAAAACCCATGTGAGTATGCAGTTTCATCCTGAGACGGCTTTTCACAGCATCCTCGTAGGTAATCTTTATCTCTTGTAAATCTTTTTATACCTCTTCAAAAAAGGCAGGTTTGGTCTTCTTTTCTTTGAAATACGTAAAAATCCGGTTCGTTAGGCTAATGGGACCATAAAATTCTCCTATTTCATAACATGCGATATTTTGGGAACATGAGTTGTACACTCACTGTCATACCGTCCTCTGTATTCACCTTGGTCTTTAATTGGGCCAAGAATTTTCCTCAAGATCTTTTTTTCTTTGATCTCAAACTTTTCTACCAGGCCTTTCTTATTCATAATCAGGTATTCTGCAGCATGTAGGACCTCCGGTCGTACAACAGTGCAATAATGCCAGAGTTTTGCCTTCAAGGACATTGACCTTTTGTTGTAAATAACCTTGGTGAGTTGGTACGCTATTTCGATCTTATTCAAGCATATTGCATACTTTATTGACATATAATTTGGTTAGCTGTAGGACCTCTTCATGTTCATTTAAATATTTGAAACACATTGGGCGCCTTCTGTGGGACCATTGGTACAATTTGCAATCAGCTGCAATTGGGGTGTAATGCTTTTCTCCTTTGATAATACGACTTACGATTGGGTTTTTGAAATATTTTTTTGTATATCTACTTAAAGGGTTCCCCGTTTTTGTTATATTTATTTATCACCTAGATGGCTATATATTATTATTCTTTAGTATATATTATTTTAATTTATATGTAACTTGTATATTTAGACCTGAAGAAGACCTGCAATGTGGATCGAAACGTTGGCTTTAAAATAAAAGATTCTCCTTACTAAAGAAAATTTTTTCCGACCTCCATCCGAACCATTTTCTTCCTCAAACATATATGAAAAAAAACTGTACCACTACAACCCGTAAGGGTTTCAGTACATGATAGAGACTGTACTGTTTCTTGGACAATGGTTGTGCAAGTAGGTGATTTATCTGAAATCAATCTTAACCACCAGGTTTCCCCCTATTTTGAGAACCCACTTTATAGAGGCTGGTTGAGCCCATAGGCTCCCTCTCCGGCTGCTAATAGATTAAATAAAAATCTTGTCAGCTGTGGGATTTAAACCCAAATCCCCATATATATATATATATATATATATATATATATATATATATATATATATATATATATAAAAGGTCAACTAATAGTATTCAAGATAAAATATTTTGTATATATTCTGATTACTCAGTTTTTTATTTTTTAAAATACAACTTTTAATTTTAATTTTATATAATAATCTGGAGTCGCGAATAGGCACTAAAGAGGCTTCCGCATGCCCTGCTCTTGCTGACCCACAATTCCCTGGCTCTTTTCCAGGCACGTCCCCTGTTCCACTGCCCGCCACAAAAGACTTCCTCTGACTTACAATGCTCTTACAACTTAGCCTAGTATAAGCCCCACTTCAATAGGTCAATATGTGACTTTTTTGAAAAAGTTTTAATAGCTTTAGTTGTAACAAACAGAGATGACTGGCGGTTGATGTTATTGGAGGTCTTGTCCCAACATGGAATGTAGAGCCATCTATGCATATAGCTATATATTTATGATAGCTTTAATTACTAAGGACTAAACGAATACCAACCGCAAGTTGATTTATCTAGTATTCAACATCCAACATTTTATTCAAGAGTATAATTCATTGTTCTTATAAACCTTGTAAATAGGAACTTTCATTAAGCAAATTAACATCTGTTTAAGTACCCGATAGGTACATCCATGGTAAACTGAAAAAAAAATGTATTCCATAAAAACTTTTAACTATACCAAATGGTATTTTAATAATAAAAAATAAACCAGTGCCACTACGACCCATGAAGAACCTTGGCTGCAGTACCTGATAGCAACTGTACTGTCTTTAGTTCAACTTTTGTGCAAGGTGGTGATTTGTTTGAGATAACACTCAACCGTCAGGTTTTCTCTCTATTTTGGGTACCCACATTAGCTTGTTCGCCAAAAATGGAAGCCATACTGACAGAGACATACTGATATATATATAAGACAGACTGAATAATTTTCTTAATGGAAGCTTATGACCGTCAAAAGGAATGTAAAGATAAAAAGATTAGTATCTTGGTGTTCAAGTATTGGATGGTGGAAAGCAACGTAAAGAGTTCTAAGGATACAAGAGGTTTATTGGAACGTACATTTAATACTTATTAGCTGTTATTTTTGAAAATGGTATACCCTATGTAGGAGCGGAGTGGCTCAGTGGTAGAGCGCTAAGTTGCCATACAGAAGGTTCAAATCCCGCTCGCTGGCAGACTGTTATTTAATCTATTAGCGGCCGGAGATGAATTCTATAGGATCTGGAACCCTCCTTGGGTTAATCTAACCCTATAAAGTGGGTACCCAAATATGGGGGGAAAATCTTGTAGTTCAGGTTGGACAAATCTCTTCCCTGCACAACCGGTGTCCAAGAAACAGTACAGTCTCAACCACATACTGCACCCATGCTCTGTATTAGTTGTAGTGGTACAGGTAAAACAATAAATTTAAAAAAAGTCCATTTGGATCTAAAAAAAATCTGAGGTTTTCGCCAACTTCAACATTTACTGGACAAACGCTCTAAGCTCCCAATTAATTACAAAAGACTTATTTACATGACAGTTATCAGACCTATTTGGACATACGGAGTTGAGCTTTGGAGTTCTACTAAACCATCCAATTCATCTCGTATCCAATCCTTACAATCCACAATACTTCGTGAAATCCTCAATGCTCCTTTTTAGGTCACAAACAAATTCATCCATCATGAATTTATTATCCTCAAAATGTTGCTGATTTGGTCCAGACAAGATACCTGTCCTTCCATGAAAAGCTCCATACACACTGGAATCCGCTAATCTCTCAACTTGCTTCCCATACTATTTCTGATAACCCTCCGAGGCGTCTGAAAAGAAGACCTTCTACTATAGAACTTTATTGGAGTGCTACAGATGGGTAGTTTCTCCACAAATGTTTTTTTTTTCATGTCATATTGTTCATACAGCAGATTTACTTGTTGTAATATTATTATAGTTATAATCAATGAATTAATCTATTAAAAAAAAAGACTGTTAATATTCGCGCAAAGTCTGTTCCATTCTTCATTTTGAGTAATCCTTACTTCTTTGAACACCTTTTTGTAAATAACTTTATAAATGCCCAGAGCGCTATCATTTTAGTTACTTAACGAAGAGAGCTATGCTTCTTTTTTCTTGTTTATCAATTCTAGAAGGTTATTAGTCATCCATTTGTTACTGTGTCAATTTCTATCTCTTTTGGATCCTAATACTTCTGTACCGATCTTCCGCAGTATTCTTTCATAGATCTGCAGTAGGTATTCATAGATCTGAGTAGAATTCCCCTCAAATGTTTCATCTAAGTTTTGATCTCATCTTCTTTGGTACAATCCTCTAATTCTTTCGCCTTGCAGTAATGCATCATTGATGTCATCCTCTCCAAACCCTCTGCTAACTTTACTATTTTTATCCTTCCCAGCTCGACCATTTAGATAATCCATGAATACTATTTCCTCACTCAATAGTATCCTCCAGTTGCACCCAGAATATGTCCTTCTCGCCTTCAGGGTTGCAATGCACTGGGGCATATGCTCCTATCATACATAGTTCCCTTCCATATATCTTGAAGTCCAAAGTAAGAATACGCTCATTTACGAAGTCCCAATTAGTAACATGTTTCCTAAACCGTTTTTTAACCAGTTTGCTGACACCTGCCTTCGCTCTTTTCCCCTTGTCTACACCACTCCAAATATGTGTGTAATTTCTGACATTCTCATACCCAGTTCCTTTTTTTTCGTTTTCGTCAGAACGACAACATCCACTTTACATTTTTCTAATGTGTCCATTATTATACTCTGCTTACTGTTCATCCTCTGAACTTTCCAACATCCAAAATTCAAAATCCATTTCCAGTTATCCGAGGCTGTTCATTGGGTTTTTAGCAAGTTATTTCCCTGACTGGGGAGCTGGCCCAGCACAGTTATCCCCAACTGGTACCTTTCTTAATCTGAAGTGGCACTATAGGCTTAGCTCTCAGTGTCCTCATGATAATCAAGCCTCCCCACCAAGTTAATGTGGAGGTACCCCTGGGAAGGAAAATTTGATATAATACTTAATCATATTATTTGTTAAATAGCCATAAATTACTATATTATGGTAGACGTTCTAATAAAAATGTTACATCCACCTAACATAATCTCCTAAGAGCCACTTCACACTCCTGTCTTCTGTTATAGAATCTACTAAACTGTTAAATCTCTGCACTATTTTAATTCCTCATTCCGAATATTTTTCAATAAGGAACAATGAACTTTTGAAAACTCTTCAAAAGCTTATTCTCTAAATTGCTTATTTCTTATTTTATGTAAGATTTAAGACTATAGGATCCAGGTTCTTCAAATATGTTACGACATTCAATTACTATGTTTTCTTTTCTATCCGTTTCCTTATTTACATCTTATATTGTATTACACATCTCATAAAAATAATAGTAAAAACTTTCTGGAAAAGTAGAAATCTATCTTGCAATTCCTAAACTCAAAATAAATTTTGTCCTTCAAGTTGATTGTTTACCATATCAAAGGCAAGAATTTTGTGAGGAATCCAACAAAAAAATTAGCTCCCCTTTAGCCTAAATGAACTTTTGTATGCTGGGTCATTTATTTACCATAACCAAGGTTCAAATATTTGATGGCTCCTTAAGGATTTATTCGATGTTTTATTGGCACCCACTGGCATTGTTCGTATCTCCTTATATAACTTCATAGGAACCTCAACAATTGAATTTAGATGCTTGCCTATAGCTATTGTTTTATGTTTCATGTTTATGTTTTAGCTTGTTTTATATTTTGTGGTTCTTCATTGGTCCCTAATGAGCGGTAAATAATACAAAGTAAGAGTAATTGTCCTAGACTGATCGCAGGATATATTGCTTTACCCCAGTCTATTTATTTTCGGCTTTGTTATGTCTTTAATTTTCAGTGACATCAGAAATATCTTCAAATATCTTTACTTTTATTTGTATTCATTGCATTATTATGGACTCGATTGTATTATCCAGGTTTTTAGAACAGACAACTATTTATTATCTCTTTATAAACAACTATACAAATTTATCAAATAATATATGAATACCATTAGAGTACGAAGATAATTGGAGACAAGATCTATATACGGAGGTTAATCTGAGTAAGAACTTTGTCTATTCTATAAAAATGACGTTGATTCTATATTATTTTAAATATAAAGTCAATGCTAGGCAACAAAATTTAAAACATATATAAAATAATGAAAGGATAATTGCAATTTTCCGTGTTGGACAAGATTCTGATATAATTGGAATCATTTTCCAACCATTGTCATAAGAAGAATCAGTAGTACAATACTGTTTTAATTAGTCACTGCAATCAAATAGTGTAAAATATACTTTTGGAATGGAGTCGGAGATATAGAACTAAATAGGTATGTAGTCAATTAGAATGATATGGGAAAATCCCAAAAAGCAAAGCCTTAGGTCTCTAAAAGACTGGAAAAACCTATCAATCAACGTTTCACATATTCAGGTATCATCAGGACACACACCTACAGGAAAATCACATCTTAGAAGACAAAGTACATCTCACATTAACAGCCCAGAGAGACTAGTCAAGTAGATTCGCTGCCTTGAAGCCTTAGTTTCTAGAAGGACAATGATCTTAAATGGAAAATTCCCAAATGCCCAAACCGTTTGTCGGAGCGGGCTGGCTGGGTGCTAGTGAAGCCTGTACCATTTCTCCAGCCGGTTTTTGGAGACATCATCATCCGCTTTCTACGGCCGGTTACTCTCAATTGAAGATATTATTAGGTGTTATATTTTCTATCCAAATGCTAATCAGTTACAGCCTATTTAAGGAGGATTGTAATTTAGTTCTTAACAAAATAATTGCGCTTCTTAACAGAAAATTGTTTTTACAGACCAATTTTGTGTTGAATTAAAAATAAATAACTTGTGTGACTTTGCTTTAAGCGGAATCATATTCTGAGACACTAGATCTATTGACTGCTAAAGGTAAAGATTTTCCCTGAATTATAAAGCTTATTGCAAATTGGCAACGGTATAAGTCAGCTTAATTTATTGTTAGATTTGCCTAATTAGCTCAATATGGACCTCGAAACGAAGTTCTGGTAGCAAGTTAACTTAGTAAAAGGTATGCTTAAGAAGAAGCTATGATAGAGGCAATAAATAACTGAAAGTATTTAACTTAAATCCTGCAGAAAGTTAGTATAATATAGCTGAAATATATCTAGAAAAATATGTTACATGATATTAATACATAATACATACTATTATATGTACATAATATTACCAAATAATTCCAGTTACAAAATTAAGAAACCAAATTAATGGATCGATGGATTCTAACTAATAAAAGTGATGTTTTTCCAACAATTACGAATTTTGAATATTACATTATAAATTATTCAGAAACAATAACTAGTAGCTGTATAGTGTATTTATCAGTTTTTCTCTCTCTTGTAAAATTTAGAAAAGTATACTTGTTGCCTTTCTGCAGCCAGCAATTTATATTTTCAAAATACTCTATCCGTCCACCCATTTATTGCAGTAACCTTTCCAATACTCGCTTCAACACTAGTCTAGAGATGATTGGTATGAAATTTAATATCTTCTAAAGTAGTAGACTTGAAAATACCACAAAGCCGTATCCGAAAATCAGTGTCCTCGAAAACTACCATAATGATAATCATACCGATTCTACAAAACTTTAAAGTATTAACATTAGTTTAGTTTTCCACTCCCAACAATAATTATAAACATTTTCAAGTAGTTTATTTATTAATCAAAATGTAACGTTTGATGGCCTTCACAAGCTGAATACAAGACATCAATAGAACTTAAGTGAAATAATTATTTGTATACAGTTATTTACTTTATATCATTCAAATTCTTATGTATTTGCATCCATTAGCAAATTAAAGGATGACATTTAACAATTATAAATAAAATATTTTTAGGGAAACGAAAATTTTAACTAGTTATTGATGTTTTAAGTTATTATTAGTATGAATTGCAAAACTTAAACAAATGAATTTGTGCTGCTACAGCTAATAGGACTATGCTACAGTGTGAGCTTTAAATTTTACTTTAAAATTTTTATCCAGGGTTAATTAAGATAGGGATTTTTAATGAGTCAGATATCGAACAGGCTTGAGACCCCAGTTTAACGCCCCTTCCAAAAGATGGCTTAACCAAAGATTTTTTACTCCCTTTAAAAAATCCTAGGGGCACCTGCCGGGCTACGAACCCGCGATCTGGGGCTTAGTAGGTTCTTATACTAACCTCTAGAGCACAGGTCGCTCCGGCTAAATATTATTTATTATTCTTAGATCAATTGAATTGTGTTATCTAAATTAAAGTTGATTATATCAAATTGTATATCTCATACAAAGGTCGCTTCGCCATTCTTGCTCAACTCATGCAGAACATGTCGGTGACCTAACCTATAAGTTTTCCCCTACCTAAAATTGTTCAACACGCATCGAAATTTTCGAGCCCAAGGAAAATTGAGGCGTTTGGTTTCAAACTCGGGTGCATCCATTTTTCCAAAATATTTTATTTTTTATAAGTTTTCAATGCCAGAAATGATGTACTAGATTCGTTTATTTCAAAACCGTCTAGATCCTTCGAAAATCAATACCCAAAGATCATCAAGGTTTCCTATCAAAAGTCCATTCCTACCATCCATTACATTCAATGAAAAGTATTGATGTATGAAAAATCAAAAGCATTTATATATATCGTTTAGTTATATTGATTAATAAGTGGTTTGTTTTTAAAAATGTCTATTTTATTTATTTTTTATCAACCATAAATTCACCAGTGATTTTCTTATTAAAGTTAGGCATATCCAATAAATTTTTTTATATTAAATGAGATTTTAAAAAAAGAGATCATAAAAAATTGTATTAATTATTGTTTGAAGTGAATTTTTAGCAAAAGAACGAAAAATTAAAAAAATACAATTTGTTAAATTTATTATTTTTTTAAACTTTAAACTGGATCTTTTTTGATCAGTCCAGAAAATTTTTTAACCGGTTTTAAAACCAAAAGCCTCAATTATCAACTTCAAAATTCTAACGAAACAACACTGATTTAACGCCGCAATCCAAACCACCCCCTAACCTCTCCAGATGATATTACCGCAATACCTATCAGTTGTTTGTTCGACAACACCTGTTACGCATACTCCGACACGGACAGGAATATGCTGGGAAGCAGAGGTTCATGGATGCTGATGAGGATGAGATGCGATAAGAAGGGCCGGCAGCGTGCTATAGGTCAGTGATCCAGCGGGGAAGAAAGTAGGTTCACTAACGGTAGGATCCATCTTTATGTAACCTCGGTCGTTCACCTTCGCGCTCTAGAGTGCCTTCACTGAACTCCATCTCTCTCTCTCTGTAGTGGTACTTCTGTTGCACTTAGATCTTCGTGCTTATCCGGTAAAGCTTGCACTCGAAGTTTTGGGCTTGACCATATCTCTCCATTGCTTGGCAGTATAATGTCGGTTTAAACACAACAAGAAAAGAATTTGAAGAACAAAATTTGTTGATGAAATAACAAGAATTATAAATATTATGCTGAATATAAATATAGAACAACAGATGTGTAAAAAATTTAATAAAAATATATTAAAAGTGCTAAATTATTTTAATAATACAATATTTACATAATAACATGAAAATAAATATAAACTGATCACATACAAATTAAATACGTGCATAAACGTTGTATAATGAACAGTATAGTCTCCTGTAATTCTTATCATCTAAATTTCATTTTTGTGTTTGTAACTAAATAAAACTTCTTTAAAGTTTTTCTATATTACCGTTTTGTTGATTAGGTGATTACAAAAAATAAAATTAAGTGATATACATTAAGCATAATAAAATATAATATTATTAAGCTAATTTATTCGTTTGTCAATATTTAGCATCTTAACTGGGAAGATGTAAGGATATATAACTGCTAGCGGCGGGGTCTTGCCGGTGAGGTATTCTCAGCGCCGTGCACACTACCTTTTGCCTGGTGTTATTTTATTATTACACTGGTCGACAAGGTTTTTTTCACAAGAGATCTGAATAGTGAATCTAGTGGCATTTTCCATTCTGAATTCAGATATGTAGTCAGAATTTTCCCATCAGGCATAGTTTTTCTGTAAAAGCTACTTTTCAAAATATGATTTTAGCGTTTTCTTTGACCTGTCATAGGAACCGTTACCTCATTTGTAGCTATTTTACTCAAGCTGTATTATTGAAATTATTTGCAATGTCATGCTGAAGCGCAATAAAACATGACTGTGCAGGTTCATTGTTGTTGTTTATACATTTTCAGACCTCTTTGGCATTGTGATGTGTCAGTATTGAGCTGACTGTGAGATTGTTGAGTAGTGAAATATTTCCTTCCTTTCTGTTTAGAAGTGTATTGTGTATGTTGTGCATGTTGTATTTCTGTGCTTTATTTTTTCATCATGCCAAGAAATTGTGTAAATCATGCAGATAATTTCTGCTATATTTGTGGTGAGCTGACCTTCAAGTCTCAGAGGCGAAATTTGACCCCACTTGTAAAGAAGTGTTATAAACTTACTTTGGCTGTCAAGTTGGTGATTTTGATAAGAGCTGGGCCCCAAATACATGCTGTGTTTCGTATGTTAGACTGCTGACTGGGTGGAAAAATGGTACACATCATATGCCATTTGCAATTCCCATGATTTGGAGAGAACCGAAGGATCATTTAACCGACTGTTATTTTTGTTTGACAAATATTAAAGGAATCACATCTAAAACAAAATATACAGTTAAGTATCCGAATTTGCAATCTGCAATGAGACCTGTCTTACACAGTGAAGAGTTCCCCGTACCAGTATATGCAGATACAACCTTAAGTGATAACTCTGGTTCTGACCTGACTGAAACTTCAAATGATTCAGATGAAAATAAAAATGATCTTACATATGAAGCCAGTAGCTGTTCATCAGAACCATACTTTCCCAATCAGCAAGACCTTAGTGACTTGATTCGCGATTTAAATCTGTCTAAACAGCAAGCGGAAGTTTTAGCTTCCAGACTCAAACGGTGGAATCTACTCCAAAAAGAAGTTAGAATATGTAGTTTAATATGAATATATGTATGTAGTGTGGTAGAATATGTAATCACTATCTACCACGTTCTAGACAAGCCAGAATGAGTAGTTATAATTTTGAGTTAGATCGATTTTTTTTCGAATATTATAAAAATTCAAATTAATATCACACAAAACTCCTGCCTGATGGAGAAAAACTAAAGTTATATTTGAATTCAGCTCGAAAAATACTTCTAGAAAATGTTATATTAGTTCTTGTGAAAGAAAAAAAGTTCACTTTTGTCGACCAGTGTTATTATTATTAGTTATTTTAGGTGTTATTGTGCTAATTATAATAAATTAAAATATATAGCATACACATTTTATTTATGAAATACAATTAAAATTTAAATAAACCATCCACTTCTGGTTCATAACATTTCTTAAGTCTTTAAATACATTTCTGCCCAAACAAAACACTCTTTTAATATAGGTGTTGGGATATTCTTATTAATAAGGGTAATTACAGAGATAAAATTAATTAATATGTTTGTCATGAAGAGAAGTATATTCAACCTATTCGACTATTTCAAAATAACTAAGTACTGCCCAAACTTCTCATAAATTAATATAAAATCTGAGAATCTCCCTAAATAATTAATTTTTTTTATTTAGGTATATAAAGAAGTGAACTACATATATATATACATATATATATATATATATATATATATATATATATATATATATATATATATATATCATACATATTTTAATTGCCATTGGTATAATATTAATATAATATAGACCGTAATAAATAAAATAAATTAAATATAAATATATCAAATATATCAAATTAAGATATCAAAATGTAAAAACAAAAGAAGAATAGTACAAAAATATTTAAAAAAAATATTCGTATACCTTTAGACTTTAAAATTTGACAATTAGTATAACATATTTTCATCTTAATCTTTAGTAAGTCCTAGTAACACCTATTTGATTTTTTCAGTATATTATATTTTTTTAAATATTTAGAGAATGTATTATTTAAATAACCATTTTAAATGGAATGGGAAATGTATTCAGTAAAAAAACTAACAAATTGAATATTACTCAATAAATAAGCAAAAGAATAAAGATTTACAAGGATTAATATAATTTATATTAAAGATTTATAAGGATTAATATAAAATTTTATTAATTGGAACAACTAATAAAATTTTTGTTTCCGTAGTCATTTCTGTCAGCTCTCGGTTTCTACAATCATTATTTTTGTTATGTAACCCGAAGACATTAATATTGTAATAACTCACTTTTGAATTAATAATTTATTTCGATAGACACAGATATGAGGCACAGAATTCCAAATACAAAAAGAAGAAAAATAACGATTGTTTGATTTCTGAATTTAGAACAATCATTTTATGTCCTACTATATATCTCGCCATCAGGGCCTGTCATTCCAGTTTCTATAAAAATGCTAAACAAATTTCATAAGGTCAATGCCCTTAACTAGATACTGAGTAAAAGTCGTGTGATGGTAGTTTTAATTGATAAAGAAGTTCAATTCCTTATAAAAAATATGAAATGGTTGTTTGGTATGAAAGTAATTTAAATAAATAAATTAGAACACTTTTGACAAAAAGAAACTGACTGCTTATAGAATGTTGTAATGATTCGATGGATTTTAAAGAACTCAGTAACACCATTTACAAGGTTCCTTCGTTGGGGGGGATGAAATATAAACTGTCGAGGACGATTGAGACATAGCTATTAATAGTCCCTGTGGAGAAGCGGACCAATGAAAGTAGCCGAAAGATTGTAGCGGCCAATGGGAACGCGGGAGAGGCGGAAACAGTTAGAGGCCAACGACCCAGGAAAAAGTGTTCCACCGGCTGCAGGAAGTGGAGCTGGCTTCTCTGTCGCCAAACTTGTCCCCGTCTAGTTCTTCTGGGTCTTCCAGTCCTTCTGGAGCTCCTGATGGCATCGCCGGGGGGTAATACCTCGAAGGAGAAGACCTGCTCCAGGGAGGTGTCATTGACCTCACCGCAGCAAGAGTGGTATCAGGGCCATCCAGGAGATAGGTCTATGTCGTCTCGCCTAGAAAGGTTCACTCCAAGCTACAGCGGTCCCTTTCAATATTGAAATTTAAAACATTTAAATAATGCTTTGCGTTGTTTTTTTATTAATTTTAACGTTATGTAGTCGTATGGGGAATCTGAACCCTTATTCGTTGTAATTATATCGATCTCTCTACCACCTTCTGTTATGTACACCTGCATATTACATTCATACATGAACAATAGTATACTGTATACATATAGGGGGAACCTGTGGTCTAGAGGTTAGCATAAAAACCTACTAAGCCCACGATCGCGGGTTCGTAGCCTAGCAGGTGGCCCTTGGATCTTTTAGTGGAAATAAAAATTCTTGGTTATGCGGTCCTTCGGAAGGGACGTTAAACGGGGGTTCCGAGCCTACAATTAAACCTGAATAGGCAAAATATAGAGCTCCCACTATAGCATCGTCCGATTAACCATAGCAGCATAAAGTGACGATATATAAACAACTATATATATATATATATATATATATATATATATATATATATATATATATATATATTTATAAAGTTTATTCATAATAATACAGCAGAATGCTGAACCATATATAATATCCTGTATGACTTTAAAAGACTGTATAAAACACATGCACATGGAATAATTTTTAATTTCATAGCATGGATCACAACCAAGACTATCACCTAATATTAATAATTCATGATTAAAATATAGCTAATAAACTGATAAGGCTCTCTTAAATTCTCAAATTAAATAAACCAATACTTAGCCAGAGATTAATATTCATAATAATGAGCTAAAGCGGTTTATTTTTTTAACCCAAAATTTAAGTATTTTAAAAAAAATGTATTTATTGAAATTTACAACTATATATTGAATACATCAAGTAAACATAATAAAAGATGAATCATTTCCCTAGATAAAGACAAGTAGAGAAAATACACAATGGCAAAACTCAAATCATACTCAAGTAAGGAGCATTGAGGATTTCGTGAAGGATTTTGGATAGTAAGGATTGAATACGAGAGAAATTCGATGGCTTAGTGGAGCCCCAAAGCTCTGCTCCGGATTTTAAATCTAACTACGGAAATGTTTAGGAATTAATTATAGGTATATGTTTTATTGCATGATAATAGAATGATAGTTAAATAAATTAAACGGAACATTACAAACACTTGTCCCACCACTAATCAACAAGGCGAACATTTCATAACTATGTTTACACACTATTTTGACACCCTTCATTATTTATAAAATACATTTTTTTTTATATATATCATTGTTACATATTTAAACAAATATTTTTTTTTCTGAAATATTTTTTATGATTAACACTATATTAACAATTTAAAAAAAAGTATCAATAATTTTCGGTCCTGAGATATCTAATAAGCTAGGATATTGTGGTTCACTTTGTTAAGACTAACTGATATGAGAATGGAAACTCGATCTTGAAGGAGGTCAGGGTATTGACCCCGCCATCGACGGTGACTTTAATGCTCAAAGCTGTTCTGACAGAGGGAGTCTTCTCAAAAGGGCTTCTATTTAATTTAGTAAAATGATTAAATATTTACATAATATATATACGTGTACATGTGTGTTCATTTATTTATTTATTTTGTTTATTACTTAACTCCATGCTTCAAAAGCGGTGGAAGGGATTAAAAATGATGATGATGATGTTGAAAACTAACTAATTTAATTATTTCTTAATTTTTTTTGTTACAACAGATAGCAATTCTTCAGAAAGACTATTTATTGATTTTTGAACTCACCCCATTCTTTTTGGAAAACAATTTCCGGAAAAGAATAATGATTATTACAGTTTGGTCATATTTAAATTAAAGATAAATTTAATTAGCAATTAATACACATAACGAATATGTCATTCCGTTTCATATGTGGAATGCAACCTAAGAATACACTAAAAATCATAATAATATGGATGGAAAATTTGTTTTCCTCTTTATATTTTCATCCACATCTGTCAAATACAAGTAATTGACAATCAGTAGATTGGCTGACTGGAAAATAATACAGAAGGCATGACAAAGAATAGTAGCTAGCGGTACATCTTTATTGGCTTGCTTTAATTTCCCACTGTAATAGATCTCATAATGGTTAAAGTAACTAAATAACTATCATCATAAATATCTAATGATTCATGAGCATTGATAAAAATCTTTTAATTGTACCGAAAAGTAGAAATGAGTAAAATTATTATTAAATAAAATAGACTTATCAAAGTAAAAATAGGAGTAAAATAATATAATATATTGATATTGATATATTGATAGTAAACATAATGCTATTAATGGTATTGAAAAAGAAACTAACCAGGATGCAAGATAAGTTGTATTTTTAAGATAAGGGATATGTAGTTTTAGATTAACTGTTATTGCGTGTAAATTATGTCATAAAGATGTTAACTTTAAGTATTTAAGTATTAAGTATTAAAGTAATAAAATATAATATAAATATACTTGTTGTTTGTATTGTTTTGTGTTGATCTAATTTTTTTTTCTTATTTTTAATTTATTGAAATTTACAACTATAATAATATTACAAAAAGTAAATCTGCTAATATGTACAATATGACATGAAAAACACTTGTAGAGAAACTACCCATCGGTAGCAATCCAATAAAGTTCTATAGTAGATGGTCTCGAGGCCATCTTCTTTTGAGACGCCTCGGAGGGTTATTAGGAATAGTATGCGAAGCAAGTTGAGAGACTAGCGGATTCAAGTGTGTATGGAGCTTGTCATGGATGGTTAGGTATCTAGTTTGAGCCAAATCAGTAACATATGGGATATTAAGATCATGATGGATGAGTTTGTTTGCGAAATAAAAAGGGGCATTGAGGATTTTACGAAGGATTTTGGAGTGCAAGGATTGGATATGAGATGAATTGGATGGTTTAGTAGAGCCCCAAAGCTCAACTCCGTATGTCCAAATAGGCCTGATAACTGTCATGTAAATGAGTCTTTTATAATTAATTAGGAGCTTAATGCGTTTATCTAGTAAATGTTGAAGTAGGCGAAAACGACGAGCAGTTTCTTATCTTTTCAGTCTTGTATGAAGATTCCAAGTGAGACGTTTGTCCAGATGGAGGCCTAGGTAAGGTATCTGATCGACAGGGTTCAGTGGAATATTATTAAAGGATACAGTAGGGCAGGAATTTGTAGGTTTACGACGAAGGGTGAAGGTAATTTGATGGGATTTGTTAGGATTTATTTCAATTCTCCAATTTTGACACAATTCTTGAAGGTTTGAGATATGGGATTGAAGAGATTGGGATGCAACAAATGGATCCTTATTTACTGATAACACACATGTGTCATCAGCGTACATAGTGAGGACAGTGCTTGGATGGGTTGGGATGTCAGCTGTATATATCGTGTATAGGATGGGACCCATTATACGACCTTGAGGAACTCCGGCAGAGATCTAATTTAAATTCAAAAATATCACCAAGTGAAGTCTATATGTTACAAATATAATGCTACGAGAAAACCAAATAAAAATTCATATAGGTGATCTGAACTGATATATGATGCAACTTTAGCCAATTTAACCAAGAAACTTTGATTGTAAGTCTTGAAGGAAACATTACTTTCATTCATAATAACAAATCATGAATACATTGCATAGCTTTAATAAGTTTGGGCTTATTAATGACAAGTCTATGAATATACTATAATATAAATTTAAAAAAAACCTGTACCAGTACAACCTATGAAGAATCTTGGGACCAGTAGACAGTAGAGTCTGTACTGTTTCTAGGATAACGTTTATGCATGGAGGTGATTAGTATGTGATCACATTCAACCATTTTCTCCAGAATTAAGAGTACCTACCCTAAAATATGCTGGGTTAGAAACAGGAGGGTCTCTAGATCCGACACGGTCCATTCCTGTTAATTGATTAGATAATTTATCTTCCACAGACGGATTTGACCCCAGGACCTTCAGCACAGCACCTCAGCGTTTTACCACTGAGGTATACAGCTTTCTAAGAGTCATGAATATTAAATTAAATATTCATTAAAGATTATGAAATATATTTATATTATATTAAATAATATAAATATATTTGTAATAATGACATATAATATAAAAATAATTGTAAATAGCATTAACTTAACATTGTTAAAAACTTAACATTAATGTATTTAACTGAACATTAAATTATGTTACAAATGAAGTGCGATAAAGAAATAATTAAAAGTAGTGTGAATATTACGACCAAATACGACAGTTTTATAGAAGTAAAGAGATAGTATTATATGTGTGCCTGAACTTTGAAATGAATGCTCTAAGAGAAAAAAAAAACATAGAATAAAAGTTATATTTTTTATTTATTGTTCTTTTGATGTTGATTATTCTTAAATATTTTTTTTTATTTTGAAGAGAAAAGATCCCGGCCAAGACAAACCTTTTCTTTTCAAAATAAAAAAATAAAAGTTATAGATTGTAAAATTCAGAATTCATTGATCTCAAACATGTTTAAATCACACTTCTTACGTTTCTATATCTGATTTTAATTGAGATCCAGATTCATTACCGATATTTTGTATTTTTAATTATTTAAATAGAAAAAGAACATTGTGCCTCCTTGTTTTACTTTATGAAAATGCAGTAAAAGATTAAATCTCAAATGCAAAAATACTTCAATTTTTACTATATTAAGATATTAAGTTAATCATAATTAAGTTGAAAAAAGCTATTAGATTTCCAGAAATAAATATTTTTAAAATAATGGGTGTTACTAACATTAAATAATGGGTATCTAAAGTGGATTGTAGGGCGCTGAGCGCCTTGCCGAAGGCCCTGGGTTCATTTATGGCTGTGACAGATTCTATTTAATTAATTAACAGCCGGGGATGGATCCTTTTGAATTTGGAGACCCCTCTCTGTGAAGTGATCTTGGACAAATCACCGCACTGTCCAACCTTTATCACAGAAATAGTATAGTCTCTACCACGTACTGAAGCCACAACTCTGCATGAGTTGCAGTGTTACAAGTATTTTTTAATTCATTAAAAAACAACTTAACCTAGTCCTTTCCAACTCCACACGTGTTTTTACTGCCTGAAAAGTGGCTGCATAACGGCAGGGATATTGCGATCTGATTGGTTCATTTTTGCAGTTGCTACAAAGGGGGGGGGGTAAATGACAGTGATATAGACCTGAGTACTTTTACAGCTAGCCAAAATTACCTCTGAAAAACCAGCCTCCTCTCGGTTAGATTTAAATGGGGCGGATAGCCTCCTGTAGGTTTGACCATAATCATAGCTCGGAGGAGCTTTTTCATCCTATCAGATGTCCTCGAATCCCTCTTACCTGCTACAGCTTCTATCCTGTTCTTCTTCAACTACCGTATTTATTTCCATCTAGATACTTTATGGATCGAAAGAAATTTGGACAAATTTTAAAGCTAGTTTTTAGTAAACTTTAATTTTCTTATACTTTAATTTACATTGTATTACCTAAAATTGAAGTGACCGTAGGTAACATTTTGAACGGAACTGTCCTGCTATCTCCAATCTAGGACGCAAAACAGTCCCGTTTTCCAGCTACCATGCTACCAAACAAATGCATTAAAATGGTATGACGGTAAGTGGATGTTCAGTTCCTCCCTGTATTTTCCCAGACTAAACAGGACACCAGACTTCTAGACCTTCATCACGAACAATTGTCGAAACGAGGAATTTCTCGCAGGCGTCACCTTGCGAAGCTACAATCGCCTTTGATTTTCTTTCCTATCCAATGCTGTTTCGCAGATTGGAAGAGACATTTCCCAATACCCTTTGTCGTTTCGTCAATAATTACTTCACTATATAGTTATTTTTGAAAGTATAATCGGCTGCAGTTAGTAGGCACTACGTAATGTCAGTCTTGGGACAGATTTTCATCATAAATGTACCGGTTGTTTCACTTTGAAATCCGTTAGCTTTCGAAGAGAATATAGAAGCTTTTGGTTCAAACACCCAATGTGCTTTCCCTTTCGTGTAAGTAGCTTCTTCCACCATCATTAGCACTCAAGACTAATCAATCGAAGACAGTTATCTCTGTATTACTGTTAAATATGCGTATTACACAATCTGGAAATGCGCGCTATCAATGCCTTACTAAGAACACCACAGGAAAAGGATCTTTCTGTGGGTTTTTATAATACTTCTGATATTTGGGAAAGGGTGAGAAAAAACTGCAATTAATGCAAAATGTTACAATGTCCCAGGTTCAAGCTTTTTCAAACTCAATGTAATAGGAAATTTGAGGGGTTATATGGATATACTTTTGTTTTCTTTATCCGGGACAGTATGAACCTTGGCCTCCCTGACAATCCACCTCCAGCCGTCCCTTGTTTGTTGCAATGATCCTTCATTCAGCTTGATTTTGGACACCCTCTTCTTCTTTCCCGAGGAAATTCTCCTTCATTATTCTCCTAGTCATATCATCTGGCAAAATTTTAATATGCCCAAACCAACTTAACGTTTTTGATTTCACAAACCTAACTACATCCTCATATCCTATGAAACTTCATAACTAACTTGATAACTTTCAAAAACCCATTTCTTTCTGATTCGCTAGGTGTCTTGAGAGTATGCTAGGCCGAAAATACGCCTTCATATTTTCATCTCGATATATTGCATCCTAATTGGCATATATTTCCAGCTACATGGTCAGGGAATCCCATTTTGGTTAATTTAGTATCAATATGTAAATATCAAGGATCATTAAGTCTCTCAACATGGATTTTAGATTATAAGTATAAGAAGCAGCAGAAATCGTATTGGTTTTTTAAGTTCAATTCCTAAGATCAAATAGTGTTCGAATTTAAAATGTATATGTATACTAACTAAAGAAGAAAGAGAGGAAGACATGGATGGAGAATGTGAGAGAAGGGATTGCACAGCAATAAGGCTGTGAGAGGAAGAAGAAGGCTGCGTTTACACCAAAGTCTTCCACAAGTTTTCCACAAGTTGCGGCAACTTGTTGCCGGTTTTAAGAAAGTACAGCAACAGTTTTTGTCTTCCACTTGTGGACAACTAAAAGTGGAAGATTTGTTGCTGCGCGGGTACCTAGCAACTTGTGGAAAACAAGTCGAGAACTGTTCCCCCTCACGCGCCCTATTCATAATTATAGTGCTGTAAACGCATTTATTCTTAATAAATAGTGCATCTGGGGTATGTAAGAACCAAAAGAATTATAATAAATTAGTCAAGTATTTACAAATAATTTGTTCTATATATTTTCAAGGTTACTTATTATTATATTTTTACAATCTTTTAATTCCAGTATGTTATTAGATACACTGGTAATGAACCAGAATTAATAATGGTACGTGATAAAATGAGTAACATATTCCAAAGTAATATTAAATCTCACACTTGTTTTTACTATACATATTTCAATATTAAATATTATTGTAATAGAGTACAGAAGCTTGTTATTTAAATGTTCTATTTCAAATAATAACTTCAATTACTAAGTTAATCATTAAATTGGGTTACAAGAGGACTACCTAATAAACCTTACATGAACAATAATAGTTTTGTTTAAATCAATAGTATGGACTATTTGAACCAAGGCCGTAGCCAAGGGGGGATTATGATTTTATTAAATTTATTTATTGTGTTATTAGGTTTATTTTTTTCTTTGTTCAAATAATTTAAGATTTTTTTTATTAAGAGTATTCCTAAGTCCATTTCTATGGGTTTCGGGAGTTTCTAAATTTATGATTATAGATTCAATGTCCGCTAACATTTGAGAAATGTTGATTTTTTTCTTATTTGGGTCATAATTAATATTATCCCCTAGACTTAATAAAGTTACAATGTTGTTGGGTATTATATTAGTTGTTAAGTTAACGACTCTATTGTATTTGCCTTGGTGGCTCAATTGGTAGAGCGCTGTCGCGGAAAGACAAAGGTTCCGGGTTCGTATCCCGGCCGAGGGCCTATCTTTTCTCTTTAAAAATGAAAATATTTCTCGAATTGTTAGAAAAGATTGTTGTCCAATGCTTATTTGATATTTCATTGTTAATATATGGGTTTCTGAATGTTAATTTCTTAGTTACAGAAGAGATGGTCGACTGTATCTTCTAATTTAAGGAAGAAATAGTTGGGGGTGCAGTCAATGAAAACATCAAAATAAGCAAAACTTATTTATTATGTGCCGACGTTTCGGCCTACAATGTAGGCTAACTGTATATAACTGTATAATGTAGCCTACATTGTAGGCCGAAACGTCGGCACATAATAAATAAGTTTTGCTTATTTTGATGTTTTCATTGACTGCACCCCCAACTATTTCTTCCTTAAAGTTAATTTCTTAGGTTTATTTGCTTTAAATTTAATATTTATTATTTTGATTTTTTTTTATATTTTACTCCATTTTTTGCATATTTTTATAGATTTGTGTATATGAATTATTATCTACATTATTAATTTTATCTAAGTGAGCTTGCAATTTTTCTTATTTGTTCTGATTAGCCAATAAGCTTGGTTTTTATCTAGGTTTAATATTTTATTTCCTAGAATATTGAAGAAATTATTTTGTTTAGTGTTATTTAAATAATTTTTATTAAAAAATTTTCCAGATTAATAATGACAGTAAATGGTTAGGTATGATTTGGTTATCTATACATATTTTTAAGTACAATCATTTGCATTCTGCGTATATGAAATTTTGGTTATTGATAATTTAAATATTTTTGCTTGTACCAATAAATGCCCTAAAACTTTTGTTAAAGATGTGTTTAGAACAGGTACAAGGGCCCGCCTCTTGGCAATTTATTACTAGTTCAAACGAACCCGGCGGTATTCGCCTCTTCAAGGAGCACTGTTTGGGCCCCAAATGGTAATATAGATAAAACGAACCCGCTGTGCAGGTTGCGAAATATTTTTGTGAAGGCCACACTTTTGCTAGGTGCCCAGGTTATTGAGAACAAAGAAGCCGCACTGGTAATAAAAAGGCATACCCTTCTGTTGAAACTGTCATATTGCGGTGACCATATTTAGAAAATGTATCTAATAACATACTGGAATTAAAAGATTGTAAAAATATACTAATAAGTAATCTTGTAAATATATAGAAGACATTTTTTTTTTTATAATTATTGGTCAGCTATTTTAAATTTTAAATATTTTTATTTTAAAGAGAAAAGCCCTCGGCATTAAAATTATTTGTAAATACTTGACTAATTTATTATAATTCTTTTGGTGCTCACATACCCCATATGCACTATTTATTTATGAATAAATGCATTTACAGCACTATTTAATTATGAATAGGGCGCGTGGAGGGGGAACAGTTCTCCACTTTTAGTTGCCAACTTTCTTTGATCTTTACCGACTCTCCACGGGAAACGAAAATTTAGTGGAAGATTTGTCTCTCCACAAGTGGAAGACAAAAACTGTTGCTGTACTTTCTTAAAACGGGCAACAAGTTGCCGCAACTTGTGGAAAACTTGTGGAAGACTTTGGTGTAAACGCGTCTGAAGAAGAATTTTTAGTTGACAACTTTTAGTTTTCCATAATGTGGTGTCAACTTTTAGTTGTCAACTTTTAGTTGCCAACTTTGGTGTAAACGCACCTGAAGATTTCGCTGATAGGAAGAATTGGTGGGAAAATATTTTGGGTACAGGGATACATTGATAGTAAAAAAAACCCAATAAATAAATATGTATATAAACGTTCAATAATTTTATTATAAATAATTTTATGTATTCCTTTTACTTTATCCGTTTACCTGAACTCTAAATAATTTAAGAATTATTCATTAATTAAATTGTCATTGTTCATAATAGTGTATACAGGGCATACTCAAGAATAAGAAATGAAAAACCCCTGAATAGCTGGCACTGACCCAGTGAGATGTGTGTTAGCACGGTGTAGTGTGGGCGAGGTAGGTGCAATGAGCCTACCTGAGCAACACAGCACCTTAGAGCCTAACCAGGTTCAAGGTCGGCGTCTCTGGTCATCATTGCTTCTGCGTCTTTTTATGTCTTGTTCCTCCGATCTGTGCTCACCCTTCTAGTAGAAGATGATTTGGGAGTACTAGTGGAGGCATCTGTGTATGGTCTATGGTACGAAATGATAGTCGTTAAGATAGAGAAATTGTTTAGTCATAAGATGTTGGCTTCATTGAAGGTGTTATTTCATCACCCAAGTCCAAGTATCAGTCAGAAGAGGAAAAATAGTGTGGGGAACTGGCCATGGCTATTATAACCTAATCTATGAGCATCCAAGGAATTCAGTTGTGAGAACTTCGTCCTCGAACATTCGAACATCGAACAAGCGCTGAGTTGCCATGCAGAAGGTCCTGAGTTCAAATCCTGCTGCTGGCAAGTATTTCATTTAATCTGATACCAGCCGAAGATCGGTCTTTTGTGATCTAAGCCAAATGTGACATTATTTAGAATATTAGGCATATGCAAATAAATAGGCTAAGAATCACGCGTTAAGAATCCTCTTGGATCTTTACCTGGAAATAAGGCAGGACAGCGACAGTAGTTGCAAATGTAAGCACTTACATGTAAAAAAGGGCTCCCATACATTTTGTTTTAGACTAGCTGTCCCGGCAGACGTTGTTCTGCCCTATTTTCCTAAAACAAAGGGTTTCCAAATTTCAAAGCCGTAGACTTATGCTGTACAAAGCATTTAGATAAAATTTCTAAGCATGTACCTTAATGACTTCGAGAGATACTTAATTTAATGGCATTTTATGGATTGGAAAAAATATAAATGTGGATGAAAGTGACAACCTAAATGTTGGTGGTGAGCTACAAGAATATTGTAGACCATTAAGACCTGAATATTGGTGGTGAGCTACAAGAATATTGTGGACCATTAAGACCTAAATATTGGTGGTGAGCGACAAGAATGTTTTTGACCATTAAGACCTAAATGTTGGTGGTGAGCTACAAGAATGTTGTAGACCATTAAGATCTAAATTTTGGTGGTGAGCGAAAAGAATGTTCTTGACCATTAAGACCTAAATGTTGGTGGTGAGCTACAAGAATATTGATGCAGTTGCTGAAGACAATGCAGTTGCTCTCGAAAAATTTGCAACGAAACCTTCGATATAAAATGATATTGCTATATTCTGCGTTGTTTCTCCGGCCTGTGCCTGAATACATTAGCGGGAGGCACACAAGTTCTCTGGTGGGCTGAAGGCGTGTACTTATCCACTTTTCAAGGATTGAATGCCTCTTCCCAGAACTGGGAGGTGGCAAAGCAGCGTCCCCTTGGTCGACGTGCTCTCCGTGGCCGAGGATAGGGGCCTGGACTCCGTAGCCTAAATCCCTTTCTTCCTAATCCTGCTTAATGGTCCCTCCCCATTCTGTAGTTAGTAAACAAAAGGATGTACGCCAAACAATGTAAAAACCTCCTTTAATGGACCTGTTATGCTTTAAAATACCTAATGGTAAAGGAAGGTTCTAAGTTTTAAGTTGTATGTATTAGGTTTATTTCTTATACATTGTAAATTATGCAAATAAATGTGGGGGATGAAAAAAGTGTATGTTGTTTGATCAAGATAGAGATGAAAACTGGAAAAAGGACTCTTTATAAACAAAGTTAGTTTAAATGTTTCATTTAATATAGTGAGAAACGATATGGAAACAACGGCTTTCCTGGAATCTGTGAATATAAAGTTTCCATTGAAATCTATCTCAAAAAATCTCAATGAAGAATCGACCTCTTAAATCTGAAGAAGATGAGACTGCCATATCACCAAAAATACGTGAAGTTCTCGCTTTCTACTAACTGCAGCACTTCGCTAAGTTACTACTTAATCTCCACATTACCAAACCTTCTCATCTATCATACATCTTTAACCTCCTTCATTTCACATTCCTTCTCCATTCTCGCAGTATTTTACCAAATGAATAAGGAATGACTCACCAAATCAAAGTATTCGATAAATCTTCCGTTGCACCTTTATATTTTCTTTTGGAAATTATTTAGATAGATGAATATTATTCCCAATTTGAAATATCTACCTTTCACTCACCCACTCAGTTTTCCAAGCATATAAAAATGTCCAATATACTAAGTTTTTATCTATGAAACCAATAATTTCATGAATTACCAATCTGATTTGTAATTTGTGTATGGATATTCTTTGCTTGTGTGTATGATTATTCTTTGCATCAAGTTATCTGAACAAATTTTGTTGTGGATATAGTTGATCATTTATTGATGTAATTAAGATAATTTGATATAGTATATTTGAGGCGTCGAAACCGGATAACTCCAAAAATTCTAAAGTTGACTTTTTCACATACTTCTAAAGTTGAGTTAAGGAATTTTGTCTGGCCGACACTTAGCCACCTTATTTCTCTTGTTTTTCGTCCGCTTTTGACCCTAAAGTTTCAGGAGCATAAAAATCCCTTGACCGAAATAGCGAAAAATGTATTTCTTTATGTGTGTATCCGCTTTTGGTCCAGAACGCCTCATTAATCTATCTTTTCCATAATTTATAAATACGTTGATACTTTTTGAACTACGAACTTTTAATAAGATCTATATCCTGTTTTTTTTATATATTATCATTTTTTACCCTTCAGAAAGACCTAACCGTAATAGCCGGAACGATAGAACTACGAAAATATGTTCAAGTAATTTTCGTGCAGATGCACTTTGACTTATCTGTATCTCATTCCCAATTTCTTGCCCGAGGAAATGATTAAGATAGAGAAATTAAGATGATTTCATCCATATTTTAATCGAGGGACTAGATATGCTGTGATTGTATGTATGATTCTGTTTCTGTTGGATCTTCGGCCCTTTTGGATAGGATATTATTGCAATTTTTGAAGCTCTTTGAAGCTCATATTCATAGTTTGGTGTTAAACTGATAAATGGTAGAATCGAATGAAAATCGTTCAGAGGCTAACCCAAATACAAAAAATATTAATTTTAGTATTGATTAACGCAAACTTAGGTTAATCCTCATCTTTTTTTCCAAAAAGGGTATAGGAAGATAGCAGATGTACCCCGCAACAGATCATTGGAGCAGTAACCATTATATCTAATATGTACAATACATTATGCATCAGGAAGAAAGAATCCTTTATTCCATTATGTTAAGCAGATAAATGATTTGAAATATCAGAATAAGAAGTGATTCAACGGAAAGATATCCAAGTGTGTCAAAGCGGTCCTCTTTGTTACCAACAGCGATATATAATTCATACATATCAATCATTCATGACTAAACATTGATGGATTTGGAAAGCAACAGACCAAAGAATAGAAAAAGGCTCCTAAATCAACCAATCGACCTATCATTCAACAAGCAACCTGTTACTTGTCGTCCTGAAATTCATCATATGCATTTAGAGAACTCGTCTCTTGTTAATGGTCGCTGTTCCGGTTTGTATTTGAATGGAAATTCCATAGTGAAGTCATGAATCACCATTATGAGTAGTTAGGATATGTTTGATGACTGAACTGAAGTTCTTCGGTTCCGGGTTGAAGAATATATAGCTTTCAAGAATTTAGATAATTGTTCTTAATTGTGACGTGTTGGACCACATCGCAGCTTTTGGAGTTTAATGAACTTCACTGTGAAAAATATTACTTTTAAAAATTATTTATAAAAAAATCTACATCAGTGCTCATCTTGAAAGAACAGAGTTAGGTGAAGAAGCAACTGCAGAAGCCCACTATTTTTTAAATGCCATGTCTAGTATCTTGAAACTTATTTCTTTATTATTCCTCTATATCTTTATTTGTGACGAGGATTCATTAGGATGAACGTTCAGGAGTCAGGTTCTTTTAATATAGCAAGATGAGTAAAAAAAGGGGACAGTTTAAGCCCGCTGCTATTTATATTATTTAATTAATGAGAAAGCAGCAATATCTAAAAGGCGAACTGAAAAAACGTTTCTCGGACGAAGAAACCTTTAGCCTGTTGTGATCCAACTTCTCAATGCAGATAATCTTCGTCCTCATTGCGAATTCAACAGATAATTTTAAAGATAATTTAACAGAGTGAGATGAAGAGCTCCGTAGAATGGCATGCATATCAACTCTAATAAAAGGAAGGAATATTCCTGCAAGTAGGAAGAGTACAGGAAGTTATCCTTTTATGGAGAGATGGAAACAATCGAGGACCACACCTACCTCGGAACAGATTTGGACATTGAATGGAATTGAAATTTTCAAACAAAATAACTAAAGGAAACTTGGTCTACTACCAGATCTGCAATACGAAACGAGAGGAAGTACGAATTGGAAAACGAGAGGTTAGTAGAATAGTGAAGCTCTACATCTTCAAAACAATATATTTATCTATACTCTTGTATGGTTAAAACAAGAAGTGACCATAGAAACTTAAGCAACCTCGATGAAGGAATTCCTAGAGCCATGCCAATTAAAATAGTTTGGTCAAGTACAAATGGAAGACCAAGGGGACCCGCAGAAAACGATGAACTGAGAGTAGACACCAAGAACCCCCGAGAATGTCAAACGTTGAATAGGTTGAATAGGCGCTTAACATATCCAACATAAGCCAGAACTAAAAGCAAGCACATCAGGGAAGTTCGAAACCTTCGAGAACCCGAAAAGAATGGCACTTATGGTTAAACGCTGTGCCTACGCTGAGAGGCACAAAAGGGTGTTGCGAAAGAAGAAGAAATACAGTTCAATATGTGATTCTTTTATTTATTTGGTAGTAACCAATTTTATCTTAAAACGCTTTTTCTTTATAACACTTCTACGCAATTAAATCTTATCTTCCAGACATTATCAAAATCTGGCTAATCAGCCTACCCATAACTAAAGCTGTACAAATTCCGTAGGATTATTTCTGTTTGTGCCAAATATCAATTTAAAAATAATTATCAACATGTTGTTGTTACATGTTTCAGTAGCGTACCATTTTTTTTTAGTAAAAAAAATATAAGGTTAGGAAAGTAGTCCAAAATGATTTTTTTTTCGTTCTCTAGTAATGTTTAAGTTAATTATTGTAATGTATTATTTAAATCCTTCAAAAATTAAATTGGCAAAATGTTCACAGCCGTCTTTCAAATTTTTTTTATTTACATCATCCAATAATAGGGCTGAAGCCTTTGAAAATGGTAAAAAGTGAAAAAAAAATAATAGTAGGATGAAACCCATTGGAAAAGGAAGAGAATATAACAAAAATGAATGGAAAAATAATTTACGGGCGATCTGAGGTCGGGAAGACGGTTTTTTCTCGATTTCCGGCAAAACTACAAATCATATGGAAAAATGGGAAAGCTGTAGATAATAAAAAGATCTACAACTTTTGTAGTTACACTTTTGTAACATAACATCAAACTTTATGTGAATAATTCAAATAATCAAGTTTTTGTTTTTTTATTTCTATTTTACAAAAAAAAAAATCACGAAATTTGGTGAAAACTTACCGTTTAATGTCCTAAACACAATGTATTTTTTAAATTTAAAATATTTATCTGTTCACCTTATTTTGACTTAATATAAAAAAACACCCTGATTTTCAATCGAAAATTCTCCTGTCAAAGTTTCGGCTTTTTTAAAAAGTCGGTAGGCTTTTTGTTCGTTGAAATCTCTACTTTCTGATGGTTTAAAAAAAACATACATTCAATCTGATGCTGTCAGTGTAATATATACTGTATAATGTCAGTAAAATACACATTACTATGGTAAATGTTCTCAGAAAATGCAAAGAAACGAAAAAAACTCGAATCCGAAAATTTTTTTTTTTAATCATTATGTACAATGTACAAGACCTCGATAGAAAAAGAAACAGAGATACTAATAAAATTGTCATTGTTTTGGGTTAAGATATTGATTTTTTGGTGCTTTTGAATCAATGAAATTCAAATAATTATGACATTTATTTTCTCAAGCCAGGTTCTGGAAATGTAAAAGATCTATTATTCACGTCTAATAGTTTCAAATATGAATTATTCAAAATTATCGTTGCATTCCTGCATTGTTTTTCTGGTTGCGATGCAACATCTGGATTTGCCGGAGAAGGAAAGAAACGTATCGTAAATTCATTATTAGACGATAAAAATTTGTCAAATTTGGCCAATAGTTTTTATAAAAAAGATGCAAACAAACAAGATATCGAAAAAAAAATGGATTACAATTAATCAAATCGATTTATGAATGTAAAAATCATAATATAATACTGAATCAATTAAGATTTTGAAAATATTAATTAAAAAAAATTAAATCAACTTTCATATTGGCAAATCTCCCACCCACAGAGGTGCAGGAGAACAAAATTGTTACAGGGCATATTATCAGCTTCAAACTTGGCTGGGTAACGAACTGACAGCAACAGATTGAATGCATATATTTTTTGCCCCATCAGAAAGTAGAGATTTCAACGAAAAAAGTCCACCGACTTTTTTAAAAAAGCAGGTATTTCGACGGGAGAATTTTCGATTGAAAATTAGGGTGCTTTTTCGATATTATGGCAAAATATGGTGAAAAATATTTTAAATCAAAAAAATTACAGTGTGTTTGGAACATAAAAAGGTAAGTTTTCACCAAATTTCGTGAAATTTTTTTTGTAAAAGATATAAAACCAAAAACTTGGGTATTTGAATTTTTCACATATATTGTGACCATCCTTATGAACAAGCTGGTTTCAGACCGCAATTCTCCACAATCGAACACCTGCATACAGTAAACCAGATTCTAGAGAAAGGTAAAGAATATAACGTGCCGCTATATTTGGCATTTATTGACTTTAAAAAAGCGATGATGATTCCATATATCACCCCAATTTATGGCAGGCACTATAAGAGCATGGCATTAACTGTGCATACATAAATATATTAAAAACTATTTACGAAAACAGTAAGGCATACATAGTCATTGATGGAAATAATAGAACATTTGAAGTCCGAAGATGTGTTAAAATGGGCTGTCCACTATCCCCAATTTTATTTAATTGCCTACTAAATTATGTGTTTAATAAGCTAAACTGGGAAGAAAAGGCATATGTATAAATGGGTACAAGCTATCAAATTTGAGGTTTGCTGACGATATAGTTATTTTTGCCAATTCATTAACTGAGGCGGAACAAATGATGAAGGAACTCTTGAACAGTATGTACTCGTGGGGTTGAACATAAAAACCGACAAAACAAAAATAATGACAAATTCACAGAAAGGAGGTATAAAAATTAATAACCATGAGATCATTTTCGTTGAGCAATCTAATTATTTAGGACAATCTATTTCATTTAAAGATAGAAAAGATGAATAAAAAAAAGGATTAACCTGGGATAGAAAAAATACTGGTGCTTGAAACAAATTTTATTAAAAGTCAACTACCTACAGGATTAAAGGCAAAGGTATTGGAACCATGTGTTTACCCGGTAATATTGTATGGTTCACAGACATGCAGACAATTACAAAAAATTAGATAGGACGCAACTACAATTTTCTAGAAGTATGATGGGTATCAGAAGAAAAGACCACATCAGCAACAGAAACGTACAGGCTAACATAAAAGTTAAAAGCCTAATAAAAGAAGCAAAGCAACTGAAATGGAGGTGGGCCGGACATGTTGCCAGACTCAATACGAAAATTGCAAGATGGTCGAAAATTGCAACAGAATAGATACCAAGAGACCACAAGAGAAGGAAAGAAAGACTATTTACAAGATGGAGAGATGAGATCGTACAAAGAGTAGGATACTGTTGGGCTACTGTGGCAAGGAACAGGGACATATGGACCAAGATTATAAAGAACTTGCAATAAACAAATGGACAAAACATTTTATTTAATTATTATTATTGGCAAAAATTTTCTTACTTTTTATAATAATATTATGTTATATATTTTAAATGCTGTAAATTAGGTAATTTAAATATTATATTCATTGAAGAAAAGTAAATTTTATAAATTTATGTTAAACAGATTCATACCTCCCAAGGGAGAGGCTTTTTTGTTCTGTAAAGGATGCATCAATAAAAGCTGTTATTATTATTACATATATTGTGAGGTTATATGAAAAAAGTGTAAATACAAAAGTTGTCTTTTGTTCTTATTATTACATATGACTTTGCCATATAACTTTTTTACATAGGACGTGTAGTTTTGCCGGAAATCGAGATAAACCCATTCCACTTCCCGACTTCAGATTTTTTAAAATTATTTTTCCTTTCATTTTTGTTATATTCTCTTCCAATGGGTTTCACCATACTATTATTGTTTTGGTTTCAAAAATTATCGAGCCTGGGCTATAACAGCTAATAATGATCATAAGTAGTAATATAAGTTAGCAATCTAAATACTTGTATATCATGAGGGGTTTATTTTCTAATATAATAAATTTACAAGATGGGAAACTTAAACTTTAAATTTTTACGAACGTGGTAGGTTTTATTTTTGTGATAATTAGTCGGACATTGAAGACGAGAAAAAAGAATCTTTACAATGTTTTCACAATTTTAAATCATATATTATGATTTTCTACGTTTGGTTAATATGAAGTAATAAACCACTCAATTTATTTGATGTGTAAAAAAGTATTTAGAATTGAAGAATTAATGAGTTTAAATACCACAAAATACGCTTCCAATAAATAAACCACAAATACAATTTTTTCGGAAAATTAGTTTCGACTTTTGCATCCTTTAAAGTAATTAAATAAGAATGTTTGTAAAAATAAAAAAATAGAAATACATGTCTTGATTATACTGGAGAATTTTTCCCTCTCCAATGACTTCTGTCATTATAACAGTTTATATTTTTTTAGTTTATTATAATTTAGTTTAAGTTTATTATTTGTAAATCTACTAATTCCCTCCTCATGTACATTATGTATTCTACACATGCACCCACTTATTACGATTTCCTGCTTACATTCCCGCTATTTGCTCATACACTGGCTGAATTAAGTCACAAATCATTGATGATTTATCCAACGAAACTGTTCCAATTAATTTCTATCAGCGTTTATACGCATAATTTTTTAGTTCAATCTTATACATGATATTGTATGTATATTTACTTCAGATCTGGAGAAGAGTGGATAAAACTCCTTGTGACCACATTGAAGTGCCTCAGGGGTTCTTTTCCGTCCCTTGAATTACAGCTTTGATATAAAGTGATGAAAACAGGAGTGCAATGGAGGGGACAAAGGAAATTATTACTTTTTTCTGATTTGGTAAACAATGAGTACCAGCTTAGTAGCGCTCGATACTCACAAGAAGGCAACTCGAGTTTTTTTGCTATTCAACACTGCTTGAGGACTCTACGGCCATATTAGAAGCACCAATGCTGGGAAACATAGTTTTATTGTTTGTTTATTCATGTAACGTCATTCTATGATGTAATGGGTAATCGGAGGATTGCTAACTGAGAGTATATTTTGCCTATCGAGATATATTAGGATAGGAATCTTTAATCAGTACTTCATTCCGTACAAGCTTAGGAGCCCCATTTAAGATCCCTTTTGGATGACAGCATAGCTGAAGGTTTTTGTTCCTTCAAAGACCACCTGCCGGTCTGCGAACTCCAAGATCTAGGCCTAAGTAGGTTGTTATGCTAACCACTAGACAATTTATTGAAAACAACATAGCGAGCAAAGCTTGTGAATCGTTTAACAATACCCTCTAAAAAAAAAAAAAAGCAAGGTTCTTGGCTTTCAAGATTTGGGAAGATACACTCCAACAGCGAACTGCCTTATCTGAAGACAATAATAATCTAAAGGAATTAACAGGGACTCACTTATAGATTCGTTAATGAGGATTCATGAAACCACTGGACAGGCTGATTGACCTGACTTTTTGAATTCATGTTTTTAACTGTAAAGATGTGTTCTGAAGATGAAAACTTTTTAAATGGAAGGTTGATGATAACTAAGGAATTAATATTCAGAGTAAGCTTCCACTCGTAATTTTATTCCTGGGGGCTATGTGCTTTTGAATATAAGGAGATTTAACATTCATAGAAGGGGAGTAATTAACAAATAGTTGCCATTAAAATGGGATAAAGTTGAATTCGACGAATGCGTGCTGTCATTTCGATTATTTAAAAGATTTCTCTTAATAATTAATTAGATTAACCCATTTGTTTCCCATTCCTCGTCATTTGAATTAAAATCGGAACCATAATAATGTAAGAGTCCGCAATTTTAACAGTATTTTATACCTTCATAATTGCACGTCAGCTTGCAGCTTAGATATTCGGAAGATATTCAGATAAGAATTGCATTGTAATCCATAATTACCGTAATGCCCTGTTATATGCAAATTTTTATAATATATTCTATTTATTAATTTTATTCCTTATCATGTCACGTTTCATAAATACATATTAAAAACTATACAAGTACTTAAATTAAATTGTTATTACATATACATAAAAATTTTACTATCTAAATTTAAATATTTTTAAATCTAATAATTATATTTTAATCTTAAAATTTTACGGTTCTGTTTATTTGTAATTTTAGGAAGAATAAAGCTTGAAAAGTTAAGTTAACAACTTTGAACCTAACTTTTACAATCGCTGTAAGCCCCTCTGAGGTCAAATTCCTCTTACAAAAGTTAATAGTTCGCATCTCTCCAAGATTTTGCCCCATTATACAATATGGCGTTAATTACATTATTCTGCCATCTTGTATGTATTAACACATGATCAAGTTGATTAATGGTTTATGGGTCTGGTGATGTCCACGTACTTAAGAATATCCTTATGTTTAAACGTAGTATTTTTTTTTTGTAGATAACGAAGTTTATGAGTCGTATCCCATTATCATAGCTAAATTCGTGTAAACTTTCCTTACTGATCGTCGGATAATAAACTTCTTCTCTTCCCACCTTTGCGTTTGCGTCCCCCAAAATTATTTGTATCCAGTTTCTCAGTAGTTTATTGTTGGCCCATTCTTGTTTATTCGAATTTAATTTTACTATCTTCGGGAACTTAATTTTACTATCTACACTACTTTGGTAAGATAATGTGTATTTATCAGCGTAATTTCCAATGCCCCTGAAAGACAGTCGCCCTTTCCTTTACAAAACACGATGATGATGAGATCCGCGCAAGGGTTGATAAAGAAAATGATAAGATACGTTCAATGACAGTTTATTTTGATTATCCTGGGCTATTTAATTTATCCTGTTTGGCAAAATTTAAGGATATGGCAGAGATATGATACTCGACTTTATTACTTACCAATGCTATACATTTTGAATATTGTATCGTTCCGTATAATGATTACTAACTTAATGTGTAAGTATTTATTCTTGGCATCCGCTTTTGGGAAACGTTTCTCCTCTGTTTAATCTCTTTTGGGGAGTGACTCGGTTTGAATAGTATATTCTCCATAAAAATTTGCTTCTTCAGAGAAATTTCAAGAGGTCGCTAAAACCAGCCTGATTCTCAGGATGATTCCCTATAATTCAGGAATTTCCGGGCACGTCTTCAGAAATGATAAGTTCAATTTCGTCCGAAATTTGGAAAAAATCAATTTGCTTTTTTTGAAAATAAAAGACCGCCTTGTTCTAGACCCTTAGATTGTTTACAACCCCACAAGTTATTTAAGTTATTTTGTTTCTGACCAATATAACATATATAAAAAACACACTTTAGGCAAAACATAAAAATTTTCCTGTCGACCTACCTACTGGACCAATGGAAAGATCATCCTAAGATTGCGTTAACTCAGGCATTCCACGGGTTTATCGCCAATTAATGCTATGGGCTATAAGAATATTGTTGATAATAATACCGCTTCAGAAACTTGATCCCTTCCAGCCGATATGGTTGAAAAACCGTTCCTGCAAATCTCCCTCCGGTAAGTTCCGTTAAAGTCGTTTGTACGAGATTGGTTTCTTGATATCCTCCCGCTTATTTCTTATAACCCTCGAGGAAAAGATTTTATTTTATAATAGTATAGCTTCACGGATATGGGTTACTGTATCTTTCTTGCTAACTGTTTCTGTGTAAATTTGATATTATGGTTAATGTAATCATATCCAACGATATAAGAGGATATGATTACTCTTGGCGGCTTCGTATCATTTTAGAAATAAATGTTCCATCTAAACGTTACCAAATAAAATAAGTATACAAAGGTCCTTCATTCATATCTCGAAATTTGTTGCGTTCTCACTTATCTGCTTAAGGCATATGTTTTTTCAACTACCTGAAAATTTCAGATGAGTAGAGGAAATAAGTGTGGTATACCAGTTGGTTTTTCACCTCACAATTATATTTTTGCACATCAAAGCTCATTTTGATTAATATATACATTTGCTTAGAGATAGTGTGATTCTATTGGTTCTATTTTATATCTTATAGTTTATATCTTATTAATAGGAGCGGAGAGGCTCAGTGGTAGAGCACTGAGTTGCCATGCCATGAAATCCTGGTTCAAATCCCGCTGCAGGCCATGATTTTTATTTAGTCTGTTTGCAGCGAGAGATGGATCATATGGGATCTAGGACCCCTTGGGGCCCACCCAGCCTCTATAAAATATTATAAAAATAGGGTACCCAAAATCAGGGGGGGAAATCTGGCGGTTGAGCGTGACCTAGGACAAGTCATCTCCTTGCAGAACCGTTTTCCAGGAAACAGTACAGTTTCTACCATGTACTGAACCCCAGACCCTTCATGGGTTGTAGTGGTACAGGTTTTTTTTTTAATTCATTAATAAAAAACGAAATTATATTTCGAAATTATTCCCAACAGAATAATGATCATAAATAAATTTTATTAAATTTATTGAACCCTCTGAAGCGATATGATCAATATTATGATCATTAGCAATATTATCATTCTCAGTTCTGAAACTACGATAAATTAATAAGGATGGAACAATTAATATATTATAGCTAAGATATATAAGTATAACAAGATGTGGACTACAGCACTTCTTACATACTACTATACCTACTACTTAATATTGAGCTTTGCCGTATCAATCCATAAAACAATTTATTTATTTACGCAGAGGTAATTTAAGTAGATGCAGAATACAGGTGTAATTTAAAATACAGAAGTAGTTTAAGTTTATTTATTTACACAGGAGTAATTTAATAGTTACTGCCCAAGTTATGAAGAGAGAAAAAATGCTGTAAATCCTTTTTTTTTTTACTTTTTAAATTGATGTTAGAATGAAGATATATATTGCTGATTTTCTATAATTTCATTTCAATTATTTTTTAAATTTAAAATATTTTCTAAATTGGTCTATAAAATACAAAAATGATATAAACCCTATAGACTGCAATATATATTGAAAATAATCCAGTTTGTTTTGTCGTGAAAAACGTTTTTGAAAATGGGAAAAAAGCATTAATTTTATTTCAAACCTGGTATTATATATACCTTAAATTAAATTAAAAATAGCGATATTTTTGCAACGATATGCCCAAAAAAAAAAATACTTTAGAAACCAACAATATAATAAGAAAGAGGTTGATGGCTGTAAGAATGTAGCGAGAAGAAGACAACAAAGACCGAGGAGGAGGTCGTCGACCCGACCGATACCGTTAGCTCTAAACCTTTACTAGTCATTTTCTCTCTTTTTATCCCCACTCCTTTCTCTTTTATCCTTCTCTCTCTCTCTCTCACACTCTCTCTCTCTCTCTCTCTCTATCTATCTCTCTCTTTCTCTCTCTCGTTCTATCCCCTCTCCTTTCTCTTTTATCCTTCTCTCTCTCTTTCCAATCCTCTTAGGACAGCCCTATCTACCTGCTGGTCCTTAAGCCCTTTATGTGGCTATCCTTTCATCCTCTGGAATCCAGGAAACCACAGAAGAGTCTAGACGAACTCACCGATAAGTCCTCTTCCTTGAATATTTTGGAAGAAAAAACCTTTGTGGTAAAATAGGTAACTATCGTACGTAAATGAAGAAAATTGATTTTAATAAAGCAAACACTTTTTAATAACTGTTTTCTGATATCCCGAAGTACCCATGGACCACCATCTGTACCTTTGCTGACGATATAGCCATTATTTCTTCCCAAAAAGAACATAGCACCGACTCAATAGCTCTTCAAATCACCTGTTCGATTGAGAAATGGGGTTCCTAATGGAAAATCAAAATAAATACCAAAAAATCGAGCCACGTTGGCTCTTCAGAACGACTATGTACCTTATCAAAACTATAAACTTTATCTTGGACTATACTTAGATAAAATACTTATATGGGGAACAAACATACAAATTTATAAAAGAAAAGAAATGACAATACCCTACAAACCAGTATATCTTCATGACTGCTGATCTTCACTCGACTCACGCAGCAAACTGCTTATCTATAACATTATACTAAGACCTATATGGAGCAGAACATTGGGGTTCAGCAGAATAAGTCATGTACACAAGATACAAACATCACAATCCAAAATTCTAAGAATCCAGTCCTCCTTTTCTTGCACTCAAGTTTCGCTCCCAAGCCTTCCCCTCCCACATTGATTACGGGACGTGTTAACTGGGACGATTTCTGTTATGACTTGGAGGACAAACTGGACATAAAAATTTCACTTAAGACAAAACAAGACATTGATACAGCCATAGAAAAACTTACAACATCCATGAAAAGCAGTTTATAGGTTGCATACAAATAATAACTATCAACAGACTGATTTGCCACAGCATATTCGTATCTTATTAAGAGAAAAACGCAGAGCAAGATCGAAGTGGCATCGGACTCGATATCCAGCACTATCTATACAAAACTAACTAACAAACTAAAAGCAGAAATCAAGAAGTTCAAAATTCGGTTAGCAGAGAGTGAAGGTAAATACAGTTTATACAGCTGACATCCCCACTCATCCTAATACTATCCTTACCACGTATGCTGATGATAAATGTGTATTATCAGTCAACACCAATCTAGTTATTGCATCCCAAAGCCTCCAATCCCATATCACTGTTCTTGAAGAATAGTGTCAAAACTGGAGGATTAAAATAAATTCTCAAAAATCGCATTAAATCACTTTTACCTTACGTCGTAAACCCATGACTTCCTGCCCTTCAGTATCCTTTAATAATATTCCACTGGTACCTGTAGAACAGATCCGATACTTAAGGTTGCACCTCGACAAACGATTAACCTGGAATCCTCATACAAGACTGAAAAGACAAGAAACCGCTCGACGTTTCAGGCTACTTCAATACTTACTAGACAAACGCTCTAAGCTCCCAATTAACTACAAAAGACTCATCTTCATGACCATCATACGACCTATTTGGACTTACGGAGTAGAGCTTTGGGGCTCCACTAAGCCATCGAATTCCTTTCGTATCCAATCCTTACAATCCAAAATCCTTCGAAAAATCCTCAATGCACCTTATTTTGTTAAGAATAAAATGATCCATAACGAACTTAATGTCCCTTTTGTTGCCGATGTGGCCAGAATCCGGTATCTATCCTTTCATAACAAACTTCATTACCACTCAAACCCTCTAGTTTCAAACCTAGCTTCCTCTTCAATTCCCGTTAATCCTCCGAGGCGTCTGAAAAGAAGATGGCCACGTGACCTTCTTAGTTGAACTTTGATTTGTGTTCTACCAGTGGGTAGTTTCTCTACTTCTCATTATCATGTCATTATGTATCACTTAGCCTATTTACTTGTTGTATTATTGTAATACAGTTGTACATATCAATAAATAAATTTAAAAAAAATCTAAGAAGAATTGTTAATGCTCTTTGGTTTATTTCGAATCATACGACTTGAATATTCCGAGAGTAAAATCATATATTTACAGCATTCCATTCCATTTCAGCATCGACGCATAATCAACAAAATTCTTTCACTTTCCTACCCCCTGTTACCTGGACTTAAAGGAGAAAAAAATAAAAAAACTGAGATCAAAGATGCTGGATGCGAAACTACGGCGATGTAAATGTAAAATAATAATAATAAAAACTTCCTTTAATCAAGGGAGCGGAGTGGCTAAGTGGTAGATCACTGAGTTGTCATGCCGAAAATCCTGGTTGTCAATCCTGGTGGTCAATCCCGCTGCAGGCAGTACTTTATTTAGTCTGTTTGCTGCCGGAACAATCAACAATGGCTGTTCTATTTAGTCTGATGAATCATAAGGGATCTAGAACTCCTGGGGCCTACCCAGCCTCTATAAAATATTATAAAAATAGGGTAGCCATAATAAGGGAGGGAATTAATCAGTCAAAAGAGGAAAAATAGAGTGGTCGTGACCATTATAACCTTATGTTTGAGCTTCGAAAGAATTCAGTTGTCTGTACTTTAATCGTCCTTCAAAGGAGTTATTATATAAGTGGCTCAATGTTAAATGGGCTCAAATCCCGCAGCTAGCCAAACTTTAATTTAGTCTTTTAGCAGCCTGAGATGGATCCTATGGGATTTGGACTCTCCTGGGGCTCACCCTGTCTCGGTAAAGTATAAGCGTGATCTAGGACAAATCACCTCCCTGCAGAACCATCCATGAATGTTATCCATGAAACAGTACACATGAAACATGCCTCCAAAGCAATCCATTTCTTTTCTCTAACTCGCACATAATTTTCGAGATATTCACATTCAAAATGTATTATGTCTTAATATGTATTTTTTCCAAAATTATTATTTTGTATGCATCGTTAAATATGATTGTCGATGCTTTGAAATGGATGATAATATTTTTGGAGATATGTATCTCCCCTCTTGAGAAATATAAAGAAACATTGAAAATGGAGGATCTTTGCCCTCTTCGCTCATGAGAAGGGCGCTGTCAAGACAATCCCTATAACAGTTTTGTTTGGCAGGAGAATATGAAAATGCGAGTTCTTCAGAATTCACAATTTATATTGAAACAATTCTTCTTCAAAGTGCACGGAATAGGTAGTAAGGTCCTTATAGGTAAGATCCTAGCCTTACAAGGGGTTAGTTCAGGTCCCAATCTGGAATCAAAGATATTGCCTTTGAGATGCTTTTGAAATTTCTTTATTTTTTAGATACAGCCATCTGTTCTTCCTCTTCTTGTAAGAAGCAAGCAGCCAAAGCTGTACATTGACAGTCAGTCAGGCAGTGGATACCATTTGAATGTAACACATTATGCAAGTCGACTTAATGTCAAATGTATGAAACTAAGCTGACTAATATGCCGAAAGGGCAAGATATGGTAGTACTTCTTCGACCTCTTTGATGGCATAACAACTCAGAAGGCCTTCCTTAATCTTAACCGTCTGTCTTCTCTGTTTTACACTGCTCTTCTCTAATATATGTTGCTCAGTAATTTCTGCACATCTGGCAATTCCACAATCCATCCACTATAGGCAAAGTATTTTCACTTTTCTACGACCAAAAAATTTTTTCCCCTAGGAAAATTTGTTCTTAGCGGTACTCTGTCTCACTTCCACATGTAGCTTTGCAGGATGGTGATATTGGCATAGGTCGGCCTGAAAGACAATATGCGTCGGTTGGAATAAGGCTATTTCTGAAAAGTAAGCCCAGATGATGGGCCTGCATTCGGTATTTTGGGTTTCAGTAGAGGACAAAGTATAGCTTTCTTCCATGTATGAGGAAAGTATCCTAGACTGAAGGAGGTGTTATATGAGTTGGCCAGATGAGCTATATTTCTTCTAAGCAGTTGTTTCAATAATATTGCCTGTATCTCGCCGTGGTCTGGGGCCTTATTATAGTATTTATTCTTCTTGTTATGATTCCGCCGAAGTAATCCGCAAAAGTTTGTTCTTCAACTGTTAACCCATCGTGAAGTTATGTAGACCTTCCCTTTCTGGTGCTCGTAAGCAGATTCTTGTAGTTGCATTGCCTCAGTATTTTATGTCACTCAACCGAGTGCACATCGTACACATGTCACTTTTGTTTGGCCAAATCCTTGACATATTGGCATTGTGCTATACAGTTTGGTGTTGAAATGGGCGAACTTCACTAAGTTTTCAAATGGTGTGGTGGATATAATAAAGTGGGGTAGGTTTGTCTTCCACCCATCTTTATTACCTTTGGATATGTTGAACGTCGAGGGTTCCCTGTAGATGCATGATTTTATTTTCTCATATTTGTACTCCAAGTACAACTCGTTAATTACTAATTTCTTGGTCTTCGATCCTCTTGTTGTAGAATTAGTGAGATACGGGATTTCTGACGAGGGTATGTAGTCCTCTAACCGTGAGTTTCAATAGTGCCTAGGAACATTAACAAGCCACCACGTGTCTACTGAATTTGAAAATGTAGGAATTCGGCGGTGCTCAGGTCAACAGTCCTTTGGATATTTGTGACGGCTCATACCACTATTGGAAGAAGCTTCATGCACGCCTTTCATCATGATTGCATTTCTTGGCTTCATGTACGCCTTCATTGCATTTGTTGGCTTGATCTTCTTGTTGGAGGACGCAGCTGGACCCCAGTCTTCTCTGCTCGACCCCAACGGCTTCAATGACATTAGCTTCCATTTTGTCGACAATTCTGTAACATGGGACGGATCGTAAAAAAGGCATCGTGTCTGGTGGACGCGGTCTTGCTTAAGCCATGATGCATGATCGTTTGCAAAGCTTTTGGTCCATAGGAGATATGTGGACCTTGACGACTTGAGGCGCTAATCTTAACAAGAACACAGGAAAATAAGGAAATATAGAAAGAAATCTTCATGAGAGAGATGGTTCTGTCTGCCGACTCTTCTTTTTCCCTCTGCTCCATCGAAGTCTTTCTTTTCCTTTTCTGAGACTCAAATATGGTTTATTAATAAGTAGATTAAACATATTACTTTTTTTTTTAACGTTAACTTGCCATAATGAATTTTCTTTCTCATTCTCTAAGATATTATTTATATTCAAATACTTTTAATAATTATACAATCTGCATTACTTGGGCGTTTTATTAACTGAGAGTATAGGTTTTAACGAAGTGACTTTAATTGCAGTCATTGTTAAAGACGTTTCTAACAATTTTTTGAGAAGGGAAAAATTTAAAACTGTCCTTCAATTTTGGTCGGATTTTTGAATTTCACTTCCAAAAAAGTAGGCTGAAATATTTGAATTTTTCCAAAAGTGAACTGTCCGAATACTGTCTGTAAATTGTTTTTTTTATTCAAAAACGAATTTCAGTTCTATTGAAAAGCCCATGGAATATAGAATATCGGATTTCAATTCTTGCCAAGCCCGGTAGTGCAACACGTTTTATTCCAATGTTAACCGTTTAAAATTTGTTTTCTAATGACTCAACTATTTGAATTTTCAAATCGTTTTTTGGGAGTTGACATTTCCCTTGAGTATAGTGTATTGGATATCACTATATAATATCTTAATCGGTTCAGCAATATGAGGATTATAATTGTTGATTGTACTCGATCGATTCCTGTTCACTGAGGACTCGAATGTCCTCAGGAAGGAGATTTCACGAGATCCTGATTAATTCCTGTGATGGGTGATTTGTCCCAAGCGGCTTAATGGCTCAAAGGAAATCCGTCAGGGTTGTCACTAGCAGATGCCCCGTCCGTTGTCACTCCATTTACTCGGTACATCAACTGTGTTAGTCGCTGTCTCAGCGATCTGACAGTATGTTAAAGATTACACGATAACTAACTGTGTTTTATTCTATCTTAATCACTCTCAGTTTTTAATTTAATGACATGAATTTATCTTTTAATCAATGACTATAAATAAATACCAGGCACAGCACATAATTATTTAATCATAATATGATAAAGTAAATTATATAATGGTATAGTTGTTTATTCATTTAGCGTCACTTTATGCTGCTATGTCTAATTTTGCCTATCCAGTTATAATTTGGATAGGGATCTTTAATGAATACTTTATAGGAACAGGCCCACGATTATACGTACCTTCCGAAAGATTGAATAAATATGGATTCTGTATTAAAAAGGCAAAGTATTTGATTTACGTTATTTTTTTTATTTCTCCTTTTTTTCAAATATAGTTATTCATATGATAGCTGTCCTGTAAATTCAAATTTTACATTTTTAAAAACTTCATACTGTCATGTACAATATGTTTTAAAATGTTAATTAAAATAAAATCGTTTGGGGTATGCCGTTCCTCCTAAAACGATAAAATATTAATAGCTTGGATGATAACAAACAGCTTTGTTGGCCAAATACTAAAATTGTGGTATCTAAAATTATTATTAATTAAACCTAATATCCTAGAGGCATTTATTAATGCAACTTATATAAAGAAAAAAATGAGTCCTGAAAATGAATTTATGTTAAGATCTTACAAATACAACATATATTGTATATTTTGGCATTTTCCGTTTCCAGAACCCCGATTATAATTAATGGGACAATTAATTGGAGACAAAGTAATGTTTTATCTTTCATGTTTTTCAAAGCAAATTTTAAAATTCAAAGGAAGAAATATATTTTTTATAGGTGACGTTTTCCCACTCGACAATTCTGTCACTGTAGAATTTCTGAGTTTATGAAGGAAAATCGTTAACAAGTGATTTTCATAAATCTCTTTTCAAGCCATCTTTACTCCATTAAAAAGTACTGCAGAGCCGAAAACAAATGGTGCAAGGTCCGGTCTATACGGTGGATGTATCAAAACTTCCCAGGCAAGTTCTCTCAACTTTTTCTGAGTTGCTACAGATGCATGAGATCTAGCGTTGTCGTGATAGAAAACGCCGCTTCCCTATTGATCAATTTTGGCTTATTTGCTTCTTTTGAATCGCTCGCTTCAATCGCGTTAGTTGTTGACATGAGAGACGAATAATTTATTTGAACAAGTTCGAGCAACTCATGATGAACTGTTCCTTTATATTCCAGTATGATTCACAAATGGAAACTTATTTTGGTACCCAGCCTCTTGTAAGAAAAATTTATTGTCGATGTTTAGTTCTGGAGCAATTTCGCAAGATGAAATATGTAAGTCTACATCGATTTTTTGAATTCGAGGAAAAAAAGCAAAATAGAACGAAAATGACCTTCGGAAGTCCCTATTTTCAAAGCTTAAGAACTTTTGACTAAAAGAATTAATGACGCTAACATCATACCTTGAATGTTCTATGGACTGTAACATTTCAATCGCCCTACAGTATGGCTTTATTGAATAAGCATTACTAGAGAAATTCGACTTTAAAATAATCTTTTCGGAAAATCAATTTTTTTCCTAAACATTTTTTTCATATTTCAAGTAGATCTTTGAATACAGGAGGATACGAAAGAGGTTGGTGTCATTGACTCGTGAACTGATTCACTCGCTATTTATAATTACTTTCCCTCTAGCGTGGTAATGATCATAGAAAGTAATTCGGCCGCTAACAGCAAGTTCGTTCCATCTAAGGAGCACAATAATACTCTAGGTTTAATAACACTCTTAGCAATGCCCTTCATTATTGTTATTTTAAAAAAAAAAGAAGGATGTTCGATTTAAATAAATAAAATAATATTAATGAATTTAATTGAAGGGATTGAAAATACAGATTAAAAACACTCTAGTGATAAAAAAAAAATTAATGATAAGAATAAGAAACAATCGAGAGGAAGTAACCCACCATTTGGTATGCTGAAGAGGAATACTCCAAACTGATTTATGGAACAAAAAGTAAACGTACTTGATTGGATTCGGTACCTTCAATGTAGGAATACGATGTTTACGATGAATTTGTAAAAATAGACGATATTTTAAGTAGAAATTGAAAACTCAATGTTGTGCTAAAAATGTTTCAATTTAAGAATGATTATTTATATTTTAGAAGAAACATTTATTTATCATTAATCGATATCCTAAATAATTTTGGTTTCTACAGATCTATAATTTTATAAAAATAATAAAAGGATTTAATGGATTTGGCTATATTGGTAGAGTCAATTAACAATAATTACTTATGCTAAGAGTGCATAATGATACTAGTCGAACTTGGCATATTTTAACATTGAAAAAAAAAGACCTTACATAAATGTTAAGACTGTGGAAAAATTCCAAACTAAAACAGAAATTTCAATTTTTCCACAGTCTTAACATTTATGTAAGGTCTTTTTTTACTTTTCAATATTAATATATTTTGTGGAATAGCCATCAGTTCACTGGTTTCTTGGTATTGTTCTTTCTTTTTTTCTGACATTTTTACTTCCATTTTTTCATCTGGTCTTTTGTCTTATGTTTTTGTGTTGTTTACTATTATTTATTTTATCCTCTTATGCTTTTTGAAGTTTGGTGAGTGTATGTTGAATTTTCAAAATCTGGAGTATTTATCAGCTGTTTTTACCTAACCTTATCCAGCCGGGTTCGAGTAACCTTCCTTATGATTCGTTAGTTGCATTTGAGCAGCTTGGAGGTGGTGGGATGTTTGTTGGGTGCATTATTCATGTTTTGTTTTGCTGTTATTCTCTTTCTACCCTGAGGATGCCTGAATGGGCGAAATGTTGGACAGATTAAGGACTTTTCGTTTAAATTATTCCACGGTCTTGACATATTTTCATCTTTTACAACAGCAATTATCCAGAATCTTCTCTTACTGAAACTTACTGTATCTTCACTAATATAAGCCTGACAGTTAATTTTTTTTTATTCTCTGTAAGCTGTGAAATTTACGAACTGTCCTAACTTGGAAAAAAGTGGATTGGTTCCCAAGGAAAAAAAATCGTACTGATCTAGATCAATACTCATTATAGAAATCAATTTTGGTGGTTGAATTTAAGTGATAGTTTACAATAAAATGGACTTATTCTGAAATATGCTCTAAATTAATTGATGAAATGAATATATCTTATAATGAATTTTAAAAATGTTTTTGGAGTTTGTGGGATTATTGAAACGCTAAAATCTGTAATTGGAAAATTTAACACTTAGTTAGTAGTATTAAAATATTTTAATTTTTTAACCAGCTGACATGTTTTATATATTTTTTTGATAGTACCATATCTTACACTGCGTTCTAATTCGAAATCCTTCTGCTCTATTTTTCTCTTGCCAATCAGAATACGGTTTGATACATAACATTTCATCCCAAACTTAGACAGGCTTAATAATTCCTCTAAATATTTGTAGAATATAGAAACATTTTAACTACTTTTAATGAATTATTTTCAGTAAGAATATTTTTAAATATAACTATGATTTTAATCTTTATTTTCAGAAGAAGGAAACCTCTCCCATGTGAGTTATGGAACAATGTGAAGTGAAAATCCGACGTGATTCATCATTGAAATTGAAATTGTTCCAAGGATTACTAATGCTTGCAGAAATGCAGTGAAACAGGAGTGTCAAGTGTCAGAATGGATTGATGATTGGCTGTTGGTATTAAAATGAGGAATATATCATATTTTAGTCTCACTGTCATAATATTTGATAAATGGAGATATCATATATGGTGAGCATATATTGCACTATGAGAAATCATAATATTTAACAATGATTCAGATAGTATTTCACGGCTCGAATGCTTTATAGACGATAATATCACAAAACATGAGGAGTTCAGGACCAAAAGAGGATAACTCTGAAATTTCAAAAATCGAGTTTTTCACATTTTTTTGCTAGTTCATTCAAACAATTTTGTAAAACACGAAACTTTGCCACCTTATTTCTTAGGGTTTTGGTCCGGTTCTGAATTTAAAGTTCTGGGAATATAAATCATTGCCTGACTAAACTAGTGAAAAGTGTGAATGAGTCAATTTTTAAAATTTGCAGTTATCCGCATTTGGTCCAGAACAGATAATTATATATTACGCTACAATTAAAAATAAAATTAACGATTTTACTCATATTTTATAACTTCTGTGTTTCTATCTTTAACAAAATATAAATTTTTTTTACAGTTGAAATTCAACCATCTACGCCTCCTATTTCACAAAAATGTACAATCGTATTTATTGTATTTTCCATATTTTATTACCTTTTATCTGACTTATTGTGTGTTTACAAGATTATGTATATTGGCCTCTTACTATGCTTTCAAAGCAGATCTATCATGACTAGTTTCCCACTGTTATTTAACTTGTGAACATAGATAGTTATTTGAAATGATAATAAGGAGAGATAGTTGGAGAAAACATTGTAAATCATTTGTGTTCAGTATATCGAAATTATATTGCTTTTATGGTCATCAGTTATTTTTTTCTATTTACCAAATGGGCGTTTATCATGTACTTTCCTGAATACTATATACCATTTGATTTGTCTTTCTTAGTGCATTACAGCGCCGTTATCGAAAAAATGGAATTATATTTTTTCCCCATATAGTTTTTGATTCCGGCTATAAAAAAAAATATGGAAGGGAGTTCATTACTATTACTTTTTGTAAAAAAAAAGTGCTCTCCGCCTTAAATGTTATATATAAATGATAAATACAGAATATATGTGTATGATATAATTATATTAATTTAAATTACATAAATTAGCGGTTTTTTTTTAATGTTTGTGTAGTCATAAAAAAAGTCCACAGAATCGAGATGCTTGTTATTGCTTTGATAGTAAAGATATTTTTAAAGCATAACAATATTTTTCTATTTCTCCCAATATAGAGAGCGAGAGCAATAATATATATACATGTATCTTTTTATATATACTCTCTTTTCTATGTAAAATGCATGGAGTACTTGCTGCAAATTACAATTAGTTGGTGGAATGTACAAGACTGTACGTTTTCTTAAATTGAGCTTCCTCCACATTCTAGTTTTTGATTATATATAATGTTTTTATCTACTTGGAAAAAATTATCACTTCGACAAATAATAACACTCGGCACAATTTCTAACACAAGCGAACTGTATTTTAACACAATTCTGTTCTTAGATTGCATCCCCTGTCAAATTTATGGATAATTCAAAATGAAGCATTGTTAGAGTACAAAAGAACCCTCTCTGTTTTTTGTGTCATGGTGGAGGCTTTTTAACACGCTTTTATTAGCTTCGCTTGTAGGTAGGTATGTAAGTAACGGAATTTTGAACTGGATTTCCGGCCACTTCTAAACAACTAATTAGATTGAAAATTTGCACACTTCTCAAGAACCGATGACAGTACAATAACACTGGCCGACACCATTTTGTAACACTGTTCAGCCTATTATGTTTAAAATGCTAATAACTTTCTAATAATAGAAAAAATATCCCAAAATTCATAACACGTACTATAGACCTTCCCTTACCGGCAGGTGTAAGTATTCGGCCTGTTTACGTTCCGAGAGATAACGCGGCACAGAACCTACTGACTGCTTATAAGCTGTGTATATTATACTGCTGTGAGTGGTTATATGGTGTTAAGAAAGGTTTTCCAATTGTTTAGTTAACCCAGTACGACTAAAATGCTAAGTAAAACGCGCCGCAGTTGCAGAACTTCTCCTGACAAGTTCTGTTATATTTGTGGAGAATTTCTTCTTAAGTCACAAGCAATGGCATTTTCTGAAAATGTAAAACCCCTATTTTCTATATTTCGGCATTTCAATCGAAGATATAGAATTATGTAGCTTTTCATAAGCATTGGGCCCCCATTTGTGCTGTGTAAGCTGTAGCGTGTTAATGGTGCAGTGGATGCAAGGGAAGTATCCTGTTTGCGGTTCCAATGATTTGGCAGGAACCCACCAATCATCTTAATGATTGCTATTTCTGTATGACAAAGACTGAGGTTTATTCCAAAAAAGCAAAGCAAAAAATCGAATACCCGAATGTACCTTCTGCCATAAGACCTGTTCCTCATAATGCAGATTTACCAGTACCGACTGCGCCTTTAGAGTGGCAAGATGTTGTGTTAGGAGATAATTGAAACGATGCCACATCATCAACCAGCTCAGAAGAAGAGTGCACCGACCCCAAATTTGTTCCAGGTTCCAGTCTTGGTGAGCTACATTTGATTCTTCAAAATAAATTATATGATTTGGATTATATGTTTATTATATGATTAGAATTATATGTTCTGTTGTCAATGGAACAACAGAACTTCTTGGTTCCCTTCTTAAGGAGTGAAATTTGCTAGTCAAAGAGACAAAAATTATGAATTTTCGGAATAGAAATGCAGCGTTTTCTGCATTTTATGCTATGGAAAATTGCGCGTGTACTGATATCGATGGTTTGATTCAGGAACTCAATATCGAACATTCTCCCCGTGAGTGGCGCTTATTCATAGACCCGTCGAAATACAGTTTAAAAGCTGTATTACTTCAAAATGGAAATATCAAACCATCTATACCAGTTGCCCATTCAGTGGCGATGAAAGAAGACTATGAAATTATGCGTACCGTTTTAGAGAGAATTAGCTACAACCGGTACAAATGGCAGATATGTGGGGATCTAAAAGTAATAGCAATTTTAGTAGGACTTCAATGAGGTTATACAAAATATTGCTGTTTTCAGTGTTTGTGGGGCATTTACTGCACAATGAACATTATGTAAAGAAGATTTGGCCGGAAAGGATAGAATTTCAACCAGGAAGTAAAAATGTTAAAGATGTACCTCGTGTAGACCCAAAAAATGTTCTTTTGCCACCTTTGCACATCAAATTTGGGCTCATGAAAAACTGAGTACAATATATTTCTTGAAAAAATAAAAAATTGTATTAGCGAGCCGAATTGAAAAGTAGAAAATGAATATTAATAAAAAAAAACACACACTTTAATAGAAAACAAAAATAAAAAGTAGGAAAGAAATTTCAATAAGTTTAAAATGAGAATGCGATAAATAACCTAAGAAAAAATAGTTTTTTTTTTTTAGTAAAAAAATATATTAAAGATATTTTCATAATCATTCTACTTTTACCCAGTCAATTAAATATTTAAAACAAATAAAAATTATAACAATGTACTGTAAAATTATTATTTCGTTCACAACACGTTTTTTATTTAAATTTTTTTTTATTAATTATTTTCTACTTTTAGCTTCGTTTTCTATTAAAGAGTGTTTTTCAGTTCAATAAACTATTATTTATTTTACATTAATTTCCACAACGACAATTGTATTTATAATAGGAGAAAAATCGTTTGAATTTCAAGACTTAACTTGTTGGCTCCTTAATTTTTACAGAAGTTGTTACAAAGATGGCCGCCGATACGGTTCACGTTTGACAACGCTCTGTGCTTACTGACATTATTCAACAAGTTTTAGTTAGTGTTCTGCTGTTAAATTTCGTAGACAGTACTATTAAAAATAACAGTACACTCTGACAATTACAGTGAGTGAGGTGAGTGAGCAATTAACTATTAACATTGTTAAACGTACTAAGTACAATAGTTTACCTGTTAGCAGAGTGGGGCGTCATCTTGATCCCCTTCTCAAGGTCTAGGGCTCGGTGCAACTTATATGTTTACGAAGCCTACATATACCAGACAATTATAATTATTATTTTAATTTTTTTTTTTTTTTTTTTTTGTTGGGACCTTAATTGATTTTTGTTGTTGTTTTAAATATAATTGTACATATATATTAGTGTAGTTTATTTTTAAGTATTGATTTAGAAATGTTTCTTTTTTGTTATTTCTACTGTTATAAATAATTTTTCTATTAATTTCAGTTATTTTCATTTATTTTTATTTTTTAAATGGATTCAGAGCAGTCATTAGGTACTGAATCGGAGGACAATGTAACAATGTCCGAAATTAGTGAAACTGATTCACAATATCTAAAGTATCGTCAACTTGAAAAACGGCAGCGAAATGCTGCTCCCGGGTCTGCTGGTACTTCTCCAAAAAAAAAGAAAAAGAAAAAGAAATCAGCGTTAAAGCCAACCTCACCACCAAATACCCGTAGTAAAACATCTGCGCCCATAAAAAAATCAATAATTAACATAACAACCAGCAATCAATTTGCAGCCCTCGAAAATGTACCCACAGAGCCACCTCAACATCAAGAAACATCTCAGATTTCCGAACCGGTTCCACCTCCCATTTTTGTCTCAAATGTTCAAAACTTCTTGACCTTCTGTCAAGAAATAGCCAAACTGATCGGAACAACCAATTTTAAATGTTATTCTCGTGTGAAAGACCTACAAATTAATACGAACACCAAAGAGAATTACAAAAAATTGGTTTATCATCTCACCGAAAAAAAATATCACTTCCACTGCTACCAGTTAAAAGAAGATAAGGCCTACAGAGTTGTTCTGAGAGGTCTTCACAGTACCACACCTACTGATGCCATCAAACGGGACTTGGAAGAGATCGGCCACAACGTCAGAAATATATCGGTCGTCCTACATCCCGTTGAAAAGTTCCCCCTACCGTTATTTTTCGTAGATCTGGAACCAGCCAGAAATAATATTGAAATATTCGATATCAATAGGCTTGTCTATTCAGTCGTTCGCTTTGAAGAGCCAAGGCAAAAACCTTCAATTGTACAATGCACAAAATGCCAAGCACTCGGCCATACAAAAGCGTACTGTCACTATCCGGCCAGATGTGTCAAATGTGCTGGAGCGCATGCAACAGAAATATGCAAGAAAACGAGGGAAACACCTGCAAAGTGCGTGCTATGCGGTGAGGACCACCCAGCAAATTATAAAGGATGCATGGTGCATAAAAACCTACAGAGGCTAAGATCCCACCATGCACCATCAAATAGAAAAGAAGTAAATGCAAAAGAAGAAATAGAAAAATTACAAGACATTTCATTTCATAGTAATCAACAGCAGCCGTTGACCTCAACATATATTAATCCTCCTCAACAGGGACAAAACAAATATTCATTCATCAGCCGAAATCAGCAGCCCCGACATCAACAGATCCGGCAACAGGCGCCTCAAACCTCCCAATCCCAGCCAATGGTTCCCAAATCTCATCCACCTCCACTAACTCCACGCCAAGACATCCCTTCTCACCATCTTCCTCTACGGGTGAAGCTTCCACCCCAGAGTAACCCACAATTCCATCCCAAACTTCTTCCATTATAAACCTCCAAACCCAAACACCATTGAAAGTTGAAGCAGCTCAAAGTGTCCCAAGAAGGGTCCAACTCGCAACCAACTTTCCAATAAACACTAATCCTCCATCTCAACCTTCTGTCCAATATCCTAGTCCCAGTCAAAATCCAGTAGACATCAACACAATCCTTTCGACCTTCTTATTTGAACTTAATAATACCATCAAACCACTCATTTCCCTTCTAACCCGACTCCTTTCCGAAATGCCATTTACTAACCCACGATGAACACTAAGCCCCTATCAATCATACTGTGGAATGCAAATGGCCTACATAACCATCGGGACGAACTTGATTTATTTCTTCATGACAATCACATAGACATTGCCCTATTGACTGAAACACACTTCACAAAGCGATCATATTTTTACATACGTGACTACATTACTTATAGATCAGATCATCCTGACAATACAGAACATGCCGGTTCTTGTATCCTTATCTACAAATCCATTCCTCATTCTCTTATTCCTTCTACTTCAACTGACGCCATTCAATCAACTTCAGTAACCATTTCAACTAGTCCTTTCCATATAACATTCTCAGCTGTATACTGTCCTCCTGGTAACTCCCTTTCTTATAACCTCCTCGAATCCTTATTCCGATCCCTCGGACCGCGTTTTATTGCCGGAGGAGACTACAACGCCAAACATCAACGATGGGGTTGTCGAACATCTAATTCCCGTGGTAGCATCTTATCCCGAATTTCAACCTCTAATAGTTTCTCTATCCTCGCACCCATAAACCCTACTTATTGGCCTATATCGCTCAAAAAACGTCCAGATATTCTTGACATATTTGTTTCCTCACAGATTTCCTGCAATCAAACAACTATAAAATCCCTGGATGACCTTTCCTCTGATCACAGTCCAGTACTACTTCAAGTACATTCAATTCCCATTCCTAAGCCCTCTCATCTCAGACTGATTACTGGACGTGTAGACTGGGATAAATTTCGATCGAATCTGGAAAATAATTTAGACCTCAAAATTCAAAACAAAAGTTGACATCAATTCTGCAATAGACAAACTAACAAACGCAATACAAACCAATATAAGAGATAGCACCTTACCAAGGAAAAATCATTATCAACAGAATAACTGGCCACTTCATATTCGCGAGTTATTAAAAGAAAAACGACGGGCAAGAGCGAAGTGGCACCGCACCAGATATCCATCGGACAGGAGTCATTATACCAAACTAACCAACAAATTAAAATCAGAGATCAGAACATTCAAAATTCAAAATTTGTATTACCGTACAGAAAATCTGAGTACTACTGACAAATCCTTATGGAATACCACTAAAAAACTCCTAAAATATAAACATTTCAATCATCCACTTTTATCCGAATCCCAAACCTGGTCAAGATCTGATGAAGAAAAATCACAAATTTTCGGCCAGCACCTATTCAACACATTTAACCCTCATCCAGATATTCTTAATCCAACCCACTCTGAATGCATTGAAGCAGAATTAAGTATTCCTCTTCAGATGTCCCCTCCTCCTAAAGCATTCCATCCTTCCGAAATATCAAACATTATTCATAGATTACCCGTCAACAAAGCCCCTGGCCACGACCTAATCACATCCCATGTTCTAAAACGCCTTCCTCGGAAAGCGATCCTACTCCTTACATATATATACAATGCTGTACTCCGCACCACGTACTTTCCTGATTCCTGAAAATTATCCATAGTTAAGATGATACCAAAACCTAAAAAACCACCAGAACTCTCATCCTCTTACCGTCCTATATCTCTCCTGCCCATAATGGGCAAAATACTTGAAAAACTCATTCTGAAACGTCTTCATCCTATCATAAAATCCAATCAGATAATCCCAGATCACCAATTTGGTTTCCGAACATCACACTCCACTATCCAGCAATGCCATCGTGTGGTGGACGTTGTCTCATCCGCATTAGAGCGCGGAATGTACTGCGCGGGAGCTTTTCTCGATGTAGAGCAGGCTTTTGATCGAGTCTGGCATCCGGGACTGTTGTACAAACTCCGTAAATTCTTACCTTCTACTTACTTCCTTATTATCAGTTCCTACCTCAGTAATAGAGCCTTTAAAGTAAACCATAATTTTACCTACTCTTCTCTCTTTACCTAGTCTGCCGGAGTTCCTCAAGGTAGTATCATGGGTCCCTCCTATACACGATATATACAGCTGACATCCCAACCCATCCAAGCACTGTCCTCACTACGTACGCTGATGACACATGTGTGTTATCAGTAAATAATGATCCATTTGTTGCATCCCAAACTCTTCAATCCCATATCTCAAACCTTCAAGAATGGTGTCAAAATTGGAGAATTAAAATTAATCCTAACAAATCCCATCAAATTACCTTCACCCTTCATCGTAAACCTACAAATTCCTGCCCTACTCTATCCTTTAATAATATTCCTCTGAACTCTGTCGAACAGGTACGTTACCTAGGACTCCATCTGGACAAACGTCTCACTTGGAATCCTCATACAAGACTGAAAAGACAAGAAACTGCTCGTCGTTTTCGCCTACTTCAACATTTACTGGACAAACGCTCTAAGCTCCCAATAAATTACAAAAGACTCATTTACATGACAGTTATCAGGCCTATTTGGACATACGGAGTTGAGCTTTGGGGCTCTACTAAACCATCCAATTCATCTCGTATCCAATATCTATCTATCCCAGTATCTATCCTTCCATGACAAGCTCCATACACACTTGAATCCGCTAGTCTCTCAACTTGCTTCCCATACTATTCCTGATAACCCTCCGAGGCGTCTGAAAAGAAGATGGCCTCGAGACCATCTGCTGTAGAACTTTTTGGAGTGCTACCGATGGGTAGTTTCTCCACATGTGCTTTTCAAGTTGTATTGTACATATAGCAGATTTACTTATTGTAATATTATTACAGTTGTAAATATCAATAAATTAAATTAAAAAAAAAAAATTTTTTACAGAAAAAACGGCTTTTTTGCTGAAGGTACTTTTTAATTCCTTTTTAAATTAAGGTATCTACTGTTTAATCACTACAGTGATCGCTGATGAATAGTATACGATAATATGGGACAAATGTACAGGTTATTAAATCAATATATTTATTATAAAAAGTATGAAGTAATATACTTTAATGGATTTACAATCGTAAAAAGGCGTACGTTTGAGGGTAATGTCTTTAAATTATTAAATTATTATAACAATTTAAATAAGTAACGCTTATTTGTCGATTCGAAGATCCTGAATTTAAATCCCGCTCGCTCATAGACTTTTATTTAATCTGTTAGAGGCGCAGATAAGTCCTATGGATCTAGGATCCTCCTGGGGCTCACCCAGCCTCTACAAAGTGGATACCCAAAGTAAGAGTAGGAAATCTGTTACGCTCAACCGACAGATTTCCCATTCTTATTTTGGTATCCACTTAATAGAGGCTGGGTGATCTAGGGCAAATCTCCTCCCTGCACAAAGGTTGTCCGAGAAAAGTCTCTACTATGTACTAAATCCTTCACGACTTGTAGTGGTACCGTTTTTGTTTTCTTTTACTTAAACAAATATTAAAGTTTCTAACACTTTTTTGGTTTTGAATTAGGGATTACAGGTTGAACAAAATTAATTCGAGAAATGATTGTAAGTTTCTAAAAAACATATGATTACTAAACCATAAAAAATAATTACTTTTCAATCAGTTAGTTTTCATCCAGTAAAAGTAAATGGCGTACGTAAAGCAAAAAAATATACAGTTCCTTAGTTAATTAATCAGATGTATGGGAAATAAAATAAGAAGGATCATAAGCAATAATTTGGTTTGGCAAATATAGTGTTTTTTATCTTGAAAAAAATTGCTGATTAAAAAGTTTGGCTCAAAATAAATATATAGTTTAGTAATATGATCTTTCGATTACCTGTTCATGTAAATATATGACTACCGGCATATGGGAATAGTAGATATTTAACCAATAATATTCGATGGTATTATTTAAATATGAGATGATATTAAGACGGTGGCTCCAAAGCTGGGGTCGATGACCTGGCTCCTAGGGCCGCTAACTGTTCCCGCAATTTTCTCTTTCTCCTGCCCGCGGTGAAACTGACTCCCGCCAAACCGTTAGCCCGCGCTAGTAGCACAGCCTACGTGTAACAGTGTGCTCTTTGGAGGAATGGGGGGTTTAACTGGCAAAAACCATCAAGAAAAAAGTCTCTGTTAAAAAAATTATGGAGCAGATCTTATTTTAATTCATAAATTTATGTAATGATCATTTTATTGATAGTAAAATCCGTTAAAAGGTTAACTTAAATTAAATAACATATAATAGTCTTTAAAATGATTTGATGCTAGTATTGAACCTTTACTATTTGTATAAATAATCATTATTTATATAGATTTGATTGAAAAAACCTCTATATATATGGAGCGTATTTGTCATTTTAATGGCATCGATAGAAAATAACCGACTCTTTTTTTACTTTTTTGTAAACTGATGTTAAATTCTAATAACCTTTGAAAATTATTATGCTTTCAAATATGTTAATTTATTGCTTCTAATTACAAGCAAATAAAAAATCTCAAACCAAGAGATAATTCATTTATACAGGATGCTTCAGGGTTAAGTAGCCAAACTGAAAATTTGAACTAAGGACCTCAAAACAAGAAAAAAATTACCTATGAAGGTATGTCCGCAATCGCTTTGTTTATGAGACATTTATACCTAAGTGTTTTCATTGCTATGAATTATTTATGCATAGTAAATAAATAAAACTTATTTTATTTGTTCCAACTAATTCATTCATTTCTAAAAGTAAATGGAATGGATGGGCTGGAAGTAAATTCGGATAAGACTAACCATATAGCAGTAGAAAAGGGCGAAATTTTGGTGACATTGTTGTAGGAGGGAATAAGTTCGAACATGTGGAGAAGCGAATGGTATTCCATTAGGGTGAATGGTAACTAGAAAAAATACATTCATGAGGAAATAAAGGCGCGATTAAAGGGGGGGGGTGCTTGTTATTATTCGGTCTCGACATCACTAAGCTTGTATCTTTTGTCCATATGTTCTTTTTCCGGGATGGACCGTGTGATGTTGGTTTCGTTTGCCAAGCTTTCGCTCATCGTGTTGTGAGCTTCCTCAGGGCTAGTCAGTAAATGAAGAGCGGATGGTAGAGTCAGGGTGTATATACCTTAGGGGTGGAGGTTGATCTCGGTCGAAGTCTGCCTTCCCATTGGCTCGCTTGTGTCGAGTCCGTGGGTTGTGTTGTGTTCGGGTGGGTTCGTGTGTGTTCGGAATTGTCGTATGTGTTTGGATGATAGGTTGATGTGTTGGTCTTTTGTTTTATGGCAGGATACCAGTTTTTGCTAAGTTTGTAACCGTCTTCCTTATTGAAATTATTGGGTTCTTTAATAATTTCAATGGCCTCTCTTATGGTGCGGAGGTGATAATTATTTTCTTTAACCAGTGTGGTTGTGTTTTCGAAAGGTATGTGGTGGTTGGTGTTGTAGAAGTGTTCTGCTACAGCCGATTTTTCCGTCTTGAAGTTTTTGACACTAGATATGTGTTCTTTTAACCGTCTTTCGATGGTCCTACCGGTTTGTCCAATGTAGACCTTGCCACAGGAACAGGGTATGCTATAGATGCCTGGGGTACGTAGTCCTAATTTGTCTTTGGGTTTCGGTAGGATGTGAGCTATTGTTTTGTCTGTGGAGAATGTGGTCTTGATGTCATGGTTGTTTAGAATCCTGGCGATCTTTTCTGAGGTACCTTTGATGTAAGGAATGGTTGTCTGGGTTTTGGGTTCGTTATCGGTTTCTTTATTGTCTTGTTTTTTGAGTTTTCTCTTGCGTTCTACCCGTTTAATAGTTTCTTTGTCGTATCCGTTTTTCAGGAAGGCTGTTCTCAAGTGCCTCTTGAGCTGTGACATCTATAGCATACCCTGTTCCTGTGGCAAGGTCTACATTGGACAAACCGGTAGGACCATCGAAAGACGGTTAAAAGAACACATATCTTGTGTCAAAAACTTCAAGACGGAAAAATCGGCTGTAGCAGAACACTTCTACAACACCAACCACCACATACCTTTCGAAAACACAACCACACTGGTTAAAGAAAATAATTATCACCTCCGCACCATAAGAGAGGCCATTGAAATTATTAAAGAACCCAATAATTTCAATAAGGAAGACGGTTACAAACTTAGCAAAAACTGGTATCCTGCCATAAAACAAAAGACCAACACATCAACTTATCATCCAAACACATACGACAATTCCGAACACACACGAACCCACCCGAACACAACACAGCCCACGGACTCGACACAAGCGAGCCAATGGGAAGGCAGACTTCGACCGAGACCAACCCCCACCCCTAAGGTATATACACCCTGACTCTACCATCCGCTCTTCATTTACTGACTAGCCCTGAGGAAGCTCACAACACGATGAGCGAAAGCTTGGCAAACGAAACTAACACCACACGGTCCATCCCGGAAAAAGAACATATGGACAATACCGCAGACCGTGGAAGCCTACGTGAACACTTGTATCTTTTGTTCCGAAATCTAAAAATCAGAATTGATGAAACAATCATCCTTCCAACCCTTCTTTACGGATGTGAAACTTGGCCGCTAACGCTGAAGGTTGGACAAAATCTTCAGAATAAGGTGTTATGTAGAATGTTCGGTCCAAAAAAGGGGGCTCATCCTTTTTGGAGAATATAGGAGATTACATAATAACGTGGAATTGTTAAGCATGTATCCAGTAAATACAATATTATTCAGGTGATAGCGTCGCCAAGATTAAGATGGGCTTGGTAACGAACGAATTCCTAAGATGTTAAGAAGCGATGTGCAGACTGGAAACCGTCTGAGGAGTTGACCACGGCGTAGGTGGAAGGATTGTGTTAAGAGTGATCTGGCGGATTTGGGTTTGGGTGCTGGTCCATGGCCCGACAGAGATTGGTGGTAATGGCATCGAACCTTTGAGTTCGCTAAGCCTTATTATTAATTTATTATTCATTAAACAAACATTAGTCATATTAAATGTTTTACTAATTATATATTAAATATTAAATGATTACTATGATTTAGTTGAAGATATTCCACTACAACTGAGATGGAACATGTGGTTTCAATTAGATGGTTGTCCTGCACATTACGGAAGAGGTCCACGACAATGAGTAAATTTTAATTATCCCAATCAATGGAGTGACCGTGCAGTGACTTGACCTCCACCCTCTCCAGACTTCCTAGCCATAGGAAATTTTTTTTTGAGGTCCTTAGTTCAAATTTTCAGTTTGGCTACTTAACCTAGAATCACCCTTTATATAAGTAGTAAGGGCTAACACTATTTAAAACAGTTTTTACTTTATTGTATTGATTGGTAACTGTTGGTAAAATGTCTCTTTATACAAAAAACAAAACAAAACACTATGTACTTTATGTAAAATTGTCATGTTTATTTCATTTTTATTATAATTTTACAATATTTATATATAATATACTTTATTAAGTATCATTGCATCACTAGTATCACTCATTTACACTAATAACAGCACACTCCACTCACCCCAACATTACAGACCAGGGTCATTGACAGTACTTACCCTAGGATCACCTTCCCTAGGTAGCCGCCCCGGATGGGGGAGTGTCAGGATGCTCTTAGGAGGCAGCCCCTCCACCTGACTAGGAGGCAACTGGCTGATAACCAGCTCCTCTTAAACTATCTTATCAGGAAACCTCAACATCTAGAAGCAGGACTGTCTACAAGGAAACAACATAGCACCCGTCATCTGGACTTCACCTTTGGATTGTGGAACATTTTAACTCTATATAGACCCGGAGCAACTAAACTGCTCCTAGACGAAATAGACCGCTACGGAATTGACATTACTGCACTACAAGAAATCCGTTGGACTGGACAGGGATCTATCGAAAAGAAAAGCCACACTTTATATTACAGTTGTGACAATAGATCACACCACTTTGGAACTGGGTTTGTTGTTGGGAAGAAATTCAGGCAACTTGTCATTGATTTCAAACCTGTAAGCCCCCGAATGAGCTCCATAAGGGTAAAAGGGAAATTCTTTAATTATACATTGTTCAGCTGCCATGCTCCAACTGAAACGTCAGATGAGCAATCCAAGGAAGAATATTATGACCTGCTAGAAAGAACTATTAAGGCGTGTCCTCGTTCAGACGTAATAATAATCGCAGGCGATGTCAATGCGAAGATTGGTAAGCAAGCAATATACTACCCGACTATTGGTAAACATAGTCTGCATGATGTCTGTAACGACGTAGACTGATTAATTTTTGTGCATCACACAACCTTGTAGTTGGCAGCAGTCTATTTCCCCACAAAAGAATTCATCTTGGTACCTGGACTTCCCCTGATGGAAATACAGTCAACCAGATTGACCACTTTCTTATAAGTGCTAGACATAGATCGAATCTTCTGGATGTCAGAACTTTTCGCGAAGCTAATGGACTCGGACCACTTTCTAACTCTGGCTAAAGTTAGAGCTAGGATCTCAATTGTGAAAACAAGGCGAGGGCAAAGATGTAAAAAGTTCAACTTACAAAAACTTAAAGAACCCGAAGTTTCCCAAGAATACGTAAATAAAATTAACGAAAAGTTCTTTAAGGTGCCATCTAAAGAAGGTGAGGATGTCGATGAAATGTGGTCAAACATTGAAAATATCATCCGTGATGCAGCAGAAGAAGTAATGGCCCCAGCCAAGTACAGAATAGGTCGCTTTGGTTTGACGAGGAGTGTAGCCAGGCTACTATACAAAAGAACAACGCCTACACACTCATGCTTCAGAAGAAACGTACCCGAGCATCAGCTGATATTTATCGCCAGTGCCGTAGAGAAGAAAAGTATATCCATCGACGCAAAAAAAGAAACTGGGAAAACAGAGAGTTAAAGGAAATAGAAAGATTGAGGAGCATCAATGAATGCCGAAAATTTTATGAAATAGTGAACAACGGTCGAAAGCCGTTCAAGCCTCGAATCTCAGCTTGTAAAGATTCAGATGGATCTCTGTTAAATGATAAAAACCAAGTGCTACGAAGATGGAATAAGTACTTCAGTCTCTTGCTCAATGGAAATAGACAGTACAGGAAGATCATCAGGAAGATGTGGACCTTAGTCGAACTCCTGAAGATGACATTGAACCCCCAGACGAAGAGGAACTGTGTGAGGCCTTTGATAGGCTTAAGAACAACAAAGCTCCAGGCTTTGACAGACTTTCTGCCGAGCTGTTCAAGAAAGGGGGAGATCAGCTCTTCAAAGCTTTACAAAATCTTCTTGTTACGATTTGGACAGAAGAAATCATTCCGAAAGCATGGAGTAAGACAGCTCTATGTCCTATTCACAAGAAAGGAGATCTTCTTGAATGCAATAACTATCGAGGCATATCTCTACTGCCATGCACCTAAAAGATTTTCTCAAGCATTCTTTATCAAAGATTACTACCGCATGTTGAGAGAGTTCTGGGGAAATATCAGTGTGGCTTTCGTAAATGTAAATCTACAACAGACCAGATATTCGCCCTACGAACCATACTTGAGCGCGGAAGGGAATACCTGGAACAGACGCACGATCTATTCGTTGATTTTAGATCAGCTTATGACAGCATTCAAAGTGAGGCCCTGTATCAGGCAATGAAAGACCTCAATTTGCCTGTTAAGCTCATCCGCCTTGTAAAACTTACAATGAGCAATACCGAATGCATGGTGCAAATTCAGGGAGACCTGTCTGAGGGATTCACCTCTTATAATGACGTTCGACAGGGAGATTCCCTGGCTTGTCTGCTCTTCAATATTGGTCTGGAAAAAGCTATAAGAGAATCTAAGATTCAGACCAGTGGGACCATCTTTAACCATATGGTACAGATCCTGGGATATGCTGATGATATCGACATTATTGGGAGATCAAGAACTGTTGTGGAAGAGGCCTTTCTTGCCCTTGATGATGCTGCTAGGAAGCTGGGACTTGCTGTTAATTCTGACAAAACGAAATATATGATTGCTGCTAAAAAAAAGAGGTATTAACGAAAGATTTATCCAAATTGGCAATTACTCTTTCGAACAGGTTGATGAGTTTGTATACCTCGGATCTCAGGTCAATTCCATCAATGACGTCTCGGCAGAAATAAAGAGGTGAATAGCATCGGCCAATAGGTGCTATTTTGGACTGCGTCGCCACTTAGGAAGTAGCTCGTTATCAAGATCTACAAAAAAAAAATTCTATAAGACGCTAATTCGACCAGTACTAACCTACGCATCAGAAACGTGGGTACTTACGAAGTCTGATGAAAAGGATCTCCAAACATTTGAGAGAAAGATACTCAGACGCATCTACGGCTCAGTAAAGGATGGTTTAGTTTGGAGAAGACGCACAAACAGGGAAGTATACTGATTGATTGGTGAGCCTGATGTCGGAAAAATTGTGAGGATTGGTAGGCTGCGCTGGGCAGGCCATATAGCAAGGAGGGGAACTGATGAGATCCCAAATAAACTGCTTAATGAGCGGCTACACGGAACAAGGACGAGAGGCCGCCCTAGGCTGCGATGGTTGGATAGTGTTGAAGAAGATGCAAGGACCCTGCTCGGAGTACGGAATTGGAGAGCAGCTGCACTTGACCGGTTAAGCTGGCGGAAGCTGCTTGAGGAGGCCAGGACCCAGTAATGGGTTGTTGCGCCGATTGAAGAAGAAAGAAGAAGTATCATTGCTCTAATGTGTGTAAGAATGGTTAACAGCCATCTCCGATATCTACTGTTCGCCGATGATCAGGTAAAAGTCGCGCAAAACCATGAGGATGCAGAAATACACGCTAAGAAAACTGTGGGGGGCGCATTCTAGTTGGGGTCTCAAAATAAACTTAAGCAAAACTGAATACATGACCATTTATGATCAGGAGAATTTCGTTGTTGCAGGGAATAAAAAAAAAATGGAAAATTTGAAATATTGCGGCACTATTGGTTTCTGTTCCTACGCTGTTGGCTTGCTCAACTCGGCAAATAAAACATTAATGGAAAATGAATATTGTATGTTATACAGAAAATAGTAAATAATTAATTAAATTTATTTACATTTATTATTTAACAGAAACACAAAATATAATTAATTAAATTTGCAAAATGTAATAATTTTACACATAAAATAAAGAATACAATCAGATTAGTGTAACTACAATAGTATAGGGTATGTTATAAGATAATAGCAACTATTTCGTTATGTAAATCAGTAGACGGTTTGATAAATTATTAACAGAAAACAATATAAAAATCTAAACAATCACAAACTAAAGATGATGGGAGTAAGTGTAAGAGTATTGGTTTTGTAGATTGATTGAGATAGTGAATTTCTGCAAACAATTTCGGTATTGGATCAGCAGAATTCTTATGCTTAAAAAAAAATGAAGAAAAATCTTTTCTATTTTAAATTAAATTTTAAAAATGTATAAAAAAGAAGTCTATATTTCAATTTTTATTATGAGACTTAACATTTATTATACTTTGTAGCGTACAAAAAGCTTTTTTATTTTTCTTGTTTTAAAGAACTTTTGTTTAAATATTTTCTAGCATATTTTTGCTTTGGTTCCATCCCTCCTCTCTCCCGGTGAAGCTGCTTCCTCATACTAAAAGTTTTTTTAGTTTTTTAACAGTATTGGTAGCTCCAAAGAGATTAAGAGTTCTCTATAGACTTTAGGAATAGTTCTGTCTTAAAAATAATAAATAAAAAAGTAACTAAAGTTACGAAGGGCCAACTTTACACTTCTCGGAACTTTGATGCTCTGTAACTTCCTAGCCCTCAACAGTAGGGGAAAAGTTAATACGGATGATTTGTAAAACTTCTAGAGAATCGAAAATAATTTTTAAAAAATACTCTACATTTCTACATTTAAGAAAATTAATTATAAATAAAGGTTAATTTCTAATTCTATAAAAAGTTAATTTCTCGAGATTTCTTCTGAAGAGTTCGATCGATAATGGCGAATACATTTTTCTCTACGAAACGAAACAAAAAAGTTACAAAAATTGTTTTCAAAACTTCGAAGCTGTCAATTATAGCAGAATAATTAATAAGAATAATTTGTAAAACTACTATGAAGACACATGGTTGCTGGCCAAGATTTCGCCACTAAAATTTTGATTACTATTGTATATCCGATAGACTGAAATTTTGTAAATGCAGCAGGTTAATATACCTGTGGTTCTATTAGCTCCTGATATTATCTATGCTATAATGAAGAGTAGGCTAAGACGGTTAGGGCACCTGGAAAGAATGGAGCACTACAGGCTGCCTAAAATGATGTTAAATGGTGCACCGGGAGGTAAAAGAAAAAGGGGCAGACTCAGGCGTCAGGGGGTAGATTATTTGGAGGAAGATTTGAGAAGGATTGGGGCAAGAAAATGGAGGAGCCTCGCTGGAGACCGCGAGGAATGGTGTAAAATGGTGACAGAGGCCCAGGTCCTGCATGAACTACAGCGCCCAATAGTGAAGCTAAGCAGCGCTCTTACAGGGACCAATTGAACTCAAACAAAAATATAAGATTACTGTATAACGATAATTTTTTTCGAGACAACAATGTATTTTCATACATTGCATACATAATCGATAGGACTCGTTGGGGGGGTACCAGAGTATGAGGAGCCAACTTCACAGGAGTGTAAATCTTTCGAATGCTAATGTGATTCTAATGAGCGCTGACTAAATATATTATTTACAATCATTGTAAATTACAATTAACGTTTATTTGCTTTAATTAGTTAACTGTGAGGCCTAGGATGGAGGAAGTGCATGTGTGACAACAAGGACACCTTCCTAGAACTAATGGTGTTGGGTTTTGTTTCGACTGGACTAGGATTCTCTACGCCCTGAACTTCGTACCCTTTCCCAGCCAGTTGAAGGGTTGAGACAGTTCGCTGGGGACACTTGTAACGGGACCTAAGGTAATTTACAACCTCGGGTAACGGGTTTCCTAAGTTAAGGTAAGTTAAAGTACCTCAATAACATGAGTCCATGTTAACAAATATGTTTGTTAACCTGGGAGTTTGGAGTGGTTAAATTTGGACACATAAAATAGTTAAAATAAAAATAATAATATAAGTAAGCCAGGAGGAGGTGTAGATATTACAGAAGGACCATCTCTGAAGACAAAACCATATCTATGTGGTTTCTGGATGTTCCTAAAAGGAAAACGGAGCCGGTCGATTGAATAAAAATAAAAATAGGAAGGAAAACCAGTGCAAACATCTCCTCCATTCTTTTGGAACTGAGAAAACAGAAAAGAGACTAAGAGTTGAAGAAATGTGGTCCATAGTGGCGTATCCGGAAAGAAAAGTCAAATATATTCCCATTTATTTAACTTATAATTAAAATTTTATAGAATTATGCTCTATTATTTAAATAGTGGCTGAAGCTTACACTATTCTTACTTTTTATTTTATTAAATAACATTTTAAATAAATCAAGGTTATAGTAAAAAATTTTGTGTTTGTATACACAATTTATTCATTCATTGTGTTGAAATTAAACTCTCCTTTATTCTTCTATATCTTACCTGAATATAAATTATAATTTTACGTTTTACAACAAAAATACCCCAAATTTCTTTTGTTATACAATTTTTCTTAATAACTCTAAGTCAAAAATCAATTCAATAAATAAAATAACAATAACAACAAAAATTAAAACACCCTTTTAAGAATATTATCTATTAACAGTAATAAATCAGTAGTAAGTTATTGATGACAGTAAACAGTAGTTATCTGTATTTATAATTGTGTATGTTTTTAATTGTTGTATTAACTGGAAACTCATATTATTTATACATGGAAATTATTCACAATATTTTAAACAAATAAATTTTATATTATAAAATTATTTCCTGTAAATATGAATTCACGATTTTTATTTTTTTTCTCCTCAAGGAATTATCCTTGGCTCATTCCTTTTTATAGTTTATACAGCAGACATCCCAACTCATCCTAATACTATACCCACCACGTATGCTGATGATACATGTGTATTACCTGTCAACACCAATCCAGTTATTGCATCCCAAAGCCTCCAATCCCATATCACTGATCTTGAAGAATGGTGTCAAAACTGGAGAATTAAAATAAATTCTCAAAAATCGCATCAATCAATTGTTACCTTACGTCGTTAACTCATGACTTCCTGCCCTTCAGTATCCTTTAATTATATCTCACTGGTGTCTGTAGAACAGATCCGATACTTAGGGTTGCATCTCGACAAACGATTAACCAGGAATCCTCATTTACGATTAACCAAGACTGAAAAGACAAGAATCCGCTCGACGTTTCAGGCTACTTCAACACTTACTAGACAAACGCTCCAAGCTCCAAATTAACTACAAAAGACTCACCTACATGACCATCATACGACCTATTTGGACTTTGGGGCTCCACTAAGCCATCGAATTCCTCTCGTATCCAATGCCTACAATCCTTCGTAAAATACTCAATGGTCCTTATTTCGTTAAGAATAAAGTCATTCATAACGTCCCATTTGTTGCTGATTTGGCCCGAACCCGGTATCAATCCTTTCATAACAAACTTCATTCCCACTAAAACCTGGCTTTTACTAGTTTCTAGTGAAACTAGTTAGCACTAGTTTCAAACCTAGCTTCCTCTCCAATTCCCGATAACCCTCCGAGGTGTCTTTAAAGAAGATAGCCATGTGTCCATCTTAGTTGAACTTGTGATTTGAATACTACCAGTAGGTAGTTTCTCTACTTGTCATTATGTATCACTTAGCCTATTTATTTGTTGTATTATTGTAATACAGTTGTAAATATCAATAAATGAATAAAAAAAATTTTTTTAGAATTTCTTCCAAATGTAGACCGATAATTATTAGTTCTGTTGCTTGCTTTAAAGTTATAATTTATATTGCACTGTTCTTGAGGATGCAATCCTCTTATTTTGTCTTTTTTTTTTTTTAATTACTTAGATATGTTTTTCTTGTTGAGCTTTTTTAAAAGAGCTTGTCCTGACTGACAGACCTGACCTGACAGCCAAATCGGCATAAGCTTCGGACTTGAAAATTGGCAAGTAGGTAAATTTTATATGGCCAACGCGTAATAAGAAAGGATTTTTGAAAATTTATCCCCTAGGGGGTTAAAACATTTGTAATAAAAATACTTCATTTCTAAAGCGAGTACTAGGCAATTTTAGATTTAGCTTCTAAATTTAAAATAAAGAGCTACGTGTTTTTTTATTTTTTGAAAATCAACCCCTTAAAGTGTAAAATAGGGGAATTCCGTGACCTGTTAAGCTAGAGATGTGAAAATAAGTAAGCTAGCTTTGCTTTTAAACACAACAATAATTTGATTTTTATATATTGGGAAAAAACCAGTCATCTCATCCTAATTTATATAATTCTTTAAAACGGTTCGACAACTATATGTCATTATCAATCATTTACAACAATTTTTCTGCATCAATACAATAATTATACATAACTTTAAAGAAGTTTTATGTCTAAAAATCTATAAAAAATAACAATTATATTAAGAAAAATACATAATTTCAATAAAATTGTCCTAATAATTAGTAAAAATCAAGTATAGATACCTCATAAATGCATATTTATTAAATATTTTCTTGGGATTATCTTTCCTCCATGGTGAAATTATTAATATTAAACTTACATAAACTTTGATCGTTATCTTCGTTATATAGTTTAAAATATTATAATACGTAAAAAATTTAAATACATTAAAATAAATAGTTCATAATTACATACAACTAATCATTGTATGTAGTTATCAACTAGTCATTGTACTTTAAAGATCAAATTTAATATAAGTTTAATATTAATAATTTGACCATGGAGGAAAGATAATCCCCAAGAAAATATTTAATAAATATGCATTTATGAGGTATCTATACTTGATTTTTACTAATCATTGGGACAATTTTATTGAAATTATGTATTTGCTTAATATAATTGTTATTTTTTACAGATTTTTAGACATATAACTTCTTTAAAGTTATGTATAATTATCGTATCGATGCAGAAAATTGTTTTAAATGATTGATAATGGCATATTGTTGTCGAAATGTTTTAAAGAATTATCTAAATTAAGAAGATGAGATGACTGGAGAATGGTTTTTCCCAACATATAAAAATCAAAAGATTTATAGTCCAGTTTACATTAATTTAAAAATTTAAAACTGAACATAATAATAATTTTATTCAAGATTTTGCAAAAGGAGACGTACATTTACAGAATCATGGTTTACCTGATCCTTCAAAGGGTGAACCTATGTTGCATTATCATGAACATCTCCGGGAAATTAATTACGATCTCAATATTCTGGCTCAAATATCATCAAACGAAATTACTTTTTTTTAAATTGTTCTTGGCGTTTTAACTATATTGTTTTACCTAAATATATTATTCAGAACATTATTGATCCCTCAGTGTGTGATGTAGTTATGAAACAAGTAATAATTCATACGTCAAAACTAGTTTTGCTTGCGATATCGTCTGAGTTTTCTTTACTTTACTTTTTTTTTTTTTTATATTACATTGAACGAAAACACATCGAAAGTTATAAACATACATATCATTTATATTTAATAGGAAATTTCATCAAAATCGATCAACAACGGGATTCCACGGCTGGCTTTGGACACTATTGAAAGAGTTGGTAGGCTGGCTGAATTCACAATTGCTTTGTGCCATTGTGACTATTTATGATTCACCTATTTTTGAGGTGACATGCAGGTGTTTTATTATAGTTCTGTACGCTTTACGATACTATTTAGTTTTAAAAACCTTCAAAATGAAAATATTGGTGAAAGGAAGTGAAGTTCTAACAGTTACTTCCCCTAAGGCCTAGACCTGACCTTCAGACCCCTTTCTTCTTAGTCTAAGGGTTGTACAGTGCCTAAGGGGGTGGCTGTCATAACAGAGTAACGGGACCGGGGTAATTTATGAGCCTTGGTTAACGGGTTTCCGAAACTGAGAAAAGTTCAAGACCTCTTAATGTATTTCTCCTCTCAAGGAAAAATACGTGGTGCCTAAAAATATATTAGAAAAATGTATACACCATTATAGCTTTGAAATATATACAATAATTAAATACTAATTGTTTCAAATATGCATACGTCTAGTGGTAATTTCGTATCCTAAAAAAAAAAAAATTGACGTGCGTTTATCGATATTTCTACAAATATTTGTACAATAAATGTTTAATATAATTCATCATAATTTTAATTTAAATAAATGGCTTCATTCGGTAAAATTTGTATAAGTTTATTATTTTAATGGTTAGATATATTTGTATATAAATGCTTCCATACCTATTTAAAATTCATGTTTTTACTTACGGAAATATTGTAGAACACGGAATGTCTCATTAGTGAAAGCGATCACAGTAATAGTAGTTAAGTTTATAACTTACTATAAAGTAACATTATTATAAAATGGAAACTTCTATTTATTATAATATTAATTCAACTTATATATACGGGGAGGAAAATGGGTGGGGGTAGTCAGATAAATAATTTAATTTTTAATTCATAAATTAATGTAAACTGGACTATAAATCTTTTTGATTTTTATATATTGGGAGAATATATAAAAATCAAAATATTTAATATATTTTCTCACTCTTCCTCTCTCTCACTCTCTCTCTCTATGTATATATATTTACATATATATATATATGTATATATATACATATATATATATATATATATATATATATATATATATATATATATATATATATATATATATATATATATAGCCCGGAAGGAGACCTTCAATGTGGCTTTCAAATAAATAGCACAACCCCACAAAGAAATTATTTCTCTGACCTCCAGCCGGATCATTTTTTCCCCTTATGTATATTGTATATATAAGGTCAACGAATGTTATTTAAAGTAACTAGTAAATAAGTTCTCAATGCATAATAATATAACTTTACATGAGTTAGAAAATCACCTACTTACCACTATACTGATCACTAACATTAATTGAACATTTCGAGTCCAACAATATACATAAATAACGAAAAGAGTTTTAAATAGTTATGGAAGCATTTATAGATAAATATATCCAAGCATAAAAACAATAAAATTGTACAAATTTTACCGACTGAAGCCATATTTATATAAATTGAAATTATTCTGATGAATATTTAAACATTTATTATAAAATTTGTTGAAACATCGAACAACTTTTTATTGTTTTATATAATTGAAATAAATAAAGTTCAATTACATTTTCAATGTCAAACATAATAAACTACTAGAAACCCTTAAAATTTAATGGTGCAGAAGTGTTTGTTTTTATTTATCCATTCAAAACTGTGTTGAATATAATTTTCTAAAATATTTGTAGGCTGCACATATTTTTCCTGAACTTTTCGCAGTTTCAGAAACCCGTTAACCAATATAAATCAGCCAGGTCCCGTTACTCGGTTATGTCTTCTACCCCCTGAGGACCCTTGGAGATAGAAGAAAGGGGTGGGAAGGTCAGGAGAAGTAACTGTTAAAACTTCACCTTCTTTCACTACCAACTTCATTTTGAAGGTTTCCCCTTTATTTATTTTATTAAATTTTGCACAGCAGATTTATTATCAATAAGGGAATCAATAAGTTTTATTAGTTCTTAAACGTTTCATTATTTTCTTATGAAGTGCGTCTTTTTATTTTATCATTGAAGCGAAAACTTCTTTGGCCGCGTTTAGAGATTTTCGGTAGTGGAAAAACTTATGGATTCGCGTCACCGACATTCGCGATATGCTCGTGACCTATTGAACGCGACTGGTGACGCGTAACGGCCAGTGCACGAGCTATACGATTCGTTTCAATCAAGTTTAATTTAAAGGTTAGAATTTCATTAATATAAGAATAATAATATTTAACGATTTAAGAGATCGTATAAAAGGTGTGCAATTGAAACTGAAAATAGCTTAAACATCAATAACTAATTTAATTTTTCATTTCCTCTAAAATATTTTATTTGTCATAGTTAAATGTCTTGTTTTATGAATTGATTGACAGTTCTAATGATCTAAGTATTGTTGAAATTGACGATAACAAAAATGCTAGAAAATAAAATACATTTCGTTAATATCTATCTAAATACAAATAAATACAAGGTATAAATAAAATTACTATATACTAATTAACATGCCAATTAAATTATTGACATTTTGTATTGAGCCTATGAGGTCCATCTTATACTTAGAAATAAACGTTTCAACCCATATTACGGGTCTTCTTCAGGGCTAAATATACAAAATACTGTCGAATTAAAATGATTTATGGTAATGGCCATCAAGGTATCTGAGTGATAAAACCTAAAGATGAGGGACCCTTAGATAAATATACAATGCAAAGTGAATTTTCAAATTAGTAATAGAGAAGGTAATATGAATTATTGTTTGGATTGTCAGTGTATGTGAAAACCAGACTAATGTTAATAATTTAAATTTACAAACTTGAAATTTAAATAATTCAGGCTGTAATTGATTTAGAAATTCAAAAAAGAACACACTGTTCACCTGAAGTTATGAGTTTTCACTTCAATTGGTAGTCCTCATGACTGCATATTTATTTATTTTTTTGTGTATCTTCAACAGACACAAAAATATACATTGCAACAATCATACAAGAATGAGAGTTCGAGTTATTTACGCATTTATACAATTGGAACACTGGGGATTGATCCATAACTCGTCGGGCTTGGATACCCACCTACATTTTTTTTAAATTAACTTCTCTGATTGTTTCCTATCAGAATATTTATTAAAATATTGTGACTGGTTGGCCTACGTTTATTAAACATATCCACAAATTTAAGAATAATATATTTGACGAGAAACAAAGAACTGATGGAAATGGCAAAGAACCCCGACTCGGTGATCGCCATAAACAAGAAATGATTGCCGTGATTCAGTGATCTTATGTAAAGCTAACTGTCCCGTGGGCCGCTACATTAGGCAGGTGCACCTCTCCTGTTCCGTTAGGCAATCGGGTAAGGAAAAAATCTCGGGGCGCCGCAAAAAGGGCTCCTCATCGAGCCCTTCCAGGTGCCCCACCGCAACTGTTTCGCCCTTATTACTCGCCTAAATTCTTCTGGCTTCCTCTTCTTCCCTCCAGCAACACAATGGCAGTATCACATGTTTCTCGTGATAGATCCTTGTCTTTAATTAAGTCGGAATAACAGGTGAGGCTTATTGATGTTCCTGGGATGCCTTACGGTCTATCACAGCCTGGCAACTAATTATTATCTGTACTCGTATACTCCCTATACTTGCAAGTACTCTTATGGGTTACAGTTTTTCCAATATTTTCGGGCCGGAACATGTAAAATAGCATTTACTTAAGTAAAGTTTGTACGTATTATCGATGTATTAAAGGTACGAGAACAAGAAATTATCAGGCATATTCATACAATTCAAACAATAAACAATTCTTCGTCTGGCAGAACATCTTCTCAGGCCATTAACCTAAGTGATATATCACTCCTTCAAACAACAACGACATAATTCAAAATTTAGCATTTTTGAGTTAAGCCTTCAGTAGTAATTATATTGGTTGAAAATTTCTAAGTCAGGAACGGCATATGTGATATTCCATATCGAATATGTGGTTGTTTTTTTTAATAAAGTCATATTTTATCATATTTTGGCGAAGTATGGGAATAATGACATATGTTAAAATCAAAAACATTTCAAGCTTTTAAACATTTTCTAATGGTTAATAAAACAATTTCAATACTATCATTATAATAGGAATGTTTTGCTATACCCCACTTATTTTTTTGAAATTCATATGAAACTTTACAGTTAGGATTTTTCTTTTCCATAAAATAAATAATATAGTCAATGAAATTATTGATAAATAATTACTTTTAATTTCTTAATTTACATAACAGTTTAATGTTTTTATTTTTGAATTGTAAAAAAAAAATAATGAAAAAACAGCATTCTTTGATACTAAATTTAGGATATAAATAAATATTCAATAATTAGTATTGTAATTTAATACACGCTTTTCTTTTATTCAAATTGTTAGAAATGCAACTATAAAGACCAGGTAGGCCTATTTGAGTGTAAAAATTATTTCCTTACTTGAAAGTATCGGATTCCAGATGTTTACATGGGAAATACAACAGAGATATCTGGAAAAAGCTGGTAGAGGAGGCCAGGCTCGTCACCGAGTTGTAGTGCCGTAGAATAAATAAAAAAAAGGGAAATTTCCCAAATAGATATTTTTTGCCAGAAATTATATAAATATAAATATATATTATATACTCTGTATTATTATATTCTGTATTTTTAAAAACATTTTAATTAAATTTTCAATCCATTGTTATATCCATTGTTTTATCGTTGTTTTTTCATTTATTGTTATATTTACATCATTGTTTTAGTATAATAACAGCTTGTTATAGATGGATAGATAGAAAATAATGCCCATTATATTTCTAACGGCCTACAATCGCCTATAGTTATTTAAATTAACTCATTGATCTTATTGACATTATTTTATTCAGAGTTTTAAAACTGAACTGTTAATTTTGGTGATGAACAAAGAAAAAACAACAAAAAATGCTTTTCTCCTCAGATTCTACACCGTTCTAAAATCTAAATAGTGGAAAAGTATTTTCAATGGTCCTTCTTCCAGCTAAAGGGTTGAACTGTTACTTTGGGTACTTGTCACGGAAAAGTAACGGGACCAAACTTGATTTATGAACCATGGTTTACAGGTAACATACTAGTCAAAGACCACCCAAAATGTAGGTCGGCTTCCACAAATATTCCAGAAATTTTTATAAAAATGAGGAAAAGTTTATCTGGAATTCATTGAATTCTCAAGTTAAAAATATGATGATGGATTGAATTGGTCAGGGGTGCAGTTTAAGATAACACAAAATAAGTATTACTAATTTTTTAATTGTGCTAACATTTCGGTCTACAATTTTTAATCATATTTTTGTATATGATACACTATATCATTGATAGATAGATGATACATATATTATCCGACATCTCACGATTTCTTTACCTACCTTAATTAACTATTAAAATGGTGTTATTTACCATACATTTACCATTTACCATACATCATACTGAATAATGAGACATATAATTCGTAGTAAATTATATTAAGTAATTATAAATAAACATTACAGGCCGTGTCCCGCTAATACACTCGCATTAGATTCGAATTTATTCTTAAAATTCCAAATAACCAATTGTATGTTGATCAGCTACAGACATTTTGACCTTGATTCGAACCAATTTTACGTTTCTTGATGGATTGAATTGGTCAGGGATGCTGTGATAAAAGATAAGTGAAACTATTTTTTTAATTGTGCTAACGTTTCGGCCTACAATGTAGGCCATCATCAGTGTGAATGTGTGTGCTTGTTCGTGGTGACTCGTCAAACACACAACTGTCAACTGAGTTGACAGTTGAGTGAGTTGGCAATTGTGCGTTCGACAATTCGCCCTGAAGATGGCCTACATCGTAGGCCGAAAGGTTGGCACAATTAAAAAATATGTTTCACTTATTTTGTGTTATCTTTGACTGTGCCCATGACCAATTCAATCCATCATTAGAATAATCCAGTCAACTATTTTCCAATCAGGATCGTTAAAAGTTATTATTACACAATTACATTACAAAGTTATTATTACATACACAATTACGGAACAGTATCAATGAGATCAGAAATAACTTTTATATATCCACGCAAGTGCTCTAATCTAACTCTAAACTAGTCGGCTAGTTCTAATATGACTCACATACTAGTCGGCTCTGAAATCTTGTAAAAAACAAAATGGTGGAAAATATAATAACATTTAATAGTTGATACATCCTGATTCTTCGAGTGAAACCAAGCTGCTTGCGATTCGATTAATTGACTAAAATGTAACTAATTAATTAACTAAAATGTAAGCAAGGTGGACAAAAATTATGTTTTTTTATTTATGGCATTGGATATTTCCATCCATACAGCCAGCTATGTATTTATTTGTTTAACTGTTGAGTTAGTTGCCAACAGCACGCGGTTTTTCCCAGATGGTTACCACCTGTTTTTCCCAGGCGGTCACCCATCCAAGTGCTAACCGCGCCCGACGTGGCTTAACTTCGGTGAAAAATTATGTTAAGAATTCTAAAATATTGTATTGGAATATTTTAAACAATTCTTGAAAACATTATATTCTTATATTTGTTTATGTCTGGCACACTCCACGGCATCAGTATTAGGGCCCAAAGCTATGTATCCATTGCAATAAAATAAATTGGTTGCATTCAAAGCATCATTTCAACAACAAAAAATTAAAGTGTTACTAATTTTTTAAGATAAGTATTGCCCTAATATTTTGGCTCGTTATCTTAAAGACTACCAAGAGTGTGAGAACATTTTTTTGTAATGGAAATTGCAATATTCTAAAATCTGATAACTTTACGTTGGATAGTGTTTAAGATGTAGTATAAGATAATGCATTTAGTTTTCGAGGATAAACAATCCTGTTCCACAAGCAAACAAAATTTTATGAATTTATTTAAGCAAATGCGGTAGAAACCACTATTTTCTAAAACAATAAAGAGAAAGAAATAACCATTTCGTTCGGATACATTTATTAATGATAATATACTATATATAACAATTTTATATATACTATAACTATTATTATATATATACTAAAAATGTAACTATTATGCACTATTTTACGACGAAGCGCTAACTTTGTTTAAGATCGAATAGCTGGTAAACGTCGAATTTGGATAATATTAGACTGGCAGATATGGTATTGAAAATATTCCCGGCCTTAAAGGTGGCTCTGGCTAAAAATAAGCATGACTGATTTAACTGACCGTTCTGTGTACTTCCCCCTAAGCCAGAGTTGACACAGTAAGTAGGAATTGTATTAGTACATCCAATTAATAGAAGCAACCAGCTTACCCACGCTGCTCTAAATATCTTCAAGACTTCTCATACTGGATGAACTTAATATATTCTGATATGATTCACTAATATGTTATTTGTCATAGATTATTTACAATCTAACGGTTGGTACAGAATCCCAGTTAGATTTTCAATCATCGCAATCGCGTTAAATCAGAACGAAGGACATAAATAGTCTGGGGGTGCAGTCATAATAACAATAGAAGAGAAGTTCTGTTTTTGGCCCCGTTTTCCTCTCCTTGATAAATCAGAACATTTCGATGTTAACATTTGGTTATATATAGTTTGTTATTCTAGCAATACTTTATTTATCTTTATTACTTGTGTTTTGATATATATATATAATCCTATTGAGTACTCTTAAAATTATTTTTTTTTTACTTATAAAATATCATCTTGTTTTTCACACGCCGCTGTGGTCCATGGCGGGTCACCTCGACAATTTTCCACCGCTGCTCTTACCATGTTCTTACCCCCAAGAGCCCTAGGCCTGCTTCCACATCGTCCAGCCATCGCTGTATAGACCTGCCTCTTCTGCTTTCTCTATCAGCAAGTTCTTTCAGGATTAACCTTGGTAGCCCTTTTTTATCCACTCTATGTGCGTGCCCCGACCATCTTAACCTTGTATTTTTAATGTAAGACACAGTATCTTTTAATATAAGAAACAGTTCTTGATTCTTTTTGATGTGGAAAGGATTTCCTCTCTTGGTTGTAAGGATCCTATATATCTACCCTCTTTATTGGGGCTTGGTGAGCCCAAGGAGGATCTTCCCACAGGGTTCAGTGGTACCAAAGATCAGCCGGATTTGTACCTTAGGCACAGCATCTGAGCGCCCTATCACTGAGCTACTCCATTTCCAAATAAATATAGTATTATGCTACTAATATATGCATTATATTAAAGGCAAAAGTTAATTTAAATGTTTGATATTATATCTAAATTATTTTATTCGGTGTTCAAATCCTAAATAGTTTTGTCCATTTTAAACATGAAAATGAACCACTCCAAAAATTGGACAAAGCCATAAATGCTGCTTAATTATCTTTTATTAAAGCCATCATATCTCAGGAACAAAATTGGCTGTCATAAAACAATTTAATGGTAAAAACCTCTATTCGAAGATAATTCAGAAGATTTAGGTGATTGAGGATATGCTAAACCAATCATAGGATTAGATCAAAGGATATCCAACATTTGGTTTAGATTATTCTCAATGAAAATATCTCATTTTTGTTTGGCAGCTAATAATCTTCAGAGCCGACATAATTGTAGGCACGAGATCTAATTGCTTTAGAGGAGATTCCTAGCTGAGGCAACCGGTTGGTTAGGTCGGAGAACTGGAGGAGAGGTGAGGGTATCTAGATTAAGGTTGACTAACCTGTAATTTCTGGCTCCGTGTAGTCCTAGCTGAGTAGTCATGTTCTTATTTCCACTGTTGGGATAGTAACGCTCTAGGAGTTCTAGTTAGTTCCTCTGAGTGGAATCAAAAAGGTTGACATAACTATGGTCGAAGAAGCTATTATCCGGGCCCTTTGGAGCTGAACTCGAAAATTTAAATCAGTTTTAGTTACAATCTCGAAAAATAAATATAATGGAAAACATCCTCTCATATGTCCATGATATATTGCACTAGCTTCGGCGGTACATATACTACAACCGGAAACAAACAGAGAAGACTATTGACATGGTTTCTGCGCTAGGATAACCCTCAAAATCTTTTAACACTCCACATTTAATTGTCCTTTGGCTTTTTAAAAGGAGTGAAAAATTCTTGGTTACATCTGTCCTTATGGAGAGGCCTGTGCGGTACTCGTTAATGATCACGTAGTGCTGTTGCATCGTCCGATTAACCGTACTAGCATCCAATAGTGTTAAATCAAACAAACCCAAGCTTATATGACAACATGATTTTTTATTGTTAATTTATTTTTTGAAATTTAAAACTGTATTACAATACGAGTAAATGATTCACAAGTGCGCTGATAAAGGCAAGTAGAGAAATTAACCAATGGTAGTGCTTAAATAACGAATTCCACACGAAGATTCAAAGCCATACAATAATACAACAAGTAAATAAGATAAGCGATGCATAATGACATGAGAATGACAAGTAGAGAAACTACTCACTGGTAGTACTCAAATAAAAGTTCAACTAAGAAGGTCACGTGGCCATATTCTTTTCAGACGCTTGAGAGGAATTTCGAGAATCGAAGAAGTTGCAATGTTTGAAACTAGTGGGTTTAAGTGAGAATAAAATTAATCATGAAAAGACTGGTATCGGGTTCGGACCAAATCAAATAAAAGAATTACGCCACATTTAATGAAAATGCCTTAAAAATAAATTTAATGAAACACTAATTAAAAGGCAGGCTTTGAATTTTCGTTATAGTTACTGCTAACGAAGCGGAGTGACTTAGTGGTAGAGTGTAGGGTGGCTGAAGGTCCTGTAGCTGATTTTATTTAATCTATTTACTGCCCAGGAAGGATCCTTTATAATCTGGGACCCTCCTGGGGTTTATAAAGCCTACATAAAGTGTATATCCTGCACAACAGTTGTTCAAGAAACAGTACAGTATCTACCCAAGCTGTTCGTGAGTGTAGTGTTGCAGTGTTTTTTTTTCACAGGTTTAAAGGTATGATTCGAATTAAAATTGAAGTAGAAGCCAAATAGGATGAAGATATTATGGCTAAAAAAACTCAAATATCTAAGAGAGTTCTCCAAGGTACCGGACATTGCTCATTTCATCAAACTGCAGAGTTTACACTAGGCATTTGAATCATAATGAATGAATTCAAATGGTAATCCTAGAAGCCTCTTAGATGTGCGGATACTAAGAAAAAGAAAAGTCGGCAGACCATGTTTACGATGTGGCGATGGTGTGAATGACGATGCCTGTAACATCATAGGAATACAAAACTGAAGAATGGCAGCCACATAAAGGGACAACAGGCGTTCTTTGCAGCGCAATGGAAGAAGAAAAAGAAGAAGAGAATTGGAAAAAATGTTATTATATTCGCTATCAGATAAAACATATTACGGAACTTATAAAGAGATTCGCTTCTGTGAAAACATCAAAATGAATAATGTAAAGTGTTTAAATCCTAGTAAATGATTATTTATCTACACGGCACGTTTGCATCAACTCTCTTTACGCATTGAAGATTTACTTTACTGACTTTTTAATCAACAGGTTTTGTTGATTATTCCCTCGTGGGTGGAAATAATCATAAGTTGAACTGGAACCTCGTGAGCTTTTCCCTGGCAGGCGGTCACCCATCCAAGTGCTAACCACACTCAACATCGCTTAGCTTTGATAGCAAGCGCCCTTAGCTCGTTCGGCCTTTCCGGCTTCTATTACATTAATTATATTGATTTTTTGGATTTTTTTTTTTGAAAACCCCTTGTCATAGGCCAATTCCTTAGCTTGATCTATCATATAAGATGAAATCGGTCTTGTTTGTATTTCCTGCAATCGGAAATAAATAAATGTTTTAAACTAACGTTTCATTATATATATTTTTATTTTTTATTTTTATTTTTATTTCCTTTTGCTCATTCGAAAAAAAAAATATTTGTTATTAATACTATTGATATATAAATCACAAATTCGCTAGGATAAACTATGAAGGTGAGCTGATATTAGATATGTGTTTGGCCCTGAAAGCGAGGAAGGAAAGCTCCTCGGCAAGTAGAGCGATGACCTCTTGTTTACTTTTCTTTCTCTTTCCCGTTCCTCCCACGATGTCCTCTTCAGTACATCTTGTTGTGGTCTACTGGTTATGTAATGCAGGTCCGCAGGGGTGTCCTAACCGAATATTCCATCTATGTCGCTTATCTTGTGTCCCCTAACAGCGATTACGTTCTTGGTGTCAAGCACACTAGAAGGATGTTATCTGATTTGCAATATATTGATTGATATATTTGGAATAATGATATATTAATTTTCAATATCCGTAAAGGGTCCTCACATTGCATTACATTATGTCTTTGATTATGTAACTTAAATCATTAAAACTAGTACAATAACTCCGAAACTTCTAGAATTTTATAATCATAGTTGAAATGTATACAGCTCATTAAAATAAACATCGTTTGATTAAAATAAACATACAGAATTTAAGAAATACGGCATTAACTCACAACTATACTAGAGACTTTTCATTATATTAATATTAATAATAATATTATGCCTAGAGACTTATTTTGTAATAAATATATACATACATATATATATATATATATATATATATATATATATATATATATGTATATAATATTGAGCCATCCGGGGACAGTATATTTCCTAAAATCAGAAAAATGTAAAATGAAAATGAAAAATGAAAATGTGTATGAAAAATGAAAAATGTTCGTTAAAATAAATCAATAGATCTTGTCTTACTATCACCTTTACCTGAACTCATCCAAATTTCATATTAGAGCACTTAAGAGCAATGATTTATTATTTACACAAGATACTTTAGTCATGGTTTATGAAGAAATTAATGGCAAATGTGTTAATAAATACCTTCAAACCTTAGTTGGGAAGATGTGAATGAAATTATAGTTAATAAAATTTGAAATTAAAAAATATAAACATAAAACTGAGAAGATTAGTTGAGTATTTTTAAAATTCTTTTCGGTTGAATTTTAATTAATAGTGTGGAAGAATTCAGTTAAATTTGTAACCTTAAATATTTGTATTGCGGGCTCATCTATTGTAAAACTTAAAATACCCCCAGGTAGAAGGTATATTTATATGCATGTATTTATGTATTGTATCTAATATATATATTTTAGTGCTAACATTTCTTAAATAAATGGAGTTTTGAAACAAAAAAAAACTACTAATCTTTAATCTTTAACTACTTTATAATTTTTAAATCCATGTTATTTTTAATAGATAAATATTAAAGATTACAATCAGCATTACCAAATTGTATGAAATTTTGAAATATAAATCCATCTACATAAGGTCTTTTTAAAAAGTGAGCATCAATTTAAGTTAACAATCATTTAAACTAAAGAAGGACAAGTTGGTTCTGGAAGTCACTAATTATTTTATATGTTTTTATTTTTATATTATATTGCATAAATTAAAGTGATGTTTCTAAATTAAATTGTGCTGAACTAAGGCAGGCAATTGAATTAATAATAAATTAATTCTATTTTTCATCCTTAATTATCGATCTGATATAATTAGTTAAGTAATTTAGGTAAAGTTAAATGAATAGAAGACTGTTTGTAATAATACTATAAACCCCAAAACTGCGATATATGCAGATACGCCATTTTCTCTTCGGACCTACGTTATAATGTAATTACTTATGTATTATTAATACATTTTTAATATTTAAAGAAAACTGTTTCCTATAAAGTAGATACATTTGCTTTCAGTCTCGATCCCAGAGGCCATTAAAGAGCAGGGTCAACGCATCGATTAAATCTCTCGTTGAACTTTCCTACAAGAAGTCGATGAACGCGAGGAGGCTACATAATTAGCGCTAGTCAACAGCGTAGATCCTCTTCAGTAATTGGAGAAGGCTAATATGCCAACATCTGATCCAACTAAAGATTATAAAAGAAACATCAATTATTTACATAACTAACGTTAATATTATTAATTTATTTTTCAATAGATTTTGAGTTCGCTTACAAAATACCATAATAATAGGAAAACACTAAAATAGAGTTTTTAAATAAAAAGTACTAGTATATTTAAATAATACTTAAACCTGATTGTTTCTATGGATCTAAAATGGACATTTTAGTTTCTTCTTCATTCTTTCTTATTTAATATTTCATATATATAAAAAGAATATATCTATTTTTATCAGCTCAAAGACCGACAATATTGGTAAATTTGGTTGTTCCATGCTAAACCATGTAGGTATTGCCAAGTAACTTACAGTTGTAGGGTATGAGCATTTAATCTACTTTCCTTAAATTGAAACCTCGTGATTAAATATATGAAAGTGATCTAATATTATTCATGTTATTATCTAATATGTTTCTCACAGTGAAATTTATATACACTAGAAATAAAGAAAAACATAAATGATAACCTGAAACTGTAATCACATTTATGTATATACATTAATATGTACAAACATTAAAATCTAAAACCTATTCAGCTTTGAATATTTAGGAAAATTAATAAACATAATAAGGAGTAATTAATTTCACCTCACACTCAAAATGATACACCTCACATGTTATAAACTTTTTTTTATAGCTTCTTACCATTTTTTATTTACAGGTTTAGCGTAACTCTAACGTAGATTTCGTTTTATTTCTCTGACGATTCAAGTCTTACCTCAATCATTTAATAATCACTTAAATTTATTCTTGCACTTTTCACTTTTCACCAGCAATGCGGTTTTTCTTTTTGAATTTCTGCAATGCATATTCTGGCCAGTTGAGAGCGGCTATTCAAAGATTTTCCATCATTAAAATGTGGAGTACCCAACTAACGTTCTTTTATCGTTGAGTGTACTCCCATTATTGAAAAAAGTTCAAATATGGGGTAGATTTTAGAACTGGCTTTGAAAAAACTCTAACACTTTCGACACACGAGTTTAACTAAAGGATAATAGTTTTGGGTAAAAACATATTGGGAAAACTAAGGTATACCATTTTCATTGTGAGAATAGTTAGAAATGTAGAATAAAGAAATGTTTATTTATTTATTTTAATTGTTATTATTATAGCCTCGTTTATTTTTATGTGTTTATACACAAATAAAATATGCCTAGGATGTTTAGTGATTAAAACAAATTATTGTTTTCAATGTAATATTATTTGAACTATTTATTTATTCAAAGATTCCTGTAATGGCACCTGATGCATATGATAACATGGTTTATCATGTTGACTGTGAGCCACTGAGTATCTATTGTAAGGAATATCAGTCGGATAAATATTATATTTGACGGGTATAACATGTTATAAAAAGTATAATTGTTAATATAAGTTAATAGATAAGTCTAAGATGTTTGTCCTAGATGACATCCAGCCAATCTGGCGGTGGAGCGTCATCTAGGACAAATCACCACCCTGCACAACCGTGACGTATAAACAGTAAAGTCTCTGCCACGTATTGAACCAAAGATCTTTTTTTTTTTTGGGTGAGAATAAACAGTTAATATATATTAGAAGTTACGGCTAGATCCTTGAAGAAGAAGAAGAGGAGGCGAAGAAACAGGAGTAGAAGGCGCCACCGACCTGGATCTTTGGCCGGGGTCGTTGAACCTTCGGCATTCCTTGTCCTTTTCTCTTCCTCATATGCCACTCTGTCGATTCCTTCTTCTTGTACCCTTCTTATAAATAATGGATAAGATATATTTATATTACATTTTAAGCAATAAACAGGCGCATATTTATACTACTAAATAACTATAACATAATATAACGGGATTGTCACAGAATGGTTAAACCAATGGTATAATTATCCCCATTTTTTTCTGATATTAGTATTAATTTTCCCTCAACAGATTTGGTATTTTTTTCAAAAATAAGTGAGGAAGAAAAATTATTTTTTCTCACTTTATTTCCCGGCGCTATAATATTACCCCTAATATTTTCTGTTATGTACATTTTTCTTTTTTTTTTCTGGTATTTGTGTATATTTTCCTGAACTAAATCAGTTTTTTTTTCCAAAAACTAAGAACTGGAAGTAGAAAGAAAGATTAATATTGAAATAACAAACCAATACTAAAATATTTAAAAATCAAAACAATTAACAATAAATTATAAAAAACAATACTAAAATCAAATAAACAAAGTTTTCAGGGTGATAGAAAAAATAATGTTTTCAGGATGAATAAAAAATACAATGTTTTCATGGAGATGGTCAAGAGTACCAAAAAATGAATATTATTTATTGGGAAGTATTTTTATATCAAAGATTTATATAAGCTTCGGTCCACGACGTAGAATATTTACAAGGCTACAAATTACAAATTATAATGAAGATGATAACTATAGAGGAATGTAGAATAAAATTAAACAAAATATATGAGGTTTGGCCAGGAAGTGATTAAAAAAACTCCTTTAAATTAAATAAAATATATAAATTTATATAACTAATGAGGTTTGCAATCTCATTAAAAACAAAAATATTAATTTGGTCTATGAACCAATTACAAACATGGGAGGAGTATATATAAATTTTATGACACTTTAAGACTAATGTGGTTTATGTTGAATAGTAATAGAAAACTATAATAATAGTTAAGTCAGATATGCAATTCCTAGTAGAAGAATGGTAAACTGGGCAAAGCATATTTCAAAAATAAATAAAACTTTCCTTTGCTCAATTTTATCTCTAAGGTATTGTAATACATTAATTATTGAAATAAATTATTGATACTAGAATGAAATGAACCCCGTTTCAATATGAGCTAAACGATTTTGTATATATATATATATATATATATATATATATATATATATATATATATATATACACATATAATTATATATTTCATATAAATTGTTATTGTATAGCCCAATGTGAATATAGTACCGATATGAGTTAAGGTATAACAGTAAACAAGTTTAGCAACATACAATTAAAAAAATATTATAACCAAACATTACCTGAATATAATTCTATAATGATAATAATTCTATACTTATACGTTTATATATATTATACTTATCATAAATAATTCATACGTTGTATTCCATTGGACATTATCTTAGTGTAAATTTTAAATTATCATTTATGATATTTATTTGAATATTAAAAATTAAAAAGTTTTTAGTTTGATAAAATATTTATAATACCTTTAAATAACTAATTATCAGAGACATTTAAATATCTAATGTTTCCCCCAAGGCCGTGCACACAATAGCCGTGATCGTCTAGTGGTTAGGACATTGCGTTGTGGCCGCAATAACCCAGGTTCGAATCCTGGTCACGGCATAATATCTTTTTATTATTTTTTAAAATAATAAATAGCAAAACTTCATTTAATTATTAACAATATTTAGTAATAAAATATAAGTAAATTTTATGTATATAAATATACATGATTTATAATAAATAAAATAGTGATTTTTTTAAGGAACATTTTATTCCTAGTAGTCCGGCAAATGGTTGCTTCAGAAATGTCATATTGCCCATTTCTTGATGGTCTATTACTTTAAAAATATTTTAAAACATTTTTGTTGTATGGGTTAGTTTATTGGTGCCATGTTTATGTTTTTCCATAATTATAAGCATGTAAATAAGAGAGGTTTTAAATTGTTCACTTGATTGTCCTGTCAATTCTGTTTAATTAATGCTGGCCTACAAATCAAAGTTATAAAATTTTGAAAATGAAGCATCAAATGCTACTACGAATTTCAAGTTTCATATTCAACTTCAAGTATCGACAATATTTTTATAATGCTATAAAATTTATAAGAAGAAACTCTTTCACTGTCAACCTGGCAGTGTACTATAGAATCTGTACAAAAACTGTATACCTACTTAATTAAATAACTTATTAAACTTAATTTAACTATTTGGATTTTTAAAGGAAGATTATGCATCAACTCTTAAAGTCTTTTCAGTGGGTTCTCAATTTTTTATCTATCCTCCCAACAGAGATATAAGATACATATACAGAGATAAAAGTTAATTTAACTGTAATTTGTGTGCCATAAATTATAATTTTTATAAGTACTTAAACAGTCTGTGTTTGGGTACTTAACAGTCAACACCGCTTAGTTCAGTGTTCACTGCAATATGATTAGACCCTGCCCAAACTGGCAGCGTCTCATAGAGACTTAGATGTACATTTTTTTTTTTTTATCTTCTCTTCTTTCTTTTCTTTTTTTTAATAATATACTTATATTTAATAAGGTCACATGTGCTGTGTGATGTATTATGGGCTTCAGTTACAGAAAGTGAATGGGAAGTTCAAAAAACAAAGGGAACAAAAAAGAAGAAGGCTAACCACAAATCAACAAACAGAAGGTACGCCAATACCGACAAAAAATTATTAATACTATTATTAAAATTATTATTATTACTTTTTGACCGACGAGGAAGAGGATGTCATAAAAGAAAATACAGAGCAAGCTTTAAAAGAATCTAAAATTCCACCTATAATAATGTACAATAAATTAAAAAAATATAAAAGCTTCGAATATTTAAAAAAAATATCTATAAATGATTTCTCATTAAAATACAAAGGAAATTGTATATTAATTTATACAAGCAATTAACATGACTTCGACACTCTGAAGAAACTAAAAGCTGAGAGCAAAGGTGAATATCACACCTGCACATTATATCAAGAAAAAACTCCCTCATTTATATTAAAAGGACTGCCTGCTTCAGTTGAGGTAGATATAATTGAAGACTTAAAATCACAGAACATTGCAACAATTAAAGCAACGCAATTTATAAAGACAACAGAAGAAGGGGATCGAATTAAACTTCCAATTTACGTGTTACTCTTCAAAATATGGAAGAAATCAGCAAAATAAATAAAAGTAAAAAGAGTTTGTAAATGTAAAATAAGGTGGGAACGCTTTAGAAATTCGAAAGAAGCAACTCAATGCTACAGATGTCAGTCTTTCTTCCATATAGCAAAAAACTGCCATAGAACTCCAAAATGTCTAAAGTGCGCCAAAGAACATGAAACAAAAGACTGTATGAAGCAAGACGGTGACTTAACTTGCATCAATTGCAAAAAAAAACCACGCGGCAAATCATCCGGAGTGCCCCTTTCATAAGCAAATCGAAGCCAAAAGAACGGAGCGAAAGCGTTTGGAGAACGGATGATTCTAAAAAAAGTCAGCCAAAATTTGAATATAGGACTCAAAAATACCCCCCTCTACTAGCCACTAAAGAAATCAAAGGTTTCTCGGGAAATTCAGAAAATAACTATAATTCATGTAGAGGACAGTTCAGTATTATAAAAGAACTTAAAGACTTGTTTCAAACATTCAACATACCCCGCATTAAAATAAAGATTCTAACAACAACAGGAAAATTAAAAGCATGATTTTCAGAGACTCCTTTGATGCCAATTTAGCCCATTTGGAGAGTTCTGCAGAGACAATTGTTAATCTATAAGGATGCATGAAAAGTATCAATTTCCAATCCAAGATCTCCCAATTTTAGCCAATATAAGTGATCTACCGTTGTCGTGATAGAAGACTGCGCCTTACCTATTCCACAATCCTGATAGATTGCTTGTAATCGCCAGCAGTTGTTTATTCATTTAACGTCGCTTTATGCTGTAGCAGTCCTAAATATTGCCTTTCCAGGTACAATATTACAATTAGGATAGAGATCTTTAACAGGTACCTGACATTGTACAGGTATCTCGGGAATCCCATTTTACGTGCCTTCCGAAGGACGGCATAACTAAGCATTTTACTCCTTACAGAAAATTCTAAGGCAACTTAATGGGCAGCGAACCAACAATCTTGGACATAGTAGACTGTTATACTAACCACGAGTGACCCCTATTTTTTATTTCATAAAATCCACTATAGGGATTGGTAAAAAAAATAATAATAAAAAAATTAATTATAATAATAAATTTGGGAAAATTATGTAAATATTAGATACTTAGAAATAAATTTTTTAAGTTCAACATTTTTTTTAAACGGCATAAATTGGGATTTACTTCATGTATTGAATATTGTAACGTTAATTATAATTGTATGTTATTACCCATCTTTTTTTTCATTTATGATATTCATCACTATTTGATTTTAGATAGCTATATTTCAATGCTAAATATAAATTATATAAAAATAAATTATAATGCTAACACATTACATAAAATATCCCATAGGGGAAATCATTTATAATGTTTGATAAACCTTTATCACTGGATGTGATGTCATGTATATACATGAGACTAGAAAGGCAACCTCTAAAGTCCTGTTATCATCCATTCGCCTCTTGACTTAATCGTTCACAGATAGTGAGAGGAAAGGTCAGCTTCCACCATTGTTTCATTTTCCTCACCTACTCGGGCATTAAAGTCTCTGGGTGCTCATTGGGTCTAGCAGGAATTTCGGACACAAATAATTTAATTTATCAATTTATATTTCGGAATTAATTGCATATTGAATGATATCAATATCAATATTTAGGTAATTAAATGCACTTCAATTTTTTTTTTATTCTGATCCTGCGTGATATAATTATGCTTATTGGAAACTGAAAATAAATAATGCGTTAAATAATTAGAATCGAATTAGAACAGAATAGAAGAATAATCGTTAGTTTTATCTTTATTTTTTTAATATAAATTTTAAGTCTCGGTTAATAAAAAAATTGGCACTACTGAGTTACCTCCAGGTTACAAATATAGATTAATGGGTATACGAACATGTTTTCAATTTATCTCATTATAAAACTATAAAGAGATAAAATAACGATAATAAACTAAACCGAATTAATAAAATATAAACCGCATAATATTATTAGGTTTGATTTCTTATTCGTAGGTGGACATGTTCATAGCTATTTTTGGCGATGAGGATATTACATAATCTTACTGAAAGGTGATCAAAGTTAGATAATGAATCTGTAAGACAATTTAAATAAAAAATTGAAGTTAATTTTTAATTTGCTTACTTGGAGTATGTTCAAAGTTTAATTTAGTCAAATATTGATCGTGTAAGATATGTAGCATGCTAATGATGGTATATTTGCTGGCATTCGTTTCTGTAACTTATCCGTTATTCCATCTAGAGCGGAAGCTGGACAAGAAGATATGAACTCGAAATACAACTCGGCGAGGATTAGTGAGGGATAAAAACGTGGCCGGCCACTGGAGATTGTGCCCTGACCTGAGCTGATTGCCTGCCCCACATTCAGGAACAAGACTACAATCAGCCTAAGGTATTTATGGCTTCATTCCGTTCCTTCATAAACTGAGTCCAGGGTTCTAGTTATGCTCGTATATTATATATAGTAAGAGTTCTAGCAGTTCCATATAAATGATTATTCATGGACGAATATAAGTGCAATAATGTAACTAAGGTCGAATAGTATCACAATTCCAAGTAACATCTGACCACTGATTTTGAATTACTAACAAATATTTTATATTGCCCTACAGTCCTTCAGACATTCTAAAAATTCTCCAAATAGTTTTCTATGAACAGCAGTTCCACAGAACCACTGCTCTGCACATATTTTATATTATATAAATGAGAGACGTTCAGCATCAAAAGTGGAAAACTTCAAATTTCAAAAACTGATTTTTCACAGTTTTCACAAAGCTTTATGCTACTGAACTTCAAGTTCAGAACAGGACTAAAACCATAAAAATAAGGCATCAAAGTTTCGTATTAGACAAAAGTGTTTGACTAACCTAGCGAAAATTGTGAAAACTTCAATTTTTGAAATTTATGAGTTATCCACTTTTGATCCTGAACTCATATAAATAGGTTATTTTAGAAATATAATATGATATATATTGAATGATAATTGTTGACCTTGATAATATATGTGATCATATATACCTCTACCCGGGACCACTTTCTTCCAGATAATGTAATATATGAAATATTGTCTATTTATCCAGCCACGCATTGCAGTGGTTAATTGCATTGGTTGTAAAACTTATTTTATTTCGAACAAATAAAATATATTTTATTTGTTTACCATGCCTAAATAATTCATAACAATGAAAAACATTAGGTGTGAAAACCTCCTAAACAAAGCGTTTGCTGACATATCTCCATAGAATTTTTTTCTTCATATTTTGAGGTCCTTGAACTAAGTTTTCAGTTTGGCTACTTAACCTTTAAACACACTGTATATCGGTATCATAGACCTCCAGTGAAGCAATGTTCTGCGCCTATTAGTAATTATATGAAGACGGATAAGACCCTCACTACTATACTCAAGCCGGTCCACCTACTATTTCTGCTGTTGGCGTGTGGTGTATCTTCACTGGTGGTTACGGTATATATTTGTAGAAAGTTTTCAAATATTGATAGTATTACTATTACAGGACAAAGTAATAGTAAGTAATACTATCATTACTTCTCGCAGCATCCCTTGAGTTCTAAAGAGCAATGGATATGCCATTACATCGCCGAAGGTTCCAAGGACCTCGCTTAGCGTTCCTACCCATCACATAATAAAAGTAGGCCTTCAACTTCCGTTAAATTTACTTTCTTGGATTCCTTCGAACCAATAGATTGGTGACTCATGGGAGGAATTCCTGGATGAAGAAGGCTGTCAGCTTGTATTTCCCCGACGGGGCGTCCCCGCTGCTGGTGGGAGAAATTTTTGGCGCGCCCCCTCTCCAGAATGACAATGAGGCCAGTCTGCTCCAGACAATGGCCAGATTAATTAGCGCCTATTTTAGTAAACACAACTTTCGTTCGCTCGCTACCGTTTCTCCATACACCCGACGACGGCTTAATATAATTTCACTGCCATGCTCTTCATTTTGTATTATATATTATAAAATATCTAAGGTTATTATAAACTATGAAATATAATTTAAATCAGTCTTGGCTATAGTATCATATATAGGAGAAATTTTTTAATAATCAGTTCTTTAAGCAAACTATTTTAATTAGTGAAGAATGTAATTAAATACTTGATAAGTGAAAATGTTATTTTAGTCGTGTTACTTAGAATTGATTTACATTAACTAAAGGTTTATTAATTGCTTACTAATTTACCTTAATACTATCTCTCTTATATACAAAAAACAAATATTATTTTAAATTACCTAAAGGCTATGTTTGTTACTTTACCTAAATACTATATATATATATATATATATATATATATATATATATATATATATATATATATAGTATATAAAACCCTTTTTAGTGATGTAATATGTTATCGGCTTTACCTTGCAATGTATCTAACTAGTTTTTGTTCTGTTTTGAACCGATCTATCATTTACCTTATAAATTTATATATATATTTTTTTAAAATCAAAAAGCCACTGTTCGTTACTTCTTTAAGCCGTTACCTAAGATACAGTACTGTTTTATTCAATTTAAAAGATAATCGATTTAAACAACAAAACAAGCTACATCTTATTCTTTTAGTTTTAATTAATGGTGCCAAAGCTGGAGGATTAAAATGAATTCCCACATATCCCGTCAAATCACCTTTACTCCACGTCATAAATCAACGACTTCCTGTCCTCCTGTATCATTTAATGCTGATTCCTGCAGAACGGGTACTTGGAGTTAGACCTTGACAATCGCTTAACTCGGAATCCTCATACTAAACTGAAACGACAAGAAACAGCACGCCGTTTCAGGCTACTTCAACAATTACCAGATTAACGCTCTAAGCTCCCAATTACATAATTACAAAAGACTCATATACATGACATTCACAAGACCCATCTGGACTTACAGAGTAGAACCTTGGGGCTCCACTAAGCCATCAAATCCAATATATTGTTATATCGAAATTAACAATGTAAATTGAATATATTGTTTTAACATAATAAACATCTATTTTTCTAAAACCCTATCACATTTCTAACCCTCCTTTATTTACAAAATTACAGATTTCATATGTGTGTATATAAATGCATATATATATATGGTATATATATATATATATATATATATATATATATATATATATATATATATATATATATATATATAGACAGGCCTTGGCCTGTACGGAATGGGGAGGGACTATCTAGCTGATTCTAATAGTAAAGGAAAATATCCTTAAGAATCAACATCCTGCTCTCCGTATATTCCTCTTCATTCGGTTATAAAAATAGCATGCTCTGTTGCTTATTATAATTTTAGCTTAAAATTGTAAGGAAATATTCAGATCCTAAACAATTAATCTCCAAATAAAGATGAAGACGAAGACAAAACATAAAGGCGGGTAGGTTGCCCTAAGATACCCTACCAACGAAGCTATTTCATCATCTTCCTGCGCGGATCCAAGAAAGTAGGGCTGATTAAATTTCACTTCCGACGTGAAGGCCAGTTGTGCAGGGCATTAATTGGCCCAAGATGTACCTAATTAAATTCCAGGACGACGTTTTTTTCCTGATCGTCGCTCTGCCACGGAGTTCCGAGATGGTTTTATCATTGTGCACCTGATAAAGGCTAGAAGTGACATTATATAGCTCCATGGAACAAGGTAATATAACTCTATCGTTGGAAGATTGATGCACTTGATTAAAGTTATTGGATATTTTGAATTATTTATATTATGTTTAAACGTTGGGAGCGATGTTGTTACCGTTCCGGAGATCTCGGATTAGAATTCTGCTCGCTGGCAGATTTTTATTTAATCTGTTAGCAGCCGGAGACGAACACTTCTGGATGGCGATATGTGTTTAGTTTAGTTATTTCATTTCTTTTAATTATAGGTTGTGTACTTTTTCATCTTATGTTAAACTTATTTTTTACAAAAATCTTATTTAGAATGTTATTTCCCTTACATTAAGGGGACGGGGATAGAACCAAATCCAGCCAACATCGGAACCCATCCTTCAAGTTACAGTATTTATTTCCGGTTCCTAAATCTATTCAGGACCGCGCGAGGGTGCTTTTAGAAGGAAAGCAGGCTAATGCTCAGAAGAAGCGCTAAACCGGAAAGGAAAGAAAAACTTGGAGGAAATAAAATGGCGGAGCTTGGGGAAAAGAAAATGGGAAAAGGCGCTCGTTAAGGGCTGAAAAGCCTTCCTAAATGGCTTAGGTGAGGCCGACGGTTCGATACCGCCTTCAATAAACCCCGCAACGAATGAGCCTCTATTACAGCCAGGCCAGTATTTTACATGTCTAATATTGCCAATGTTGGGACGAACTATAAGTGTGAGACAATTTTTGATGAATTTTTATTACACACAGGTTATGGAGTAGGACTGTTTTTCATGTAAATTTTTCTTTTTCGTTTGTTTCAAGTCATTTATTTTATTCGTTATTTCTTGTTTTCTTAGTATGTATATGTCCCGCAATTATTAACTCTTAATATTATGATCAGTTGGTTTTATTTAGCCATTCCCTCTAACCTTCCTTACGATTAAGCAGGGGCAAGGGTATAGGTATACGTGGTGGTGGGGCTGTGTCTCTGGTTGGTTTCTTTTGGTTTAATTTTATCTGTATCATTTGTCTTTGTGCTGCGTCGATTGGCAAAATCTCGACTGGTACTTCTGTTTCATTTTGTTTAAGAGACTTAAATCTCAAATAGAAAAAATCCTTCACAAACTTGAAACAATGAGGCCAAAGTGGTTCTGGTACGTGATGAGGATGGAAGAGGGACTATGGACTAAACGACTTTTTGAACGGATAATGGAGATAAATAGGAATGAATGTCTTCCATGGAGAAACTGGTGTTAGGTTTTAGCGAGGGATGAAGAGTGGACAAGTGAAGGAAAATAGCAGAAAATTACGAGTATGTTTGGTAACGACATGAGGCTACCAGAAATTTGAAGAAAGTTAATTAAATACAATTTGTTTTGCATACAGGTAATGTTTCATACTAAACTAAAAAAAAATTCCCAATGAAACATATACATATACTTGTATGGGATATAGATAGTCTGGGGATGCAGTCAAAAAACACAAAATAAGACTAACTTATTACAGTAGTTATGTACCTATGTATGTATGTAGCTCCAGCCTTCTGTCAGCCCTGAAGATGGCCTACAACGGTGGTCGAAACGTCGGTACTTAAAATAAATAATTTAGTCTCATTTTCTGTTATTCGATTGCACCCCCAGACTATCTATATCCCACATTAGATCTTCCAGTCAACTATTTTCCTCTCAATCATACGAATATATATATATATATATATATATATATATATATATATATATATATATATATATATATATATATATATATATATGTCACAAAAGTAAATGCACGTTTCTTTTCTACATTATTAAATACGGTCATGGTATCAAATATCAGCTATTCTGGCTTTTTCTGTCCCGTGCTTGTCTTATATATCATATGTAATATTTCTGATATTTCATCCACTCGTTGGAGGGGATTTCTTCACAGATAAATCCTACAGTCTAAATAAAAGTTTTTGGTGTTTTTTTTTTAGTGTAGACAATACGCAATACTTAGTTAACAATACAAGAGTTAACACATTAATTAGTTTCTCAAAAAACAATCCTATTACCAATTAAAATCTACATTTTCGTCATGAAGTATGTTTTAATTATTTAAATTAACACTTCTTACAAAATAGTAATAACTATATAAAAGATGCTTGTTTATTAATTAATAACAAAATATAAAAATGGTAGATAGATGATTTTTGGTAGGATTGCTAAATCTCCCTATTATATCAGGGTGGTAAAAGGGTGTTTGTGAGTTTAAGTAAAGTTTCATTTCCGGTTTTTCAACTTAATAAAGTTTAAAAAATATGTTTATTGGCATTCATAGCATTCATTCCAATATTTTTATGAATCTTTAAAATGTTGAATTCAATATTAATTCACTAAATTCTAATTGTAACTTAGCTTTAACTGCTAAGATCGCTACACATCTCTGTATTACTTTTTACCATTTGGTACAATTTGGAATCTACCGTTTCTAATAAACGGTTTGTAGATGTCGGTTATTTGTCTGGGATTAAGCTCAGCCTCCAGGTTTATCCCCAATTAAGGCTATTGGCTTTATAGAACCTGGTAGAGGAGCACAAGATTACACTGGTTTAGTATAAATAATTTATTCAGTCAGAGCAGGCTTTGAACCTATGACCTAAGTATAATCAGTAGCTCAATGTATTTCCTGTACACTCAGCTAACCCGCATGCTTCCACTGAAAATAAACATATAATACAATAATATATCGATTATCGTTAAAAACATTTGTACCTTAATGAAACATTAATACCTTATGAGTTACTAAGGAAACGGTGTTTTGAGAACATGCTTAAAAAAATGTGGATTGAATTATGTTTTAGATAGGATATTGAATATACTCTTTAACTAAATTGTATGATTAGGGAAAAATTCTATTCCTACAAGTTAGCTCGTCAAAAACGAGGTCTTCTATAGTTTTTTGTCAAATAAAAAATTAAAATATAGGATGCCACTATCTCGGACGAAATGTTCTATCAAGATTCGCCAGAACATCGCGGACAACTCCCTGTTCGGCCACAAATTACCTCTCCAATAATTTTAAAAATTTGTACTATACTGACTGTCAGAGCCCCTTGCACTGGTAATTCATCCTTAACAATAATGAAAAAGACAATGGAAAACCCGGGCTTCTTTCTACTGTGACATAAACGTCACACTAGGCTTAGGTCTGTTAAGAGGAAGCTCCATTGATTCGTGAACATAGTTTATAAGCGGCTTTAGAATCATGGATTTACCAATGGGTTTTTGAAAGCTGACTCCAGAAATCTGACAAAACCAGATTTTATTACATTAATGGACTTTGTCAGTAACAATTCAAACTATTTTGGATGCGAAATGCAAGGCATAAAAACTAGCCGGTATTAGTTTTGTGACATAATATTTGTGTTTTTCTCTCTGTTAACTTTGTATTATGAAATATATTTTAAAATGAAAAGCACAGGGTCATTAGCGGTGTCCAAACTAACAAGGGTCTTTGATTTTTTACTTGAGCAACTTAAATTAATTTTGGAGCATCATTGTAAATATTTGTCACTTGGGCCATGGACAGGGTGTCAAATATTTACTAATATTATAGATTTCAGCTAAAAGCGTTAAAAAAAATACAAGGAAAACTGACAACAAGCCTGATGACGTCACATTATGTCTTATCAAAACCCTTGGTAACGTTTTGGCGCCAAAATTTCATGTTTAAAAAAAAAATTTTACTATTAAAATTAGGGGTAGCCCATTATTTAAGGTGGATAGATTTCATTGAAACGATTGTTGAAAATCACCTTGAATGTCCATTAGGTAATACAGTGCTGTTCAAGTCAGCACGTCACCATATATGATCTGTTTTGCCAGGAAAATAAGGCTACGTAAAGAATGTATGAATGCGTTTTATATATGTATCCTATTTGCGTATATGTTTCAAGAATTTTCTGTTTTAATAAGTTGGTAATAGCTTTTCAAAACTCTTTCTCTCAAAAACCATCAGATAATTTCATCATCATTATCACAACCCAGTTAGCAAGACAGGCATGATGTCAAAATAACTAGCAGTGAATTTAAACTAGATAGTGTTTGGGGTGATGTTCACTCGAAAAAAACAAGTTATGTTATATTTTGAACCACACTCACTAAATTACATCTATCGAGTAGTCTATGGTAAGGAAAATGAACACCTGACATTTTACCGAAGGAAACCTACAACTACAGCTTTAAACAAATACTTTAGTTTATACAACGAAAAAATACACACCAAGGTTCAATAACAAAAAGAAAAAATGATGTAGCGAGATATGTAATATAAATCCATCACGGTCATAACGTGGCTGATAGGAGCACCTTAGCCATTACCACAAGATTGGACTGGTCACGATTTTCTGGACAAGGGACGCCCTCCTTAAGCCCACAATACATCACTCTCTGTTATCCGCCTCCATCTTTTCTTATGTAGGATATTCATTTGTCCCCAATTCGTTTATAATGGTAAGATTCAAAAATAAAGCCTATAGTCCTTCAAATGACAGTTAATGACGATCCTGTTACCGGATTACCACCTTAATCCAATAGCCTACGATGGACTAAACAATGTAGATGGTAAGGCAGTAGTGAGATATGTGTATTTGCAATGTGTCTAGGTCCGTAAGCGTCTTATTGAGTTCAAAACCTGAACTTGTAAGAACCTTCGTTTTAGAATCATGAAGAACGCTAATGTAGCCATCTCCTATGATTACAGACTGCAGAGTAAAGTACAGCCTGTTGATTAAGGATGATTATTCTTTATGCGTTCAAGCTTCAGATATATCTGTAATTATTTAACATTAGGTCATATTTTATTTACTTTTTACATTACAAACGATTGATTACGAGAGGAACTCGATGGTTTAGTGGAGCTCCAAAGTCCAGATGGTTCTAATGATTGTTATGTATATGAGTCTTTTGAAATTAATTGGGATCTTAGAGCGTTTGTCTAGTAAATGTTGAAGTAGCCTGAAACAGCGAGCTGTTGTCGTTTCAGTCCAGTATGAGGATTCCAAGTTAAGCGTTTATCTTGGTGTAACCTTAAGTACAGGATCTGTTCTACAGGAATCAGTGGGATGTTATTATACGATCCAGGAGGATTGGTCTTTAGATTTACATTCATCTTTGACAGCAGAAGCTAGTCCGCAGTTGTCCCATTAAAACATGGAAAAGGGATAATTTTATATTTCTTTAGTGGGAATAGAGTATGTTACGCACCTGTTCCTTTTAATACGCTTTTGTAAGCACGGCTGTATGTACCTAAATATGTAACGAAATTTTTACTCGATCAATACTCGATTATCGGGCATTTCAAAACCTCGAATAGAATTGGAGCTTTGCATACATCTAAAGGAACGAAGACTTTACAATAATATACTAAGTTAGTCTCATTACCCTGGCTAGGATTTTCTGAATAAGCGAATTTTCATATTCGAATATACGGCAGTGTCTTGTGCCAGGTACTAATGCATGTATAAATAAAATAAATAATAGTTTGAAAAACGAGCTTTTATAGGAAACAAAACTAAAAGGTAGAAAATATTTTCAGTAAGATTACAATAAAAAGAATGATGAACAAAATAAACCATTTCTTCGTAAAAAAAATCGTGGGCTGATTGATGATAATAAATGTTTAATTGACTGATACTAGTAAAAGTAGAATAATTATGAAAATGTCTTTAAAACATCCCATGCTTATAAATAAAATAAAAAAATGATTTTTTCGTTCATCATAGTTCTCATTTTAAACTTATTAGTCTCATACAAGACTGAAAAGAAAAGAAACTGCTCTACGTTTTCGCCTACTTCAACATTTACTGGACAAACACTCTAAGCTCCCAATCAATTACAAAGGACTCATTTACATGACAGTTATCAGACCTATTTGGACATACGGAGTTAAGCTTTGGGGCTCTACTAAACCATCCAATTCATCTCGTATCCAATCCTTACAATCCAAAATCCTTCGTAAAATCCTCAATGCTCCTTATTATGTCACAAACTCATCCATCATGATCTCAATATTCCATATGTTGGTGATTTGGCCCAAACTAGATACCTATCCTTCCATGAAAAGCTCCATACACACTTGAATCCGCTAGTAGTCTCTCAACTTGCTTCCCATAATATTCCTGATAAACCTCCGAGGCGTCTGAATAGGATGGCCTCGAGACCTTCTACCATAGAACTTTATTGGAGTACTACCGATGGATAGTTTCTCCACAAGTGTTTTTGTTTTTTCATGTCCTTTGTTCATACAGCAGATTTACTTGATGTAATATAATTGCAGTTGTAAATATCAATAAATTATTCTAAAAAAAACTTATTAAAATGGACTTCGTAAAATCTAATACGCCCTTAGTAATATTTTACAAGAAATTTTGCTAAATTTTTGATAATCCCTGTTGCAATGTACCACAGTTGAGGAAAGTAACGTGATATTGATTTTTCTAAAAATCATCTATCGGAATGTTTACCGGTAGTACGTGGGTTGTTGTCTACGCTAAAAGAGTATCTCTGATAAACTAAATCACGTATGCACGTGGTTCTTATGTATACAACATTCTCACCGTTAGGGATGGCTTGTGTGGTTGTAGAATTCCGTGAAGAACGTGAATATACAATCATTATCAGTTTAGTTCGTGATCAGTAAAATAACGGAGATTTGCAGATTGAGTTATGGATGTACAACCAATTAGTCCGTGTTTATATCTTTAGAGAGTGTAAAATCAATTAATGTTTATTTTTGAGTCAGGTATAAAATATTAGTTGATTTAAGAATTCGCGATGCTACAAAGTACAAATTTTATTATAATTATTTTTTAAATTAATTTTATTTGATTTTTACTTTAATTAATTAGTTTAATGTTCTCCTATTTTCTTATCAGATCCTAAGATTGATTTTCTGAAATAGGTAACAAAAGATATGAACGGTATACACATATGATTTATATTTGAAAATAAGCCTTTAATAAGTCTTGGACCAAATATCTAAAAAATTAATTCAAACATTAAAATTACAGAATATAAATGGAAACATTGATTATGTTATTTTCCTTAATTCAACATATGTTGAACGAGATCTGTTAACAGTCATCTAGATTATTTTTATTTTTACTTCTTTAGTCAAATCCTGTGATGATAATATGCATCTGTAATTTTGCATACATTAAAATATTCTTGTCAAATAATAATTAATGTCAATTTTTTTTAAAGCTATATACTCAACTATATAAAGTTGAATTAAGATCATAATTACTTCTATATTGATTTTCACAACAATTAATTTATATTACAGAAGAGGAATAGTTCAATGAAGTAAAGTATTCTAATTCATTCATTGAATGAATTGAATTTTTCCTTTTTACATACAGTATTTTTATTTATTTATTTTTTTTAAAACTTAAATGAATCGATCTCTTGTACTATCTGTTTAATAGTCACATGCATGATGTGATACGTTGTTAGATTCTAAAACCCCGAAGTCCGATTTTTCAATGATGCATCTCATACAGTATCTTACATCATTTCAAACATTTTGTACGTCCATTGATGTATTAAAAAAAAAGCATAAGCTTCTTTTTCTCTCGGCTTTGAATATATTGTCTTTTGAACGGTAAACCTATTATATTTCAACACCTATGTACCTCGTTAAATCCTGCACAGATGGACTTTTGACACTTTTCAGTCATTTTATTGCTTCATTTTACATTATTATTTCAAATTTTACATACAGCATTAAAGCCATATTTTCTACTTGAAGAGTACTGAAAGATTCCGAGGATAATTTTTCTCTAATGAACTATAAGAAAGGTGAGTTACTTCATTTTTGCCATATAGTCTTCAATTACAATCATATCAACAAGCTGGCATAGTGTTAAAAAAAATTTTCCAACAAGGAATATGCAATTCAAATGATCTTTAGTTCCAGAATTCTTATGTTCATGCCATTTTGTAGGTCACATACATTATCTAAACAGAAGCTCATTGGAAATGTCCCTACCGAATCTTATAATAGTTGGAGTACAATACTTTTTTAGAAAGGGCGGTTTTGAAATGATGGGCTCAACTTTCCAAATTTCACAGCGCCCTCTGCCCTGAATGTATAACAAAAGGGCCAGGGCATGTCGGTCAGGAGAGCGTTAGGGAACGAAACAAAGCGACTAGTGATTTAGAGGGCCCAGTGGAAGAACCATGTGACTATAGGGAGCGATTTGTAGGTCAGTGGTGAGGGGGCCCTTAGGGCTGGGGTTAGCGAACTCATTGACCATTGTCTTCCCTGGACAGTGTAAATCACTCCGGAGGAGACTCCAAGAATATGAGCAACTTTCACATTTCCGGGACTTGTCTTCCAAGAACACCCGAGGGTGGTCCCTCCTTCCTTGTTCCTAGCTAAAGAGACCTCTTTGTCACTTATTGGTTCACAGCAGGGGGTCTTTTCTGAAAGTTTTCTATATTTTCACCCGGGATAATTAATCACAGTGCTCCAAGCCATTTTCTGTTTTGGAAAATTTCTTCTGGTTTTCCTAACGGCCGCCATCTTTTTTATGCACTATCTTGTACTTTGAACCCTAAACAATATTTCACACTTGACCCAATTTAATAATCTTAATATTCAAGAGATTAAAAAATTAAAATTAATTTTTAAAAAATTGCCAAGTTTAGGGCTGATGAAGTCTTAAAATGTGTTACTTCAAAATTTAATTCCATCTTCTCACGGTCGTAAATAGGCAGTGGTGGATGGACGCTCGCCAGGTGAGGGCGCAAAATCAGCATTTAAACTAATTTTGTTTTTAGATTAGTGCATTCTGTTATACATTTCATGTTATTGGAGTAACTATTATTCCAGACTGTCATAAGTTACTGCATTAATCAGTGGTGAGTAATCATGCCTGTTACTGTTACATTGGTATGGGGTGCAAATTTGAAGTACCACCATCTTATCAATTACAGCCCTGTTTCTTCTGTCAACTTATGCGTGTCTATTATTGAAAAATATATCTTTTAATTCCCTTCAATAACGTGGATCTATTTTTTTGTTTTTACTTACTCAAGGAATTTTTATTCTCAATAATAATAATTATTTATAATAATTTTTTTTTTCGTTTAGTATCAAGAATGGATAACTACAAAATTTAAAAAATTGACTTTATGATATTTCTTTTAGACAGGCAATTTCGTTTAACACTACACTTTGTCGCCTTATTTCTCTTGGTTTAATCTGATTTTGATTCTGAAGTTTCGGGAGCACAAAGAATTGCTTTAGTAAACTAGCGAAAAAATTTCAAAGTTTGTATTTATAAGCTTTTGATCCTGGATACATCGCATGAATTATATTATATATTAAGCCATTATATTTAAATCTTTCCAAAATAACCATCACTTATAATTCATTGTTATAGAATAATAAGCATTATTGTTAAAAATAAAAATAAAAATAAAATTTTATTACATCAAACCCTATTTTTGTTTCTACTACTATGATTACTTTATTTAAAATTATCTCATTAATATCAATAAAATTAAGGCCACGTAGGTTGGGTTCTCCAAGTTGAGGTAGATCCTAAAAAATAAGTTGGTTGGTAGGAAATGTTTCTAGTCCAATGGTTTAACAAGTGCAAATATTTCGTTCCATAGCCAGGTTTCGTTTCGAACCCAGTGGTGAGGCAGGTGCTAAGTTTATGGAGAATATTCGAGTAAATTTCTCGGGAAGGTCTCCTATACTGAGTTCGTTTGGGACAGGTAAAGTAATAGAAAATATATCTTTTACATTTTCCAAGCTCGAATCATGTCCTGGAAAGCAAAAGTCCGCTACCAACTGAGCTTAATTTAACTTAGCAATCCTCTGTTTAAATTAAGTTATTAAATTGATAAAATGTAATTATATCTTTATAAAACCATAAAGAAGTAAAAAATGTATTAAGAGGGTTATACTTAAGTAAATAGGAAGGAATCGTGTTATGCAGACTTCGGATACAGCACGAACAGTTCACGCATGGATAGGGGAAATTGCACCAAAAAAACATTCTTCCGGCCATTTTCCTTCTCCTAACATCATTTCGTTTAAAGTAATCATTGAGAGCACGTTTTATAGCTTTTTATGAATTATTTTTTTTGTTTTTTTATCATTTTTTAGTCAAATAGTTAAAGTTATTTCTCCAATAGGTTTATCTTATATTAAATATATTTCATAAGAATAAATTTCGAAACATTAATAATAGAAATTTAAATTATTAAGCATATTTTAAATTTTGCAAAAACCTCAAACGGTAAGCACTCTAGGAAAAATAAAGACAAAAGCTCTCCTAACATAGAAGAAAGTTGAAGCAGACACAATAGTGTGTGCATTGTTTCTGCTATTGTTGATCAGACTACCATCATGGGGCTCATCCAGCCTCTATGAAGTAGTTATCTATCTATCTATCAGATGGCGCTACAACCCTGCGATGGGTCCTGGCCTTCTCTATGAGCCTCCGCAATTCGGCTCGGTTTTGGGCTGCTGCCTTCCAATTTCGGACTCCAAGTAGGTCTCGTGCGTCTTGTACCACTCCATCCATCCACCGGAGCTTGGGCCGTCCGACTCTTCTTGTACGATAAATTTCTTCTTCCAGGACGCTTTTAGGCATTTCATCGGGGCTCATCCGTGGAACATCCAAGGCGTCCCATCTTAATAAAGGTCACAATATCGATATCCTGGAGCAGATCAGAGAGTTCCTTATTTGTTCTTCGTTCCTAAAATCCACGAACAAGTGGCGTGTAGGCATCTTATGTTCATGGGCCCGTTCCATGATTAATCTGAGGGTATGAATTTGGTCCACTGTAGATTTCCCTCTCCTGAAGCCAGTCTCGTACTGTTCTCGCTCTGCGTGTTGGGTCAGCCTTTAGTAAGCACAGGAGAGTAGCAATATTCCTCTGTTGTTAGCACATTCCAATTGTTCTCCTTTCTTGTAAAGCGGGCATATCAAGGCATTACTCCATTGCTGGGGTATCTTCTCATGAACCCCTATCTCGAGGATCAGATCATGAAGCGTTCTGTGCAGTTCCTCTCCACCATATTTAAACTAATCTGCCGGCAATCCTGAAAGAAGAGCCTCTTTTCATTCGCACTTTTCTGAGCTTCTATTTCCTTCAATGCGTCCATTTCCCATAGCGTCTTTTTCTCCCTATGCTTCTACTTCTCATCTCTCCTCCTTTTGCGGTATTTCTCTGTGCGTCCCCCTGTGAACCGTTTCTGCACCATAGCTTGGTAGGCGATGTTCTTCGCATCTGTCGCGTTTTGGCATTCTCCATCTAACCAAGATGACCTTGTTGCGTGCTCATTTAGCCCCAAGGATCCGTATGCAGTTATTTTAATTACCAGATCCACATTGTCCCCGACTGCCTGAGGGTCTTCATTATTGACATTACCCAGTGTCTCTTGCAGTATTCCACCTATATGAGCTTGGAAAGAGTTGCATATATTAGGGTCCTGCAGCTTCTGGATATTCCACTTCTTGGTCCTTTCTTGTTTCTTATATCTCGCATTAGTGATTCTTTCCCAGATTCTTGTTATCACTAAGTAGTGGTTAGAATCAATGTTGGCTCCTCTATAGGTTCTTACGCTCAATAAATTGGATCTATGGCGTGCACATATTAGGGATGGTCTATTTGGTTGAAGGTTTGGGGACTGGAGATCTCCATGTTGCTTTGTGTGTCCTGCGACCACGATAGAGTGTGGTTCCAGCCATCAAATTCCGAGAAGCCGCAAAATTCACGGCATTTTCGTAACATTCTTCATGGATGCTTTGTGGCCCAATCGTTGGGTAGTAAATGTTTTCTCGGCTAATCTTTGCGTTGAAGTCCCCTGCTAGTATTTTGATTTCGCTTTTTGGACATGCGTCATGTGCCCCTTATCATAAAAGTCCTCTGTTGTTTTTGCAAATTTACACCTCCTTGTCCTCTTCACTTGCGATTTCCTTTGGGTCACGGCAACTGATTATGGAGTAGTTGTAGAAGGTTCCCTTGATCCTTACAGTGCATACACGTGTATCTATAGGTTTGAATCTGATGACATTCTGCCGCATTCGCCCTTTCACAACGAAGCCGGTTCCGAAGCCATGGTATCTCGGGTGGCAGCGGTAGTAGATTGTATGAAGTCTTTTTTTCAATAGTCCCGCTTCCAGTCCATCGAATTTCTCGGATGGCAGCTATGCCATATCTATCTATACCTGTCCAGTTGTTTCAGAAGGATGCGAAGTCTTCCGGGTTTGTACAAAGTTAATACGTGCTAGTAGGCTAATCGAAAGTCCATTTGACAGTTCCCGTGTCGGTTTACTTGAGGCAGTCCGGCATTATCTCGTTGAGGTCTCACGATGTAGATTTTTCAGAGGTGAGGGTTATCAACGCCCTACTAGTCAGGTGGAGGGGCTGCCTCTATGCCTCCTGGCCTGCTCCCTAACTGGGGCGGCTTCCTAGGGGAGGTGACACTAGGGTATTTAGTGTGCACCTTTGTCTGTAGTTTGGGGGTGTGTGTAGTGTGCTGTATATAGTGTACTGTTTGGGAATGTCGGTATACTGTTCCCCCAACCTGGAGGGCCAGTGGCTGTCTGCAGTCTAACGACAGAACGATGGGGCCGCCACATCCCTACACCAGATTAGAAGGGGATGTTTACGCCTATGAAGTGGTTACTCTCCATAATTAATTGGAGAAAAACTAGGCTGAGTGATCACTTCCTTGCACTTATTCCATTCAGTATATTTTAAAAGAATTCTATACTTTTTCTTGGACCCTACTACACTTTTGTATATTAAATATTAGCGAATCATTCAGTAATTTCCTAGCTTAAACCTATTATTTAGTGACTATTAACTAAAATAAATCCTGAAAGAAAATATGATTTTTAAATTATGGACCACAATATGAAAGGTTTCATTTTTAAAGTTAAGTTAGGTAACATATTATTTTCGTTTGGTTTTGCCGAGTCAAAGACATTTTGAAAAATATCATTTAAATTTCGAAGTTCCCAAGCTATATGTTGAGTAGCTCATGAGAAAAAGAAAGGCTTATTAAATACAACAACGGTAAAATAAATTATCTAAAATTGTTTTTTCGTTGTTTTTTGGAGGGAATTTTGAGAATCTGAAGTTGGGGTCTAATGCCTAATACCAAATAATTGCAAGGGCCCACGAATACGAGTGAGTGAAGAGATATTTGGCTTTGGAAGTGTTTGGGTATATCGATCGGTATCTCAATGTTATAGCGGTAGATTAATGTTTGGGCTTACCATTGTTAGAAAAATGTATAAACCCACTTTAACGTTTAAATCGAGAAACGTTTCTACAAAAAACATTCACGTTTCTACTATCCTCTTCCTAACCTCAGATGATTTTAAGTTATCCTTCCTACATTATATTTACGCGGTTGCAAACTCCTCAATTTCATGAGTAGTGACAATTACTAGAAGCAGGATTAAGGTATTTATATTGGGTTAGGGAAAAAGAAATTTCATTTTTTTTTCTACTTTTTTCAAAGCAAATTTACTCATCCGAATTTAAAACAGTGATAAATGGACATATGTCTACTTTTAATCGATGATGATAATTACGTCACTGTAGAACTTTTGTTTCTGGTTAAAAAATCGAACCTCATGATTTTCAGAGACTCCTCTGATGCCAACTTAGCCCATTTGGAGAGTTGTGCAGAGACCTCAACAAATGTTAATCTATTAGGATGCATGAACACAATCAATTATCAATCCAAGGTCTCCCAATGTTAGCCAATATAAGTGTGATCTACCGTTGTCGTGATGGAAGACTGCGCCTTACCTATTCCACAATCCTGATAGATTGCTTGTAATCACCAGCAGTTGTTTATTCATATAAAGTCGCTTAATGCTGTAGCAGTCCTAAATTTTGCCTTTCCAGGTAAAATTAGGATAGGGATCATTAATGAACATCTGATATCGTACAGGCTCGGGACCCGACTAAATATGTCCCTTTCGACGGACGGCATACTAAGGATTTTTCAATCCCTTTAAAAAACCCTTGACATCAATACTGACTTTGCATCCATTTATGAAGCTTCTCGGAGTACGTGATCCACTTCATCACCCGTAATCATTCTTTTCAAAAATGGCTCCTTTAGGTTACTTTCGGTAGAAATCTAAAGTTTTTCTGAAGTCTAAAGTTTTTCTTTATGAATATAATGTAAATATAAGGGCGCGACTTATATTTAACATTGAATTTTCACCTTAACCACTTAACATAAAACCGCCCATTTTTCCCTTTTCAGAAGCAAAAAACGCAAAAAGCCAAATATGACGAAAACGACTTTCTGGAATCTCCACTTTCAAAGTGTACTGTAGACTGTATAGTACGGTTTTATTGAATAATTTTTACTAGAGATATACATCTTCAAAATCATGCATTGAGAAAAACAAAAATTATTTTATCTCCACTCTTTGCTAGTTTAATAATCGAGATGAAATAATAATAAGATAGACGAGAGGTACATATCGAAAGAGACTGTAGGTTAGCTGGTGTGTCGATAAGAAAAACGGTAACTGTTAGATCCAACGGTAAGAGCTTCTGGTTCCGCTAGTTCATTATCGCCTGCTACGGTACCACTGCTTCTGTCTACATCTCTTCTGACATTTTGGTATACCTCTTGGTCCAGCATCCTATGAAGAGTGTGTAGTGTTGTTATTTTATTGGCCTTTAGGAGCAAACAGTAGACTGCTTAGTATGAGCATATATATCCTGGGAAATATACGTTTTTTTACATCAAGACTATACTATAAAAACTAATTCGACTACAACTGATGAAGGGTCATTGTCCCAGTGCATGCTAAGGACTGTAGTGTTTCTAGGGCAACGGTTTAGCAGGGAGGTGATTAGTCCGAGATCATGCTAAACCCCTAGGTTTTCCCTCAATTTTGGGTATCCACTTTCCAGAGGCTGGGTGTATATATTTTATCACTTTATTATAATATATATATATATATATATATATAAAATATTTTATTACAACCGAATTTAAACCCGGAATCTTCAGCTTATCAACTTTACACTCAACACACTGAGCTACTCCTCTTTCGTTATATACTATGAGCAAGGTTTGGGTGATATCAGGTTCAAATAGATACATTTTTAAATTTTACGATTCCTCATAGAAGACTGAAAAGACATGAAACTGTCGACGTTTTCGCATACTTCAACATTTACTGGACACACGCTCTAAGCTCTCAATTAATTACAAAATACTCATTTACATGACAGTTATCAGAACTATTTGGACATACGGAGTTGAGCTTTGGGCTCTATTAAACCATCAAATTCATCTCGTATCCGATCCTTACAATCCAAAATCCTTGGTAAAATCCTCAATGCTCCTTTTTATGTCACAAACAAACTCATCCATCATGATCTTAATATCCCATTTGTTGCTGATTTGGCCCAAACTAGACACCTATCCTTCCATGACAAGCTCCATACACACTTGAATCCGCTAGTCTCTCAACTTGCTTCCCATACTTTCCTGATGGCCTCGAGACCTTCTACTATAGAACTTTATTGGAGTGCTACCGGTGGGTAGTTTCACCAAAAATGTTTTTTTTCATGTCATTTGTTCATATTAGCAGATTTACTAATTATTACAGTTGTAAATATCAATGAATTAATCTAAAAAATTTTTTACAATAAATATGAAATAACACTGTTATTTTTTTTTACTTATATAGTACTAGCTTATACCCGCGGCTTCGCTCGCGTGGAATTTTGTCTCCCACATAAAGTTTCGTGAAAGATCATTTTAAATAAATAATTTAATTATTTTTTAAAAATATAAGTTACTCGTTCATCCAAAATTTCAGATGTCTAACTTCAAAACTGACGGATTCTATACTACCTTTGAACCCCTATTATATTAAAGGGGAAACCCTTGGGGTGGACTTATCCAAATTTCTTTCTTAAACTATACAAATCACTTATCTACAAATTTCAAGATGCTAAGTTCCTGATTTGCCTTTAATTATGTACTATAATGGATTCTCCACAGTACCTAAAAACTGTCGGGAGAGGGGGGGGCACGTGCCCCCGTGCGCCCCCCCTAAATCCGCGCTTGCTATAGCCTATGTGTTATTCTGATGTATAACCTATAATACTGTAAAGGTTCATCCAAATCCGTTAAGTAGTTTTTGCGTGAAAGAGAGACAAACATACAAACTTTCACATTTATAATACCAGATTTTGCCCGCGGCTTCGCTCGCATAGAATTTGGACTACCGCATAAAGTTTCTTGACAGCGCTTTTTAACAATAATTTAAAATAATAAATACTTTAATTATTTAAATAATTTAATTTGTTTCACTAGAGGTTACTCGTACACAATTTCAGATGTCTAACTTCAAAACTGACGGATTCCATGCAACCTTTGAACCCTTATTGTAATAAGAGTCCGCCAAAGACACTATACATTCCAACAAAAGCTCTTAATCTACAAATACCATTTATCTACTACACTTGAAAACAAATAATATTGCTTGGGTGCCTTTTTGAACATAGCACAAACCGCATTACTTTTCAAGACAAAAACTATTACCTCAAACCCCATTCTTCATATTTCTCTCCTACCTTTCAAATCACTCCTTCCTCTCTGGAAGCAGCTCCGAATACTCGAAATAGTATCCTGCCCTGGCAGGATTCCCCAAAGCAGTGTCTTTGGTACTGTCCTCTACATCCTCTACAATGCTGAAATTCCTACTACTCCCTAGACGTTCCTAGCAACCTTTGCAGATGACAAGACTATTCTTTCATCCCATCCAGGCCCAACAACAGCCTCGTCCAATCTCAAAATACACCTCTCTCAGACAGAGCAATAGTGTAGGTGCTGGAGGATAAAAGTTAACGAATCGAAATGCGCACAGGTATTTTTTACAATTCGTCGCAGCTTCTGTCTACCAGTTCTATATAATAACATTCCTTTACCCAGATCTGCTACCGATACCTCGGTTTCTCCCTATGTTCACATGGAACCCACATACAAAACTTAAATGACAAAAGCTCAACAGAAGATTCAGCCGACTATATAGAACACTAAGGAGGACTTCTCAACTCTCAATCGAAAACAAACTAATAATTCATAAGACTATCCTCAGACTAAGCTGGACGTGTGGATTAGTGCTCTTATTCAGTGTCCACTGGTCTAAACAGTGACGCTCCTGGGAGATAAGCACTGGGATCTCCTGTGATCCCGCATTGCTCTCCACACTTGGAGAATGGAGCTGAGACAGGGTGTTTTTTACAGGGCAGTGTGTAAATAATGTAAATAGTTTGTGTACATAGATTACTAATGCTTATTGCCTTTTATTGTGACAAATTGTTCTTATTGCTTAAGACGTGAGTGGAAAAACTCCAAATAAAAACAGGAAGCAAAATATGGAAATAAATTGTATAGACTTAACCTTTTTGTTTGGATATTGCTAATTTTAGAGTGAACCTACCATTTATATTATTATATATTTAATAACTAGATTAATATTTAATGTAATATAATTTCTGATAAATATGCTTTTATAAAAATGCTTTTTATAATAACAATAATATTAAAATGCTAGGCAAAGTAAATCCAACAAAATTAGCGGTATCCCTATTCATTTTTGCGAAGTTTACATGTGCTAAACTAAGTTTATATACTATTATTATACCATAATTGTTTCGTATTTGAAACTTGAACCACTGAATAATAATTATTCTCTTAATAACGCTTTTTTATAAAGGCGTAGTCTGAAATTCGAGGAAGTGAAGTTATTTTGGATTCGTAATAGATTTTTGGGTTCCGCTTTCGCCAAGTCCAGTGACGCTCTCTGCTGCTGTGAGACTGGTTCCCTACGAATTCTAATCGCCCAAAATCATGAATAGCAATAGTATGCTTCATTTCTGAAAGCTCTCTTTCATGACTTTATTTTATCGTTTTATATATGATTTTTTTTTGTTTAATTTGTTGAATTACTTCTTCTATAATATAGAAAGTAATATAATATAATATATAATAATAGTACTATATATAATATAATAGGAGACAAGAGAGATCTAAATAATTATCGCCCATTAATTTTGCTCTCAGTTGTGTACAAAATATTCTCTAAAATTATACTTAGAAGAATAGAAGACAAATTAGATATAGAACTTGAAAAACATCAAGCAGGCTTTAGGATGGAGCTAAACTGGATTTACAGGCTTTAGGATGGATCTACACTATTCTACTGTAGATCATTTTTTTTGTGATCAAAGAACTTATTAAAAAAGCGAATGATTATGATCTGTCAGTATGTCTTCTGTCTCTAGATTATGAAAACCCATTCGATTCTCTAAAAACCGATTGCATTATTAATATGTTTTATAGATACAAAAACCCTTTTTTTGTCCAAGTTATCATTTATTTATTTTTTCTTTAACATGTAGACGTTTCGACCCATGTGGTCATTCTCAATACATGTTTTTTATCATCATTCAGTTAGCTGAATTCAATTCGCAAAAATACATCTATAGAACATTCAAAAAAGCAAAACATTAACATTATAAAATTTAACATTATAAAAAGTCCTAGTTCTACTTATTAGTTACAGTAGCTGACTATGGGTGACCCCACCCAGCCTTCTTCCTCTTTCTTCATTTAAATATTGGTCTACAAGAAAAAAATAAGGTATATCTATCTGTGTACTATTGTGAGGATAACAATAATGTAAGAATTGTAATTTATATGCAGTGAATTTTTTGATGATGCCATGTATGATGGTATGGCTGATAGGATAATATTTAAGAAGATTCATGTATTTCATATATATTTATAAAAAAAAAATGTATAATGTTAAATTTTATAATGTTAATGTTTTGCTTTTTTGAATGTTCTATAGATGTATTTTTGCGGATTGAATTCAGGTAACTGAATGATGATAAAAAAACATGTATTGAGAATGACCACATGGGTCGAAACGTCTACATGTTAAAGAAAAAATAAATAAATGATAACTTGGACAAAAAAAGGGTTTTTGTATCTATAAAACAAAATAAAATAAAATTCAAGTCCAGTACCTTAAACCATTAATATTAAATTATTAATATGTTAAAGAAGAGGAACATCAGTCCAAGAATATGCAAGACGTTGGAAGACATGTATTCAAGATCCAACGCCGAATATAAATTAGGGAACAGTAAAGTAAAAATAAAAATTTGCAAAGGTGTACGACAAGGTGATACCCTATCTCCCAAAATATTTATATCAGTTCTCCATGATCTGATGCAAACTATGAATTGGCAGAACAAAGGAATAAAAATTCATTATGGAGAATGGATGAACCATTTAGAGTTTGCGGATGATCAAGTACTAATAGGAAAATGCAAAGAAGACATCCTATTCTCTATAGGAGTGTTCATGGATAGAATTTATATTGGAAAGAAATTCACATATCCCTATAGTGAAGGGAGTTATTTATATATTTTTCCCATAAAAAGAAAAACGTTGGATTTTTCACAGGTATTATTTGTTAAATTAAATATCTGAGGAATCAATCCTAGATTGTAGATGTACATTCACACTATTGAAATTAATAAAACACCCAACGTCTACAATAGCACAATAGTAGTTATGTTATAACATAAGTTTAGATTTTGAACATCAATCAAAACGTGCAGAAATGTAGATAATAGCGCCAAGTTTACTAAAGGGACAGGGGCTGCTACGTTATTTATGGCCTTACATAGGAAGGGTAAGTTTACGTCAAGTCTATTATAGCCCGGCAAGGCTCATTTTATTGCCAATGACAGCCATGAAACGTAAAAATATTGCTCAGATTTTTTTGTACACAAAAACGTGTATTTCGAAATAAATTGGAAGTTTATGGTTAATCGATTATATTTGGGTTTGTATTTTTGCAGATTCAGAAATTGTCGTCATTTAATTCTGTCAACTTCAAATCGTCTGATATAATTGACTGTAATAGTCGAAATATTTTCCAATAATTTCGACAAACGACTATTTCATAAGAAGCAATTTCGAGAAAAATACTAAATCTATAAGTGATTTTTCGTTAAGTACAGCTTACCACATACAGATGGATCGTGGTCTCCCACCTGGCCCTATGGAATGCCCTGGACAAATCTTTTCTCTTCAAAATAAAAACATTTAAAAATTATAAAAAATAAAATAATATAATTCTTTTATTTTTCTTGAATAATATTAGCTAACTTTATATATATATATATATATATATATATATATATATATATATATATATATATATATATATATGAGGAAGAAAATGGTCCGGGTGGAGGTCAGAAAATATTTAATATTAAATTAACATATACATTTAATGTTAAACTAATATTTAATATCTTCCCGGCAGGCGCTCCGGTGGCTCAATTGGTTAGAGCACTGTCAGAAAGACAAAGTATCGGGGGGTTCGAATCCCGGCCGAGGGCATATCTTATCACTTTAAAATAAAAATATTTAATATGTCTATATCTTGTATATCTTGCCCCGAAGAATACTTACATTGTGGTCGAAACGTTGGCTTTTAAATTCTTCCTAGCTGTGAGATTTTTTTCTGACCACCACCCGGACCGTTTTCTTTCTCTTATAATTATTAAAGTTAAATAGATTATTATTTAATAACGAAATATTCGTAATGTGCCAAATTTAATGTTAACTTAATAATTTAAAATAACATAATGTTTTATTAAAATATTATGATAGTTAAACACATAAACAAACTATCTTATAGAATTCATAATAGGATTATAGAGCTCAATGATATCTTCAATTAGACCTTTCTTAGACGGTGTGCCTCAGAGATCAACACTCTCACCGCTGCTGTACATTATATTATTATTAGAGTTTGCATGAATAATTATTTAATAATAATATAATTCTTTCTTACTGTCATCAGTAATACTATATAAAGTTGAAATTAAAAACATTATATCTATCAGGACGTAAATTACATGTACATATGACATTCCACAAAGTCCTGACATACTGATGGCAACCTACGCTGACGACACTGCCATGATCACCAAACATCCAGACGCGACACAGACCTCACTAAACTTACAACATAATTTACAAAAGTTGAATGTTTGGTGCCAACTATGAAAAATCAGACTAAACCACGAAAAGTCTGATCAAGAAAAATTAAACGGACGCCCAAACCAATTGAACTAATGGCCACGACTCTCATGCCTAAAAACACTAAGAGGAGACTAAAAAGAACATGGATGAGGGATCTATTACTATCAAAAATTATATCAAGCCACAGGAGAGGAGCATATGGATACTGTTCTTCATGCCTTTCATGTCATTCTGTATTATTTTACTGTCTGCCAATTAGCTGATCGTCAATAATTTGTATTTGAGAGGTGTGAATAAAAATATAAAAAGAGAAAAAAAAGTTTATATGAGAGGATAAGGAATTTGGGAGTACAAGTGCCGTTTTTATTACTTTTTGCTTCAAACATAATCAAAATATTATGTGTAATAATATGAAACTGGTATATTCGATATTTTGAAATAGTCAATTTACGTTTAAATATTTTTTGGGCATTACATAATATAGTATTTTTTTAATGTTTCATGTATCACTTCTTCCCTATTGCCTGTAGCCGAAATTAAAAACATTATTTCCATGATTTATTTAAAAAAAAAAAATCCTTTACCACTATAACCCGTGAACGGATCTGGGTTTCAGTACATGGTAGAGACTGTACTGTTTCATGGACAATGGTTCAGCAAGGAGGTGACTTGTCCTAGGTCACGCTCAACCGCCAGATTTGTTCTCCTTATTTTGGGTACCCTATTTTTATAATATTTTATAGAGTCTGGGTGAGCCCTAGGAGGGTCCATCTCCGGCAGCAAACACACTAAATAATAACTAATTTAAGATTTCGTTGGAGCCACTTTTTGTTAATTGTAATACATCAGTTGCCCATGAATAAGTAAAGATTATTATATAGATGGATACAAACTTCAACTCGTTATTAAATTTTGAGTGTTGTTACAAAACATAATGTAGATATATATGTGATATGCTGTAGCAAGGGCGGATCCATGATTTTTTTCTGAGGCGGCACAACGGGCAGACTGGCAAAAAAATCAACCATAACTTAGATATACACTAGTAGTATTTATAGAAAGGTTTATTAAAATATTTAAACAATAGTTTCACTCATGTCATTTTTGTTCTCATTTTCATGTCATTTTTCATGTCATTTTCAACAACTAGGATCACAGGATTTGCCTATAAGCATGAACTATAATGGATTCTCCTAAGTACACAAAACACTGTTTGGGGGCACGCCCCCTGGATCCGCCTATGTGATGTAGAGATGTTTTGTCATGGAACCAGGACCTTGCATCTCTACCTCAGGACCAGTGTAGACAAGAATACACAAAATTCTTCAAAATGAGTGACGATTGATTTTGTCTTAGAAGTTGTGGCGTTGCAAAAAGTTTGAAAAGACAATTACAGAACTCCTCCCTTTAGCTTTGGAAGCATGGAAAAGAGCACGAGGTCTTCCTTGTTTGGACTAGACAATTGCTTGGAGTTCATTGGTCTTGCAAGGTGTGTTCCGTGTAGTCCTTCCGCAGGTTTGCACTTCCTATTGTCCCTTACCTGTCAAAGAGGAAATTTACTGCAGGGAAAGAGCACGGCCTGCCCTGCAAATAATGGCCCTCGCTTCAATGTTTCTTTACGACCCTGCAAACCACTCAACAATGCTCCAGGGGATGCTTCCTTGACATGTTTTTAGTTAAGGTCAATACTTCCTTAATTGGATGTTGTATTTGCCTTTAATAGCATTAATAAATAATAGCAGATTGTTTTATAATTTAAAAAAATATAATCCGTCACTCTTAAGGGCAATAAGCATTACAGAACTATTGTTCACTGCCCGTGGGACTTCTGAGTCCAGCTCCAACATCCTCGTGTGGAGAGCAAAGTGGGACCACAGGATATACCAGTGCTTCTTCCCCAGCAGCGTCACTGTTGAGACTAGTGGAGACTGAATAGTTAGCACTAGAACCGCAGACGCTCAGGCCAATGAGTGGAGAAAGTACTCCAATATTTACATTAGGTCTCTTGGGCATGGCTGCCTTAACCTTCGGGAAGGGTTTTGAAGAGTGGTGCTGGACAAGGACTACACTAGAGGATTTGAGTGATTGGATAAGTTGATATTGAATTTGAAACATGTGATTGATATAAGGTCAAGCATGAAGACCAGTGGAGACTGAATGAAAAGCACTAGAGCCGCAAACGCTCAGTACATAAGTGGACAAGCTGGCCACTGCCAGAACACCTGTAGCGTGTTTACAAAAGATATCTTTTAAACACTAGAAATAAAACGATAATTTTAGCTATGTAAATATTTATTATGGAAATTTGAGACACCTTCTAACTATTTTCTTATATAATTTTATCACGGTACCAATTATATGTAGGAATTTCATGGAAGTATTATTATTAGTAGATATCTACAAACCAATGCTAGGAAAATACTGTACTTGCAAAACGTTTTGCAATACCTACATTTCATTTAAAGTGATAGATCTCGGAATAGACTAATATACAGTGATGAAGTATAAAACTGACAAAGCTGTTATTACTATATCATAGAACGAACGACTCAAATATAGTTTCATGGAGAGAGTAGGCTTTAAAATACCTTCCTCCAGCCGTCAAAACGTCAGTGATGGTAGGAAATTTAGGGTTATAGTACATCCCACTGAACTATGCTCAAGATTTAATCCTCTCAGCTCTGGTATATATAACCCTTCTGAAATATGCCTTCAGTCAGTCCTCACTTCCGAATAGAATGTCACTATGCTGGTTTAAATAATGTTTTTGTAGTGCACTCGTGTCATTTATAATAATTTTTTATAAAAAAAACAGTCACTTCAAAGAAATAAAGAACTATCGCACTGATGGTGGAAGTTGGTGTGGTATTAAAAACCCTAGGAGGATGGCGAAGTCTTCCTATTGAAATCTTAAACCCTTGAATTTGCGTTTAATAATTTCCTCTCACTTGGAAACGTTCTGTAGTACTGCTTCTACTCAAGCCTGAAAAAAAAAAGATTCTCCAAAACACTATCTGCCATTCAAGCTTCTTTAACATATGATGAACAAGATTCACATGTTTCGCAGGGGTATATTCACCACTGAAGCAATGCAGAGATGAGACATATCTTCGGCGAAGAATCTAATCTAATATGCGGATCTACTACGAAAACTTCTTTAATCACTTAAATCCCAAACCATAGTAAGTTTTCATTTCTCCCAAAACTATACGAGACTTTGTTATTTAGTCTTGTCGACTCGATAAGACACCATATTGGAATTTTATGGGACTCTACGATTGTCATTGTAACGGCGTCTGAGATCTCAGCCAAAATACCGACACGTCGTTCTCAATCGAAAGTTTATCTAAATGCAAAGTGCTCTCGATAAAAAAGATTTTTTTTTAAAATAAATGATGTTGACAGAACAGCTGTTCCACCAATTACACGCATACGTTCTTTAGACTGCTTTTGGAAATGCTTAGTACGCTTAAACCAGTAATTTATTATACATTTATTGTATATTAATTGGGTTGTTAATATGTAAAATGACCCTTTAATGAAATACAATAAAAAAGGCCTTTAACTGCAACCGTCAGTGTCCAGTCGTAATCGTTCCTCTATGACGAGAGATAACTGCCACAACTGTCCAACAATTAAAATTTATTCGGCTCCAATAATTATAAAAACACCTCATCGTTCCATATGAAACCCAATATTACCTCCTCAGGATCTAGTATAGTTATTATATTTGAAAAAATATAAATAATATAACATGTCAAAAACACATTAGACTGTTTGATAAGAAGCAAAATTAAGCAGCTGATATGAAGATAGTGATCCAAACAGTTACGAACAAGCAGTCCTAGGTACACCCGTGGCCCAGTGGTTAACATATAAGGTTGCTATGCCTAAGATCGCGGGTTCGCAGCCCACCAGGTGGCTTAAGGATTCTTAAAGCGATTAAAAATCCCAGTTTTATAAAATAAGTTGTATAGGGCTTATTATATATGATTAAAAAAATCTTTAAATGTGCCCTTTTCACATTCTATCAAATCATCAAGTTTTAGGTATGGTTTTCCCAGATATCAAGAGAAATTAACTGGTAATTAAATGTAAAAAAAATATTTTGTAAGTTAAATTTTTAATATTTTTGAGAATTTGGTAATGCAACATTACTTGAGAAAGAAATGGTTAGCATAAAAAGTAGTAAAACTCGATGAATAACTATCAGGAATAAAGAAAAATGGGAAATTTGCATACCATTATTTATTATTTACAAAAAATCCCATTTTATTTTATTTTTTAAAATAAAGATTACACAAGGGAACAAATTTTTATTAATTTTTTGTTGCATGGAGTTTTAGGCCTGTTGTTTACTAATTAGAGGTTGGTGATTACAAATCTAGCCTCAGTTTTTCTCCAGCACCTTTTGTTTTTGTCAAACAGCTGATAGACATATATTTGTACTAGTCACATTCAAACTTCAATTCAACTGAGATGTTTAGTGAAAAAGTTTGTGCTCTTGTGTTAAACAACAATGTCCAAGTTAAGAAATATCTGTAGAAACGATCCAAACTATTTCTGTAACATTTGTGGTGAATATACATTCAAAAATTGTAGGCTAAGTGTGTCAGAGTTTATAACACAGGTATATTTTGATTACTTTGGATTCGCTTTGGACATCCGTGACAAGTACTGGATCCCTCATATGGTATGTAAAACATGTGTTGAGTCTTTGAGATTATGGGCAAATAAGAAAAGACCCCATTTTAAGTATCAAACACCAATGATTTGGCGGGAACCTAATAATCATCAAGATGATTGTTATTTTTGTGTGATTGATATTAATGGAATTAATAAAAATAACCGGTCGAAATGGTCTTATCCAAACTTGTTATCTGTTACTCGACCAGTCTTGTTCTCTGGCGATGCACCAGTACCCCAAGCTTCTTCATCTGTACAAAATGATCATGATATAGAAAAACAAAACTATTCTTCAAGTGATGAAAGTCGGACAAGTGATTCTTACCCTGATTTTACTTCTGAGCCCCAGCTCTTTAATCAGGAAGACCTCAATGCATTAATCAGAGATCTTGGTCTTTCTAAAAAGACATCGGAGATTCTAGCTTCTCGATTAAAGCAAAGAAATCTTTTAACCCCAGAAACAAGAATTTCATACTATCGTAACCGAGAGGCAGAATTGCTGTCATTCTTTTCTAAAGATGACGACTTTGCTTTTTGTTCAGATGTTCCTGCTTTATTGAAAGCAATGGGAGTACAGAAGTATGATCCAAATGAATGGCGTTTATTTATTGACTCCTCTAAACGTAGCCTGAAATGTGTACTTATGCATAACGGCAATAAGCTGGGTTCGATACCGATTGCACATTCAACTACAGTCAAAGAAGAATATGCTACTGTAGCTTCTGTAATGGATAGAATCAAATACAACGAACAAAAGTGGTTGATAAGTGTTGATCTAAAAATGGTGAATTTTCTTCTTGGACAACAAGGTGGATATACAAAATATCCATGTTTTATTTGTTTATGGGACAGCAGAGCTAGGTCTGAGCACTGGATTAGAAAAGATTGGCCTTCCAGGCAATCTATGGTTCCGGGACAACTGAATGTAATAAATGAGCCCCTTGTGCCCACGGATCGAATAATACTGCCACCTTTGCATATCAAACTAGGGCTCATGAAACAATTTGTCAAAGCTTTGAACAAGGGTGGTGATTGCTATAAATAAATCTCTAAGTAGTTCTTTAATTTGAGCCAAGAAAAAATTAAAAATGGAATTTTTGATGGTCCCCAAATAAGAAGGTTGATAAAGGATGAAAACTTTATTAGTTACATGACTGATATTGAAAAAAATGCCTGGAATGAATTCGTTTGGACTGCTCAAAATTTTCTGGGAAACAAAAAGGAAGAAAGCTATGCGGAGCATATTGAACTAATGTTGTTACACTTCCAGCAGCTTGGTTGTAATATGAGCATCAAAGTACACTTCCTCCACAGCCATTTGGACCGTTTCCCTGAAAATCTTGGTGATCTGAGTGAAGAACAAGGGGAACGGTTCCATCAGGACATTCCAACTATGGAGGAACGTTACCAAGGTCACTGGAATGCTCACATGATGGCGGACTATTGTTGGAGCATTAAAAACAGCCCCCGTGAACCGAATCAAGCCAGAAAATCTTACAAAAGAAAATTTTTTGATATGTAGTGGTAATTTTTTTAATAGTTTTCTTAATAAAAAATATTTTCATCTTAAAAAACAGTTTATAATTATAACCCCAAAAGTAAAGCTGATACAAACAAACTGACTTCAGATCTTAAATCAGCACCTCGAGGAAGTAGAATATTAGTCAAAATATTTCATGCAACAAAAATGTTGTTCCCTTGTGTTATTATTGTTCACCTTTTAACATATAATTAAAAATATCCAAAGACAAATAAAGTAAAATCTCTTTGTTAGGTTTTTATTTACTGAAAAAAAGACAAAACCGAAAGTGATTTATATAATATTAAGAAATACGAGAGGCTCTTCACCCCGGAAATTTTTTTTCCTCCCACATAACTACGCAAGTTGGTAAACACGGCACGGCAAAAAAATTTTACAGTTAGGGTGGCGGCTAACAAAAACAGTTGTACCTCCATCGACCCTATACATAAACACGCATACAAAAAACACTCAAAGAAGAACCTTATGGCGACCTTTGATAATGTTCAACCTGCGTACCGTTAGGCAGAACCACAGTTCGAAGAAGGTGCAGTTGTGAACCCTCTGTTACAGATATTAGGCAACATATTCGTAACGGGGCTCGTATCCAAGGATAATGTGCCTCGTCGTAAAAGTCACAGGGAGGAGTATTTTAAGGGATATAAATTATTTTTCCTCATGGGCTTTGCCAAAAAAATAGTACTTAGTAAAAAAAAAAAGTGAAAAATCTATTTAATATAGAAGTAGTCTTAGTGCGAATAAAAATTAGATTTTAAAAATGATTGCATTTTTTTCAGATATTAGTGGACCTTTTTGGATTGGACCATCGACGCTACTCTGAATTATGGTTTCACAAGAAGTCATTGTGAAGGGGTATTACGTAGAATACTGAGCAACTAATATAAGGATGGGAGTGGAGTGGCTCAGTAGTAGAGCGCTGAATTGCCACGCTGAAGATTCAAAACCCGCTGCTGGCAAGACTTGTATTTATCTGTTAGCGGCTGGAGATGGATCCTATGGGATCTAGAACCCTCCTGGGACTCATCCAAGTTGAGAGTGATCTAGGACAAACGAACCTCAAAAACTTCAAGGGTTGCAATAGTTTTTAATCTTCAAAAGGAAAAATAAAATATACTTAGAAATAATGGGTGGAAAACCCAAATTTATTCCGAATAATATTGTTTTGTTTTTTGGGCTTCTTTTTCAGAGTTAGCATGATTAGTTAGCAGAGTTACATTTTTTAATGGCAATTCTGTCAAGATTACCAAAATTGCTATCAGATAAGAATCATCAAAGAACGATGGAGATGCAATATTTTTTTTTTTATTAGAAATTTATTTGTTGACAGAGATTATTTGCCTATTATTCAGAAAAAAATACCGAATTTCAATAGAAAAGAACTTTTTCTTGGTTTAGTTATCTTCAATGAAAAATAGAAATTGAATATAAAGAATATATATTTTACAGTATATATCAACAGTTAGTTGTATGGAATCAGCTAGTGGTTATGGCAGTTGTAAAGACATTATTACATTACACATGACATGATAGGGTGTATATAAAAAATAACCGTTTTATCAAATTACGGAGTTCAAAAGTCTGTAAATATTTTAATGCTATTTGTTATTTACCAACACTTAATAATCCCTTTAGAGCATTCTCTAAGCTTGTTTACTAACACTGGAGTTCTTCAAAAAAGATACGACGTTGGAAACGAAGAAGGGCTCCATTAATGGATATTTATGAGGTTCTGAAGGAAGCTGTTGAGTCAAATCCGTCCACAAGTATTCGCGAACTTGTCAGGGAGTGTGATGTGTCGAAATATACTTTTAGTCGCCATCAAAGAAATAATAATACAAATATTTGGCTAAACAGCAATCATTTTTTTTTTTATAAACCCCATTATTATATATTGACATGGTTAATATGTTAAGAAGAGCTTTCATACTCTAGTTTCTTGCACACTTCTGCGAATATTAAAGATTGTTTTTTTGAGTAGCTATTATTACAATTACACTATGGCCCTACAAGAACTTTGGCGTCCTCCACCCGAGCCAACCAATCTCTTCTGCCCCCAGGAATTTCCCTCCTTCGATTCTTGGATACTCCTCTCCTTATTCTCCTTAATACCTTTCTTCTCCCGGAGTTGAGGAGTGTGCGTTCTGATTTTCTTAGGTTAGGTTATGAGCCATGTCTTACGGCTACTGCGGTCTTGACTACGGTTTTGCAGAATGGTTTTGCTCTGAATTTAAATAGTCTTAAATGATCTTTATGAATCATATTCGGCCATCTGCCTTTCATAGATAGACCTTTCACAGCTATCTCCCGTAGCCCCGATCCATTGGATCATACTTTTACACAAATTACTACAGCAGATAGGGGCTAGTCATCTACAGTAATTACGGGTAATTTATGTCATCAGCTCAGATGGTATAATAGATTATAAATGTGCATATGTTTAAGTATGAATGTGCCTTTTAACTCCACACTTATGATATTTACAACTTAACCAGCCGTGTTGTAAAATTACTAGGAAAACTATATTAAATGTTTAAAAGATTATACCATATAACAATAAAATAAAAGAAATTATATTAAATATAATTTATGATAGGGCAGCAGACCATCTCTATAACTATTAATTAACTTCAGAAAACAATGACCCTTTAACTCCCCAAACCATCATTAGTAATTATTAATTGGATTTGAAATGTAGGCCCACTGCTCTTCTATATGTACAGAGAAAAAGCCTATTATTATCAAAGTACATTTGGACAAAAATAAAATAAATGAAATATAGAATGTATGACTTGCAATGTATTAATGATGTTTCATCAATCTATTAATTAGCATTCACAAAATAAGGTTATACAGTTTAGGAATAATAGAAATTTCGGCGATTCAGGATCGGATTGGCAAAAACCTGTCAAATTCTGCAATAGAAATACTTACCATATAGTGATATAAATGTAAGCACTAGAAATCTATCACTATAATATATTTTATACGAATTTAATGAGCTTACACGGAATGTTGATTTGAACAAAAGAATTCGGGGAATAATGTTGGAAGGAGAAATACCCCACAATATACTTGCAATAAATTAATGTAAACTGGACTATATGTAAATCTTTTGATTTTTATATTTTGGGAAAAAAAAACATTATCCAGTCATCTCATCTTGTTAATTTGTATAATTCTTTAAAACGTTTCGACAACTATATATCATTATCAATTATTTAAAACAATTTGTCTGCATCGCTACAATTATTATACATAGCTTTAAAGAAGTTATATGTCTATAAATCTGTAAAAATAACAATTAAATTAAGAAAAATACATAATTTCAATAAAATTGTCCCGATAATTAGTAAACTCATGTTTAGATACCTCATAAATGCATGTTTATTAAATATTTTCTTGGGGATTATCTTTCCTCCATGGTCAAACTATTAATATTAAACTTATATAAACTTTGAAGTTTGATACCTTCTAAAAAAATTGATTTGCTTTTTATATTCTGAGCAATGCATTTCCGATTAAACTTATAAATAATTCATGGCATAAAGAAATCAATTTAATAAAGAATAAAGAAGAAAATAACTTACCAATAAATAAAAACAATAACTTAAGTAATTAACAATCTATTAATAATTCAAAAATATTTAACCACAATAAAAAAACATTAACAACTAAACCTTCTCCATCTATTATCACAAATTTTGTCTAAACGAAACTAATAGTATAGATCCGCTAAATAAACAACAGCTTAATTCATAAGGAATCACCATATATAGAATCAACAGAATAAAATAAAATATATTATATTACAGTGATATATTTCTAGTGCTTACATTTATATCACTATAAATATTTCTAGTGCAGAATTTGACAGGTTTTTGTCAATCCGATCCTCAATCAACGAAATTTCAGTTATTCCTCCACTGTATAACCTTATTTTGTGAATGATAATTAATAGATTGATAAGACATCATTAATATATTTAAAATATTTTATTTGAAAAGAAATATTTAAAAATATTGGTCATATCTTTCCTTTTCAAATAAAATATTTAAAAATATATTTAATATAGTTATCCTAGTTACAACGCGGCTGGTTAAGTAGTAAATGTCATAAGCGTGGAGTTAAAAGGCACATTGATACTTAAACATATGCACACTTATAATCTATTATACCATCTGAGCTGATGACATAAATTACCCGTCATTACTGTACACATTATTAGTATTTTATCTTTTTATGATGATTTAAAAGACACGCCAGTCTTCTTAGAGTGCTTACAAATATGATTGAAGCGCTTCTTTCGCTGTTTATTTTCTTCTAGCTTTTGAATATACGATTTCTGCATCAATTAGTCTTCTGCTCACTTTCTACAGATTTAACAGGAATTAGCCATTCCATTCCCTTCATACGGCTATGTACGTAATCTGTTATGGCATTTACATAAATCCCCACAGTATAAATTTTTATAATAAAAAAAAATCATGCTTTTGAGTTATCGGGAAAAAATGGAATTAAATCTTCTTTTTCTGATTCCCAATAGAAGAATTCAGAAGTTATATTTTCAATCACATAATTGACTTGATTAATTGGGATATTAATTTATTATTACGTAAGCTGTACCTTTTAGTTAATAAAAATACGTCTAATAAATATTTAAACTACCGGGTTTATCATCTATTTGACATATTCCTATTTAAAATTTGCAATATAAATCCAGATGCTCATTCTGGTTTATGTTGAAATCTTGAAATTTTACGATCACAATACTTTTTGAATAAAATAGAATAGAGTAGAAAAATAATTTTGTTCTGGGAACCGGTACCTTAGAAATAACAATAAATACAATCTGCCACACTTAAGGAAAATACATATTAGAGGTCTATGAATGTATCAAAAATATATACACTAACAATAATAATAGAATATATATTTGGTTATGAGGCAACATAATAAGAATAATATAGTATTTACAAAAGTTCTTAAAAAGAAATATATATATATATATATATATATATATATATATATATATATATATATATATACACTAAAAAGAATGTTATTGTAAAAGACAAAATAATAACATAAAAAACAAGAATTAAGAAAAAAAACTATGTGCAAATATGATAAATAGAAAATAAGAGTCATAAGAAAATACAGTCAAAGTCGAAGAAAGTGAACAGTAATCCATTAGAGACTTCTGATGGATATTAGCTGATTATTCTAACTAATCAGAGAGCAACTGTTTAGGAATAAAGGAGACGGAGGAAAAACATGAGTTTGAATGAGAAATGGGAAGAATCATGCCGGATATGATGGTGGAAGTGAGTTCCATAATATGGTGGAGAAGGTTATGTTATTGTTTTCTTTTATAATACTTACATTTTCACAACTTAGATAATGAAAAGTTTGGGATAACCTTATGAAATAATGTTATGGGTTATAATGTTAATATTAAGAATGTGCTAATACGAGTATGAACGGACTTTTATATATGTTATCAGCGTTTATATATTTTTTTCTATTCAGCTAAATTATTGTCATTTTTGATTTTTATTTATTCTTTCCTGACTAGAAAATACCTAAAATAGTTTATATTTATTTTCAAGTACTTATGTAAATACTGTTTGATTCTTATAGTGTAGCCTCTTTGCCGCATATAAGTATGTCATTTTATTTTTGTACAAATATTTCATTCACATAAAAGGCTAAAATACTGACCAGGACCCATAATAAAAGGAGTTACTATTGAATGCTGTTGCTTGGGGAATAACGCCACCACGAGTTACCACAGTTCAGTACACTGCACGTACACACCATAATAGTAAACTAAACACATATCGCTGCTCCAGAAGTATAAAGACACAACTGTAAAAATTTTTGAAATTGAATTTACTGCCTTGGCGGGCTCATAAATGGATTTACTAGATGTTTGTAAATCGACATAACCCATATATGTTTATAAACCACTCTAATAGAAGAATTAAACCTATCTATAGGCCATTCTATTAAGACAAATTAGAATTACATATTTTTCTTTTGCTTGTCCTGTAATATTTCATTTTTGCAGTTGTGTCATTATATTTCCGGAGCAGCGATATATTCTTGACACAAAGTCATTTACAGTACACACACTTGGGCATCCTTCCCTAGGAGTTATCTCCAAACATTGGTGGTAGATCGGCAGTGCTGGAAAAGGTTGTGTAGAATTCCTCCTCACATTGCATAAGCGGTAGAATACAATGAACTAAGTAAACATTTTCATCCTATGGCACATTAATGGTAATGCCAATACTTTGTTATTGTTAACATTTACTTTTTAATATCAAGCTTAGCCATTCGGGACTCGGTCAATAAATAGTTTTAAGCATCTGACGAAGAGATCATATATTATGGTGTTCGTTGGCCAGTCCACATGGTCCTCCATCTTCCAGAAGTCCTAGGGGGAACACCCTAGCCGAGTGGACAACCTTCGACATCGGTTCTGACGTGGAGGGTAAGTGTGCTAGCGCGGCCGTGAGAGCGTTGCCAATGTGGTTCAGTGGATCACAGCGCGCGGGTCGTTCACCTCTACCCAGTTCTAACGCTACCTCTCATCTCAACTCTTCTGTTGTCTGTTTGGCATCATCCTTAATGCCTTTTAAAATAGTAAACAATCGAAAATTAATTTTATTCTCAAATATGGATAACAGATGTGTACAAAAATAGTAAAATACATCTACATCCCGGGTGAATGTGTAGTCGTCGCATTCTGTCCAAAATGAGCTGCTTGTTGTTAGAGATGTGGAATCGTGTTATTTTCGTAGTAAATAAGGGATAAGGTCAGGCTTGGCTTGAAAAAGAGTTCTCGCATTTATTAAAATCCATTTCAAGCCAAAAAAATGCAAGAATGGCGTAGAAGTCGCTTCCCTAAATTCGATTAGATCTTTCTAGACAATATTAGACTTAATATATTATTCACCGTTCCTACAGAACTACTTTAACGGGCAAAGAGGCTATATTATTAGGATAATAAATTATTTAAATAAGTACTTTAAAATAAATATGAACCAAAAGGAATCTTCTGGTCATGAAAAAATAAAGTAAAAATCTAAAATAACCAGACTTGAGCTATTATAAAATAATAAATAATAAAAAAATATAAATAAAAGGACATACACACACACACACACACACACATATCTATTTATAAAAATGCGTTTATATAAGCACATTCTTAATGCAACCCATCTCATTAATTCATTAATCAATTTCTAATAAAATGCAACTTTAAATTAGAAATAGATAAATAGTTTGATTTGTATTTGAAAGATTAAACCATTATATATTCCATTAGATCATATTTTTACATAATTTACTAACTCAAAGTTTTTCCCTCTGATCTATCTCAATGATATCATAATTCCACATATTCATATTCCCCTAACAATTTAGATTTTGTGCATTAATTAACAATTTACATGTTAAACGTTGTCATAACAATTTAGACAGAAATCGTAAGAATTGAAACACCTATTCCTAATTTTAATTTTAAAACTAGAAATACATACAACAAAATCTTAATTAACTTAGTTTTATCATTTTTTCACGGTCGACTGATTATCATTAATATGATGACGGTATACCAACTATTTCTCCTCCTTTTTATTTTTTCATTATAAACAGAACAAATAAATATATGTTTATTTATTTAACAAATAATTCAATAATTTTTACTTGAATGATTGTAATACGTCTCTTGTATATAGCTTTCCTTCATGTCTTATGAAAGTAACATTCAAAAAAAAAAATTAAACAGAAAATATACTTACTAAAATGTTACGTTTATTTATGTCTACTTCAATACCATTCAAGTCGAACCACCAGACAATAGATGAAGTTCAAGTGCATTGGCACTTATCTCCCAGTTGCCATTAGAAAGGCCGTGAGCCGTGCAATCGCTGCGGCATTGGTCGAACCGGTTTAGTCTACTTAGCGCCTTCAAAGTTGTTTGTTCATTTAACGTCACTTTATGCTGCTGTGGCTAATCGGAGCTATTTTTTTAGGGCTACTGTGGGAGCCCTAAATTTTGCCTATCCAGATTATATTATGGATTTTTAACGAGTACATGACATCGTACAGGATCGGAACCCCGATTAACGTCCCTTCCGAAGGACGGCATAACCAGGGATTTTTTACTCCCTTTAAAAAATCCTAGGGCCAATTGCCAGGCTAAGTACCCGCGATCTTGGGTTTAGTAGTTTGTTATGCTAACCACTAGACCACAGGTCGCCACGCCTTTTAAGTTCAGGATCTCCTTCTCTGTCTTTTAAAAATATTAATTCAATAAATCGAATCTTTTATTCAACTTCTCCGTATTTCTTGCATATTATGATGATATGTATATATCAGTATATTCTTTTAATTTCCTTTTTTCGACGTTGTTGACTTATACGAGAATATGTTGATCTTATAATCATGCCCTCACTAAATTAGCTTTTAGTGAAATATATTAAATAACAACTAGTTTAAATATAAAATTGATATGTTTACGATGTTAATACATAAATGGTATTTAAAAATTGATGACAAATTGATATTACCACATCAATCAACCTGCTCACTTCGCACATTTCAGTAAGAATGTTTTCTGTTTTGGATTTTTTATTGTTAGATTGTTTATTTAAACTTAAAAAAATCTGTGTTTAAAGATTCCCTGTGCTTATAAACCGTCGGTGCAATATTTTCACCTGGTTCTACTCTGTTTATTGTATCATGTAGAGACAAAAATTCCTTAAAGGATTGTTTAAATGTAATGTTATCATACGAATTTATATCTGCGATCATTTCAAGCTTATCTCTAGATTTAGGACTGTCCTCTAGCAAAAAAGTGTACAGAACCTTTTTATAGAAAATTTTATGTAGATTAATTTAATATATGAACATTGTTTAGCTAGAGACAGTATTTTTCGAGTTATTAACAAAAAACTGAAAAAAGAGACCCCGACTCTTAGCTCCACCCCCACGCCTCAGTACTTTTAGTATGTTGTTCAGGACACCTTTCCCTACAAGTGCGCCAAAATTGGCTTCTACATGAATTATTTCCGCCATTTGGCATTTTTTAATCTTCATTGCCTGGACTATCCTGCAAACGTGTCCATACCACTTGAGCTGGAGTTCCTCTATGAAATCTCTCACAAAAAAATTGTTAACCAAAAAATTAAATTTTAACATCAACAAAAATTAAATTTAATTTTAACCGTTTAAACATTTTTATTTATCCTTATCTAGTCAATAAACAAATAAATAAACCAGTGTTCCTTGTTTACTAACATTGGCCATTATAAAATAACGCTGTGATCAGTGTGCTCACTAAAAATCAACAGTCCTTCATTTTTGTCTTCAACTACATTTACTCCATTTTTCTATCCATGGAGACCACTCAATTTTGAGGGTGTGAAAGAATGTTCACGAATTTTGCTCGCACTTCAAAGTCGGTATGCGATAAGTCAGTTTTTGTTTGTATGTGTGTCATCGGTGCTTCATGCAAAATAGTCTATAATAAGACACATTTATAACATATTATGTAATAGTAATAGTAATCAAAATAAGTATAATGAATTGATTCCATTCATTTGGAGCTCATATTGTTTAAAAATATTCTCGGGAATCAACTGTGCACTTTGAACCATCAGACAAACTCCGCTCAATTCGCCTAAAATACCATCATACAGGCAGATCACATACGTTTAGAACATTTATATTACCTATTTTGAGGCAATGGATGTTTGAAAACATCCACTAGATCTCACCTAGTAATTTAAACCAATAAAATTAAAAATGGGACGAATCATTCCCAAAAAAACACTAACACAAATAGGAAAGCATTACTTTCGAAAACTGTAAAGTGTAATGACTACTAAATAAATCAAACGTACTATTATATGGAGTTTCCCAATTTATGGTAACATCGGTTTTGATTTTATATTATGATTATTGAACGATTATTTTTCATCAGTGTATAAAAGAAGAATACAAAATAAATTATACAGAACACGAAGGAATTTGATTCTCAAAATGTACATAGGACTAAGCATTATGAAGGAGTCTTTAGTTAAAATTATCTTGAAAGCAACAGAAAGATGGGCCTGGACAAAGGAATTCTTTTCAATCTCTTGTTTTTGTTCTTTTGAAATAGTATAAGTAAAATTCAGCTCAGGAAAACATCAATATCGTCTACAAAGGAATTGAAAACCTTTTCTGATTTGTTTCGTCGGAAGGAAACCCTTTCTTATAAAATCTTTATTAAAAAAGTAAATAATTTCAATATAAAAATAAATTCTTTTGAATACTGCTAAAATTATTAGAAAAGCTGTTTCTGAATTAATATCCATTAATATCTTTACTGAATTAATATGGAGTGGTCAATGAACTTTACAATTAAATCATTTATTGTATCCTAATTAAATTTAAAAATTATAGGAAATGTAACCAATACTATTTCATAAATAGTAGAGGCATGTTATAATGCATGTACTAATTTTAATTTTATTTCTAGCTCTGATTATAAAAAAAGTATTGTAATGAATTATTTTTGTTGTACGAATGTAAAAGCACATTAATTAGGCAATTGTTAATCAACTTTCGAGTAAGTTATTCGAATTAATTGCATTAACATTATGTTAAATTGTTTCAGACAATATCTACCAAATGATATACGACTGTGTTGAACATTGAAAGATTAATATTTTTATTAACTTTTGCATAATATAAGTTTAGATCTTACGATTAGGGTTCTACTGATACCTAAAAATATCGATATCAGGGTTTTGCGATATATCGGAACAAAGTATCGATACCGAGAAAATTTCGAAAGAAAAATATCGATATCACTCGGTATCGGAAGATTTTTAGTCGTTTAAAAGCACGGTTCGTCAAATGGCTACAAACATTCCATTGCCAGGAAAACGTCACACATTGGATAATCAATCAAATAGTGAAAGACCTTTTATTTTTTATTTTTTATTAGAATAATATGGTTCTCATTCTCAAAGTATCGAAAGATCTTTCCGATATTTCACAGATGGCTGATATATAAATTTTTTATTATGTTATGAACCCCATCTGAACATATCAGGGAAAGTAATTAAAAGAAAAAAAAAACATAGGAAAGAACATTCTTTCGATACTAGAAGAATATGGTACTCATTCGATATTCTCAAAGTATCGAAAGATCTCCGATATTTCACAGATGGCTGATATCTACATTTTTTATTATGTTATTAACCCTATCTGTTCATATCCGGGAAATAATTTAAAAGAAAAAAATATATATGTGCATAGCAAAGAAAAATTCTTTCGATACTAGAAGAACAGGGTACTCTTTCGATAACTAAAAATATTTTCCGATACTTCACAGATGGCTAATATATAAATATATTATTATGTTATTAACGCTATCTATACATATCAGGGAAAGTAATTAAAAGAGAAAAAATAATATACACACAAAGGAAAGGACATTCTTTCGATATTAGAAGAATATATACTCATTCGATATTCTCAGAGTTTCGAAAGATCTTTCCGATATTTCAAAGATGGTTGATATCTAAATTTTTTATTATGTTATGAACCTTATCTGTACATATCAGGGAAAGTAATTAAAAGAGAAAAAATAATATACACGCATAAGAAAGGACATTCTTTCGATATTAGAACAATATATACTCATTCGATATTCTCAGAGTATCGAAAGATCTTCCCGATATTTCAAAGATGGTTGATATCTAAATTTTTTATTATGTTATGAACCTTATCTGTACATATCGGGGAAAGTAATTAAAAGGAAAAAAAAAACATATACATGCATAGGAAACAACATTATTTCGATACTAGAACAGGGTACTCTTTCGATAACTAAAAATATTTTCCGATACTTCACAGAAGGCTAATATATAAATTTATTATTATGTTATTAACGCTATCTATACATATCAGGGAAAGTAATTAAAAGAAAAAAATAATATATATGCATAGCAATGGAAATTCTTTCGATACTACAAGAACAGGGTACTCTTTCGATATTCTAAAAATAATTTCCGATACTTCACAGATGGCTAATATCTAAATTTTTTATTATGTTATTAACCCTATCTGTACATATCCGGGAAATAATTTAAAGGAAAAAAATATATATATGCATAGCAAAGAAAAATTCTTTCGATACCAGAAGAACAGAGTACTCTTTCGATATTCTAAAAATATTTTCCGATACTTCACAGATGGCTAATATCTAAATTTATTATTATGTTATGAACAATATTTGTACATATCCGGGAAGTTAATTAAAAGAAAAAAAATAATAGAGTACTCTGTTCTTCTAGTATCGAAAGAATTTCCATTGCTATGCATATATATTATTTTTTTCTTTTAATTTATTTCCCTGATGTGTACAGATATTGGTCATAACATAATAATAAATTTAGATATCAGCCATCTGTGAAGTATCTGAAAATATTTTCTGAATATCGAAAGAGTACCCTGCTCTTCTAGTATCGAAAGAATTTCCATTGCTATGCATATATATTATTTTTTTCTTTTAATTAATTTCCCGGATATGTACAAATATTGTTCATAACATAATAATAAATTTAGATATTACCATCTGTGAAGTATCGGAAAATATTTTTACGAAAGAGTACCCTGTTCTTCTGGTATCGAAAGAATTTTTCTTTGCTATGCATATATATTTTTTTTTCTATTAATTAAAATCCTTCATATGTACAGATATTTTTGAGAATATGGAAAGAATGTGCCGTAGGATATATACAACTTTTTATTCAGGTTTCGTTTGGATGAGCAAAAAAAAAAAAAGGTAGTTCATTGTTTCGATATTTAGTTTTCAATATCGATATCGCTAAAATATCGGAAGAAAAGTATCGATACCAAAATATCGGTATCGAAAGGAAAAGTATCGATACTGTACCCATATCGGTAATATCGGTAGAACCCTACTTACGGTGCATCTGAAATTTAATAGACTTTTATTTTTACATTAATTTTTGGCTTGAGAATGAATTCCACAATAAAAATATGACTAAGCTGTTACATAACTACGAGGAGACCACTTTTTGGTTTCGTTGGAGCCATTTTGGAGTCATTCACCGGTTTCATTTTTAACACGTACATTAAAAATGTATTAAATGCTATAAATAAATAAAACTATATTCAAAATACTTTATACGTAGGTATGCAGTAATTTATCTACTTTATCTATTTTTGTTTATAATCTAAAATAAAAAAAAACAAAATTTGCTAACGGTTTTTCCCCTTCGCTAAGTTTGTTTTTTTAATTTAATTTATTAATATTTACAACTATAATAATATTACAATAAGTAAATCTGCCAATATGTACAATATGACATGAAAAACTACCCATCGGTAGCACTCCAATAAAGTTCTATAGTAGATGGTCTCGAGGCCATCTTATTTCGCTAAGTTAAAATGCAATATAAAATAATCTTAAAATTCAAAATACAAAAAAAAAATTCCGAATAGTTCAGTCGTTTGTTAATGTAGATGAGACAGAAACAAAATAAGAAAGAATTTATTTTAATTAAGAAATATGTATGTTTCACTACATTTGCTACTAAAAGTATACATAAAATATAATATTATAATAATGAAGATAAGGAAATCGAAAGCTAGAGGTTAGTGACTTATCGATTAGAACATGAGCGATAGGAACTAATTATAATGAATCTACATATAGGTTATTGACCGCCTTAATAACTTATTGTTCATTATTATTTTATTTTATGCTAATTATCAGCAGAGATTTTAAATGTTTATTTTATGAAGCATACAGCGCCACAGGAAAAGATATTGGATAGTGGTGATCTTATCTCATATGCAAAAATAATCTGATTATATGTAACATATATTTATTAATTAAGAAAACCGATCAAAGTTGTTCCTGCAATAAGGAGAGCCACATCACAAAAAAGAGCAATAGAGCGCATATTTTCAGGATCAAACAAAATCCTGAAACCTCGTGATGATTAATCGGTTTTAACAAAATCATAATTAGGGATACTGGAAATGCACTGACATATCTACGTATTCATCACATCATTTACTCCTGGAATATTCAACTATTAATTCATACTGTTATCTTGTTTTAAGACTATGCTTTCATTTTAGCATACGATTGATTATGACGAACCGTTTTAGATTATTTTTTCAACAAAATTCTAAATATTTACGTCCCATTGCTTCTCTTCTGCAGAGGTTTCATTAAGTTAACAATAAAACTATCCCCAAACACATGTATTATAGAATGCAAAAATTAACAATAAAATTATGAAAAAAATAACCTGGTCTTTCACTGTATCTCATGTTTTAAATATGGCATTCGGGATCAAAAGATTTGATGAAAATTGGCTTCTTCAGATTTTAGTTAGTTTATTCATACAATACTTTATGCTACCAAAACTTCAGATTTAGAAGGCGGCAATGTGCCCTGTAAGACAAAATTTAGACTAAACTAGCGCAAAATGAGAAAATGTAATTTTTTTGATGGTGAGATTTATGATAATATTTGTAATTTTAAGCAATTGTTATTATTTCAAAATGTTTCTACGAATAATGATATATAATTCATTTAAAAATCAATTGTTCATAAACATAAGGAAAGAAATATTGGTGGAAATGTGGATGGATAACGATCCTATTAGCTTAAAATTATAGGTTATAGTAATAAAGTTTACCATCACGGTTCACTACTTACTGGACTAATTTGGGCTGCTTGGAAATAGTTTATGATTTGTATTATGAAGAAATTCCCACAAACTTAGTCAAATAACCTTTACCCTAAGTCGGAAACAAATGACTTCCTGTCCTCCAATATCCGTTAATAATATCCCACTGAATCCTGTGGAACAAATCAGATACTTAGGACTGCATCTTGACAAACATTTAAATTAAAATTCTCATACTACACTGAAAAGACAAGAAACTGCTCACCGTTTTACTGCAACATTAACTAAACAAACGATCTGAGCTCCCATTCAACTGTAAAAGACTCCTATACATGATTATTATAAGACATATTTCGACTTAGAGAGTAGATGTTTGGGGCTCCTTACAATCCTTACAATCCAAAATCCTTCGTAAAATCCTCAATGCTCCTTACTTTAGTACGAATAAAGTCATTCATAATGACCTTAATGTTCGATTAGTTGCTGATGTGGCCCGAAACCGAAACCAATCATTTCATGAAAAACTTTATTCCCGCTCAAACCCACTAGTTTCAAACGTAGCTACATCGTGAATTCCTGATAATTCACGGAGGCATGTAAAAACATGATGTTCCAAACAAAATATTAACAAATTCATACTTAAGTACTACCAATGGGTACTTTCTCTACTTGCCTTTATCCATGTCATTATGTAGCATTCCTGCTATGATATTTACTTGTTAAAGTGTTATAATACAGTTGTAAATTAAAAAAAAAATTGTATATAGCTTTCTGGGCTGGTTTCTATTTCTGTTCATGTTTGTTATTCTAAATGAGGTTATTAATTTTATCCTAACTGCTATGCAATTACTTACGTTTTATAAACAAAAATTATTATTTAATATCTCAGATTGCGTATACAATTAAAAACAATGCATTAATTATAGCTTTCCTTTTTCTATGCATGGAGATGAAGAAGCATAACTGGCAGGCCATGCGACAGATTTATTTTGAATAAATAATTTGACATATCAAAGCGGTTAATGACCCCTTCCGACTAATGATACATATTGATAATCTAGCCAGGTTCGCTAATACCTATGTGATTGGTATGATTTGCTATACATATCCAGGCTGTTGGAACGAATGATTTACATCTTTCTGGCTCCTTCCTGATAGTACTGTCCAAATCTCCGACTCTCTGGAAAGATGGAACGGTTGGTATGAGATTACTTTTCCTTTTGGTTAGTGAACTTTCCAAAGATGACGCACCTGTTCTGACTCAGCTCTTTCGAATTCAAATTGGCTGTGTACACTTGGTCGGGTCGTCGTCCTCTTTCAGCTTCCTTCTTAACACTCTGTCTAGAATAGATCAGTGGTGAAATATAAGACCTAAATACAATCATCCTAAGGTACTAAGAAAAATTGTTTTTTCCTTTTATTTAGACCATACATTTATAGTTTATGGTACAAATATATTACAATAGTTTAATATTGGAAAATGTTGATAAAACATGATTTTTATAAAAATACAAGCTAACCGCCCCCCTCCCCCGGCTTTGCTTGGGTAGTACATGAGTAGCTACATGTTTGATCTAATGTCTAATGTCTAATGTATTTTATTATGAAGATAGTATAAACATAAAACAAAACATCTCTTTATGTACGAATTAATTTTCATGCACGCGATTTTTTGCGATAACCCATACGATACTCATTTAAATTATATGGTATAAAATATTCTAATAATGCGCATGAAATGTTCAAGGTAACTAAAGTATATAAGTTGATAAGGATTAATACTGTACTCGTCTTTCCAATTACCGCATTGTACGTTGTCATTTTAAGAAGAAAAAATAGATATAGTAAGCTATCCTTAAAATATAGCTATATGTTATCTGTGACTTTTTGGTAGATCTATAAAAAAAGATTATAGCGCCATGCTGTTTTTCCTTATATGTCAAAGGAATCAGGCTGTATCATCGACGAAACCTCCCTGAAGACTACACTTTTTCCTACACTTCCAAATAATTATCATTATATTCCAACCAATTTACACAAAACCTTGACGAATTATATACCACAACCTTTATCGTGAATCAATCTATTTATTGGTGAAAATCGATAAGAAATTATAAAAACAATATTGTTCAATAAATTGTGAAATTGAAATATTTTTTGGTATTAGTGTTCTTTTGTGTTTGCTTTCACTTTTCTAGAAATAGAACTTCAAATTAAGATAACAAAAAGGAGAGGGATTTCCATTTCTAATCCTGACTTTCGCGTTCTAAAACGTTCACTGAAACCTTAAAAAATAAAGTTATAGAAAGTTATTTTTCTATTTCAAGATTATGTTCCTTAATGAATGATATTGTTTAAATAATTTTTGACTGTCTAATAGACATTGTCAAATAAGTTGAAAGAAAAAAGTATATAAAGTAAGGTGAAGTAAGGAAATTTCCAGTACCTGTTCTACATCTCAAAAGTAACACGAAATGAACTTTAACCCAATGTCTTTCATAAAAGTTAAGCTGTTTTGAGTTATTTTTTGTTGAATAGTAATCATAAACAACTCATATACATAATTCATGCTAATTTAATATCAACAGCGCGAAAACGAATTTCCTGATGTAACACCACAAGCATAACCTGACCTGTCACTGGGGAAGGCCACACCCGGCACAGTCAGTGTTGCCAGTGATTAAACAATTAATTTATTAGCAATATTTTTTAGCAACACTGACATAACCATGTAGATAACCTGCCGAGAGTTGGTGAACAAAAAACGTTTACACAAACAAGTGACTGGGCTTTGAAAGACTACTATTCAGCGTCTAATGAGAACTTTATTCAAGTATAATTATTTCCTTTAATTAAATCATTTTCTTTTTGTAACCTGCAGTGCAGTAATTATTTATTATTTCACATACAAGTGTTTTTATTTTTTTTTAATATAGACTTTTATTTTTTTTCGAATTTGTTTTAATTATTCGCCCCTTCAAACTTCAAATACATACTATTATTTGGTTTAGATAAATGCATTGTGAGGGAGATTCGGTTTTAGATAAAAAAAATAGGAATTCACCAGTGAATACGTTTCTTCCCTCTAATAGCAGCAGATGTAAAATTGAAAGAAATACCTTTTATTTCATAAGTCATTTTGTATAAACAAAGTTGTGGCTTCTTTTGGGGATATGTCTAGATTTGTAAGCTGATTTGCTAAAAGAAAAAGAAAGGTTTTGAAATCGGGTTTCCCAGGCTTAAAAGGGTTTTTAAATAAATATTTTTCTGGTTTCTTCCAAAAATGATCATTAATCATAAAATGATAAGAAAAAATAAAACAAAGCATGAAAAATGTTTAGATGAAAAAATAGGCTTCAGAAATGTATCAAGACATGATAATGGGGATGTTGGCTGTTAATGTGGCGATCTAAATTTTGATGGTGACACTTATTTAATTTAATTCATTAAAATCTGCAGCCAGGAATGCCTCCTCCTTCCTGGTCCTCTCTTACTTCGTATTCCCCTGCATTATCACTTTTTAAATTTGGAAAAAATAAAACAATGAATTCCTGTCCTCCTTGATATAGGAAAAAGATCCTATATCGTTTAATAACATCCCACTGATATCTGTTGAACAGGTCCAATACTTATGACTACATCTTGACAACATTTAATTTGCTATCATACCAGACTGAAACAAGAAACTGCTCGCCGTTTCAGACTACTTCAACATGTAATAGAAAATAACTACTAATACTCATATTCATGACTATTATAAGATCAATTTATGGTCTTATAGAGTAGAGCTTGAGGCTCCACTAAACCATCGAATTCCTCTCGTATTCAATCCTTACAATTCAAAATCCTTCGTTAAATCTCAATGCTTCTTATTTTACTAAGAACAAAGTAATCCACAATGACCTAAATGTACCATTTGTTGCAGATTTGGCCCGAATCCGATATCAATCATTACAAATCTTATTCCCAACCAAACCCATTAGTTTCACACATAGCTACCTATTCCGTTCCGATCATCCTCCGAGGCGTCTGAAAAGAAGATGGCCTTGTGATCTTTTAAGATGTAGTTCTTATTCGAGTACTACCACTTCTCCGTTATATATACTCCACATCTTCCATTATGTATACCTACCTACCTGATGTATTCTATTTTACAGTTGTAAATTTGAATAAATAACTTTTAAAAAATTTGGTGACCATATAAATACAGACATGACTTCCTATGATTCTTTACTATTCCCCTTAACACTTATGTTATTGATATACTCTTTGAGGAGGAGATGATATTAAGACTTTATGTTTTCTCTTCATGTTTTTATTAAAAACATTTACCCTCATTTTCCCCAACGTTTTAACAAATTTTCAATCCTAGAACTGAACAATTTAGGGTTTTGTGGCGAAATAAAGAATGAAAACGCGTTTTTGACTTGAAATCATTTTCAAAATTTTTACACTTATGGGTAATGTATAAATGTATAAACAGGTGGAAATCTGTTCTCTGGTCTAATAGTCATATTGTTCTAAAATTCCACTTTCAAGCCAAAATAAACGTTCTATTTGTTTTTTCTATATGGAATATGTTATTTTGATTACGCATTGATATTTGCAATTTATTTATTGACAGCTCTCAAGAGCAAGAAGGAGGCGGAATGTTCCTGACCTAGCCTTTAGCCTAGATCCCCTCCCTCCACCTACATAGTCTGTTTTCTTCACGAGGTCGTTCACCTTCCAGCGAGGCGTTTCTCTCTTCCAGGAGTACGGAGTGCCGCGGTACTGTTAGTATACCAGGGGTATCACCCTCTTGCTCTTCTTACCAACAGGCATTACCGCCTCCGGCTCACAGTATCATAATCTACTGGAGGAATCGCTAATTTGGAGAAGGTTACATAACTGAACATTGTCATCCTCCCATGGTCTCATTATGATAATAAACGGGTTTTGATTATAAGAGCACAACAGTTCTCTTAAGAGGATGGTAGGAGGTTAACAGCCTCCGCCAATAAGCAAAGAATAACTGCATTAGAACAATACAACAAGTAAATAGAATGGAGGATACATAATAGCATGGATAAAGGCATGTAGAGAAACCATCTAGCGGTAGTACACAAATAACAAATTCAACTTTGAAGGTCGCCAGAAAATGTTTGCACATGCCTCGAAGAATTATCTGGAACCGAAGAAGTATTAAGGTTTGAAGTTAGTTGGTTTGAGTGGGAATAAAGTTTGTCATGAGAGGGCTGATTTCAAGTTCGGTCAAATCAATAACAAATGGGGAAATGAGGCCATTTTAGAGGATTTCAAAAACAAAGTATCGAACATTTAGGATTTTTTATGGTAAGGATTGAATACGAGAGGAATTGGATGACTTAGTGGAGCCACGAAGCTCTCTTCCATAAGTCCTAATAGGTGTAAGTCATGTATATGAATCATTTTATAATTAATTAGGAGCTTAGAGCGCTTTTCTAGTAAATATTAAAGTAACCTGAAACGGCTCAGTTTAGTATGAGGATTCCAAGTTATATGTTTGCCAATATGTAGTCCTAAGTATCGGATTTCTTCTACAGGAGTCAGTTTGACAATAAAGGAAGTGGAGGGCAGGAAGTGATTGATTTCCGACAATGAATAAAGGTAATAATAATTAACTAAATCAATGTTTCTATCGGAATATGAATATTTGTTAAGTAAAAAGCCTAATTTATTTCTAAATACGTTAAGTTTTCCGCGGGTTGTCGCTTCGAGCTGAGTAAAGTGTTAACTTTTCATTCGTTTCCCTTTTAATATTTTCCAAAGATACAAGATATCAGTAGCTTTAGTATGGATAAGAGAATGTGATTATGCATACTTCGGTGATCATTTCCTTTAGAAATGAACGTTTCAACAAACATATATCATCTACACTTCGAAATGTACATTACTTCGAAAATACTACATTCTATTTTCCATAATTAACCTCACAATAACTTGTACTCGTATTTTTCTAAAAGTTTAAAAATGAAAGGAATAAACAGTTAAAACTTGTAACTCAACTCGAGGTGACAAACTGCGAAATATCCTAAATACTAAAATATTAAGGAGAACAAACTAGTGAAAAAAATATACAAAATCTTAGTTACAGAACAGAAAGGATTCATAAACAACTCTTCAATCAATACTAATAAAATTTACTATATCTCCTCTTGACTGTTAATTAAGACTAAATAGGTTGAGGTTGACCATTTATTTCTTATAAATAAACAAATTAGCAATCTGTGCAGTATTCCTAGGATCTCGTTTTTTTCCTCTTAAACCAGACATCTTTTAAATTAGATAAATATATACAGATATAGACAAGGCTTAATAGGTTTACTATTCCCTTTAACTATAATATTATTGATACCCTCCCTTCAGGAGGAGACAGACAGTTACGTAAAGATGAGAAGAGAAGATCCGGCCGTCCGTGACCCAGAGGCCGGGTCGTCGAACCTGGAAATGTGGGCCGCTCAGAATTATGTCACTAGTGTCAGGGCGTTCTCCCCTCCAATCTGGATCTCTCCCTACCAACCTTTCATCTTCTATTATATATCTCTTATATATTTTATATAAATATATAAACGCATACACATAGAAAGAAAGGCAGATTTCATAATAGAAAATACATTTTAAACATTTTTTATTAAAAATAATTAATGATAATGACCCTGATTACTAAAAATAACTTGTAAGATATATAATAGTAGTTATAACCTGCAGCACTACAAACCATGAAGATTCTGGAATAGTTAGCTACTACGCACAATTGCCAGATTATTTTTCCAACTTTGGGTACCCACTTTATAGAGGCTGGATGTGCCCCCAAGAAGGCCCTAGATCCCATAGGATCCAACTCCGGCCGCTAACATAATATATAAAAGTCTGTCAGTTTGCGTGATTTGAACCCTTCGGCACAATAACAAATCGCTCTACTACTGAGCCACTCCGCTCTCCCTGTAGTTATAATCAATAAAAATTAAGAGGGCTCAAAAATTATTTTTCGCTACCACATTGTTGCTTGCCTAATAATTTAGCTTCACTTTATGCTGATATGGCTAATGCTTCACTGGGATTTTAGGACACGGGTACTATATAGTTACAACAGGGATTTCTAACGAGTACCTGACACCATACAGGTTGGAGATCCACACTTTACGTCCCTTTTGATGGACAGTATAATTAAGTATTTTTTACTCCTTTAAAAACATCCCAAGACCACTTGCCGGGCTGCGATTTTTTCGATGCGATCTTCGGCGAGGTGACTCCTATTTTTTCGTTTTATACCTACTTTATCTCTTGTGAAGTCCTCAAACATGGGCTGAAACGCCATAGAGGTATGTTCGCAAACGCTTTGCGTAGTAGATATTCTCACTTAAAAATTATCATTGTAATGAATTATTTAGTCTTTTAAATAAATAAAAATTATTTTATTTGGTCCATCTACTTTATTCATTAAATGTAACAATTAACATTCTTACTAAATGTTGTTCAAAGTAATTTCCTTGAGCATTAAGACATGCTCGACATCTTTCCTCATCAGCAACAGTGGCAGAACTGAACTGGATATGTGTTTGCACAAGATGCAATTATCCTTTTTCGTAAAGAATTGAGGTCATTTATCTTCCTTGCATAGAATTTTTGTTTAATATCAACCCAAACTAAAAATCCAGTGGTGTCACGTCTGGAGAGCGTTCTGCCACTAATGATGTTAAATAAAGATGCCGAGATGTCTTAATGCTCAAAGAAATCACTTGGAACATCAATTAATACGGATTTTGATGTTTAGCATGAATGAATAAAGTAGTTGGGACAAATAAATAAATAAATAAAATAAGTTTTATTTATTTACTATGAAAATATTAAGATGTGAATATCTTCAAACAAAGCGTAATATCGTATTGGCTCCTGCTTTTATCAGCCCTGAAGATGGCCTACAACTTTGGTCGAAACGTCGGCACTCATAATAAATAATAATTCTTCATATATATTTAACACGTAAGGGGAAAACCTACCATGGAAGTATAAGCACAATTTAGTCACCCTGAAATTTCAAAAATCCACATTTCACATTCACAAATTACTTCTTCGCTTAGTCAACCGCATACTTTAACATGAGAAATAATATTTTTTTAATCAATACTCCATTTCACTGTAATTTCATTCAAATTTAATTTAATTAATTTCATGTTTGTAATTTTTTCATATCAAATGATTTTTAGTAGCAAACTGTTTTTTCGTTTTGACAGTCTACCTCCTCTTGGTGTCTAAAAATTGAATAAATTGGTTTTGTATGTGCAGTTCTTCCCCACAAACCTATAAACTCACTAAATAAATACTTCTTGTTCAAACTTGTTTCTTAACAACCTATATAGCCCATATTCGTGAAATGTACGTTTTATTTCAGCATTTTATTCGCTCAGCAATATGTTCGCTATAGACACACCGGGCGAGCACATGTTGGAAGGACTACCTCCTATTTCTATTTTTAGATCCTAGACCATAACTTGCCATGTGGCCCGCAATGCTTCATTAAAGCAGAAACCTAGGGAGCAATGGCCATGACTGAGCCTTTGGAATCATAAAAGAACAATTAAATCCCGGGGTTATTATTGTATTTAATTATTATTTAATCGGGGACAATTTAAATTTTATTAGTGACCAAAGATCTGCTATGTTGGCAGAGATTGTAATAGTGATGGTCGACTTTCTAATAGAGCATGATTTTTGAGACCCGAACCATACTCATTTCAAACTCTCGTGAATTCTATAATTCTCATCAGTCAAAACATTAACTATCCTTTATTTATTCCTGCATGGTTTCGTATCCTTTAAAGTTTAAATTGAATATGCAATGCAATATTTTAAAGAACACACAAGAATCCTCAAAGAGAAAAGTGAATGTTTTGAATCTTGACATCGTGACTTTTTTTTTTTGTTTCAAATCTACATTTATTCATATCAAAAAAATATTTACAATATATATACAACAGCGGGTGTGCTCAGAAGGTGGAGACGGCACTTCAGAGAGACACTTAACAGAGCAGACAGTTCAAATGCAAGCCCTGAAGAAGAGGAACAAGCTCTCGCTGACGACGCTGAGCTCCCCGACGTGGAAGCGATAGAGGAAGTCAACAAAGCACCTGGGATTGATAGGATCCAGCCAGAACTGTTAAAATACAGCGGGGATGAGCTAAGGAAGGAACTCAACAACATGATAGTGGCGATCTGGGTGCAGGAACGGATGCCAGAGGACTGGGCGAAAGCCGTAATATACCCAGTACATAAGATCAGTCCGACTGCGAAAACTATCGAGGAATTGCACTCCTGTCTTACGCATACAAGATTCTATAAAGTATCCTCTTTGAACGGATGTCACCCTTGATGAAAGACTATTAGGGAATTATCAGGTAGGCTTTAGAAGAGGTAGATCTACCATTGACCAGTTTTTCTCATTAAGAATGATACTTGAAAGGTGCAAGAAGCACCAGATCACGACTCACCATCTCTTTCTCGACTTTAAGGCAGCTTACAACAGTGTGGACCGGATGGAGCTCTACCAGAGCCTTGAGGAAATGGGAATACCTCCCATTAATATCCCGTTTCTATTTAAATTTGTGGATGAAATAATAACAGCAATACCAACTGAAAACAATGAAAAAGAAATAATTTTAAATGAATTTAACAAATATTCCACTCGATTAAACTTTACTATTGAATTTGAAATAAATGGTAAAGTACCATTTTTAGACGTTCCCTTAATGAGAAAATCAAACGGAGAAATAGAAACTAAATGGTGGCGAAAAATCTATTCACTCTGGTCTATACATACACTACACAAGCCAATGCCTCAAAAGATATAGAATAAATACGGCTAAAAAATTAATAAATCACGTGAGAAAATTATCATCCCCAATACACCAAAATCAGCCGAAAACAGCGTAGTGCACCACTTATTAAAGAATGGTTATACGCACAGCCTCCTTCGTAATTGACTAAAACAACCTAAATGAAGCCAATCCCCAAAAAGGAAAATAAAAGAAATATACAATATCCTATATACCAACACTTTCAGAAAGACTAGCAAATACACTCACCATTAATAAAAGTAACATTGACTCCGCAATTACTTTCAAAACCACAGCCGCTGTGTCAAGACTTTTTCTGTTTTTGACTATTAGGGCATGAATATGAACATATCTCGAAACGTCGCCTAAAGAAGGACTGAAACTCAAGAACCAAAACTTATAATTTTCATAACAGTCAAGATATGTAGAAACCACACACACACACAAACATATATATGTTTTTTTTTTTTTTTTTTTTTTTTTTTACGGGGGTAGGTGGAAATCTTCAAAAGACACGGATAGGCCCGTACCTATCCGTAGTGTGGGATTTTTACCCACTAAAACCACCTCCCTACACCTGTTTCCCACCCTCCACGGGACCACCGTTAGGCATTACTTCATGGAGGGGGAGTGGCTGTGTGCCGCCTCATTGTGCTAGGCTACCTCTGCTCTAGGCACGCCTCTCCTTCTCTTCCTTCCTCAGCTTCTTGATGACCTCTACGGCCAGGCGCTGGCCAGCTGTCCAGTACTCCTGTGAAAGCAGCATCAGGCTAACAATATTGTCGGCTGTCGCTGCTGAGCCACAGACTCCTTTAAAACCATTCCGTTCTTCTTGAAAACGGGGACAGCTGAAGAATACATGTTCCACCGTCTCCTCTATTGTTGGGCAGCTTGGACATTCTGCTGTATTGTCCAGCTTAAACCGCAATTGGTATGCTCTGAAGCAGCCATGTCCTGTAAGCATCTGGGTTAGGTAGTAGTCTACTTCCCCGTGGCTCCTATCCATCCAGGGTTCGATGCGAGGAACCAGCCTATGGGTCCACCTCCCGTTCGTGGCCATATCCCAGCGTTGTTGCCATTTCTCGATTGTCATCTTCCTTTCCTCAGTTCTGGGGATGCGAGCAACTCTTTTATACCAACGCTGTCTCTCTTCTGCGATCAGTTCTATTGGTGGCATCACATGGCACAACGATAAATTTGGCTGTAGCTGAGACAGCCTCAGGAACAACTTCAACCTTGGAGTTCTGCCAGGAGGAGTTGACAAACCTTGTTAAAGAAGTCCAAGATCTGCAGGCATACATCCAGTCGAGGCATAATGTTCACGGAGAGATAAAGGAGTATTCCTGTAGAATCCAGAACCACCTCATGTCACTAGAAAGTAAATTGAGATCTGGGGAGAAGATCCAAAACATGGTGGATGCAGGTACTCAAACTGTATCTCCAGCATCAAGAAAAGCACCAATAGCGAAGAATCAGCTGGAAGACCAGCCTTCAATGAACCACGTAGGTCCAGGAACAAAAAAGCAACCAAAGGCGGTTGCGCCAAGAAAACAGAACAAGGCACCTAGTGGAAGAACAGCGGAGCAGCCTTGGCAGTGTCGGCAACCTGTATTAGCTTCTACAGCATCCAAAGGAGAAGGGTGGCAAACAGTCACAAATAAGAAGAAGGGCAGAGATAGGCGCCCACGTCCAAAACCACCGAAGCCTGACGCTCTCATAATCAAGATTACGGAGGGCACCACCTACGCAGATACCCTGCGTAAGGTTCGAGCTGATCCAGCTTTGCGAGATATGAGCTCCAATATCACCAGGATCCGCAAAAATGAGGCAGGGAATCTCCTGATACAACTGGACCGAGAATCAAGAGGGGCCACTCTGGAGAACATGAAGCAAACCCTGGTAGGAGCGTTGGGTACAGAAGCCGAAATTAGGGCTTGGAGGCAGGAGGCACTGATTGAAATCAGGGACCTGGATGCCCTAACATCCAAAGAAGAAGTTGCAGAGGCTCTCACCACTTTACTCGACGGAGAACAGATTCAGACAACAACAGTGAGATCGATTCGCTCAGCATACGCTGGAACAATTACGGCTGTTGTTGCTCTGCCGGTTTCGCTGGCTAGGAGAGCAATAGCCAAAGGGAAAATTAGGGTAGGATTGGTTATCAGTCGAATACGAGAGAAAATTCGACTACAGCGCTGCTTCCGATGTTGGGACTTTGGACATCTGGCCAGGCAATGCACGGGACCCGACCGAACGAAGTGTTGTCGTAAGTGCTGTGAAGAGGGTCATCTAGCCGTGGACTGTATGAAGAGTCCTACTTGCGCACTATGCGCTGGAGGTGGCAATAATGGACACCCCTGCGGTGGTAGCAAATGTCCAGTACTACAGCGGGCTCTAGAAGAACAAAGGAGGCTAAGAAATCGTCTCATATGAAAATCCTCCAACTAAATCTCAATCACTGCGAAGCCGCACAGGATCTCCTGTGGCAAACCGTGAAAGATCTTAAAGTGGACGCTGCGATCTTGAGTGAGCAATATAAAAACATAGACAGTGACTCTTGGATATCTGACGCCACAGGAAGGGCGGCGATATGGGTAAGTGAACAAAGTTTCATGGAAGAAACACCGCGAGCCTTCACAAATGGTTTTGTCTGGGCCAAGATACAGCATATGTACTTGTACAGCTGCTATGCCCCACCAAACACTACAATCGAGGAATTTGAAGGTCTTTTAGATCGCATAGTGCGAGACGCCATGGGACGCAGGCCAGTGGTAATTGCCGGAGACTTCAATGCCTGGGCGGCAGAATGGGGCAGTAAGTTGACCAACCGACGAGGAGAAGTTCTATTAGAAGCTTTTGCCCAGATGGATGATCTGGTACTCGTAAATACAGGGACGGAGCCCACATTTGTTAAGGGAGGTAGGTCTTCTATCATCGATTTAACATTTGTCAGTGACTTTCTACGCCCTACTACTGGTTGGCAGGTCTGCGACCTGTACACCCACAGCGACCACCAGGCTATACTGATCACTCTGGGAAACCGGAAACCAAAGTCAAAGAGGCAAGAGAAGAGTACAATTCGATGGAAAGTCAAGACTTTTGATAAAGAAGCGTTTAAAATTATGATGGAGGAACCTTGTGAGCTCTCAGGCACCGCAGAGGATAAGGCCCATCAGGTAATGGACCTGATCAACATAGCGTGTGACGCAGCTATGGAGCGCAGCAACAAAGGCATAGGTCGATGGCCGGTCTATTGGTGGAACGACCATATCGCTGACTGTCGCACACGTTGCCACGCAATCAGAAGAAGGTATCAGCGAGCAAGAGGCAGCCCTCAGTTCCAAACGCTACGGGAGGAATTCAAAGCTGCGAGGCGTGAGCTCCGGCGTGCAATTAAGAAGAGCAAGAGGCAGTCCTGGAAGGAACTATGCGAGGGGGTGGACGAGGACCCATGGGGTAGGCCTTTCAGATCCGTCATGAAGAAGCTGAAGGGCAGCTCTACGAAATCGCCTACGTGCCCGGTGACGGTGGAGAAGATCGTTGCCACTCTGTTCCCAGAACAAGAGGAATTAGTGCACTCAGAAAAGCTGCAGCCAACTGACGCACCGACCGTGACAGCTGAGGAGCTCAGGGATGTTAGCACTAGCCTTAAGACTAAAAAAGCTCCAGGTCTGGATGGCATTCCGAACGTGGCACTAAAGGCGGCAATGGAGACCAGACCAAACCTATTTCAGGAAGTCTTCAGCTCCTGCCTAAGAGAGGGATCATTCCCGCGATCATGGAAAAGGCAGCGCCTTGTGCTGATCCCGAAAAGCAAGGGAAACCCATCGGATCCTACCACATATCGACCAATATGTTTGTTGGACACAGCCGGGAAGGCTTTGGAGAAAATAATAGCCAGTAGGATCCAAGAGACCACCGAAGGAGCAGGAGGGTTGTCAAGGACTCAATACGGATTCCGGAAAGCGAGATCTACGCTGGACGCTATTACCATGGTAATAGAAACTGCCCAGAAGGCTATTGCAGGAAAGAGATGGAGAAGAGGTGCGAAATGTTATTGCGCTGTCATTACACTGGATGTAAGAAACGCCTTCAATTCTGCGAGATGGAGCTGCATTCTGGACGCTTTGCAGAAAATGGGTGTCCCCATTTACATCCGGAACATTATCACCGATTATTTTACGGACAGGACCCTGATATATTCAACGGAGGACGGTCCCAAAAGCTTCAAGGTGTCTGGCGGAGTACCCCAGGGTTCAGTGCTTGGGCCTGTCCTGTGGAACATCATGTATGACAGGATCCTCAGGCTTGGCCTACCAGAGGGTGCCAAGACAGTGGGTTTTGCTGACGACGTTGCAGTAGTAATTGAGGCCAAATACAAAGATGAAGTGGCCCTGAAGGCCAACCAGAGTATCTCACTAATCCGTGATTGGCTGGCTTCGGTGGGGCTTCAGCTTGCAGACGAGAAAACAGAGGTTCTTCTTATTAGTAGCCGGAAAAGGAGGGAAGAAATAACCCTGAGAGTGGGCAGACAAGAGATCCAGTCCCAGCCCTCGCTGAGATATCTCGGAGTGATAATCGATGAAAGGCTGCGGTTCAAGGAGCATATCCAGCGAGTATGCGATAAAGCAGCAAGAGTGACCACAGCAATGGCTCGACTGATGCCCAACGTAGGCGGGCCTAGAAACAGTCGAAGACTATTATTATCGAGCGTCATCTCATCCGTCCTTCTCTACGCAGCCCCGATATGGAATGGTGCCTTGGACACACTGGCTTACAGGAGACCAATGGTGTCCATTTATCGTCGAAGTGCCCTGAGGGTAATCAGCGCGTTTCGCACTGTCTCTTACGAAGCTGCATGTGTAGTGGCCAGGATGCCACCAAACATATATATGTGTGTGTGTGTGTGTGTGTGTGTGTGTGTGTCCATATAATGTCACTTTGTGCTGCCATGACTAATCGGAAGATGCTGCTGTGGGAGTTATAAATTTTCCATATCCAGGTAAAATTAGAATTGGGATCTTTGACGAGTTCCTGACACCTTAAAGGCTTTGAACCACCATTTTACATCACTTCCGAAGGAGGCGTTTGTAAAAAATACTACGGCTACCTCCCGTGCTGCGACTTTGGGCGTTGTAGGTTATTAGCTAACCTTACACCACTGACCCCTCCTGAGTTGAGCTGATGGATCGAAACTAGTAGATAATTTTTTTTATTTTAACAGCCTTACTCGACGCTGTAGTATCTGCAGACCTTCCTCACTCAGCCTCTATGAATATCTAGATTGAGGGATAGAATACGTTTTCTTCGGAAAGTAGATCCTCTACCATTTACTGAACGCAAGACCCTTCGTGGTTTATTGTGGTACATAGCTATTTGATTATAAATATTTATGATGCATTACTACTTTATTCTTTTTGTGTTTTTTTTTGTTCCTTTATAAAGTATGTATTTTTCACTAGCCTGTAAACCTTTTATGACTAAATCAATAGAGAATTTATGCATATGCGATACAATCAATGTCGCAGATTACACTATACATAGACGGTGGCATTGATATGTTCCCATGGTGGCAGTGGCCAGTGACCAATGCTTGGCCGTTCGTGGAATGCAATTCAATAACTCCAGAAGCGATTTCTCTTCCCCCATTCCTTGCACATTCTTGGACCATCTTTACTACTGCAATATAAAACTCTCCAGGCAATAAAGGTAGCTTATTACTGTCAAAGAATAGCCATAATTGAAGCTTTAATAATTTTTACTTATTAGTTTGCAATAAGTTAAACGAGTAATATTCCTCTAATTAGTTATTTCAATTACTTAGTACTTACTACGGTTTAAGTTATTTTAATGGTCACGATTATAATCGTTAATTATAGTATTTAATTATTATATGTGAAGCTATTACTGTTAAAGATACAAAATGTCTTATTCTTTTTTTATTTAATATTTGTTAATGGCTGCTTTTAAAATTATCAAATTAAAATTATGTTCGTTAAAATTCGTTTTGCGCCTCTAATATCTGACTTCTCTTGTATCACCATCTTTAGCTTGACTGACGATGCAGTCATCCAACTGGGTATCTAACTCAGCTCTCCAACAAAACCTAATTGACATAAAAAAAGTAGTTCCACAAATTAAAAATTAATTCCAACATCACAAAATCGAGTCATATTACCTTCTTTTTTTCTAAGCTTAGTGTCTAACAATCCATAATTAAACACTTGTTACCTTCGAAAAACTATGTACGTTATCTCGGACTGTACTGCGAAATAAGACTTGCAACAGTTATTAATGTAAAATTAAAGAGACAAAACGCTCAGTTCTGGATTACACATCACCACTTGAAGTAATAAGCAAACGACTAATCTTCACTAGATACAAAGCCCTATTTGGTTATATGGAACAGAAGTTTATGGTTAGCAAAAGAGGGCCATAAACACAGTACGTACAAAATTATAAGAAAAATTACGAACGCGCTTTGATTTATTTAAATTTCCACTATACATGACAGCAAGAACAGTCAAACTGTGAAATATTATATACATGACAAATATACCACATTTCACTCTCGAATAACTCACCTAATCATCTTTTTTCTTTCGCTTTCCTCCTCTCCGTTGCATGGATTGCCTACGAGAAAATTGAAAAGACAATGGTCAAGAGACCTGTTAAGTAAACATAATCAGTAAACAGTTATCGAAAATTTCATATTCCTAAAAATCAAAGAGAATAAAGTTATTGAGATGCGCGTATAATTCGCTGGATGCAATACTGCGTAGGTGTACATGTAACTTAAGGAGATAAAAGAATAAAAAAATAAGTAATTCTTAAACAGTGATATATTTTGTGTAACAGCTTGAAGAAGTCAATAATACTGGAAATATGTCAATTTAAATTAAAATATTTATAATTAATCTTTATATCAATTGGTCTTTATATTCCTGCAAATCAATGACAGAAATCTCAAATATACCGCAATAGAATAGCTAGAATACAGTTGCAAATATAATGTAAAAGAATAAAGCATTTAGATTAATTTAATAGCCTTTTTCTCTAATAGGAATCCAATGGATTCGTTTTGATCAAGGCAAACGTTCAATATGTCTGAAAAACTTTGTGGTAATAAGAAACATTTCTTCTACCTACGTTGCAGGCTCCTAGCCAAACGTATTGCACTGAATGCATTATCCCATTTCATAAACACGTTTATTTTCCAATAAGTAACAGCAGGAGTTAAAAAGGTTTTGAATTAAATACACTGCTTATACTTTAAAGTGTCGTTTCTTCAAACCCTTTCAATGAAACATCACAATAACGCTAGACTACACGTAACTTTAGTGGCTCCGCAAAAATTGAGAGAGCATTGTCAGAGAAGTTTTGATGCATCCCTCGTCCAATTACTATTTGTTTCGGTCTCTGCAGAACTGTTTTAATGATGTCATATTGTCTTCAGAACGGAAGCATAGTTTAAAAGTATGGTTTTACTTGAAAAACAGCATCGACCGAAACGGGAAATATACAATTGATTAGAGTTCGACACCAAAATGTATACATTTGCTTTTTTCCACTATTTTTAATTTATTGAAGTTCAAATTTTTATATTAGGATTAAAATGCATTTTTTTCATACTTTAATTTTTAGGGCATTGGTAGTGACTCATTGAAATTAATCGGGTGAATTTTTTCTCACTTTTTGCTAACAATTTAATTGTAAAATAAATAAGTAAATAACACAAAATCTTAGTATATAATAAAGTATAGGTATAAATATTTAACATATATATATATATATATATATATATATATATATATATATATATATATATATATATATATATTTTCTCCTAATGTGGCTGTTCACTCATCTAGTTAGATATTTTTTTAAAAAAAATGTAAATCATTGATGGTATTGTTTGTATTTTTCTTCATTATTTTTTGTTGATTGCTTGCCATTAAATTTGATACATATGTAACTATCAATAAAGTTTCTCTTATATAATTATCGTTATGTCATTTTTCCCTAATTCTTATCTGTTATTTTATTTAATGTTATTGGTGGTAATTTCCATTCTTTTTCAATAATGTTCATTAATTCTTCCTCACTTTTTAAATTATTTGTAATAATTAATTAAATGTGATTATATTATACTCTAAGACATAAGACATTTTGAGATAGTAGATTAATGTTATCATCAGGATAATTCAAATTAACGCAATGACTTAATTATAACAATATAGTTAAACTTCATTAGAATTTAAGTATAGGTACTTGTTATATCGAGTGAAATTATTAATTTTAAGTTTACACTACACACCTGACAGTTTGATCTTCCCTGACATTTCCAACTATCGAATGTGAAAGTCGGTACTTTTGAGGAGACTTAAAAAAAAAGAAGCAGTTTCAAGAATCAATAAAATTAGTGCCTATAGTCAGACGAATAAAATTCGTGTGCTTGTTTTGTGACTGATAGATGCCTCTATATGAATTTTATATCAATTATCAATCCTAAAGCAACTGCTATAAGTCGAAAACGAAAACTGTGTTTTTTTTTCACATTCGATACTTTGCGATGGCAGGGACGATAAGTATTCCTCAATTATTTTCCAACCAATTAACTAATAGTAAATATTATTATTCGGATTTTTTTTATTAATTTAAATATTTCTAAAGGATTCTAAATCAACATTCCTTTGGACCCTAGCAGGCAGGTGCCGGCCCGAGATCTCGGTATATTCGTAGAGTGTACACAGCTGCTTCTCTTCTTGGACCTCCAACTTTCTCCCAAATGTCCTTTTGTTGTTTACACCTGCCTCCGAACCGATAACAGGTCTCCGAAGTTCGGGAGGCACCAGAGAGTCGATGGCTCATATATACAAAATTATAAAACTTCATGAGGTTTTGTTCCATGAACAATATACTTCACAATATACCCAAATATATAATATTGTAATTATAATAAAAAGCTGATGTAATTTTTTTTTTATCACGGATCAAAATCAGTAAGGCTGCGTTTACACCAAAGTCTTCCACAAGTTGCGGCAACTTGTTGCCGGTTTTAAGAAAGTACAGCAACAATTTTTGTCTTCCACTTGTGGACAACTAAAAGTGGAAGATTTGTTGCTGCGCGGGTATCTAGCAACTTGTGGAAAACAAGTGGAGAACGGTTTCCCCTCACGCGCCCTATTCATAATTATAGTGCTGTAAACGCATTTATTCTTAATAAATAGTGCATCTGGGGTATGTAAGAACCAAAAGAATTATAATAAATTAGTCAAGTATTTACAAATAATTTGTTCTATATATTTTCAAGGTTACTTATTATTATATTTTTACAATCTTTTAATTCCAGTATGTTATTAGATACACTGGTAATGAAGCAGAATTAATAATGGTACGTGATAAAATGAGTAACATATTCCAAAGTAATATTAAATGTCACACTTGTTTTTACTATACATATTTCAATATTAAATATTATTGTAATAGAGTACAGAAGCTTGTTATTTAAATGTTCTATTTCAATTAATAATTTCAATTACTAAGTTAATCATTAAATTGGGTTACAAGAGGACTACCTAATAAACCTTACATGAACAATAATAGTTTTGTTTAAATCAATAGTATGGACTATTTGAACCAAGGCCGTAGCCAAGGGGGGATTATAATTTTATTAAATTTATTTATTGTGTTATTAGGTTTATTTTTTTCTTGGTTCAAATAATTTAAGATGTTTTTATTAAGAGTATTCCTAAGTCCATTTCTATGGGTTTCGGGAGTTTCTAAATTTATGATTATAGATTCAATGTCCGCTAACATTTGAGAAATGTTGATTTTTTTTATTATTTGGGTCATAATTAATATTATCCCCTAGACTTAATAAAGTTATAATGTTGTTGGGTATTATATTAGTTGTTAAGTTAACGACTCTATTGTATTTGCCTTGGTGGCTCAATTGGTAGAGCGCTGTCACGGAAAGACAAAGGTTCCGGGTTCTTATCCCGGCCGAGAGCCTATCTTTTCTCTTTAAAAATGAAAATATTTCTCGAATTGTTAGAAAAGATTGTTGTACAATGCTTATTTGCTATTTCATTGTTATTATATGGGTTTCTGAATGTTAATTTCTTAGATTTATTTGCTCAGTTCAAATCAACCCAATCAGTTCAAACGAACCCGGCGGTATTCGCCTCTTCAAGCAGCACTGTTTGGGCCCCAAATGGTAATATAGATAAAACGAACCCGCTGTACAGGTTGCGAAATATTTTTGTGAAGGCCACACTTTTGCTAGGTGCCCAGGTTATTGAGAACAAAGAAGCCGCACTGATAATAAAAAGGCATACCCTTCTGTTAAAACTGTCATATTGCGGTGACCATATTTAGAAAATGTATCTAATAACATACTGGAATTAAAAGATTGTAAAAATATACTAGTAAGTAATCTTGTAAATATATAGAAGACATTTTTTTTTTTTATAATTATTGGACAGCTATATTAATTTTTAAATATTTTTATTTTTTAAAGAGAACAGTCCTCGGCATTAAAATTATTTGTAAATACTTGACTAATTTATTATAATTCTTTTGGTGCTCACATACCCCATATGCACTATTTATTTATGAATAAATGCATTTACAGCACTATTTAATTATGAATAGGGCGCGTGGAGGGGGGACAGTTCTCCACTTTTAGTTGCCAACTTTCTTTGATCTTTACCGACTCTCCGCGGGAAACGAAAATTTAGTGGAAGATTTGTCTCTCCACAAGTGGAAGACAAAAACTGTTGCCGTACTTTCTTAAAACCGGCAACAAGTTGCCGCAACTTGTGGAAAACTTGTGGAAGACTTTGGTGTAAACGCGTCTGAAGAAGAACTTTTAGTTGACAACTTTTAGTTTTCCATAATGTGTTGTCAACTTTTAGTTGCCAACTTTGGTGTAAACGCACCTTAAAAGAACTTTCTTAGGATAAATAGTCGGAAATACTGTTTATTTATCAACAGTAAATAGCTAAATTATTTATTTTTTAAACAGTCGTGGATCAGCAGATGCAAGATCTGGAGGCCCTTCAGGGGCTCACCCAGCCTCTATAAAGTGGGTAGAGAAGAAAATAGTTGGGCTATAAAAATAGTTTTTCGCTACGCTATAGATGATTCTAATGAAGTATAGAATTGACTTACCCTCACCAACTCTATCCTTCATTAGTAATATAGATTTGATTGATACACATCAGGAAGTTTAAATTAAAATCAAAAGCAGCGCACTCGACATCAGCAGTAAAAGTATTTTATTGGAATTCTTTAAGAAAGTAAGAAAATAACCGATCCGCAACCCTAAAATAAATAATAATAAGTCTTAGAGAACCCGGTGGCTCGATGCTGATAGCACCAATCTCTGCTTAAAAACTTGTAAGTCCATTTACGTCTCCACGGACTACTACCCAAACCCAATTACGCCAGATCTCTGTTAATCCACAATCCTCCCACCTACGCCTCGATCTACCCCTCATACGCTTCCCAGTTCGCACAGCGCTTATTAACTTTTTATGAATTCATTTCATTTTTGTATTCATTATCCTTAATAATATATCCATCACTATTTTTTACTTTTCTATTACTCTATATGTTTTTTTGTTTTTTTTATTTATTTATTTCTTGTATAATTTGCTACATTTCACAAAATAAAAATGCTGTACCAATAGACCAGTTTCAAATTGTACAAATTTAAATATATCTATGGAGAATCATAATTTACAATGAGAGATAAATGTATAAAAACTTCCAACAGAGAGAGAAAAAAATAATAATAACAATATCAATGAAATGAAGGAATTGGTGTCCTACAATAATAAATGTTTGGTTCGTCTATGTACATACCGCTTTGTACTATTTTTTGTATGGTTCCCAATATTTTTTATAAGCGGGTTTTTATTGTTTTTACACTTTAAAAAAATGTTTACATAGTTTGTTGATAAATATATTAATATAAGGTATACTTAATTCTTTATGCATAATTTGAACTTTAGTGTCATATGCATAATTTCCAGCAATTCTAAGACATTTGTTTTAGAATATTTGTAATTTTTTGTAATTAGTTTTAGACATGTAACTTAATATTGGGTATGCGTATGTTAGTATAGGCCGTAAGCAGGCTTTATATAATAATAACTTATTATATGTGCTTAATTTAGAATTTCTATTAAAGTAATGATATATAGTACACAGAGCTCTGTTAGTTTTATTGCACACATAATCAGTGTGAAAAGTAAAAGTTGACCTTTTGTCCAAGTCAAGTCCTAAGTATTTAATATGCGTTGCCCAAGGTGCAGAAGTTCTGTTTATCTTCAATTGGGGGATATTATCCGGCCGTCTCTTTATCAATAATATAGCTTGAGTTTTATCCTGATTTATTTTAATTTTCCATTTATTGTAGAATTTCTCAATAAATTACTCTATATGTTATTATAGTCTTGGTACTGTTGTGTTTTTATAGTTATTTTTTTTCTCTAATAGCCCTGAAGATGACCTACAAGGTCGAAACGTCGGCACAAATAAAAAATAAGTCTTGACTTATTTGGTGGTTTTTTTTATCTCCAACTTTTTCCATCCTCCATTAGGTCCCATAGTTCCAGTCAACTATTTTCCTCTCTAACACTTTTAAGAATTCGTTAGTTACTAAGCTCAGAAATTTTACAAGCCCATCTTAATCTTCGCGACGCTATCACTTCAATCTCTTAAATTCTCCAGTGGTTACATACTCTTTTGGACCGAATATTCTACGAAAAACCTTATTTTTGAATATCTTACGACGTTGATCATCCCTCAGCGCATGCGGCCGCGTTTCACATCCGTAAAGAAGTGTTGGAAGGATGATGGTTTTATAAATTCTGATTTCCGGATTTCGGGACAAAAGATACGAGCTTAGTAATATCGCGAATGGATAATAACAAGCATTTCCTGCCTTTATTTTCTTTTGAATTTCGTTTTTTCTAGTTACCATAGAACCTAAGTACATAAACTTATCGAAGTGCTCAAACTTGTTCCTTCCTAAAACAATATCCCCAAAATCTCCCTCTTATCTGCTACTAACTATATATTTAGTTTCATTCGAATTTACTTTCAGCCATATTTCCTTGCCTGCACTCATCAACGTATTTGTATATAGTTTTATAATTTACACGTCTTCGCCCTTAACTACCAAATACCAAAGTAACATTAAAAATAAATTAACAATTAGGAAAACCAGCTGGACCTGATACCATTTGGAGTACATTAAAACGAATCTATCTATAACGAGTAAAAAAGCATAACAAACACTTTGGACAAGATCTCGAGTTCACTACCTGGTAGATGACTCAGGATTTTTAAAAGGGAGTAATAGATCCTTAGTTGAACCGTCCTTCTGATGAAACGTAAAATTGTGGACGCTCGTTAAAGAACAGTATTCTAATTATACCTGAATAGTCAAAATTTAGGGCTCCCACTGTAGCATCCTCTGATTTGCCATAGCTGTATAAAGTGACGTTAAATGTGGCAAACAAACCAAATTTTTGTAATTTCTATATAAGAGTTTTAATAATGAGAAAAGAAGGTAAAGTTTGGCCCCAGTTCTTATAGAAAGGTCTAAAGGATACTGGAATGATCAATGAGGAGGGCAGTAGCTTAATATAGTGAAGGGAACTGGACAGGATTGTAAAACGAAATATGTGGTGTTTTTTTGGCAGTCACCGCAGACTCGGCATTCACTATTTGGTTGCCCTGACGATGGCCTACATCGTAGGCCGAAATGTTGGCGCAATTAAAAAATAAGTTATTATTTTTGTGTTATCTTTGACTGCACCCCCTGACCAATTCAATCCATCATTTGAAATTATAATTAATTTTTCTTTTGTGATGTAGCAACAAGTATACTGTCTTCAATGCCTCGGAGGGTACTGAGCTTGGTGTATACATTAAATTTAATAAATTATATCCAGAGAATTTTATTTATTTTTCCTATAGGAGATATTTACGAGCAAATATTTATTCCGAAGTTTTTATTTACTTTTCAACAGTATATAGTTTCTTATAGAAGTGTATGATAAATTAAACTTTCAAATGTATAGATCATTACATCATCTCACAAGTTATGAAATTATTTTTTAAAATAAAAAGAATAAAATAGCTAATCTAAGTAAATTCACAAGCTACTTCCCAGTATAGAATACATACTATAGTATTATTTCAAACAGTAGAATAAATAGAAACCAAATTAAAGTAAATTAGTAATGGAATGTGAGATATTTTGAAAATTGAAAATATAGTCCGAATCGAAGCAAGATGACATAAGTTGTAAGACTTCATCAGTAGTAAACTTATATAAAAATACAATATAAGAAACTGTATAATTTATCTTGAATTAAAATAGCAATATAAAGATATTTGGTATCGAGTGGTGGTTGTTTTGTAGTTAAGAAATCCTATGTGATTTTGTAAATTAAAAAACTATTACTGCTGGTTACTTTCATCCATTTATTCCCTTTAGTCTTTAGTGATATAGAATAATATATTAATATTTTATATTAATGAATATTATTATTAATATAATAAAAATAAATCTCAATGGGTAAATAAGCAACATATTAAGAATAAATAATGCATGCTGTTCCCATGAAAACCTATGTAGTTGGTTAGTATACAAAATATTAATCCTCTCAAACAAATTCCAACAGATAAGCAGAATTTTAAACAAAATAAATCTACTGTTGTAGCTGAGCCAGTTTGTTTCTTTACCTTGTTGCGAAAGCAAATATAAATTTTATTCATGTTTAGTGAATATTTTTTACATCTGCCAATGGAAGACGGTCATACAGGTAAGTGTTTATCAGTGTCTTATCTTCACGTTTTTGTTTTCATAGCCCGTGTTATTTCGAATATTTTATGTTTATGAAAGATGTAATTACTAAAGTTTTATTGAACATTATTCTTATTATACTGTCCTTTTATTATTAAATTATTCAGGTATGTTGTATTTTAAACAGTTTATTATCTCATTCTTCAGTGTTATTAATAAAATATTTTAATTGTCTCATATTATTCTAATGTATTCCAGAAATTTGGTGTAAAACAGTAACAAGAAAATTATTTTTCGATTTTATTAGTTCAAGGAAATCGAAAGTATAATTCGAATAATTCATAGAACAGAACAGTATTCACTTAGTATCATTAAAATTTATCCATTAATGACGATTATAGTGAAATAATCTAAGAATTATAAAATATGACATTAAAAAGAAAAATGATTCCATTATGATTATTTTTTTCAGATTGTATAAAAATTAGTATTTTATGCTTAAATATTAGTTCAGTACAATTTGTTTCCGATAATTAATACCACACTATCGTCTTTTATTATTTTATTTTCAAGCGTGTACAGAAATATTTCCGTATGACTCTTGATAAAAAAATTGTATACCCAAAAAGTAAAATTAGAGGGATACTGGGTTATATTCTTCATTTTGCTGCAATTTGATTAAATCAAATCAAATGGGAAAGAAAAAAAAATAATTCTACACTTTTATTATTGGTCTATTTAATATTGAATATCAGTCATTGATTGTAGTAATTTGTAAATGCATATGAGGCATTCAGAACCAAAAGCGGATAACTCTTAATTTCAAAAGTGGATTTTTTCACATTTTTGGCTTATCCATTATTATTTAGCTTTCCTAGATCTGGAGTAGCGAGTTTCAAGGATTTTTCTTTTAACTAAGTGATATTCATAACTCATTCAAACTAACTCCGTTTTATAGATTTGTAAATATTAGTTCTGTAATGTAAATATTAAAAGTACATTGTTCTAAGGTTGATTTTGGAGGTATCTGCTTTGGATCCTGAACCTCTGTAATGGTCCTGAATCCATTGCTAGTGTTGATACATAGTTGTATATTTGGTAATGTTTATTAAATAGTTAGTATATATAAAGCATGTTAGTCTACATAAAGCATATTAATAACATATTTTTAATATTTACTGAAGGATAATTTGGTCAGGGGTTTGGTCAATAGTAACACCAAATAAGAAAAACTTATTGTTTTCTAGTGCCAACATTTGATATCATTACCTGTAATTTTACTATGTTTTCCATACTTTTAAATCTCACCAGTTTTATGTGTACATTTATTCTTTTTACTGTATTTTTCATATTGTATCTTACTTTTTACTTTCTCATTTTACTAACTTTTAATATTTCTTTACACTATCACCTTTATGTACACACATTCTGTCATTTTGTTACTCATATATATCTTTTATAATCTATCCGACGCTATATTTCTTTAATTTCATAACTCTTTATGTTATTCTATAATTCTTAGTACTGCTATGTTCTTATAGTAATTTTCTGTTTTTCTTTCTTAGCCCTGAAGATGGCCTATACTGTGATGGCCGAAACGTTGGCTCTAGTAAACAATAAGTTTTCCTTATTTGGTGTTATTATTGACTGCACTCCTGACCAAATTAAATTAAATCCTTCATTAGCATCATTCCAGTCAACTCTTTTCCTATCTAATTGTTATTCACTATATAATTACATATTCGTTCTAAGCAATTGAATAATGACTTGTACTAATTAAATAATAATTTTTAATAGAATTAGTTTTAGTGGAAATAATTTTAGATTTACTATTTATTAGTGTGAAAATTTGAAATTTCCACTAGGTTCTTATAGATTCATTAAAGGGAAAGATAATTGTATTGCCTTCTTAAATCATTAAATTACCTTCTTACCCAATGTCTCGGGTTCGCAGCCAAGCAGGTGGCCTTAGGATGTTTTAAAAGGGAATTAAAAAATCCTTGGTTATGCCATCCTTTGAAAGGGAAGTAATATGGGGCCTGTATGATGTTAGAGATCTTTAAATATCCCTATACTAATTATAACTGGATAGGAAAAATTTAGGTCTCTCACAGTAATATCGTCCCATTAGGTGTAGTTGCATGAAGTAACGTTAAAAGAATAAATAAACGGCGAATGCTTAAAAGAATTAATGAGATTTAAAGAACCGAGATTAATTTCATAATTATTTAATGAGAGTATCATCGGTTTCCTTATTCAGTCCTTATTATAACTGTGTTTCTTCTTCCAAAATCGCTTGTTCTTCAATGCCATTTAAAATGGATTACTCCACTCAAATCAGGAATTTAAGCTTTCAATTAGATGTAATTCGAATCCAATCGAACTGCTACTTCCCCAGCAATGATGCAGTTGTAGGGTTCCTTGAACCGAAGCATTGGTGTGGCAGGGTAGTCGGCGTTCCCAGGTGGCCGTTGACTCAGAGCGAAGTACCGTTCCCAGAGCACGGTTCCCCAAATCCCGGTTGACTCAGGCCTTTCACCTGCCATCTGGAATCCCACCTAAAGAGAAAGGTGACGTCACTTCCCAGCATCCCTCGCTGCTAACGAGGTAAGAAATTCCTGCATCACTGTAAGGGGAATGTGACGTGCTAATTGATTAATACGGCTAATAACTGAATCATTTCATAGGAAGCACAAGCACAGGAAGTTTAGTAAGTGACAAAGCGGAAGTCATGAGTGTCTAAAAAGTCATGGAATTAGTTGCATGCTTAGCATTACTGCGTGGCAGGAATCAATCACAGTAACTGTAGTGCTATTCCTTGTTTCATGAAAGGAGAACTGGAAAGAAGAAAGAGGTGCAAAGGCAGTATAAGGGAGTGCTGTAAGGGTGGTTCCTGATATTTCGAGAGGGAGACTTGAGCCTAGTGATGAAGCCAACATTGAAGCTTTTTCACCTTCTCGATGGCCTTGAGATGGTCATCGACGGTTGATTTGCTAACTTCGAGTTTCCCCGCTAGTTCTCGAATAGTTGTTTTCGAATTGTCTTCCATAAAAGGTCAGACAACATGGGCAGAACTTCTTGCACGGTCTTTTTTGTCTTTTAGGCTCAAGTACCCCTCTTGAAATCACTGACCACCATAGTACCGTGCTCTTACACTACCTTCGCCCCGGACTTCGTTGATAATTCTGGCCGTTTTGCCACGATTTCGTTCAATTTGAACTTATAAAATAAAATTATAAGAAATCGCGTTATGATATTTTAGTAAATACTGAATTATTTCCAAGTAGCAAAATGTTGCTGAGGCAAACAAACATTTTTATTTGAAGAAGGATTGATAATCGTTTACATTTATAAAAGTCAAACAAACATAAACACTTTACTTGGTGAAATTGGAAAATTTGTAGATAATTTTCTAATCTTTAGTGAAGATATAATGTTTCGATATTTTGTTATTCGATAGTTTTGATAAAAGAAGGAAAAAATGAACAAAAGTGAATTTGATTTTACATTTCTTTGGTTAAGAAAATAAAGAAGAATTTCCAAAATTGCGAGTATGAGCCGGCTCCCCAAAAACTGTTCAGAAAAAAAATGATTCTTTATACGATAAGTTCAGAAAACCCCAAACAAAAAGTCTGTAAAACGAAAACAGGAAACAAAATTATCTGTCATTACAATTACTTCAATAGAAAAATTGGTAGAAGTATTTTGAATGAAAAATGCTTTTCTTAAAAGTGAAATTTATATTTTAAATTTTTAGAAGTCAGCAACTTATTTTATAACCGAACTACTTTTTCTTGAACAATACTAAAAGTATTAACTATTACAAATTTTGTCGGAACCTGGATTGAATCAATTTACGTCGAAATTTAATGACATAAGGGTGAAGATCTGACAGCACTACAGAAATAGGAGCTCAATTATTCATTATTTTATAAATAATAAAGAAAAAATCTGGAATGTTCAATTCACAAACTAATTAAATGTGTTAAAAATACTTAGAACAAGTATTCAGTTCTAATGCTCCACCAAAAATCAAAGAACGTCAAAAAGATGCGTACGCTTGAGATCAAGCTGATAAGTGGAGATGGTTGCATCGAAGCAGGTATGCAAGTTGTCTATACGTTGCAGTTAATCTGACATTTGCCTCTAGTTACAAGCAACTATACCATTAGATTGGTTGCCGTGATAGCAGCTACCTCCACAGTAACTACCATCGAGTAACATCACCTTTAAAGTCCATGGAAGTTTATTAAAATGCCTCCAATTTTAAAGTACCTTAAAGGAAGTAGGATGAGTGCGAAAATACATTGTAACTAAGAAAGGTGGGTAATATACAGCTATAGAAGAAGGTAAGGTAAAAGAGTATATTGTTTCGGGCCGGAGGACACTAGGATGTCTTGGAGCTATGGGCCTTAACCAGAAGGTCCCGCTTCAGGTAGTGGAGCCGAAGAAGAACTACCTGGCAGGACCTCATTGTTATGGTCGACCTTACTTAGGGCCGCAGCCTCCCTTCTCTTCTTCCTAGCTGTACTCTTCAACTTCCTCATTTACTCTTTTCCAAAGCTGCCTCTGTCCTCTAGGGTGGCGGTGAAGGGCTGAGGGTGGTCAAAGCGGTGAAGGGAGGAAACTGTAAGGATTACTTAACGGCTTTACGTCCGTTCCAGGAGAAGCGGATCAAGGGATTGTTACATTTTGGAACTTTCTTTTCAAGTGAACCTGATCTACTGGAATTAGGATAATTGATAACCTTTAAGTATATGAGGTAAATGACATGGTACTTTTGGAAAGATCTTTAGTAACACATTTTCATTTATTTAGATATTTAAAATTATGAATATGCTATTAATAAAAGTATTTTATTAGTGCTTGTGAGGACATCGACATCGACGGAATATTTAATACATGAGAAATTTTATTATTTACTAATGTTAATATAACCCTTCACCCTGAGAACATTAACTACTAAACTACTACTAATTTAAAAAAAATATTCTTCTTCTTTTTGTAGCCAATGTCACTAGAGAAATTTATGAGAACTTATTTAAAATAGAAGAAACTAAGGAAAAGAGATGTTTAGGATCTTTCGATCGCATTTATAGAATGAATGTTAAAATAGTAGAGTAACCAAAATAACTTGATAATAGTAAAACCAAACATTAGTGGTAAAGTTTATAAATATCTTGAAAGTTTCAGAATAACAAAGATGCATCAGAGGAAATTGCGAAATTTAAAAAGGTTTCCAGAAAAATAAAAACAATCCAATAAAAATCGAAAATAAACAGAAAAATGAACGGATATGTCAATAGTCCTAGTTAGTCAAGGTTAAGGTAAAGTCGAATTGTTTCCAAAAAGAGTTTCTTGATCGTAGAAAAGCGGAATCGAGTTATTTTTGTAAAGGATATTCAAGGATTGGCATGAAAAGAAGTTATTGGTTGAATTACTATTCCAATACAAGCAAAAAACCTACGAGAATGAAAACATTTCGCTTCCCTAAGTGCATGTCAAATATCTCTCGACCAAATTGGACTTAAACACTTATTCACCGAGGTTGCAGATACATAGTTACAGAAAGGGGAAATGAAAGATCTGGGAAACGATCAAAGCCAAAATTATGCACCACGATGTATTATCGTAAGATGTTTTCAAGGAAAAAAAAATATTGTCCATAAAGTTTTTGTTTCTTTTATTTATTATTAACCCACTCCGACCCACCCCTGCTTTGTGCGGGTAAAAAGGCATATTGCGCCTACATAATTTGTCTGTGTAATGTATTTTTTTTTAATATCATTGGTTAGGCTTCTTTGGAGGTTCTGATTTTCTTTCTTCCCATCTCAGCTAATGTACTATTATATAGAAATTATCAAAATAAAAATAAAAACCAAATATTTCTTTTAATACGAATTTATAATCTTGCACGTTAGATAATTACACGAGATTAGGTAGCGTCTTCGGTAAAACCCATCGATATTCCAACCCATTCACACAAAACCTCGACAAATTATATACCTAAACCGTCCTGGTGAATCACTCTATCTATTGGTGAAAACCGCTGGAAAATCCGTGCAGTAGTTATTGAGTTTACCCCGAACAAACGCGGCCCAGCACTTTATTATATAATATGTATAAATTCATTTCTTCAACAATAAAGTCTGTATATTAAAACCTAGCATTTATCTTTGTATTCGGTTAGACACTATCTTCTTCCAGTTGATACAGAGAGGGTAAGATTTTTATAATTCCGCACAATTTCCTCTCTCGTAATATATAAGGTTGCGTATCCACTATGTTCGCGAATCAACGGTACTCCCCGCTCTGCGTTCCATCCTGATTTGTAACATGGCCGAACATAAACTGATCCGCAATGTTCAGGTGAAACTCGAAGGAACAACATTTCGTCCGAGTCAGTCGCAAGTGCAGTTTAAATTTTAATTAATTATTTGACAAAAAACTAAAGAAGACCTCGTTTTGGTCGAGCTAAATTGTATGAATGAAGAGAGAAGCAAACGCGAGCTACTGTTGGACCTAACATATTAAGAATTGAGTGGGTACTACAAACATTTTCTGCAAATGTCTCCCTCCAATTTCAAAAATCTTTTTAACACTGTGGCACTGTCCATCGAAAGATTTTAGAAGAAATAGAAAATATACGGCGTACTGGTAAAGTTTGATGGGAAAGAGTGGTGCACTCTAATTTTTCTTAAAGAAAGTCAAATGATGAATGCAGATCAGTACTATTTTATAGGGGCATTTTTGTAATTGTAAAATTAGACTAGGTAAGATTTGTATAAGGGAGGGGCGTTGCTCTTTATGTAAAGCGTTGAGTTGCCATGCCTAATGCCCGGGTTCAAATCCAGCCTCAATAAAATGGTTACTCTTAATCGCTTAACGGATGAGCGTGATCTCGGGAAAATCACCTTCCTGCATAACCGTTGTCCCAGAAACATTACATCCTATGTATTTAACCCATAATTCTACATGGGTTGCAGAGGTGCAGATTTTTTTAATAGAAAAATTTAAATAATTTTCAAGTTTTAAGCAATAAACAATGAGATAATAATAAAAGCAGATAGAATCCGATGGCTGCGTTTGTAAATAACAGGTACCTTTCCCTGCTTTTTACAAACTTACGCCCACGCATCACTACAGCATCCAAACCCATAATAACAGTTAGATACAATATAAATACGATTAATTATTCATAAAAAAATCAAATAACCACAGAAAAGTGTGAATTTTCGTAAATAAACTATTTACTTATATGTTAAAAATTCATTAGAAATAAATAATAGCTTTAAAAACACGCAGTGATAGGGAACAAATATAAAAAGTAGAAAATAATTTTAATTAAATAGGATTTTGTTAACAACTTCTAATATTACGGAATCCTAAGTATGTAAATTATAAATATCAAAATTGTAAAATCTTTGGAAGGAAATTGGATTTGCCATGAAAATACCTGCTGATGTGTATAAAAATAATATTATAATTTTACTGTCTGGATATCGGAAAATTAAAAACTAGAAAATAATTTTTAATAAGTTTAAAATAAGAATTAAGGGATGAAGGAAAAAAATCCATTTTATGGTAAAAAAATATGCTGCTTTTTAAAAAATTATACTTTTAAAAATATCAGCCAATAAAATATTTAAAACGGTTAACATCAAGCACCCCACGTTATTTTACGATAAAATAAATTTTATTCTTATTTTTAACGTACTAAAAAGTATTTTAAAAATCCGATATCCTGACAGTAAATTTAATATTTTATTTTTACACACATCAGCAGGTTTTTTCATCGGAATTTACTTCCAAGAATCTTACTTCAAATTTTTATTTCTATAAAGTATATCCTTCAAAAATTTACATCCAAGATTCCACAATACTGGATTTTTTTTATAAAATCGTATTAGAAATATATTTTATATTTATATAAGATTTTTCGTCTGCCCCCTAGTGTTCATGTTCATGTTCCACGACCCGTCCGCACTAGCCCAGCCCACGCGCTCCCTTTTGGGGCTATAGCGAGTTTGGGCAAAAACGGACAGCCGGCGGAGCGCGGATTCTTGAGCATAGTGGATACGCCGCCAAACATTAATTATTAAAACAAACAGAAACTATTAACTCTAAGAGTAATAACTAATAGTTCAAGTACTAATTATAAATTCATTCGTGAATACACGTAACAAAACTTTAAACTACAAATATTCATAAAATAAAAAACATAATGCTACTCGTACTTGGATATACTACAACTTCTCAGCACATAAGGATCTACAAACAACAATAGTTAAATATTGCGTAATCATTAAATAATTTTTTTAGCCATTATCTCCATAGCCCACTTAACAATTTTTTTCATCTTAGTGATGACCTAGCAATTGAGAATGTACCTGACATAGAAGCTTCCTGTTTACCTAACTTTTATCGTTTACCTGAATTAATCTCTTTAAATATTTCCTGGTTAACAATCATCGAATCATATAAATTTATTCTTCATTTTTAGGAGAAACAGAATATTGCATTGGGTCTTCTTGATACAATCAACCTCAGTTGGGTCTCATTCAAATAACTGAATTTTATGAGGCGAAATGGTGTACAATGTGAAAAATGGAATGATAGAAAAAAGTTTTAAAAAATAATAGTTTTGAAATTTGTTTGTTTGTTAGAAAACTTTTTAAAATTCATTATTGAAATTTAAAAAATAGTCGATTTAAAATTTATTAGTTATTCGTTCAAGAGAAGTGTATTCGTTATTTTATATTAATTAATTAAGATTAAAGCGACTTAGTGAATTTCAATGATTTTGTACCTAGGTTATTATTTAGCTGTTGTCGTAAAATTAAGATGATTTCCTGTTCGAAAATTCTTTACAGATCCTCTCCCGATCTTTGTGATAAAGACTGTGAATATATTTCAAGCACTTGATAGATAATTTGCTCAAACCAATTCACATCATCTGTGGGATTAAATCGGTAGAGAATTTAAAAAATGGAATGGAATGTGTTGAACCGACATTATTTTTTGTATGTCTTCAAGTGGGTTCGAGAATGGATTCATAATTCGATCCCATGAATAATTTGTAAAGATTAACTTATCCTTCTCCTGAACAGGCAGCTATTACGGTTTTATTTCAGTTAGACCAGGAAAAAATATAACTGTCATAAAAATGAATATTTTCTTTATTGCTATTTATTAAAACAAGTTTAAGTTAATATTTAACACATTTAAGCTTATAATGTACACATATACTAACACTGATATTGATTTGTGAAGATTTGTGATTACTGTACGTTTAATGATGTCAGGAATTTGAATAATTTTGTTTTTACAAACACTGTGTCAAAAACTGTCTGCATACAGTTTGTATTGATTGAACTTTTAGCGCTATTACGTTTCAGTATTGGATCATTCTTGAATTAGTTATTTATTATAATTTCTTTGAGTATTTGAGACAAATAAAAGCTACAAGAAAGTTCGATTTGTAACTCTTTAGATTCGATATTCTAATTTTAGGAAAACATTGCAGAATCAAAGGTTAAAGTGGATTATTATAATAATTTTATTTCCCATTTTTTCTCCAATTACTTCTATCCAACAACTTCTCACTAAACCAATCAATTTCTTGGTTACCTCTGGTGCTCCGTTCTTATCTTTAAGCTCATTTTTATTTTTAACAGTTCTTTTTGAGGAATGTAATGGTTGATTTTTAATTATGGCTAACAATATTATTTTAAATTATAACTATTTATTTCAATTTGATTGAGCGCTAATCGATGCACAGTATTTTTCGTTAATCTGTCCTTTGCTAATACAATTAAATTCGATGGTTTACCAACACGTGAGTATAAAACATATGAGAGAAACATGGTTTTTTTAAGTCCGAACCGCTGATGGACATTGGCTACCCTTGAAACTTGCTGATGGTCATAGCAAAAACCAAGCGTATAGGAAATTGAAGTCTTTCCAACGATATTATGGAATCTGATGGTATCAATGGAATACGTGGGAACAGGACGATTTCTCTTTTAAACTTACCAGTCAAAATGCTGCTTCAATAACATTTGATCTTTTTGATGACCAAACGTATACCATTGAATAATTTAGGTGGATTCAAATTACGCAGAAGAATAAGATCTTCAAAGGTTGTGTGGTGGCGTTCTTAGTATATTGAGAGAAATTAAAAATTCAGTTGAATAATTAACGGCTTGGTTTTCATCAATAATAGTATCGATTGATTTAAAGAACATTAGTTTCATCAGGTAACAACTGTTGTATTTGAAAGATAATTTCGTCAACATCAGCATTTTTCGCTGGCAATAGCACGATTACTGAGCCATTGATGGTCCAACTAATTATTTAGTAGATCCGGGAAGACAATCCAAATTAATTCATCTTTGTCTGAACAACAGTGCAGAAATTTTCTGGCAATTTGATGGATCGTGTATTTGGATGCAGTTCTATTTCACCTTTTCCAATATCCAGCATTAGTTTTGAAAATAATTGTGCTGATGGATCATTTTATAATTGTACTCTCATGTTTATGGTCAATAGAAGTATCGACATTTGTTTTAAACGGCAAAAGTAGAGCGAGGAATGACTGGCAATGTCTGTCGGAAATCACGAGATAGTAATAGAACAGCTCCACCAAATAGCCCGTCATTGTTGTTCAAATATATCATAGTTCCATGAAATGCTTCAAGTGAATGTTTGTGAGCCTTAGTACATTTATCCCAGATTATGATTGCTTATTAGATTATGATCTCAGGTTAAACATTGCGTTTGGCTTGTGATGAACGTCTGTTGGCAGCTTGAATGCTGAGTGTGACGTTCGCCCACCATCTAACAATTCCTGAAACAATTTCTAATGCAATATTCTGTTGTGACCGTATCTTTGCAAGGATCAGCAATATTAAAAATATCTTTTCGATTCCATCTGGTTCCTTCAAAAAAAAAAAAAAAAAAAAATGCCTTGTACATGATCAACAGTCAGCATAATCCGATCATATATATTTTTTGTTCAGCTGTCATCAAATGCTCATTATTTGCAATAAATGTGGCTAAGTCAACGTTGCCATACTTTTTTCTCGCTGCAAATTTATTTGTGTGAGAGGCCGCGCGATCAAGTGATTGCATACCTTAATGATTAAGTGGCCAATTTGAAATTAAAATAGATAAATCCTCGATCACCACTTATGCTTCATTACACATCTATGGCGTAAAATCTATGTTTGGACATTGGTTTGCATGTATAATTCGATGCAGTATGTCTTCACTCATATAGTTTCTAGATTTCCCATAAAGTCGATGGTTTTGTTGGAAAACATGACAAAATACTATTGGTTGAGGAATACTATTCGGTGAGGACACTAACGTTGCATCAGCAAACGTCAAATCCCAATGATTTTCGTCTTCCAGCAAGTGCAACGAAACAGTACTATCTACTTTGTTCTCTAAGTTTGGTAGATGTGTTACCAACAGATTAACTAACACCGTCATCTGTTGGAAACTTATAAAATTAATCAATAATATTTAATACTTTGTCATATAAAAAAAATTGCAATTAAAATAAATATAGCGTTTAATCGAAACAAAATATAGCCTATATTGTAAGATGGATAAAGTTACATATCAGTGAAAAATTTCATTAAAATCGGTCCTATGGTTACTAAGGAGATTAGCTCGGACAAACATTGTGACACGAGATTTTTATATATTAAGGAGATATATATTAATATACAATAATAATAATAGTAATACTATAAAATAATTATGATATATTGTTATAAATAATGTTCTTCATTATAGTTATCATTATAGTTATAAATAAGAACATTTTTTAAAATATGGGCACATTGGAATTAGAAACCTGAGCAGGAAGCGAGGTTAGAAAGACAAGCCAGCGACCGATCCTTTGCCTTCTCAGAACGAGACAATAAAGAGAAAATCGAGGTGAAACTCCTAGATGAAGTCTCTTCTGGCATCGCTCTTTAAGAAAGTCCATCACAACTTAGGAGTTCGTCTTCTCATTGAGAGCTCTCATCCATACTTAATATTCATTGAACACCTAAAAAGTATCATATCCCAATGATTATCTCTATCAACCAGTAACTTTGTAAATGTTTTTATGTGTGGATTGTAGAAGTGAGTGCTATTTGATAATTATTACTATAAATAGAACAATTTAAATTGTTATTTGAATATTCCAAGTCAAGAATTTTGTCTCGGATCTCAGTTATTGATTAAATATACGCAACTAAATCACAAATACGCTCCTGGACAAATAAAAGTGTACAATTGATTTTTTCCAATTGATTGAACATATTATTTTATTTTTGTAATATTAAACAATGTATCATGAAATTAAATTTCCTTAGTAGCTATTCTTTAGGGATTTAGGTTTCTTTTTTTTTTTTGTTATCATTGCAAAATAAATGGAAGAAGTTTCATACTATGTTTAAACTAAAGCAGCGGCTAACGGGTTGTAAATGTACTTTTTTTATCATTTTTTATTTATTTTCAAACAGATTCATTATAATAATAAATAAACCTTCTAGAGCAAGTATAATAATGAAGTTTAGTTCTTTTTCAATAACAGGTAATTCACCTGAAGTAGTTAATGGTGGTTATTCTTTCCCGTTCCAAGAAACTTTTTTCTTCATTAGCAACATTTCTTAAATACGGCATTCTACTGATCCTCTCCTCCAGGAACGGACCTAAAGCCGTTAAGTAGTGCTTTCTTCAGTTCTCCGCTTGGATCACCCTCTGGAGGAAAGTAAACTAAGAAATTTTGGAGTACTGTTGCAGTGAAGAGATGAAGAGTTGTAATTTTGCAAACAACTATTTCCACCAATATTAAGTTTCCACCTAATGCTTGAAATGATATATCCACCTAGTGCTTGTTACTATCAGTCTTCAATGTAATTTGAACACACACTCCGAGGACATCTACCAACCGGTCTGGGCTCCGATAACCACCTCGCCTTTCGGGTATTATCCATTCCGCAGATGTGCCGTTCCATTTCAAATGCCTCTCTTCCAAGATATCCTGCACCGATCATACTCCCTCTCTTGATCTCGCCCACAATTCTACGGAGGAATGTCATTTCTGGTGCTGAATTTTAGCTTGCTTGTTTGAATAGGATTGTCCAGCTTTCTGATCCATACAGCGGCACTGGATTTATACAGTATAAGTTTAGCCTCTCTAATCGCTTCCTGCTTATCTATCATTGTTTTCGAAATATGGTAGTATCGTCCATTGGTCTTTACATTCCAAACCCCAATAAATTATTAATATTTGACATTATATCTAAAATGTCACTAATACATTGCCATAAATTTAATAATTTATCTAATATTATAGAATAATTCTTCAAGGTATGTCAGTCTTTGTTTAAAAAAACTTTATATTGTTAAATCTTTGCAATTTGACAACTCTTCATCCCATCACTGCAACAGTACTCCAAAATTTCTTAGTTTACTTGTCTCCAAAGGGTGGTCCAACCGGAGAACTGAAGAAAGCACTACTTAACGGCTTAAGGTCCGTTCCTGGAGGAGAGGATCAGGAAAATGTCATATTTTAGAAATGTTCCTTTTGAAGTAACAAATTTCTTGGAACGGGAAAGAATACCCACTATTAACTAGTTGTTGTCAATGAGCTGTTATTTTGAAAAGGAACAATACTTGAGCACAGTAATTGTTCGAGAAGGATTATTTCTTTTTATTATGAATCTATTTCAGAGAAAAAAGAAAAAAGGATAGTAATGGTATATTCACAACCGGTTCGCCGCTGTTCTATCCCAATTTATATGATAATGTGGAAGATTTTCTCAAATTTGTCTTCTTTAACACTCGTAGGACTGACAAGCTGCTCCACGGTCATGGTGGAAACGCTTCTTATGGAATTAAAAAAAAATAAATCTAGCAATCCCAAATCTATTAGGATTTAGACATTATTAAAAAAAATAAAGTATTAATAATAGACACCGGTGCCTGTTTTGATTGTCGACCACAATGACGTCATCCTGCTGCGGAATATCTCCAAGGTCATATCCTGGGTTCAGTTCGCCTTCCTTCCTCCTCTTTTCAGAACCTATTGCGAAATAACCAACACAAAGACAAAAACAATGATATCATCAGGCAATAACAAGGAGATTAATAACGAACTTTTGGATCACGTAGTAATTTTTGCTGAGCAAACCATTCTCTATTATTTGCAATTAAACAATTGTCTTTTTTGATAGGTAGTTATGACAAGTACCAAATCAAATGTTTAAACTCAGTGAAACTTTTTTTTTTTTTATTTGATTTTGTTTAAGGCTGCTTCGACTGCTGGAACCATTAGGGACGATTGCTCTTCTTAAATTTCTTGAATTAACTTCGTTGCCTTTAAATACATCAGCGTCTTCTGTATTTTGTTATTTTCTTCAAATTGTAGACATGTCTCATTATTCAAACTAATTCTTTATATTTTGCAATTTTTCTTTCATGTATATGCTTCGCTGTTAGTTTTTTATTTTGCTTATTATTCTGCATTCATTTGAAGTTAGGACTTTTGGAGGGATCCAAGCGATGTTTTTATCTACTGTTTGCGTTTAATAATTAATAATGAATTATTATTTTACTATCCATAAAATAGAAAATAATGTATTATAGTTCATAAATATATAATATAATAACAATCCTATTCGTTTTTATTTCCTGTTTAAGGGAAGCTAATATGTTCAAATTGATTGACCAAATACGATTTCATAGTTATTATTAGTCTTCTTGTTATGAGCTCATATTTTGAAACTATAGGTACTATTTTTGTTTCAATTTGTGAATTTTTAATTCCTACTAGTCATTGGTCCATATCTTTTCATACCAGTCTTTATATGAACAGCTTAAAGGTTCAACAGATAGAAAACATACTTTATGGTAATCAACTATGAATATTTTCCTTAATTATTTGTAGCCATAGTATCTCATTATAAAGAAAACGGGAAACGTACTCCTGAGGTTAATGCTTTAACAATGTTTTCTCTCACTGTTAGCATATTCAAAAATATTCGCATGAAATTAAAAATTTAAAAAGTAAAACTTTTTTTTTCTGAATTGTTAGAAGTATCACAATCTGTTCAAACGATTCTAAGTCTTCTTAAATCCCTCCGATTTCGTTTATCAGTTAATTTTTCTTTTTCTGATATAGTATCAGAGTCCTCTTATCCGTTAGATAAAATAAAAAACCTATACCATAAGCCATAAAAGTTCATAAGGTGTTACAGCGTATACTATATTGTTCCTAGGATATTGGCTGTGCAGGGAGGTAATTTGTCCGAGATGTAGTTCAACCTGTTTTTTCCTCAATTTTATAGAGACTCGTGAGCCTCAAAAGGATCTGTACGTGGGTGTTAACAGATTAAATAATTTATATTCCACAGCTGGATTTGAAACAGGGACATCAGCATAAAAACTCTGTCTAAAGCCCAGTGTTGCAATTTATTGTTTTAGTTCAAATCCACAAAGTGGCATATCGTATCTGAATCTGAATTTTATATCATCACGATTTGTCTTACTATCGGAGCTTGAAGAAGCGATTTATAATCATTCGGAATTGTTTGAAGCGATTCAGAATCGTGCGAGAGAGACAAGATTCCTGGTTCAATTATTAAAGAGAATGAACTATCATGGTCGTGTTAGCTACAATAATAAAACAAAGACGTCGTAACAGAAGAAGCAGAATGCTTGCAGGCTAAGACAATCAGTTCGGGTAATCGGTCTCTCAGAACATCAGCCAATTAAAACTATTCAAGGATCAGCTATGGTTTGCGAAGATTAAAATTACCGACAAGCAAGAAGTTAGTGGGTTAAACTCAGAGCTACCTAACAAAAAAAAAAAATGTCAATGTCGAAATTTTACAACAGTACCAAATTTTGATACATATTCAATAATAATAATAATAAATTAAAAAAATAATAATAATAAAACATAAATATGAAAGGTCAATAAAATGATTGTTCCTTCACTTTACAAGTAGTATATATATAACTAGAAAGTTTCAAAATTTTTTATTACACCAGAAATATTTTATTTAAAATGCGTAATTAATGATGGTAAGTGGATGTTGTATCACATTCAACGTTTCTACCAAATTAAGCGAATAAATCACATTTTTGTTTGATAAAACTATTCGTTTATGAATTAACAGAATAGAACTGATTGCCTCAGCGAGAACAATTATTACAATGCAGAAATAATCACTTATTACAACAGTATTAGATGACCAAAACTTCAGTAATAATCCAACCAGATAAAAACTATAGCAAAAGTAAATAAATAAGTTTAAAGGATTTGTATTATTCTAAAAAATAAAATTCATTGCCTACAAATTTTAATGATTTAAAACTATAATTTAATTCAATTAAATTGGTATCGATACATTTAAAAAACAAAATTTTCGCAGTATTGCTTATATAGTTTCTATGTATTTCAAATTAATATTTTATTTTATATTTTTTAACATAAAATAATATTATTTAAATATTTTCTCTTCAAAATAAAAATATTTCAAAATTATCACCATCATGGGAATAATAAATGTAAAATAAATTAAGATAATATTCTCTTTCGGATCTTTTAAATCTAATTTTGTTTGATTCTCGCTTACAATTACATAATTTTTGTATTATGTTATGTAGTATTTAATTGTATTGTTTATGATGATTAAGAATTGATTTTAGCCATTTCCTTTTTCATATTGATTTCGTATAAAATGTTGAAAAACGTAACGGGAATAGAGATAAAGTATGTAAACATTGTAATAACGTTAATAGTAATTATAAGGTTTGTTGTTTTTCTATTCTTAAAAAAAAAATAACACTTATGAGGAGATGGTTGACTGGATGTAACTTGAGAAATGTAGAAAACGTTGGGGTTGTGCAGTCAATCTTACTAATATTATAAATGTGAAAGTTTGTATGTTTGTCTCTCTTTCACGCAAAAACTACTGAACGGATTTGGATGAAACTTTACAGTAATATAGGTTATACATCAGAATAACACATAGGCTATAGCAAGCCCGGATTTAATGGGGGTGCACGTCGACAGTTTTTTAGGTACCGTGGAGAATCCATTATAGTACCATAATTAAATGCTAATCACATGATAGTAGTTGTTAAAATAACAGAAAGAACATGAGTGAAACTATTTGCGCACGGGGGCATGTTATAGTATGTAGTATATCCGTTATAGTAAATAATTAAAGGCAAATCAGGAAATCAGTTTTGAAGTTAGACATCTGAAATTTTGGATGTACGAGTAACTTATAGAAAAATAATTAAATTATTTATTTAAAATGAACTTTCACGAAACTTTATGTGGCAGACCAAATTCCACGCGAGCGAAGCCGCGGGCATAAGCTAGTAAATCATATACAAATAAGTACAACTTATTTTATTTGTGCCAAAGTTTCAGCCTATTTTTTAAGCCATCATTAACTCTGAGAATAAAAAAAAACGTAATAACAATATCAGTGCAGTAGCGAAGAAAACATAGTATACAGTTCACCTAATACAATGTTATGGACTTGGGGAAACATCATATGCTTATGTTATTAATAAGTTTCACCAGCGATTTCCAACGCTGGCAATTTCTGTCAATGGATTAGTTCATGATCACGAAGACGCTGCTACACTCATGGTGCTGGAATCCGTGAACACTGATAATCAATTATAATTGAGAAAACGGTCAACTGAATTATCAATAAGTAAATCGCACATGCAAAGAGTTCTCAAAGAAAATAAAATTATTCCATTTAAACCCACGTTCATTCATAAATTAGAAACTGGATACGAGGCCAACGATAGCTGTGTTTTTTTTATGGGCTGGAGAAAAGATTTTGAACGACAGATATTTTTATAAAAAAATAATTTTTAGAGATGAGTCATCTTTTACAACTAATGGCAATGTGTCTCTTCACAGAATTGTAGGTATGATGATAGGTCTGATGAGAATCCTAATCTTCGTGTAGTAACTAACAGTCAACGGTACAAGAAGTAAATGTATAGTGTGCAATAAGGTATGATAAAATTATTGGCCCATATTTTTTGAACACTAATTTAAACCAACATTTCTATTTGGATGTCCTCGAAAAAATTTTTTTACCTTCCATAGAAGACGTGAATTTTCAACAAGTGAATGAAGATTTTCAACAAGACGGATGCCCAGCTCATTCAACTCGTTTAATTACAAATTTTTTGAATCAGCACTTTCCCGAAAAGTGGATTGAACGTTATGGTAAAATACATTGGCCAGCAAGATCGTCGGATTTGACCCCTTTGCATTTTTACTTATGGGGTTATTTGAAACAAAAATTTTATTCATATGATCTTCATGATAACATCGACCTATTAAAACAAAAAAATTAGTGATGCTGTAGCTGAAATTGACCAAATGACCATAGCGAAAGTGAGCAGAGCATAGAGGAAGCAAAATAGATTAATTGGAGTTTAATTTATTTTTTTGATAAACAGTAAAAATTTGAATTTTAATTTGAACATTTTTAATCATCTAAGATTTATCATGTAATCGTTAATAATAAAGAAATATTTTTCTCTTATTTTCTACTTCTATTATCAAAGTAGGCCGATCATTCTGAAAAACTGCATAACGCCATAACTTTTCATTGTGAACTCCTTTTCTTCGTGACACTTTGGCGTACTATGAACGGAAAAGATACTTTACCTGAAACGAAAAGAGTTTTCGCTCAACTGTAAAGGCCTATTTGATTTTAAAAAATTGAAAGTTAACTAAAAATAAGTTTCAGACCAAGCAGAGCGAAATTCCAATTCGAAAATTTTTGGTCAATCTCATCTATTTTGAACTCAATCTGGTGATACACGTATACAGACAGCAATGAAAAGAATAAAAGAGAATGAACAAAAATTTAATTCATGAAATAATTATGATTATTACAGGGCAAAGCTTTTCTCTTCAAAATAAAAATATTTAAAAATTAAAACAATTAATAAAAAATTATGATTAGAAAAAAAATGATTTATAAATAATGATCATTAATTGAAAAAAAGGAGTAATATATCTATGAAGGAAACAATGTAAAATAATATGAGAAATGATTTCATTACAATATACAATACATGTCATTGCTATTGGTAAAGACTAAATGAGTTTGACATCGGTTACTATTAAGGGGAATGGTAGCTATAATATAGCTGTATACTTATTGATAAACACTAATTTATATAATCGTGTGTCGAGAAAAAAGGATAGAGATAGAGAAAATGAAAGAGGCAAAACAAATACCATAATAGTACATACCGGAGGGAAATAGAGTTACAAAGCAACCAAAGAAATACTAAAATAAAACAAGATCTACTGAAACCGTCGTTATTGTTGCCAACTTACTGATTAATAAATAGTACACAATAATCAAAGAAATATAACTTTTTATAATTTATAAATAAAAAAAAGTGAAAAAATTAATCTACTTTCAAATGTTCTTACTATCAATTCGGTGTTAAGAAACTTTTCATCGATCAAAGCTTTCAATATATTTATAATTTGTTTAATTATTCCTGAATTATATATGTATAATTATTCATTACTAATTTATATTAGTGAATTAGTAATAATTTCTATAGATTTTATGTGCTTTTATAACCGTACTATAAAAATTCTGTTGTAATGAGATGGTTTTTATGTTTACTGTGTTTATCGCGAGAGCCCTGCTACCAGTCACAAACACCAAGGGAGCTATCTACGACTTATCGCCCATTCACTTTCCGCGTTGAGTAATTCCGCCTTAACAAACAAAAATATTTATTAATAAAAAAGACTACTAACAGTACTAAAATATCCTCTTTTTTGGGGGCATATTTAAACTTTAAAATCCTTAAATTTTTAAGTAGAATCGCTCTGATAAATTAAATTAATATTTATTCTTTTAAAAAAATAAATTATTTAAAAAATAATAAAACTATTTATGCAAAAAACATTTCTACACTTGCTCCAACCACATGCTCTACAAACGCTTAAAAATTCAGTAGTAGACGTTCTAAGGTAACGTAAAATTTGTCGTTATGTTTATGTTACTTTTAATTAATAACTAGTTATTAATGGCATAACTAGTTAATCATTAGTATAAACTTAATCATCTGTAGTGGGGCTCATGTTCTAAAACTTTATGAGTTGATTAAATGATGAGACTTTACACTTAAATCTATCAATTATTTAAAAAATATTAAACAATACAATTCATTTGTGCTTGTATAATAGTGTAAAATAAGTAAAACTATGTCTAATTATGACTGAGATTATCCTGCTTTTCATAGAACAAATAACAAAAATTAATACAAAAATACTATTAGAAAAAAGCCCCTGAATAAACTAAATTAATGATGCTTCTTTAGACTCTAGGATTACAATGATGTGACAATTAGAAAAAAAAAAAGACTATAAAACATATATTACAGAAAGCTTGTATTTCACAAGTAGGTGTAGGTTAAATTAGTACTTCTGCATAGCTTACCTATTTATAAATTATTATATATATATATATATATATATATATATATATATATATATATATATATATATATAAAATACAGTATGTATAAATATGTATACCAAGTAAATGTAAACAGAGAAAGGTCAACCGAAAAGACTTCAACGACCATACAGGATTTTTTAAAATATTTATCTTCCTAAATATACATATATATAATAAATATTGCTGAAATATGAAGACAACAGTATAGCGTAGATAGGATGTTACGAATGGATATGTAACAGAGAGGTCGGTCGTGGTGGTGGGGGCGACCTAGCAGTTGAACGACCCTGGCGACCCCCACCTCGATGGCCCGCCTGCTCTTCAGTCAGTGCTAGTGCTCCTTCCTGAACACACTGGATATATCTCTCTCGTCTCAGGCAAGGTTGGTGTCTCCTATCTCTCTCTACTTCTTCTTCTTCCGTGGCTGTCCGGGCAGTGCCATCCGTTCAGTGTTGTGCCATCACTTCCACATGCTGAGAACTCCTGGTACACGGACTCCGCTCTTCCAAGACTGACGTTAGTATTACCAAATTAGTGAGTGTACGTATGACAGTTACTGTGAGTGATCATAAGTGGCCATAGAAATGCAAAAGTACCCTCGCGAAGCCCGGATTCCTTCGGCAATCCGTCAAGCGCGCAACTCTCCCGTGACGGTCAGAGTTCTTTAACCTCACTCTGCCACCTTGTCCTTGTCATTTCACCAGTACATTGACGGGTATTGTTGTAACGCATTAATTTTGTCTTTTATACCCATACCCAATTTAAAATGGACGATATATGAGATACTTCTGGCTGCATTAGTATATTTAAAAAAAATACTGAATGCTTGAATTGCAGAACTTGACCCGTCATGTTTACATAAGACGCAGTTGACGGACGCGTCAGTTTACATATCTACCAACATTCCGTATCAAGGAAGTAAACAAATATGGCTGCCGCTTGACTCATGCCGCATTGGTCAATGCCGTTCTAGCTCCTCAATTTCCAGATCCCTTAAATCCCGGTTTTCCATTAGCTGAAAATGTTCGATAGATAAAGAACATCAGCAATGAAGCTGTAAAGAGGAGCGAGAAGATCGAAGCATGTAGGCAGTCTTGCCAACTGATAAGATCGCATCCGGTTTTTGAAGGGTCGACGCACCCTGTCCCTTCCTGCCTCTGCAGAAGTTTTCGGAAGTCGAAAGGGGCGGATATCCACAGGTGACTCAGATTGTATGTTAATGTAGGTCTTGTCAATGAATGAATATATCACGAACTATGGCTAGTCATTCACGGTCGATATGTTCTATTTAATCGGCTGAGATCGGAACTGTAGAGTTCAAAACAATCTCCCCTGCCGGGTCGGCGACCTCCCGTCTTCCGGCGAGATTCCGTCAGTGCCATTGCCACCGCGTCCTCCCCGAGCCGCTCCATTTCTTTCACGGCAATGCCATCTCTCGTGGTTCCGCCGGTAAACTGGAAGAAATTAGAAATTAATAGAAAGGTAGAATTCGTGCCCTTTATTGCAAAAAAACAAAAGTGTTATAAACTTCAAATATGTTGAACGATCTAGCTATTAAATAACAATTTTTCAATAGTATGACTAAGTCAAGAACTTGGTCTTGAGCGACTATCTGAAATGCGCAAGACAAGAACCATAACCACCATTATCAGTTCGCAAGTCCCTTATCTCGCGGCATTGCAGTCTCCGGGCATGAACCACCTGTGGCTTCCTCTTGCGCCGGCGGCCTCCGGGATTCCTCGGATTCCCTTCAGAGCCCTTTAATTTACAGGATATTCTTCATTCATATCTTTTCGGAACATATTTAGTGGAAAGAGATCCTTGGCCGGTTGTGTGGTCGCATAGAATAAAAATTGTTCGGAGCTCGGCAGCCATATAGACCTACTTCCTGCATCTACTGCCTTCTAGATCTGTCCAGCCTTTCGACCTATTTTAATCTATTTTCTTTTGGATATCTCTCTTTCCTCTGACTGTCTTTCTGTTTTTATTGAGAATATCTATCATTTGTATCACTTTCGGTTTTCAGTTTCTTTTCTATGATCAAGCGTTAGTAGCTGATAACTTTAAAATTTCAATATAACCTTGCATGCTTCACCTGATCATTTTCTTATAGAATAGGTATTTTGTAAAAATATATTCACAGATTTTTATTTGTGGACATTATCAAGTGTAACACGTTTCACAACAAAATCAGACAAAAATCTGGAGGAATTTATTATATTTTATTTTTCTCTTTCGCAACAGATTATAATTTTATAGAAAAATATTTGTTAGAATTGCTAAACTCAATATAGTTTTAAACGCTTATGCAATTAACAGTTCGTTACCAGTATTAGGATTTTTCTACATGTAACTAGCCATAAGTACATATATTTCTTATGTTTAGTGTAGGTAGGTATTTGTAACACATTTATTTATAATTATCATTTTTTAGTTTTATCATTCTTAGGGTATTATTTCAATGAGATTTTCAGAACTATAGTATTTTGGGAAGTATCAGTTCTTTGAAATATTTCTCTCTCTTTGGAGAAAGGGCAAATATTATTTAAAGGATTTTCTCAGAAAGCTTTTCACCCTTCGATGTCTGTGTTTTCCAAAAAGTGCTACTATTACTTTCGCATTATTAAAATTTAGATCAGGAATTCCGCGCTTCACCATGGCTAAGTTGAGTACCATCCCGTGAGCTATTGTTCTTTAAATAATGAAACTCAAGAAGATTTGTTCAAGGCCATTGCAACCAGAATCCGCACAGTGCAAATGAGAATAGGTAATAAATTCCAATTTGTGGTTTCGTAGGCAAGGCCACTCGGATCTCTGTGGTTTATAGCTGATAGATTTTTCTTTATAAATCGAAGAAGATATTACTTTGATATTTTTTTAAATTGCTTTGTCAAAGTAATAATGTGGATATATTTCTCCAAAAAAAATTTTTTTTAGTAAATCTTTTTTTAATAACATCATGGATTGAGCAGAGAATAATATACGTATAAAGTGGTAACGTTTAATATTATTTTAGCGGGATTCTATAGTTGCTTTCATCATTTTTGTGTATTTATTTGACGCCACTTTATGCTGATGTGGCTAACTGTACGATGCTACAGTGGGAGTCCCAAATTTTGACTGTCCAAATATAATTATGTTAGTGATCTTTAACATAAACCACCTGACTCCGCACATGCTTGATACCCAATTTTACGTCCCTTCCATAGGGATAAACCCAATGATTTTTGCTCCCTTTTAAAAAATCATGGGGCCACCTGCCGAGCCTTGGGCATAAAAAATATTTTAATTTTTTAAAAACAATACTTTTTTCAATAAAGCCTATTAGGAATTTAAATTTTTTTAACAATAATAAAAATAAATTATTCTAAAAATAGTAACAAAAAAAGAAATTTTTTTTAGTTTTACCTTAAAATATTTATTTATTACAACTAAGTTTATTTAAAATTAATATTTATTAGTTCAAACTAATAAATTGTTAAAAACACTAATATTTATAAAAATAAAATTTAATAGAGATATAACCACGGAGTTTAAAAATATTGTAAAGGGATCGGCAACTCCAAAATCAGTGCTTTATATAAAACAACACCGGAAGTTTTTATGGATTTTTTAACATATTATTATTTCTTAGAATCACTGGTTAGCTATAATTTTTTGAACTTATTTACAAGTAAATGTTTCAAGGTAATTTCTTTATTCATAACTTATTTTTTTCCATTTTGTTGATTGTGGTTACAAAATCTAACAAGTTGTTCAAGTTTTCTTCCAAGATAAACGTGTTTTTCGATCAATTCTATGTTTAAATGGCATTTCTAATGAGAATCACATTTTTTTTTTTGTTGCCTTTGTTTTGTTTACACCTTATTTAATTTATAATATTATAAGTGTTTGTATATAGATCCTGCCTAAATATTTCATCGAAATAATTTTCTATACATTATATTACTTGCGTGAACCTTGAAGGCAATTTCGTTTTAATTAAATTACAATAGATTATATATATATATATATATATATATATATATATATATATATATATATATATATATATATATATATTGTATAAAGGCTGAGAGATGGGCTGGGATGGGAAGTCATCAGAAGGAAACCTGCGGAGCGGCCGAAAGGTAAGGGCATCGACCTCACCTTTCCAAACCTGCCTGCTTTACCACCGCGCCTCGGCTTCATCTCTCTCTAACTGTCCAACTATATTATACTATAATATTATTATTAATATTTATATTTCTCGGGAAATATTTTATATAATGACATTTTATAGTAGTGTTTCTATAAACTATTTTTCAGTATATTCAGTAAAATGGAAGCTGAATGTGGATAATCATGATTATTAAATAATTATCTAATGAATACATTTTAGCCTTGTATAAAAAAATTAAAGATTAATCTTTTTTTTAACACCTCGATCTTGATTATTAATTGCATTAATCGGAAAATTGTATTTTTAATTTTGTCGTATAATTTTTAAAAACATTATTTGAGAAAAATGATGTACCTAATAACATTTACAAATGAGAAAAGTCGTGATAATGATTGTAAACTGGAAGAACCACTGCTCTTATTGTCCTCAGTCCTACGCACTGGCAGATCTAGGAGAAAATTTCTGGGAAGTGGCTATGGGTCAACGTGAATTTGTTATCAATGTATACGATCCATATATGAATGAAGATACAAAAAGTATCAATTTTTAATTTAAGACAACTGAGGCCAGAAAACAATAACATGGATAAAATAAGCTCCTTGATCAATTGCCGTAGCTATCTATATGTGAATGAAAAACATAAAAGGGTTCGGAAAAGCCGATTTTGGATGCATCCATTGAGAAAAAATTCGATACAATGAATAATTTTGGTGTGTAAAACGTGTTTTTTCTTGTTGAAAATCAATTAAAATTCAGATCAATATCAACTAAAGAGAAATCAAGGAGGGGGGGACATGGCTCCCATGCCCTCTCAAATCCGCCAATCGTCCTACGTTTCAAACACAATTCTTCGCGAATATCCCGAAGGAGCAATAAAGGCAAGGGTCTTCAAGTAAATTATTCTTGGAATCTGATGGTGTTTAGAACTGTTCTTTATTTCCTTGCCCAGCACACATCTCTGCTATTGACTGAGACTTTCCATATCTCTTCCTCTGTCAGTTTTACTACGACTGACAGGGTTACCGGGCAACCCATCCTCCCTCCGTTTTATTGCAGTTCAGGTGCCATTTGTTACACAACTATTGCGAACTTCCATTTGGCACGGCTGGATTCGTTACTCAACTCTTTACGACGACAATATATCTTCCACATTACCTCCGACCCTTCCATAAGGGCCTGAATAACCCTTGCGAACCCGTTTCCCTGAACTGTATTGTTCCTGTTACCCAAGACTGCGCAGTGTTTTGCAATAGGTCCTAAACTGTGATTTATTGCTACACCCTTTTAGAAGGACGTGAACAAAGGGATGGAGAGGTTTATATTGCGTATGTTGCCAAAAGTTGGGAAGCCGGGCAATGAACTTGGGCAAGGTTCATTCCCCCATCGCACTCCCACCTCCGAGCGCACCCATTCATTACCTCTACCATACTGCCTCATTTGCACCTCCTTATACTTTGCCAGTCGTCATTAAACTCTATGGAATTATAACACACGGCGTTCACCTTCGCTGAGTCTATTTTAAATATTACAAAATAATTATAATTCTTTATTATAAAAATAAACCATAAAATCTTAATTATTATTGAATTATATAATTATCACCATTTGCCCAACGATCAAATTAGGACAAATATTAAGAAATCCTAAATTTATCTCCTTATATCATAGTTATTATTACCACAAACCAAAAAATTTTACATAAGAAATTTACTTGGATACATATGCGATAAACAAAATTAAATTAAATTGCCTTAATAGTGTTGTAGAAGTTTTTCAAGAATAGAAAACGGAAAGAATCAAAAAAGATTAACCATAATTATGAGGAATTCAGTTGTCACAAGGAAAACGTTGTTGACATTGTAGCGTTTTGTACTGTGTAAACATAACCACCATTGTTTTTTTCCTTTCCACCAACATCGTGTTTTCCTGGTCGTGATGATTTGTCCGTAATAGTAAATTATGTTCATTAAAGTATTATTTTATATTCTACCTGCATAATTATGAATGATTACCTACACATGTACATATTATTTTTCTTCGGATCCTACAATTTATTTTTGTAACATGTTATAAAACTTAAATATTGGGGAAGCTTTTTAAGTTATTTGTTTAAAATCATCATGCTTGTAACGAGATAAAAATAAGTCATGAAGCATTGGAAAACCGAATACCATACAAGAATATTTAATTTGAATCCTGATGGAACAATTTGACGTTTGATCTCCGGGAATTTTCACCCAAAATGTTTTATTACTAAAGGTCTGGGTAACTTCGAACTAATATATTACAAATTAAAAGTTTAAAAAAGTTTGGTCCTTCTTATATTATAAAATGCTGTTCGTGGTGCCGATGGTACCATTTACAACTAAAATCATTTGGTTTAGTTTTTAAAAATCTTGAATTTTCCTTATTCTTAAAAATCCTTCATTTCCCGATTCCTGGTTAAAGATTACATAAAGTATTTGAAATTAATAGAGTAGATTAAATAACTTCCTTAAAAGGAGCTACTTACCTTGTTATGATTATTATTATTTTTTCCTTTTTCATAATACAATCCGACAAATAATATAAATGATGCCCTAAGAAGGTAGACCTAGCCAGGCCCTAGGACAATAAGGATACGGTGATGCTGTCCTTCAGAAGAGAGTGGCCCCGAAGTGGACCACAAGGTCAGCCGGTCGTTGCCCCCGCTTCCACTCCACTATCAACAGGGGCATTGTCTCTCTCTCTTATCTAGGGATTTCTATGTCGTATAGTGCCCTCCCCTTCGTCCTTCGGATCTGCTAATATTAGCCCTTGACAATGGTTATAGATTGAAGTTAATCGTGCAAGCTTAGGATGCAGCGAAACAGAATAATGTGGGAGTGAGATAGTCTGGGGTGCAGTAAAAAAAAACTAAATAAGACAAACTTATTTATTGTAAGTGCCAACGTTTCGGGCTACGTTGTAGGCCATCTACAGGGCTGCTGAAGGGAAGAGTCCTCTTACAGTCTTATAAAACAGAATAATATTGCATCACATAATTTTATAAATGATAATTAATTTTTAAAACAATTGTGCTCTTGGTTTCGATGGAGAGTGTCCAACAAAAAAAAAAAAGTATACTTAGTTGGCTACAAAAAAAACAGTAACAGTATTTAATCAATCAAAGTACTTTTGTGGTCCTTTTTCTTATCATATTGAAAAAATAATTAATTAAAATTTGAAAAAAAATGTATTTAGTTTGACACATTAAAAAAATATTAAGCTATGATTTATGTTGTCCGATTTCCCCATATATTGAAAAAAAAATAAAAGTAATATAGAATCCAAGTCCAGTATATTTTTCTGTCTTACATTATTATTTAAATAATAAAATATTAATGAACTATAGATTTTCATTGCATAATATATTTTAAATTAAATAAAAATGAGCATAAAAATATTATATTTTTCACAAAAATTGTAAAAACTAAATAATCATTATAGAATGAACATTTTTTAAATGTTGGAAAAATTTAATCAGGGTAACATGACTATTAATAACCGTATTCACTCAAACGAAATGTACGTTAAAATAAAAAATTAATATTGAACAAAAATAATTAATACATATAAGAAAGGAGATAATACTTGAAATTATAATTTTACACTTACAATGCCTGTTAATGGATACAGACGCACACAAAAGGTTTATTAATATACATTTACACAATTACCTACTTGTTAATATTTAAATATTTACTCAATTCCTCATACATATTTTACACTAATTCCCCATAAGAGAGGCTAATGTTAGCTCTTTGGTCCATAATATTTAATGAACGGTAGGGGACCTCTAGCCACTGACACTTGTTGAACCCAATACATTCGGTCTATCCAACCGTTGAAATCACTGAGCCTCCAGTCTTGGCAGAGTTCTTGAGAGTTGAAAGAAACGAAACATTTTCATTCATCAAATATTCATATGAATAGGAATAAAAATAACAAACTGTATTTTTTTTTAGTGCCGTAATTTCTACTTTATGAATTTAACCCATTTAATTATTATTGAAATTTTTGGATATAATATCTGCACGTAATAATTTTGAATTCCTAATTTTTTCTGATTAGGAAACATTCAAACAATGTTCTGTCATATCGTTATTTAACTGTTTTAAAGCTTGCTATTTTATAATTGAGTATTTTTATTATATACCATATAATAGAAAGATCTTGAGTAAACTGGTCTTTCACTTAATTTTTTACTATTTTTCTTTTTGTAAACCTAAATTATTTAATTTATACCAACAACTCTATTCAGTTATTGTTTAATAAACTAATCAAACTCCTTCATCTTCCATCGTTCGGCTACTTTGTTCCACTTCTGTCGAAAACACTTTTACCCGATGTTGTTAATTGCTTATTTAAAAATACGGCCAACCTTTTGAGACGGCTTGTTTGTATCTAGCTTATATTAAAAAAAAAATGGAATGAAAAAAGGAAAAATTAATAAACCCATTTGTCGCGTGGCAAATTGTTTATAAATAGACTTCTAACGGTCCTGTATTCTAAATTGGGTCAGGCTTGGACAATGCAGAGTGTCCACAAAGACTTCGTAATGAGGGCGTAACCCATTATTAGTCGGTGACTTGGTCATCCTAAGACATCGGCTAATCTATATACCTAGTATCGTTCTTCATCATTTATTGATTTAGTATTATAACTATTTATGTATTACAATAATGGTTAATAATAAAATATAGATAAACGAAATCGAGGTAAGGGTGAGAATATTTCTCATAAGGTATCCTTTAGTGTTTTTGGTGACGAACATATTAACAATTTAATCTCACTTATGAACCACTCTAGTGATCACACTTCACTGCATGACCATTAATCTAACTTTACGGTTTTTGTTGTATATAAAACAAATCATGTTAACTATTTTCTGATCTATTTCTCTCCAAACTATTAGTTGCTGATGAGTCAATTTTTAAATTTTGTCCTATAAAGATATTCAGAACATAATTAACAATGTTTTTTTTATAATTCGCCACAAAGATTTTGCTGATTGAACATTTCAAAAGGGCCAAATATAATGCATATTTGCATTCTTAAACACTTCCTTAGCTTAACTGAAATTAAATATAATTACCATAGATGCAAATTTAATGATGGAAAATAAAGGATTTCTTCTATTAGAGCTACGAGTCAAAGTCTCTGAATCGATCTTGTTCCTGTGCAGGCATTAAAATCACCACTGTGGGTGGCATTGAGATGGCTGATCGGTCCTAAACAACTAAGCCTTTATTACCAATAAAAAGAAAATTATAATTTACCAAGATCGTCACTCTTAATAAATTTTCGATGTTTAATTTTATTTTTTTAAATCGCACAAACAATTTCTTTGCCAAAATTCATATTATCAACTTATGCGTTTTATAATATATTGTTTTACTTCCGAGTGGTTAATATGCTTCATATGTATTTATTCACAATTATTATACAATCAGATAAATAATTATATGGAAAAATAAATATAAGTATAGAACAAGTAGTATCAGTTCCGCTGTTTGCCTCTTAGCGTTAAGTCACAACAACTTTTAACTATCTATTCAATTCTTTTTTAATATTCTCAAAAATAAAAATAATGATGAGTTTTGGTACGAAGAAAACAGTGTCATTATGGAAAATGTGTACATTTTGGTAATAATTTAATCAAGAAATGAACGTTTCACAAATATTTCGAAGTTTAGATGTGTAAGTAATAATATAAACTGAGTGCGGAAGTCGGTTCTTTAATCCATACAGTCAGTAATAGTTACTGTATACAGTCATTAATAAAATCACGTTTATATACAATTATTTATTTTTAAGTTAAAAGTTGTTGTGACATAAATCGAAGCGACAACCCACGGAACTGATACCAATCTAGTTTATCTAATACTTTTAATAGATAAATGATCAGATAAATATTCTTGCATAAGAAATATATTTATATTTAATAAAGATGTTGAGTTATTAACTCACTAGTTTAGATCTTACAAATTATAAATATTCTTTAATAAATATAAATACTCAAATCTTTTTATATATGATAATCGATGAAAATATATCAATATATTATGTAGTTGATGTTGATGATCATAGAAGAGATAAATGCTCTAGACCATCTGCCCAATTACTTTCCCACCAGGGATGGAAGAAGATGGTAGGCGTGGATCTAACGGGTTCTCCTCTTGACTATTCAGTGGAACTATAACGGTACACCTCAACTCCCCGCTCTGTCTTATACATCAGGATTTTTTTCCCTTCGAACATCCACCTATGGAAGTTTTTGCTCTTGAGCGAGGGAGGAAAGGCATATCGAGAAAAAAAAAAGGCCACGTGATAAAGGAAGGATGCAGGTCTGCTTGCAGGATTTCCTGGTTGTAATCACTGTGTTTCAAGATCACGATTAAAAAATTTAAAATTTTACAAAGTGTAGTTGGGAAACTACTGAAAATATATTTTTATTTTAAAGATAAAAGATATGCCCCAGCCGGGATTTGAACCCGGATCCTCTGTCTCTCCGTGACTTTTAAAAATCAAAACAGTTGACCATAAATTATAAAAGATACTGAACATATATGCTTCCAACCTTTCTTTGTCGATTGTTTTTAATGTAATATAGTTTGTTTATTCATTTAACGTCAATTTATGCTGCTATGACTAATCGGGCAATATTACAGTGGGAGCTCTAAATTTCGCTCATCCAAGTTTAATTAGGAGAGAGATTTCTAACGAGTACCAGATATCGCACAGGCTCGGGCCCCCATTTTACATCCCTTCCGAAGAACAACATAACTAAGGATTTTTTACACCTTTTAAAAAATCCTAGGGTCACCTTCCAGAAAGCGCGAATCCGTCATCTTGGGCATAGCAGGCTGTGATACTAACTACTAGAACACGACTCCGGTGGCTCAAATGGTTAGAGCGCTGTCGCGGAGAGACAGAGGATCCGGATTCGAATCCCGGCCGGGGTATATCTTTTCTCTTTAAAATATAAATATTTAAAAATCAAACAGTTGGCCAAAAATTATAAAAAATATTATTATTGTTACGGGCTACTGGGTATTAAAATGAATTAAACAATTCCTTAATTAAAGATACTAATATTTATTAACAAAATGATATAAAGGATACAATTAAACTATTAACAATTAAATTATTAAACTAATATAAACTTATAATAACAATATTCTAAATATTTATTATAACCTAGGCCTATTTAATTATTACAACAATATAAGATATTACTAATTCTAGATAGCTTAACTAGTTACAATAGTATATTTCAACCGCCTTCCTTTGTGCGGCCGTAACATTATTTAGGCTGACTTTTGTTTTCTCAAATATCAACTTTTCCACAGTTTACGGATTTTTATAAACGCGTTTAGAAAGAGAAAGTTTTATTTATAGTTTTTCAAAATTTATGATGTACAAAGAACGGATAGAAAAAAAATGTACGACGTGGTATGTCTTCAGACTAAAATTTATTGCGCAAATCACTTACTGCCGTTTCTGGCAATATTGCGTGGAATAGTTGCAATTTCGGTGTAGAGGTACAATATTTCTGCCTACAATAAAATCCCAGGTATCCTCGACGGTCTACAGTTAGGCAACACTATGTAAGAAAAAAAACTGTTGCTCTAGAGGCGGTTCTTTGTGCCGGGGATTTTTTTTAAGGGTTCTGTGCTTGCTTTTTTACACGGCCGTTAAAGATCCCTTATTAAAGATGACCTCACGAAAGAGTGTTGGCTCCGTTATTACGAAACAACTGTCAAGAGTCTAGGGACAATTTGTCAAATCTTTTTAAGTGCCATGGAATATGCATAAGAGATACCGTTATATGGAGCAATGAATCCATAATGTTTCTTAGAAACACGACTTTTTTTTAGTAAGTCCTGTTAACTTACGGGCCCTGTTAACTTCTGTGGGCTTTCTCTGAGTTATATTTCATTCTGCAATTTAATCATAAAGTAACCTAGACGTTAAAGTATTAATCGCTCATCATGTACATCATCATAAATTTAAATAATATATGACTTTTCATCTACTGTAACCCTTCAATATGTGCATAAATACCTACGGTATTATTCAATAAGCAGATTTTTAAAAAATTAATACTTTTTTTTGTTATAAATAAACTATTTCATTTATTCTGTTAAATAATTATTTACAGTTTAGAAAAACAAATTATTTCTAGAAAATTTTCATTACAAACTATAAAATATTGAATTTATATTAAAATACAGGGCATTTTAACAGAATGCTATTAATAAAAATAGTTAAGTCACGTCAACATTAGTTATTAAAGGAAATAACTAATGTTGACTTGAATATAAAAACATTTTTCATATTGCCTCGAAGTGTTCTGCTTGAGTCACGCAGACCCCTCACCAGATCTCACTGCCATTGACCCTAATCTAGGCATTAAAAGCATCCCGATTACTATTCTTGGCTAGAGCGTATTTAAATTTAAATATTTATTTTATTGATAACATAAATAATAATAAAAACTAGAAAAAAATGTATGTATACGATAAGAATTCATGATTAATCTATATAAATAAAAATGAATCGCCAAAGGTGTTGCTAAGCGCAAAACTCGAGAACAGCTCGAACAATTCGCCTAATTTTTTTTTTCATGTTTTTTTAAGGCACATAGAAGATTCTTATGGAGAGAAAAACGTAAAAATGACAAGGGAAATAATAAAAACATCACTTTTCTCGATCTCTTAATAAAGAATAACAGTTCAGTGAGGAGGTCTATTGTAGAACAATTACAAATTTTGTTTCAACACAATCAGTTGAATACATTGCGTAAAACTGCACTGGATATTGTGCGATCTGGTAATCATAAAGTTGTAATCAGAGCGGGTAAAACTTTACAATTACATCTAGATAGCCATTGTAATAGTTGGAGAAAATATGGTAGCTCTTCGTTTTAGGGTAATATGGCAGAACAACGTCTGCTGGGACGCTAGAAAATAAAAGAGAAATATAAGAAAAATAAGAAATGAAAATAAAAAAAAATGTGATAGCTTTTTATTATGTTTGCTGATTATCTCACTGTGCTAATGCGATATGTATATTTTTCTCTTTATATTGTTTATGGCAAGTTTATTATATTGCCATTGTTTATGGCAGTAATTTAATAGTCTACAAGGTTAATGAACATTCATTAAACTTTATGTGAACCGTTATATCACTTATTTAGAATGCTTTGCTGATGAAGTATTTTGCAAAATAGTCTAACATAAATTATTATTCAGAATATTATTAAATCTAATAATATTCCAAGGAAAATAAAGCTAGTGCCTATAGTAGTACTTAAATAAAAATTACAATTAATTTTTAAATTTCATAAATTTAAAATATTGAAAAATCTAGCAATTGATTCGGAACAATTAATTGAAAAAAATTATACTTTGGGCATCAAACTTTCATTATATTATCTACTCTTTTAATTGTTCACTTATTTTAATTCTTCAGCTGTATTAATTAAAATGATTACATGGAAATTTGTAGGATGTTACTAATAATTATTTATATCATTAAATAATAATTAATATAAAAAAATTGTTTTGAAAACTTTGACTGGACTTTATTAATACTTTTTATTTTTAAAAATACTTTTGTGAATTTTCAAAAATTTATAACAGCACGTTACTGGAAGCTACTATACCTGTACTTAACTAAATTATAGCTTCTCTTTGAAAATCTTGAAAGTGAAATGTCGGCTTTTTTAAAGAAATATGAGTAGACATAAAAAAAGGAAACTGCAATAAACTATCCTGCAAAACTGAAAGTTTTGTTTCGCACATCCTACCGGCAGCCTTGGAGGGTGTTTCAACCCTTATTTTACTGCAGGGGTAGAGAGAGTAAAAGTCATATAAAATATGGCATAGGTAAAGGACCAGGCAATATTTTCATGCCTGTGGCACTTTCAGTTTTCGCAAAGGGTTTTTTATACAGACAGGGGTTCTCTAAACGAAGTACACCACTTGTAAAACAAATCTTTACTAAAAAAAAAAAAACGGAGAAGAAAGGAAAATATATTTATATTTTAAGTATTTTAGGGTAAGAGCGTTATTGAAAAATGTTTTATTTAAAGTATTTTCCAAATACACGAATCCAATGCCCATATTATTTGATTACCAAATTAGTTGTAAGTCATTATCGTAGTTTAAAAAAAAACTTAAATAAATAAATGTCCTACTAATATTATAAATGCGAATGTTTATATGTTTGTCTCTCTTTCACGCCAAAACTACTTAACGGATTTGGATGAAACTCTACAGTAATATAGGTTATACATCAGAATAAAACATAGGCTACAGCAAGAGCGGATTTAGGGGGGGCACGTACTCCCATACAGTTTTTTAGGTACTGTGGAGAATCCATTATATTACATAATTAAAGGCAAATCAGGAACTTAGCATCTTGAAATTTGCAGATAAGTTCTTTGTATAATTTAAGAAAGAAGTTTGGATAATTCCACCCCCAATGGTTCCCCCCTTATCATAATAGGGGTTCAAAGATTGTATGGAATCCGTCAGTTTTGAAATAAGAGATCTGAAATTTTAGATCTACGAGTAACTCATAGTTTAAAAAAAATTAATTAATTCATTTAATTTAAAATGCTCTGTCACAAAATTGCATGTGCCAAACCAAGCCGCGGGCAAAAACTAGTATATTATAATTGGAAAAATTTACAAAATTCTATGATACATGTTTCAGTACTATATCTATCTTCTTAATTTTTTAATAAGCTTAAAAACTAAATATTATTCATAGAAATTCGTCAAAACTCGCCTATTTAATAACCGTGAACAGAAATTTATTTTGTCAACACATCAAATATCAGCTGTTTTATACCAACGCACATATTTTTATCCTTTTTCTTCTCGTGCTTTGGTATTGAATAACTTTTTTAACGAATAATCTGACTATGAAGGAACATGAGTAAGAAGAAATTTATTGCGAGCAGATAAGCCATTGTCTTTGTTCACTGCGAGTTTGACCTTTAATGCAAATCATCTTAAACCCGTTGGAAGTTCCAGCCCACGCTAGGACTGCATTCTTTCCGGATGATTTATTTACTATGTATTATGTATTACTACTTTTTTTAATTATTTCTAATCACATATTTATTGAAAATCGATTACATTTACTCATAATGTAATGGTAATCCTAATTATATAAATCGAATTATATATAAAAAAGATTATTCAAACAATAATTGCTCAGGTTTTTTCTTAATTCTTACTAATTGATATGGTTTTCTTATTATATTATATTTTCCTTATTGTAATGAAATAAGTAATATGAAATTAGATAAATATTTTATTATTATAACTACATATAGTTCGGTTAAAATTTATTAAATGCTGTATGAATATTTGGGTTGGTATTTGGTATGTACACGTATAATGTATAAGTATATATTATTAATTATATATATTCTACACTGGGTTATATATATATATATATATATATATATATATATATATATATATATATATATATATAAGAGAAGCCTAGGATTAGGAATTAGCCTGGGATTAGGAAACATCTTATGATTATTTAGTTTAATACTAATATTGATAAACGTTTAAAACGGTTTAAATAATAATTTATTTGTTAATGTTATTTAAATTAGAATATTTTGTAAAAATATTTCAATATCAATTTTTGTTTTTATAATTGAAAATTAGGTTATCTCTAAGTATCGCTGTTCCGAATGAAGGTTATATTGATTAATCGCCATTAAATATTGATATCACCAGATGTATCATGTATCAATCGATCTTCAGGATAGTTTTCGGAACTTAAAAAGACTTGTTAATATTTAAAAAAAAAACAACTAAAAATTGGAGGAAGAGAGGTAGAAGTGTATATAAATAAGGACAGAAGGAGAGAGACCGTGAACTTGGCTGGCTGTGGTAGGGGTAGGTCGTTAACCCCAGCCCTGACACACATAGCTCCTCCTTCTTCCTACATTCCTCATCTTTTATCCAAGCCCCTCCTACCCTTCTTCTTCCTTCCTCCCTCCATCCCGTCTCTTTTATTTCATATTTGGTACATTGATACATAAATATTGTATGAATACGGAAGTGGTAAGGAGTAACTATCTACAACACATTATACAATTTTGTTGCTACTAATCGAAAACCATAATTATAATTTATTTTTAGTTTAAAAAAAGATTTGCAGGTTTAGGGACTTTATCATTATTTTTTTTATACTATTTAATATTGCCTGGATAATAATAATTTTTGTAAATCAGGAAAATAAGAAAAAAGAAATTTCATAAAAATCGAACTCGTACATACAAATCCAGACCATAATTAAAATAAGACGGGTATGTATAATATATAATTTGGTTTAAAACATTTTTTTGGAAATTATTTTTTTTATGTGCTTCTCAAAAACCATTCAATTTCATATTCATTATAAAAATTAATTAATTATAAAAAGTAACCACAAATCTCCACGTCAGGTGAAGAAATAAAAAAATAATCTGTTGTGGAATAAAATTGTAACATAATAATTATTATTATATGTTCGCTATTTTCGGGATTGCTCATTTTTATTTTCTATACAACATGTAATAAAATATAATATTACTAATTTTGTGGATTTAGCTGTTCTCACTTATAATTATGGTAGCATTTGATAAACTTCTGATATATCAATATACAAACAATTTAACAAAAGTAAACAATACAGCAGCAACTTCGGTCAACCTGCTCAACTTTCAATGGTTGTGCACTGAAAAGCCGATAGTCGTCATTCATTCTGATCCTGTTGAATTAATTAGTCTTCAGCAATCGAGTTTAATTAGTGGCGGGGCGGTTTAGAAATTCCTTTATAATCTTACCGTTAATTAAGTGAGTTCCTACGGAATCCGGTAAAAAAACTTCGAACTCGAGTTCGTTGAGCATGTCTGAGATAAGTTTAGGGAAAATTACTATAGTTAGGAACTTGTTAAAACTGTATCCTAAACTTAATTGTTGTTTGATACTAAAATATTTTACTAACTCTTTCCATGTTTTAGTTGTATTTAATATTCAATTTGTCTTTTAACTTTTTAGTAATTTGTTTCAAAGAAATTGTTTGAAAATTCATGTCTTGAAAACACTTTAGCTATTAAAAACTGAATTGTTACTTTCAAATCAACGAATTATTAAAAACTGACCATTCTTAGATATTTAATTTTTAATAGATTACTTTTTTAATTCCTCACCTCTATTAAAAGAGAATAATAACTAAAAAAACTGATTTACCTATTTTTGGCTTTAAATTTTATTTTTGTTATTGTATAAAATTATGAATCTTAGAAATAATCAGAATGTAATAGAATTTAGTCATAAACTTAAACAGTCATTTTTCTAACTCCGTTGTTAATGGTATTATTTATAAATCAATGAAGTTAAAAATTATAAATTAGAATAAGGCAATATATATGTATATATTTTTTATAAGTTTTATAAATATGGACAAGCAAAAAAATTGTGTGTCAAATTATTTATGGAAAGTATGAAAATAACTAATTAAATAAATACTCTTTTAGGTTTTCACGGCCACTATTATTACAAAAGACTTTGTTGATTTCTTATGGTTTAGACAGTGTTGATAAATTTTTCGCCAACTTTTCGCCAGCCATGCTGCTGACTTCTTCAGGGCTGATATGGGAATTAATGAATCATTTCAGCCCTGAAGAAGCCAGCAGCATAGCTGCCGAAACGTTGGCGAAAAATTTATCAACACTGTCTAAACCAGAAGAAATCAACAAAGTCTTTTGTAACTAATTAAATAGTTTGAATTTCTTCTATATTAGAACAGAAGAAATTCCACAATATAGAACACAAAAACAAGAACAGAATATATATATATATATATATATATATTAGAAAATATATATATATATATATATATATATTAGAAAACGGTAGTTTTTAAATATATATATTGTGTGTAATGTGAGTTTCAGCATCATCTTTTGATAATACTCAGTATAAACTATTTATATATTCAAAAACGTTTAATGAACGTACCATCCGATTACATTAGGAAAATTAGTTTCATAAAATATGTTCAAGGTTTTTACATGTCCAGTTCAGAAAAATATTTTATACAAAAATAAAATAAATACATTTTAAAAATACCGTCAAATTCATTTAAAATATTTGTTTTAAGTCCACCAATACTTTACATTTCTTCTGTATAAAATGTGCTTTAAAAAATTGTATGCTTATGAGGTGTTAAAAATATTTTTTTCGATTAGGCTGTTACCTTATGTTATTGAGATAAAATTCTGCGGCTTATAGGATAAATATTCTTTTAATCTATTCAGCCTGTTCAAATGATCAACTTAGATAGTTGATGTTGACTAGCTGAAGAAGGATAAGAAGCAACAAATAGGCTATAGGCAGAATAAGGGCGCTATTGTGTCTAATAACGGGCTCTTGAGCTGAAGTGGAGTAACGGATAGAAAGTTGACGGACCTGCCTTGAGTCTCCGAAGGTAACTCTTCTATTTCCTCAGGAATTATTGCTACATTTATCAACTATTATAAATAATAATAAATAAAACAAAATAATAATATAATTGTATTTGTATTGTGTTAAAAAATAGTGATGTATTAATCAACAATAAAAATTAAAATCTGATTAAAATGACAAAGATTTTATTTATGAAGCGTAATATAAATCATGGATTATTCAAAATGGTAAAATGCTCAATATTATCAATAAAACAATATTTGTTAATTTTTTAACAATATGTATTCAGTAATCAGTAAAATTTTCGCGGCTGTTTAATGAAATCCTGCGTCGTGAAAAATGAAATTAACATTTAAAATAATTAATAGTTTTGCCAAGGTATGGAAAATTCGATTATTTAAATTATTTTATTTATATGGACATCAAAGACTCTATTACTATACTACAAACAAAAACATTTTTAATAAATAAAACAATTTAAAAAATATATTATAATTGATATAGAAATTTTACTTACAAAAATTAAGTTTTAATAAGGGAATAACACTTAATAGAGTTAATATTACAAAACATAATATACAACAATATTTAATTATCCAAGTTTTAATGGAATAGCTACAACTGAAATTGTGGATTAAACACGGTTTGGAAACGAAATTGATAGATAATGAAGCGGAGCAGTTCAGTACGAAGACTCCTGAGCTGATAGTTTCAAATCCGGGTAGGGCAGAAAAATGATTTGATCTGTTAACAGCCTTGGATGGTCTCTGTGAGATCTGAAGAATCTCCTCGGGCAAATAAAATAATATGTAAATAGGGGGAAAAACCTCGTGGTTGAGCGTGACCACAGACAAATGGCCTTCCTGAACAAGGTCGTTGAAACAGTACATTCTCTACCACGTACTGAAACCTTCATTGGGCTGTAGTGGTACAGGATATTTATTTATGAAACCATCGAAGACCCCTATTACCCGCAAAAAAGGGTATTATAAATAAAAGGATTAATTTAAAAAAAAAGATTCAGATGTAAGTATAGCTTACAAACATAAAATGTAAATAACGTAATAATACTTAATAAACAAATAAATAAACAGGGAAATTAACTCAGTATTCGAAATAAAAGAGATACATGAACAAAATCATTATCAAGAGTAGAGCTTCCATCTTTTCGCCTCTTTGACATTTCTGTTACAAACTCTTATTTTTTTTTTATTAACAGAAACTGTTATTTTTATTATTTATAAAAGAGTACCTATTCTAATATAATTTGTAGTATCGTATTAAGTTCAGTATATGTATTTTTTTAATTTTTATAACAAACATATTATCTGTTATCTGTTAAAAACTATTACGTACGTTTTTTTAGAATCTATTTTTTTTATTTATTAGAAAAGAATATTCTAATCTTATTTTTGTATTAAAATAGAACCATTATAAATATATGTTTTTTGTGTATTTGTAGACTTTTTTAAATTCAATTTTCACGAATTTCATATTAAATAATGCTTATTTAATTTAAAATTGACTAAGGTAGCAGCACCTGTACACCTGTTGAATGACTAGAGGAGTAGTATCAGGAGTATAGTAGCTGGCCTAGGGAAGATGTGAGCTCCTGTGCTCTGCTGAGCTCCTGGTCGGGAAAGGCTCACGTGAGGCAGTCACGCGGCGCGGACGTCGACCCCGCCCGTTACGTCAGTCACAAGTAGGCCCATGTCCCAGTGAACTCCCGGCCGACATACCTTCTCTCTTCTCATCAAATCTCTCTGTCCTCAGTTCTTATTTTTCATCTTTATTTAAAGTATTGCTCTTCTACGATTTCATAATAACTTAATTAATAAGGAAAGCCTGGAACAAATCAAAATTTTCGGATTAATAAATAAAAATAGTTTATATTTCAATATGTATATAAAAACAATATGATAATTTCATTAAAAACGAATAAAAAATTGTAAATTATATTTAATTTACCGTAATAAACAAAAAAGAGTCAGCATGTAAAAGATACATTTAATAATTTTATCTTGCTAATGAATAAGCCTCACTTATTAATTTTGTAAATAAATAATTAAAAAGCACATTGCATACTGTATTATGGAGTGGACATATAAATAAAGATAGATTCAAAGGGTTACTTTGAAAAGAAAAAATAAATTAATAAAAATCCTCACTTGGTAGAAACATAAAAAAAGTTTCAAATTCCTTTCCATTTTTTAAACTGAAATTCGTTAATGTTTAACAACAGGATTACTTTAAACATAAATAAATCTTACAAAAGGTTTATTAGGTACACTATTTTGTGTTTATCCAATCAAAAAATGCTATGCGTTTTCGATAATATAGTCTTGGCTATAGTGTAATTATATATGTAATCAATTATTTTATTTTTAGACTTTATTTTTATTTCATTTTTATTCGTATTTATTTTGTTTTTTTATACCGCATGTGTATATTTTTATTACATTTATTTATTATATTTTTGTTTAAGTTATTTTTGTTTTGTTTTTATGGATGATTTTATACCTACTTAGCACTATTACTTATTGCCCACAAGTTGGAGATTGTAATAATTCAATAAAGTATTAAAGTAATCTTGAACATAAAAGTAATTTTATCACTGAATGTATATAGGATATGAGTGTATAAATACACTCTTTTTTTCTTACTAAAACCATACTATACTATTTTTATTTTCGAGAATATTAAAAAGGAAACGAATGAAAAGTTATTTTTTTTTATTTATTTATGAAAAGTGATTTATAATTTTCAAACCACATCTCCCCCAAATTTATTGTTTTGGCTAATTATTGTAGAAAAACTTACTTAAAAAAGTTATTAAGTTTACTGGATATACTATAATCATAATATTTAAAAGGAATCCCATTGATGTATCCCTTTAAATGGCCGAGGGAACACTTCGCAGCTTCTGGGAGGGAATGTTTTCCTGATACTTATCAGAAGTGAAGTCGGTTTATCTTAAGCTCATCCCTCCTTCGCTTTATCCCACTACGGCTTAGGGAATGTATGCTCCTGGCTACTCCTGATGCCTTGGTAGGAAGGGCGGCGGCGGAACTCCTTTCTGCAGGCGAGGAAGTGCAACCGCGAAAAGAAACTGACCTAGAAACGCCGGGGTCCACGCACTCTCTGTCCCACTTACCTCAAACCTTCTATCAGGATAATTATGTCACATATTTCTTTGAGGAATGTAATAAAAAAAAAATATGTTTTTTCAAAGAAGTATTTTTAAAAAAAAATTAAAGTTTAAGAAACTGTTAAACAATTCATTTGTAAATTTAAGCGTTCTAATAAATACTTGTCTTCCATTTTGACGCGGAAGTAAATTTTTAATTCAAATAAATAAATAAAGCAGTAAACAGTCTCTTTCTCTTGAATATAAATAAACAAAACCTACTCCCTATTATATGATATAATTGCCTTCAAGGTTAAAAATATTATTCAGGATAGAGCTTTTGGAAGGATAATACTACAATTAAAATTAGAGAAAAATTGTAATTTTTAAAACTGAAGCAATGCAATTGCAGTATATTTAAGACAAAATAAAAATGTTAAAGAAAAATATCCACAGTCCAGAGGGATATAGTTTAATTGACTTCTTTACTTTTTCTTAAATATAAAGTTTATTATTATAATAAATGCTTTATACACAGCCCATTATCGAGAATCAGCAGAAATAATTGCTGATATACTCGTACGTCACCAGATGTTCAATAGTTGGATTTTTGGAATGTATGCGACTATCTATTCAAAATAAAAATATTAAATCAAATATATTTTAAATTACATTAATAATGGTTTGCACATTAGGAACAATTTGTATGAATAAATATTAACACTCAAATTATTTAATTGGTTTTGTTGGTTTGTTCATTTAACGTCACTTTATGCTGCTATGGCTAATCGGACGATGCTTCAGTGGGAGCTTCATTTAATTGGTATCAGTTTCGCATGTCGCTTCGAATTAAATCACAACCAGTTTTAACTTTTCCTCCGCTTCCTTTTTAGTATTCTAGAAAATAATAATGATCGTGAGGAACAATAGTGTGATTATGGGAAATATGTATATTTCCGAAATAATTTCATCAAGAAGCAAATAAATATCACCATCTATACTTCGAATTGTTAAAATGAAACGTTTATTTCTTATTGGAACTTAGACCATTTAATTTACTAAAGGTCTTATGTAACCAAGTTTGAAATAAAACTGCTGTTTTAGTTTTTAATTCTTCTGTTATGGAAAATATTATAAATATCCAAACTCTGTATTCTTAAAGATTTCATATATTTTCTTAATTTTAATTGAAAAAAAAATTACAGCGAGCAGAAGTATTGAAAAAAATAAATAAGATTTTATGAAGCTATATGGGGACTAAGTTCATTCATGCATACTGTGCATTATGATAGTAAACAATGTGATCGATTGCTTCTAGAAAGTAGTTTTAAAAAGATTCCTGTTTTCGATTGCAGTTCAATGCTGATTCGAATTTAAATTTGACCTCGTTGACAAGACCCCGGAAATGCCTGGGATAGGAGTTCTATTTGTGAACTGCATCCCAAGGTGGAAGTGCAGGCTGCATCCCCACCATTGCACCGGCCAGTAGACCCGACCGCGCCCAGCTCACTACGTCTCTTCTCCAATAACCAATTCGGATTCGCCAAAATCCTCCATCAATCGGATTCGAATTTGGCGCCTCTCGGGAGAGAAGGGTCGATGCCCCGGCGGCGCAGGCGCTGTAGTTTCCCTCGTAGGCCAGAGCTGTCGGTTGCCGGTTTGGTTTGTGTTGGCTTCTCCTCCTGTCCATCTCTAAACTATTTAGGTAACAGCTTGGAGTATAAATGGTAGCAATCGCCTGGTTTCCCCCGCCTGCCTGTATGTCGCGGGGGGGTGAGGGGGTGCAGTGCCGGTCGTTGACCCCTAGCCTCCCGACCTACCCCAGCCCGCGATACATTGCCCACTCTATTCACGCCCCTTACATTTCTCAAATATATCCTCTCCTCTGCTTACAGCTGCTTGTTTATCGTAAATTGTAATGTATTTTAGTTGCTTTATTAGTGAACGAATCATATTTGCTATTTTATAATTTTTTTTTCTTTCTATAAATGGTCTTAGGACAACAGTGAATTTTTTTTTTAATCCTACATTCTTAAAGTACCTAAATAATAATAATATAAATATACTGTGCTTTTATTATTGTTTTGCAATTGTAGCTGAGTCTATATGACCAAACGGATATTAATATTTTAATCGATCAATATCTATTGATTTGTTAGCTAAACCTACAACCACGTATTTAATATAGGCAATAATCGATAGCATTATGAACTAAACAAACGTTATATATATGTAAACTTTCAAATATTAACGTAAGGTATTAATAAAAAAAAATTAAAAATAGAAGCGAACTACATTATATATATTCATACTGCTTTTTTCATAACGGTAAAAATACATAATAATTGTATCGATCAATAAACAGAATTTAGATTAAAATATTATATTTTTTACAAGTTGAAAACCACTATAATTTGCCATTAAATTCAAGAACATGACTTATGAAAACGTACATCACAAATATTCAATTATTATTCATTTTGCCATAAAAAAAAATATATATCTTTTAATAAATATAAAACAATTTCACACATGAATGATGCAAAAAATGCAATCCAGATATGACTAATATACTTTTATTATAAATAAAGCACTTAGACTTTTTTCTTTTCTAAACGTGTTATAACACCTAGAATCTATAGATGGAGTTAGCAACAATACGTGATTATAATTGAAAACTTATATTGAATACTACATAATAATATTTTTAAGTTACAGTCTATTTAATGAAAATTTTCGTTACTAAAAATCAACTTATTTTAATTTTAAATAGTTTAAAATCAAAGAACTACTAATATCAAGACTAAATTCACACTTATAAACAATCTTCAGAATAAAATTTAAAATATTAGATAATTGTAATTCATTTTGGAATGAATATTATGAATTACTTAATTTCAGCTTCTGAGTTCTTTCACACATTCATATGTGTATGTAGAAATAATATATGGATATATTTAATACATGATAAATATTTATAAGTTATTTTAAAATGTAGACACAAAAAATTAAATATTAAATAATAATATATCCAATAGAATAGATATATAGAATAATAAAAAATAATAAAATGGAATAACAACATATCCAATTACATAATGAACATATGAGTTAGATGAAAAAGCAAGGGGTAGAAGTGGTAATTTAACATATTTGTGAAAAATATTTTTTATGTTTTAATAGTCTCATAAAACCTAAAACGTTTAAGTTTATACCATACCTCAAGTATTTCATACTTCATTTTTATATGCCTAACTATTCATAAACATACCTTACTATTTTTTTTTTTTTTAAATCTCTTGTACCACTTGGCTTTTATTTCCTCAATTATGATTCTTAACCGTATAAATAATTATTATCAGTTTAAATTATATAAATAATAATTTATTTTCAAATTTTATTAATTAATTTTTTCTAAACTTCTAACATTCTAAACTTTTATTAATATAAAGCATTGTAATATAAAACGTTATAATATAAAACATTGTAATAATAAATAATCTAACAGGAATAATTTGAAAGATGAGATAAAACTCTTTTTGATACTTTTTTATCTTCTGTAAGTTGTTAAAAAATATCTATAGTGATTTGTTAAGTTATGGTTGAAACGTTTTAATAATAATATAAAACATTTTAATAATAAATAATCTATCAGGAATAATTAGAAAGATGAGATAAAACTCATTTTGATACTTTTTATCTTCTGTAAGTTGTTAAAAAATATCTATAGTGATTTTTTAAGTTATGGTTGAAACGTTTTAATAAATAACAAAATAAAAAAAAACTGTGGCTTATATAAATAATCTTATTTGTTTAAGATTAATATTAAAAGTTAAAGATAAAAACAAATTGCCCTAACATGATGTTAAAAGAAAGAGCTTAGTTGTGCTTTAAACTGTAATTTCTGCTATGTAATAGAATTTAAAACAAATGAAATCATTTAGGTATAACAGATCGAATCTGTCATTTAAATTTAAAATGTTAAAAATTGTTAAATATTTTTCAAAACAGATGAGGAAGAAGCCTCGAGGAGGTTACTCCACCTCTGACGTCAGCTATTAACTCCCAATGACCAATCTCCGTTCCGTCCATATTTGTTAATATCTTTTTTATATTTATATCCGATATCTTCTCACATCCAGAAGTTTTTTCTGTTTTTTTAAATCAGTGAAGTAATTAGGTGCCGGTTTGTGAGATTTTCGGATTCATCCCGTGACAAGAAGCGTTGCATCACAGTGTGACATTGTAGGAAGAAGGGCTCAGTCCAATTGTAGCCTGCATTGAAGGCAGTGTGCATTACAACGATAGAAAGAGGTGAGATAAGCCTACAACAGCCTTTATCAACAGTGAAACACCAACGCTGCACTTGCAACTTCTGGCACCATTTTGTATGTGTTCAGGTTAGTGGGTCAGCATTGTGTTTGATTCTTGCCCCTATAAAAAAAACAAAGTTATTATCAGGAAGAGAGTGACTCATTATTTAGTGGTAAAAGGTGATATCTAAGGTATTTTCGGTGTCCAAGAGTTTATTTCAGCTTCTTCTTGTCTGTTATTGTTCATTGGTGGAGGTTTAGTGCTGGGGCAGAATCCATTCATTTCATGTTATCTTTCTTTTGAAACACTCCCATTTTGCATTCTCTTGTCCTATTGATCAGATGTCAACTGTTTTTCTACCTTTGAAATGAGTTAAATTATGTTGGAATGTGTTGCATTTCTAAGGATCTGTACCTATACATAAAACCATTTAAATGTAATAAATACTACATTTTAAATGTATATTTTAATATTGGGCTTTCAGAAATCACTGTATTATGTTTCTCAGAAGCAGATATTGTTTACAAGTTTGAAAAAAAAAAATTATAAAAGGTTTTTTACCAAAGTGTTAAACCCCACCATTTGTACTTAAGTTGTGTAACTGTAAAGCTATGTATTATCTATTTTAATACATGTTTTGATGTTTACTGTGTTACTTGACCAAATTGTTGGTAAGGCTAGGTTGAACTTTCATAGATGTCTCGATTGAGCTTTATAATCTGATTATTTGATATTTTATGTGCTAAAGTTAGATGTTGCTTTTTTCAATGAAGTAATTGAGTATACTTGAAAACACTATAGCTGTTAGAGACACCACACTATTAGTGTTACGTTTTCTTTCTTTCGGATAGGATCGTGCCAGGTTTTGACAGTGCATATTTGTTTATAAATACCCAAAATGAGAGGTGGAGTATGTGAAAGTAGCTAGCCTTGATATTATTCTCGAGCTTGGCGTAGGCTCAGGAGCGCCAGCCAGCCCATCCCATACTTTCTCGAATGCACCGAGGCCTGGGTGCATCCTACTGCCCCAATTTAATGATTTCTACCACCAACTCACGCTTCATTTCCTTGGACACCTTGTTCAGGTAATTATAAGTGCATTTACTGGTTTTGTCTTCCCCAGCTTCCGACGGTTGTGCTCATTCGCCTCGTTTTCGAGAAGCGGTGGAAAATTTTATAAAAAGAAAGTGAGCCGGAATAAAATTCCTCATTTCAAAATGGCGTTTCCAAGGTAACGAAGAGCGGTTAGGCTGCGACGGCGCGTGCCGCCCAGTCGCCAGACAGCCAAGCAGCGGCAGAATCGTCTCCCGACGCCACGCTACTCTCATAATCAAAACTTCATTAACTAACCTAAAGTAGGATTGCTCATTTCGTTAGTTATCATTTTCTTGCACGCCTGGGAAGCCATACAGCCTACCGACTCAACCATCTTAGCCAACCCTACCTCATACCCACACTCAGGTGCGCATTTGGTATCTACCTAAAAAACCGTTATATATATAAATATTCAGAAAAATGCGTCGATAAACGGAGGATTTTGGGGGCCTGCAGAAGTAGAGGTTAGATATAGCGAACGAAGCTGAGGAGGAGCGAAGGACTTGCCCAGTTCTGAGAATCACTTGAGCCGAAAGGATGAAGAGTTGGATGTATATGAACTTGTTTAGATATTGTGAGTATAAGCGGATTGTGCATTGGTGTGGTACTGTTTGTGAGTAGCTAACCCCTTGAAACAGCACATCTCGAACAACGTCTTTAAGTACCATTTTCATCTTATGTACGAGTATAATTGTGTGTCCTAACTACCTTCGTGTACATCATTATAAACATCTTGCACTGTCATTATGTTTCATCATACACATTTGTTCTTGTTCATGTGTCTCACTAGTCCACTGTGTTTTATAATTTTGCATGTGGTGTCTATAAATAATAAATAAATTTGCCTATTTTAACATTTTCATATTCTATTTTTTCAAAGTTTGCCTCATTTTAATTATATATATTCATAACTCTAACTGGTTGCTTAAAAAATGTTTGGAATCACTAAGCTGAATGATTTTATTTTTCTGTTTTTGCTTTTTAGTGGTTTTGAATTATTAACATAAACTTTGAATGTATAATTTAATTATAATTCGGTAAAAAAATCTCTGATATTTTAATTTAAACCAACAAATTGTTCTCAGTTTTCGCTTTGGCTAACTCAAAAATGGTTAGAATAGAATAATTTTCCTCTGATAAATTTCAAAACAAGATTCAAGTTTTCATATTTTGAAGAAAAATGCAAATTAAAAAAACAATTATTTCTTATTGGTCTATTTTACGATTTCCCTAGTTTTTACTATATTTATATTTTATTTTTTATAAGCTTTGATATATAATACTACAGATATTATATGATATCTATAGTATACATTATTTACATATATATCATATAATATCATATATATTATATGATATATATATAGATATTCTTCTGTATAATTTTAAACATTTTAACAGTTTGTTTTGTAATTTTCTCTTAATAAAAGATTTACAACTCGAAATTAAATAATATTAATTAAGTATTGAAGGGTTGGTTTTTGGTGAAATGTGAAGTGTTGTATATAGGAATTATTTATGATATTATTTTTTCATTTTGTATGTAACACCATCAGGTTACAAACTTTTTATTTGATACAGGCCTTCAGAGGCGGATTCTTATTGAGAAGGTCAGCAAATGCAGCAGTGGGAATTCATTTAGTGGGAGTCGAGTCCGCATTTAACTCGAAGGCCAATGTCTAGTACTCTTTCTCTTGGCAAGCTGGCAGCTTCCGCCCTTCGAACCGATATATACACATTCACATATATAAATATGTATATATATACAGAAACCTAGCAAGTTTAGATACTTTATGTCTTTTGAAGTGGTGTATACATTCATCTCTGTATAAACCTTTTATTTTTGCAGCTCCAAAAATACTTTATAAACAGTAAAAAATGTAGTAAAATTAAATATCTCGTTTACATGGCTAATTAGACAAACACACGATCTCACAATATACTAATTGATAAGGCAAAACAAACATTTTTGATTTTAAATGTTACCTTTTGGCTTTGCATTTATCATTTCATCATTCAAATGTGTCCCTTAATCATGAATCAATTTTACAGATTTTTATTATATACAATTCGTGTTAAACATTATTAATAATGCTCCTTCAATTCTTAACATCCTTATTCAATTAAATACAAATAAATAATTTATTTCTTGTGTCGTGAATTATTGTCGTCATCACGAATTGTGCGAATCAGGCTCATTAGCCGTTTGGCATATTTAAAAAAATACATATTTTCTTTAAAGTCAAAAGAATAATTTTTATTATATTTAACAGCAAAAAGCAATTATTTTTTCAAAATGTATTCAAGAATAATCATGATCATTTCACATTATTAAAAACAGAATTTACTGAAGTATAATTCATTTTGAGCCTTTGAAGTGTATCTTGCAGAAAAAAAGTTAAAAAATTAATAAAATCATTTATTGTATGTTTATTTTAACGAATTCATTTTTAAAAAAATATATATATGGGCAATGGAAGGCTATTCAGTACATGATGGAGCTGCCCCTTAAACTAAAGCCCGCAATACTGAACCGCTGTGCTGGCTTTGACTATCCATACTCCGTGTCCTAGTAGGTAGTGGACCGCTTTCTAATGTTCCTTCAAACAAATCAGGCCGCTTACAATGGAAGTCGTATATATGGCTTGAGATGCGATGTGAATCGTTAATTTTATCATTATTCATTAAATTATACAGTTAATAAAAAATTAAAATCTATTTAAGTAGTATGATTCTTGAATTTCTGTTCATATACATCGATACAAAAAAACGTGTTACACTTGTACAAAGCACATTTATAAGGTTTTCATATTGATATATACTATATTTATGAAATTATCAACAATTTTAAACTTTTTATTCCTCTTATAGATTTGTCATGCGCGTCTGAACATCTGGAATCGTGGAGAATGAAATATCCCGACAAGATGAGACAGGTAAGAGAATTTTTAATTATTTTTAAATTTTATATTTATAATTTTTTAAAACTCTATGGTCGACTGTGTAAGTGATTTACGATAATCAATAATTTTTTTTTTTATCATTAATTTAGTCTGAAGGGAATCTTGGAACACTTACATATACATATACATACTTTTCCCCAACTGCAATCAATTAAAGACCATAAACTTTATCCCTTTTGAGCAACATAAAATTAGATTTAGGGACTAACTTCACGACATCGCGCTCAAGGCAGGAGTAAATCACCTGCCGATGGAATCTTCAAATCGGTCTAGTAAATCTTCTAATATAAGAGAGCAATAATACGTTTGATCAAAGAAAGTAATTATTGTCTATTGAGTGTCCAGTTAGTTTTAGGAATTCCCAGTTCATCATATCAATGACAAGTACAACTGCTTGTTTGGTTTGTAGTTCTCCATCGTTCAAGGATTCTGTTGTGCTCTTTCGTCTTCAAGAAGGAAAATGATTTAGTATACCCCTATTAATCTTCTTATAACTTTTTAAAATATTTTTTTTTATATTGCTGTTCACACACGCTGTTTATATATATATATATATATATATATATATATATATATATATATATATATATATAGAGAGAGAGAGAGAGAGAGAGAGAGAGAGAGAGAGAAGTATGTTAAAAATAATACATACACGTTTTATTTTTTTTCATAACAAAAATAATCTTAATTTTTATCTAGAAAATTATTATTTAAAATGCTAGTTCTACCAGGAAAATTAAAAATTATTAATCATTTGATATATTAAATTTATTAATATTTTTGAATAAAATTCTGATAGAAGCAACAAATTATTACTGAAACTATTCAATGATTTCTTTGTATTTTTTACGAATGCAACCACTGCGGTCTTAAGTGACATTTTCACGTGTTCCTCCTTGATAAAATTGGTGAACTAATTAAGATATAAACTATTTTATACTTCATATTTATGATCAATACATTTTAAATAAAAATAGAAAACTTTTAGTTTTAATGCGAAAGAGAACGTTAGATCAATAGCGAAATTCTTGAGATTGGTCAGTTCGGTCCAGTGAAGCTTACAATCGTTAATTTTGATATTCTAATTGTGGTCGTACTGCCTTGTCAAATATAATATAATATTCACCTTTCAGTATAACTTATAATATTATTATTATAATAAAGGATAAATTATGAACGCTCTGCGTATTAATAAGTACAAAATGGTACTTATTAATTGCTAATTAAAAAGAAAAATTAAATTAAATTTTTAAACGATTAAAAATATGCGTGTATTAAGTAAATAGTTAGTGTGTTACTCAGGATAATGTATCTCTATCAAATCTTATTGACAGTAAAAAGATTAAACCATTAACTAGTTTTCTATTCTCATTATTCGTCGATAAACTTTAATAAAAATTAAATAATTGCCAAGAGTTGAGGTTGATAACGTTTCAGAAACTTGAGTATCGACTGCAGAGTCAATACACATGACCTTGGAACCTTTTCAATTCCCTCTGCCTCGCCTGTTGCCTTTTCCAGTCAGGAATTTAAATTATATACGCAAAAGGAAAATGAGGAAAAGACTTTTAATGTCGTCAATATCGATTTATTTAAGTATTATAAGTGCATACTCTATGTAGTATTTCTTATGTTATTTCATTACTTGACTGGCCGATCAACCTAGGGAACACTTTAATTCATTTTCATTTTAAAATGTTTTATAGAGTTTCCAAAATTATTATAAAAAAATTTGCTTTGTCATTTAATTGTCAATGCTCAGTGAAATAAAGTATTAAAGGGAGTTAATATGTGGGAATAAGCTATGCTCGTTATCGAAAAAATTACATTTTCTTTATTTCAAAATTACATGTTGCTGTCAAAAGGCTTGGTTTTTAATTATTATATTTTTAAAAGAAAAATTTCCAATTAATTGTTTTTTTAATTTCAAACTCATTTTTTTCTGATTTAGCCAAAATATTTCAAAGAGAACATTACATTTTTCGTATAATTTCTTATGTTATAAACTATTATTACAGGACTGCCATTTTCTTTGGAAAGCATGTTAAAATGTTTAATATAGCTTCCAAAATTTTATTTAAAAAAAGTGGTTTGTGGTAGACATCTCTTTGACAATGCTCAGCCAGTATAAAAGCGATTACCTGAATAGTGAGTTAATTTGTAGAAATGACCTACTCTTGTTAAAAGATCACATTTTATATATTTAAAAATTACGTGTTGTTTGTTTTAGAAGGCATATTTTTAATCAGTGTTCTTATAAATGTAAAAATTCTTTAAATAGGAGAACAAAAAACCTATTTCCAGTAAAAAAAAATTTCTTTATTCTTTATTTTCGAGATACGTTTCGGCCTAGGCCATTCTCAATCTTCTATTCTAATTGTTTCATTTTTTTACTTATTATATGGTTAAAAATTTGACCATAAGTCATTCATCTCAATATAAGTTGTTTTATTCCATTTAATTTTTTTTTCAAATTCAGAGGGAACCATATCCTCTATAGTCGTTTAAACCATTAAATAGAATAGAAGATTGAGAATGGCCTAGGCCGAAACGTATCTCGAAAATAAAGAATAAAAAATTGTTTTTTTACTGTAAATAGGTTTTTTGTTCTCCTATTTAAAGAATATATTATATGATTGAGTCCAGTTGAAGTTAAAAAAAAAATGAAATGTAAAAACTTAAATTGATTGAAATATACATATTTTTTATTTCGAAGTTTTTCTGATTGAGTCAAAATACGTCAAAAAAGATTTTACCGCTGAATCTTCCTTGTATAGCTGAAGAGGAATAAAGAGAAAAACATTTCATTATTCATTGCGGTTGGCTAAGACAAACGATTGCCACCCCCAATAGCTCAGTAACAGGTGGCCTGGATTTGGGGGTGGCTTGGGATTTTTGGTTTTGAGAAGCCGATGGTGGCTCGGGCCGGGGGGAAGCAGACGGCTAGACAGGTTGGGGTAGGCTAGACCGATCGATACTCCCGACCACCCCCAACGAAGGACGCGATGTCCTGTACCTCTTCCAGGCTAGCAGGATATCTTCCTCAGGATATCTTCTCTAAGCAGGATTTCCTAGAAACCTGGGGAAGAAATTTAAATATTAAATTGGTTCAAATTTAAAAATAATCATACAAGAGAAAAATATATTGTTTATAATTAATCCTCATTCTTCTGAATTTATTGTCAAGTTTTTATTTCTAAGAGTATAATGAAAAAAAAACATATCCAATTTAGTTTGATTTTATTTCATAAATAGGGTGCGGGGTAGCTATGCCGAAGATTCGAATCCGGCTATGGCAGATAATTTATTTAATTTATTAACAGCTGAGGATGGATCATGTGGGATACGTAGACCCTCCTGGGGCCCATCAAAGCTCTATTAAGTGGGCACTTTTAATTGAGTGTAAAACCAAGAAACAGCACAGTCCATATCGCATACTGAACCAAAGACACGATTAAATTTAATTTTTATAAATTTGATGAAGTCACGATTAATCAAACACGGTATTTATATCTTTTTGATTTTAGCATTTTATTAATCTACATGTCTATCAATTATTTGCGTAAGTAAACAAATGAAATACACTGATCTCTTAACTTAATCTCTCATTATCTAAGTAATTTTTAGAATCGTTTTTATTGCAGAATTGTAATCTAAACACCTCAGAGAGATTTTTTAAAGTATTAATATTTACTCTTTTCTTGTAATCTTTTCTTAATTCTAAAATAACTAATTACAAGGTTTCAAGATTTTTTTCATGAAGATGATAGTGTTTTATTCCCTTTTATGTATCCACACTCTGCACTATTAGTCCCACTCTTACTGATTTTAATGGGCTATTTTTTAAATTTCATCCCACATTTTCGGCAAAAAATAGAGACTTAGTTTAACCTCTATTCACGTTTCGTCTATTCTTGAAACCACTCACTACGCTACTGGCATCGCCTATGTACCTCCCCTATCTCATATTACATATTCCGCTAAAGCTCATAGTTGCTTCAGGGAATATCAACGAACGGGAAGGCGCCCTAAGGACGAGCACGGAGCGGTAACACACTCTCCTGTTACTAAGGGTGGTGCGACCTTCATCGCTAGCCCCGCCCCATCGGTGCCTCTCCAGTAATCTTCAGTTCCAGCAACTGACAGCTACCATCCCAACTTGCTGGAGGAACTTCCAGTAATCTGCCCTAAATACTTACTGTCCTAGATAACACAAATGAGGAAATTTAGCCAAAACTGAGATATAAAAGGAAATGTTTAAATTATTAACTTTATGATTCTATCATCTCTTTATGGATTAAACATTACAAAATTTGAAAAAAAAAACAGACCATGATCGCATTTTAAAATTTTTAAAAATATACAAAAATTTAAATACTATTTTATGTATTAGAAAGTTCTTCCTAGATAGCTACTTATTTCCTCCCATATTATTTTTTATTAAATATTTAATCTTTCTATATTATAATAATATATAATTTTTATATATTTTATCAATATTAGTATGGGAGTGGCTCAGTGGTGGAGCACTGAGTTTCAATGCCGAAGATCCTGGTTTCGAATCCCGCTGCTGGCAAGACTTTTATTTAATCTGTTAAAACCTGAGATGGATCCTATTGGATCTAGGGCCCTTCTGGGGCTCACCGCGCCTCATAAAGAGGGGTTTCCAAAATAAGGGCGGGGGGAAATCTTGTGGTTAAGCGTGATCTAGGAAAAATCACCTTCCTGCACAACCGTTGTTCTAGAAACAGTATAATCTCTAACATGTTCAGAACCCCAGGCCGTTCAAGGGCTGTAGCGGTAAATTTTTTAAAAATTTAATATAACCCAATATTTTGAAATTACAAAATAATATATTGTTGATAATGTGAAATTTTAGATTTTTTTATTTATGTTTTAATATAAAGAGAAAGGAGGATTAACTATATGTTAATAATATATTGCTCCTGAAAAAGTCCTTTAATTTATTAATAAAGATAAACAGAGGTCTTACAGCTTAAATGATTAATAATGCGTCCTTCGACGAGAGCATTTATTTATTCCGCTTTTATTAAAGGTTCTAGGAAAATCCGTTGGGGTGGGACACTGCACCTTTTTATTCTGATTTTCCTCTTTTCCCCTAATACCACTAATGTCTTTCGATTCCTTTAATAAAATCCAAATTAAAAGATTATTTTTATGATAATCGAGTTTATTAGATGATTAAGTTATACCCGTTAATTCGAATTTCCTTTTTTTATAATGAACAATTTAATGCTGTGTTGAATAGTTGACCAAAATCGACTAAATAACTCATACAATTTTATTTTATTATCACCTAAATATATTTTTCTTTTATTTATTTAGTTTGGTTTTCATTTTACGTTTTTCTCGTTTACTAAGCGTTTATTTAGTTAAACTCTACAAAATATAATGCACTTCTCTTTTGCGGAAGTCAGGAATTTACTAAAGTAAAACTGCATCGGATATCGTGACCGTGAGAGATGTCTCTTAACTATAAAATCTCAAAAGGTCTGAGGGAAATGCGGTTAGTTGCACGATTTGCTTCGATTATAATTTTTTTCTTATTTATATTGTTCATTTATAAAATAATTGTATTCGCTATAATTAGTTAATTTTAACTAGAAATGTATTAGTTTTTTTTTTAATTACTTGGAATATATTTTCTTTTTATATGTTATTAAAAAAAATTATGGAAAGGATTATCACAGTTTTATTTTAATATTAGGGTCTATTTACACTAATTATTTCTCTATATTTACCAAAATTTAGTTTCTGAATTATTCAAACACTAATATTGGGGTGAATTTATTTATTGGAGAATAAAGTCATATTTTGTTTTTTTTTAATTTTTCCTTACTTTTTTTTTTGATCTTACACAATTTGTGTAATGTTTGTTATTTTTAAAAAGTCATTGGAGTGTTGTTATATTTTTATTTTAGTTTTATTTATTTATGTTATGTGGGAAACATTCTTCTCCTGCAGTACTGTAGTATTTACTGCATCCATGCATGAGATTCCTCCAATAGATCCAGAAATAAATGCAATGCAATCCCCTGGAAAATATTACGAATATCATGGATTTGAGTGAATTTAATTGGGCTAACTCTAATGTAAACAAACATGACTACTAATAGCTTACTGTATTCCCGTGCCAAGGGATATCGTATATCATCGAGTCATTAGGTTTGGATAAATTGAAGCAAGGATTAGCTAGCTCCCTTTGGTATGGGGTACATAGTACATACCAAAACGTAGTGCCAGGAAATCTGAGGCAGTTCTTAACGAGGGCTGTAAACCTACACTAACAGGAAGCTATTAACCATTGGGATAGAATTTTTTTAAAATTTCTTTCCATCAATTAAAAGCTATTGTGAAGACATACAATATTTTTTAACAACTTTTTTGACGTATTGCCTTACTATAAGTTCTATGTTTTTAGAAAAGGAAAAATTACAACTAATACGATAACTATTTTCAAACATTTAATTTACATCATAGTAAATGATGTTACCACGTTATAATAAAACACATTAAATAAAGTCATTAATATTGATATAAAAATTAAGTTTTCACTATTTTAATGGGATTTTAAGCTAAATTGTTACGATATTATTTTATTTACTGTGGAAAATGCAATAATTTTAGTGCACGCGTTCAAATTGAAAACTACATTCCTATTAAAATCATTTCCCTCGTGAGGGGACTCATTCGGAATTAATTAAGAGAACTTTAAACTGTCCCTCAATTAATGATAACTAACGATAATTAAATTCAGTATAGAAAAACTAAGTTAGTAGTCATTGGGGTTTTGTTGAGAAATCACACTTCTAACATTAATTTCACCATCCAAACCCAATCTAGTCCTTTATGATAAATATAAAAAAAAAAGAAAAGACAAAGGATAATGTGAATATATTACATAATTAATTTATAATATATGTAATGTTTATGTAAAATCCGAGCGCTGCTTCTCTGCTAATAATTTAAATAATCGTAATTTTATTATAATGTAAGAATCCACCCTGTAAATCCGACAGTAAAATATTTTCGTTTTTTTCCAGAATTTTAGTCTTGAGTAATAAATTTTAAAAAATAGTTGGTAATAAAATTACAATAAAGGAATGAATAGATTAATCTCATTTTGATCAATTTTTTTTTCTAAATATTTTCTACATTTCTTGTTAATTAATGGTTTATGATATTCGAATGTTCCTGATATTAAGCGTTATTTCTGAGCAAAACCTAAAAAAAAAAATAAATTAATTAATTCCTACATAATATATTTTTTCCGCCATTTCTTCTTTGTCTTAACGGTGCATGAGAGGATAAGAAAGGCCGGAAATTGGAGCAAGTGCATTTACTGAGAAAAAGCGAGTGCGGCTGGAGGCGTGGTTAGTTGCTCTAGACTCCACCAGAGCTCTCTGCTCCGGAAAGTGGGTCAGTAGTACCATATCGATTTCTAGCCGCTACTACTCTTTCCGGCCTCACTCGCTCAGAGCTGACTTTTGATGTTTGGGTAGTAGCTCCTGTCTGCCTATCGACCCCCAATCTCTCTTCCAATTATGAAGTAATGAGCCGTAATAAAATAATAAGAAATATTTTTTATATATCCTGGAAATAACTCAAATATTCATTAGTCATTCCCTCTTCCAAAAAAATAATATATATATATATATGTATATATATGTATGAGTGTGTGTGTGTGTGTGTGTGTGTGTGTGTGTGTGTGTGTGTGTGTGTGTGTGTGTGTGTGTGTGTGTGTGTGTGTGTGTGTGTGTGTGTGTGTGTTCTGTAGTAATTAATACAACTTTAAAACATGAAGGATACTCTTACTTCTCATTTCAACAGAAAATTTACCAAATGCTCAAGTGTTCAATCACACAATGACCGACATATTAATTATTCCTAGATAATCTAAATATTCAATTGTACTTAGCAAATTTACAAATAACTGAGAAGTATCGAGCAATCTCAATAGTCTCTCTTAGTGGGTGCAATAAAATCTGATATTAAATTTGTCTTGGCTCTTCACCAAATAGTCTAAGGAAATATTTATCTCTAGCTCAGTAATAAAAACTGATGGATTCCTAGTGGAAGATTACACAAACCTCTGTTGGCTAAGTCTCAATATTAATTTGCAATTAAATAGAGATACTATTTTTGAGAAATATTTGCTTTGCCACTTTAGGTGCAAAATATTTTTTTACCTTATTTAAAAATTAGTTTTTTTAATTATAAAAAATACTTTTTCTATGTAAATAGAGAAATTATAAAAATACATACATAAATAAAAAGTCTGTCTGAGATATCTTATTTCCTTATTGAGTTTCTCATTTGAGATGAGGTTTTTTTTTCAGTGCTTTGGGAAGATCTCTTCCATTTTTACCTCTAAATTTTAATTTTAAAAGTAGCTTTTATACCGATTTGTGTATGGATGAATGGAGTTCATTAATCATAAGATACAGAAGCTTATTGACAATAGTTCTTACTAATAAAGATTGGCCGATACATTACTTTAAATATTGTAAATTCTTGCACTGTTTATTAAAAAATTTAAAGATATTCTGAATACTAAAATTGAAAAACTTTATCTATCTAATATATTACAGTTTTTTAATTGTTCTATGAAATTCACAAATATTTTTCTTTTAACAGGAGGAGGTGATTGAGGAAGAAGACTGGGATCCAGCGACAACAAGGGAGGAGGAGTTTGAGAAACATGCAGTTTACTTGGTGTTGGATCAGGCGCCTCCACCTGGGGTGCCCAATCGAGCCGAGGCGTCTCTGCCTCGCAACTTGGTCCTCAGGCCGAGCCAAGCCTTATCTGATGTAAATTATCTAACATAAACTTATGTAGTGATTTATCATTAGTGTTGTTATAAGATGTACAAGATTTTTTTACTTCTTTTTATTTCAGGTAATGGGAGTTTGGAGTACGAGTTACATACCGAGAGGTACAAGGTTTGGACCCTTAGTCGGAGAAGTATATGCTAAAAATGAAGTTCCGTCCACTGCTAATCGCAAATACTTCTGGAGGGTAAGTTTATACTGTTTAATAGACTTTAGTGTTGAACTCGCTCTTAATAAATGTTTGCACCCTTGGTTAAATAGATCCTGACATAAATATCCCTTTGAATATTTGTTTTTCGATCATAAAAAAAATTTAAAAAACTAAAAGAATTAAAAAAAAAAAGAAAATAAGTTTTTCCCAAAAACATAATCTTCAGTTTCCGAATTTGATAAATTTCTGGTATTTTTAAAGTAAGAAGTAATTACCGTAGGATCATAGGAGGGAAATCTTTTTGGGAAAACTATTCGATATTTTCTTTTTTCTGGAACAGGTACAGATCAAGAAGGATGTGGGATTGCCATCGAAGGTAGGAATTTCTTCTCATCTGTACTGTCTTATCTGTTTCTATAGTGACTTAAAAGTTTCCTTCCTATCATTGGATATTATATCTGTACAATATAGAGCATGTATCACTCAAAAATTAATTAGAATTTTCCATTTATTAGATGCTTTGTTTGTTTTTTTTGTTTTGTTTTTTGTTTCATAGGAATATATTTTTAGTCACAAAGCATGTGGAAATTTAAGATAAAAGGCACTTCTTCACTCTTTACTTTATAGAAAGATGTAAATTATGCGGTTTGTCATCTTAATTTAACTGAGGGATATTGTTAATATGAAAATAAATTTAAATTTCTTAAACTATTAATTAACTTGAAGAAATTTGATTGGCAATGTGAAAATAGTTATCCAGCAAAGAGTAATATGTTATCCACATCTAAAACTTCACTGATAATGGGCAAATTGTGATATGGCAATCGAGGTCAGGCTTAGGAAAAAATATTTCTAGTTTATTTCCCAAATAATTTTACATCTTAAGATAATTTAAATTTTTTAATAACTTTAAACTTTTTAAATTTTATTATAAAATATCTTTATGAGATTGTAGTTGTTTAACACTGATTTGTGGCATAATCAATTAATATGTGTTTGCAGGTTTATAAAGAGAACCAATTGTTTTACTACATTGATGGTTATGATGTTTCTAAGTCTAATTGGATGCGTTATGTCAACCCTGCCTATTCTTCAGAATCTCAGAACTTAATTGCTTGCCAGTATAAGGTTTGTAAATTTGTATTCATTCTTACTGCTTAAGTAATCTGTTTTACCACATTTTGTTTTAAATAAATAAACATGGATGTCTAATTAATTAAATTTTATTTGCAGATGTCTATTTACTTTTATACTATCAGGCCTATCTTGCCTAATCAAGAACTTCTTGTCTGGTACTGCCGAGAATTTGCAGAAAGGTTAAATTATCCACTTACAGGAGAACTAATGCTCCAGAGAATACGTAAGTAATCTGAGATAAGAATAAAATTTGTGAAATTAAATATTGAAGTATTATAAATACAATTAGTAGTGATTCCAAACAATAAAAATAAAATACAATTATTTTCCTTCTATAGGCCAGCAAGTTCAGCAAAGCGGAACCGGAGCGAAACCCGAATCAACTAGTGTACCTGAAGTGGTGAGCTCGACTGAAAAACCTGTTTATAGCGACATCATGAATAATAATTATCAGCGAGGACGATCTTCTTCCCCAGAGCTTTCTGAAGTCAAAGAAGAAGGTAATCATTATTAACTGGTTATGAAATAATTAATTTAAAAAATATGATTTATTTTTTAAATTTTTAATTCAAATTAAAATCTTCAAAATGGAGACATACAAAATATAACATTTGATTACTCTTTACCAGGTGGTGAGAAAGAAGCCGCTGGCTCAGTTAGATCTGATGAAGGCTACCACAGCCATGGCTATCACGATGAGATTTTAACTCCCCCTGGCCACTCTTCAGACAGCGATGATCCAGATAATAATTATGTTCTTGATTTCAGGTGTGTGTTAAGTTTTTTAAATAATATAGAATTGAGTTATATTTCAATATTCTTTATGATTATACCTCTTTCAAATAATATAATTAATAATTTTGACTATTGAAATTAGATCCTTTAATTCATATAAAATGTACTAATTTACAGCAGTAAGAAAACTGTTGAAGAAGGGATGGAACTAACAACAGTTGAAGAAGTGGATACTGTTCTTGTTGGAGCAGTACCTGCAGCACAGACCTCTGTAGTTGTAGGGCCTGGTGTCCCTCTCCCCGTCACTGGAGGCGGGGAAGAATACAGGGATAGGAATGAGTACCGAAAGGTAAAGATTAAAATGGCGAAAGCTTATCCAGCCACGCCAGGAATGAAAGAAGATATCAAAGATGAAAACAAAGAACCAGCACCACAACCGTCCATTTTAGAAAATATACTATTAAGGAATAAAGAAGAGAAGGAGTCACCTCCGAGCAGCCCAACTGAGATGGCTTATAGCTACAAGAAGTCAGCAAGATATGGTAAGTAGTTTATAAATATTTTCCCTATTGTTATTAGTTAACTATTTTTTTAATTAAACAATTATTTTCAATTTACAACATTAATTAAAGAAAAAATTGTTATTCCAGGAAATGTACCTGTCAGCCCCGATTCCACAGGAGTTGCTCATTATTCACCTCCACCGAATTACCCTGAATATCCCTACTACAACTATCAACCACAGAACTACTCTCCGCCAAGCAGTTCAGCATGGTTCGGCCAGAATGGAAATGATGAATTCCCACTTTCACCGACCGGATCTCGGGGGTACAGGTTAGACCTTCTAAATGAATTTCAAGAGATTTGTCATGCTTCTTATTTGACCTTGTTAGAATTTCATTTAGATAGATGGTATAGCATACAGTCAAAAATATTGATTTCGAGTGGTTAAATTACTTATTATTTTAAAATATTTAACTCTCATTTAAGTGAGGGATTCATTTATATGTACAAATAATTATTTCCTAAAGTAAATACGTTCTATGCTACGATGAAATTTTATATATATATATATATATATATATATATATAAACACACACACACACATATGTATAAATATATATAATCCATTCAATCAAAAATAAGCAAAATAAAATGGAACTCTAACATCTATCAAATAAGAATTGAATTTTCCAGTGTTAAACACTTTATTTGGTTAACGAGTCAAAATGAATGACTAAATAATAAAAGTATGATGACAAATCTGATTGAAAAATAGTGATAGTAATGGTATAACAATTAGTAGTGCATCAAATAGTATAATTTGTAGATTCATCCATTATAATGAAATATTTTATTTTCTTAGGTCACTGCCTTACCCTTTGAAGAAAAAGGATGGAAAAATGCATTATGAATGTAATGTCTGCTTCAAAACATTCGGCCAGCTCTCCAATTTGAAAGTGCATTTACGCACTCACAGCGGCGAGCGCCCTTTCAAGTGCAATGTCTGCACAAAGAGTTTCACCCAATTGGCTCACTTACAGAAGCATCACCTTGTTCATACTGGTACTATACTAATAATAATTTATCTTGACTAGGTTATAACTCATGAACCATATCAATTCGGATATTTGTTATGAATATCATCTTAGAAATACGAATGACAATTTTTATATCAATAGAATCTTGTATACAAGACTTGTTTCCCAAAAACAATAACTGACAAGCCCTATCAATTTCAGGTGAAAAACCACATCAGTGTGAAATTTGTAAGAAAAGGTTCAGTTCAACTTCCAACCTTAAAACCCACCTTCGCTTACATTCGGGCCAGAAGCCGTATGCGTGCGACCTATGTACTGCGAAATTCACCCAGTTCGTTCATCTTAAGCTACACAAAAGGCTTCACACCAATGAGAGGCCATACACATGCCAAGGGTGTTCAAAGAAGTATATTTCTGCTTCTGGTTTGAGGTTAGTTCCCTTGCTTCCTTAAACTATTTCTCATTTCTTGATTTTTTTTTTTTTTAAATAAAGGCAAAGAAATATTTAATGTTAAAAGTTACCGATTGCATTGTAACAGGACACATTGGAAGACAACAAGCTGCCGGCCGAACATGGAGGAAGAGATAGCGTTAGCGGCAGCTGCAGCTGTGACTTATCCATCCCAATACTACTATGACTACCAGGGAATGGAAGTTGGTTCAGGTTAGAAAACCTTTTTAATCTATCTTTAATTAATATTTCTGTGTAGTGAAACCATAACAATAAAGTTAATCTATAAAAAAATGTAATAATCCATTGATCTGCCTACAATATATTTCAAATTTAACAGTTTACTCTCTGATTTAGTTGTTTATCAATCAAAACTGTCTTATTGTACTAAAACAATATTCATCATTAAGGGGACTTATTTAATTTATATATATATATTTTTTTTTGTAGGTGAGAAAGAGAACCATGAGGCTGATTCCAGAGAAAGTTTTGATATAGAGCGACCTCAACAGGAACAGCCGACGAGACCAACGGTCATTGAATCTTCACAACCTCATATAATTGAGTGCACTTAGCCTGTTGTTGGTTCTTCAGCGAAAAAGCCTTTTCTGTGATAAGACTATAACTTTATTCGATAATGTTTTTAGGTAGTTTAAGTTTAAGGCCCTTCAAGCCAGCCTCTTCGCTCAATTTGAAAACAAAAGAAAAAGGCTTGGCTTTCCTTTTTATGTTTGTCCCTTACTGTATGTTTGCGAGTGAGTATGTCTTTTGAGTGTTATGTGAACATTTGTTTATGAACTGTATGTATTGCTTTACGTTATGTACCTGTACCTTTTTTTTTTCTTTTTTGGCTGGAATTGCAAAGCGGTTCTAGTGCTTTAGCCGGTGCCCAGGGACTGTTATCCACCATTGTCTATATTATCCTTATAAACAAAATCAATTCTAGAATCAATACTGTTTATAGTATTATCTTATAATATCTTAGACCCTGAATACTTATAATTCATTTCCATATTTATGGAAAATGAAATATACAAATTTTAATAATAAAATACTAATTTTAGATCCCTCTGGTCACGTTCCTCTTCTTATAACAATGTTTTCCCTACACTTTTGAAGAAAACACCTCCATTACTATCCATTTTAAAATACACTTGATAACCTTTTTTTACATAAATCCTTGTTTGAAATTATTCTGAACTTCTGGAAGTGTTTCGCAGCTTCTTCTGTTAAAGATGACTATTCTCAAAGTTGTTATTCTGATAATTTTAAATAGACAATACCAAAAAGAATAAGACAAAAATACAAAAAATAATTTAATAAACAATACAGAAATTTAAATAGACAATAAACAGAATTTACTAGACAAAAACAATACAGAAAATAATTTTATAATGCATACAAAAATAATGTGATGTGATAAGAAGACTTTAAATGAGAAAAGGAGGTAAGTTTCATGGGTACCGGCTAATTCATAAGTACTAGCAAAACCTTTTTGCTTAATATGCCTGAAAGGCGTTGTAAATAAACTGCTAGAAAGCATTTTGCTACTTTAATATAGTGTCTAAATAACCTGTTGATGCAAATGAAGATCATGCATTATAGGAGATTAAGAAAAAAGGCAAGAAGTGGAAAAGAAGTGAGCTACTCAATGGTGGGTGTTTTAGAAGCTCATAAACACTTTCATTATTTTTTTTTTCCAAATAAGATGTACATTGTTGGTACATTCCAATGTCACAAAATTATTAAATCAAATTGTCTCCACTCAAACACAAGCCTTCTCTACTTCTTGTCACTGAAGTCCATCTGCCAATTTCGGCAAATATACATAAATTATTATAGTATTAAGAATCTGTGTTCAAATTAAATGCATTTCTAGGTATAAAGATACTTTAAAGGACATTGATGTAATGTTCTTAAAATTTATCCCTTAAACCTTTTGAAATTCTACATCTGCTTATGTAAATACTTTTAACACTCAAATGTTTATTAACAACGTCTTTTTGATAAGTCTCATACCAAAAAATAAAAAAAAATTAATATATTAACTCAGAAATATGGATCTCTAGAGAGTATGACTTCATGTAATGCAGCCTCTTTGCCAGTTATTTACATTTTTGAATTAAATATATAAAAACTTTAAAGTATTTACATATTTAATATATATAATAATATGTAAGTGCAGCTCTGTGTCGAAAAATTAAATTTTGTATATTGATGTTGGTTGTGTGTCAATGTTGGGTGTTGTCCAATCGGCCATGGCTAGCTACCACCGTTGCTGGCGATCTCATGATGAAATATTGAAAAAAGCCAACTATATCTCCTTGCTTTTTTCATTATTCTGTATTTCTTAATCTGAGACAAAGTATCAGTATTAGCGTAATCGCAGACTCACAAAACCTTGTACCAGTGTTCAATTTAAGATACCAAGTATATTTGAGTTTATTTTATTTTGATATATATGTATTAATTACATTATAATATAGTTTAGTCTCTTGACTTAAGAACAAGTTTCTGAAACGACTGGCTCACAACAATGCCTGAGAGAAACTTAGACTGCAATTTAATATTATTTTATAAAAATATAAAAAGTAAAAAAAAAAAATTGAGATTATAATTTTAATCTCTTCAAGTGCAAATCCCAGGATGTTTGACTGGTTATTAGTTCTGTCATGTTAATATATACATATATATTTATATAAGAAAACTTAGTTATCTCATCCTGTTTGTATATTTGTTTTTAATTAGAAATAATTTATTTCATTAGTATTTCTTCTAAAGGGGTGACTGAGTATCTTTCTAAAGTTCAAAATCAGAAAATAAAAAAAATATCCATCTCTTTCCACCCATTATTTAATGTAATATTTATTACTCTTGTTTTACAGCAATGTTTTGCATTCAATGTATAAATTTTGTGAATATTAGAATCCTCAACGGGTCGATTTGTAAAAAGTATTTATTAGATAAATATTGTATTTTTGTTATGTACATATGTCCTGGGTGGTATAAATAGAGTTTATTTATCTTAGTAGTATGTATTGTATTTAATGGTTGTTTCTATTTAATTTTTTTTTTTGTTCACTTTCGACGACTGAGCCATTCTGTATAATTATATTTCTTAATTATAAAGTTTGGAAAAATAATGTATTTTTTTATTATTTATGTTATCCCTTATAATAATTTCTCAATAATTATAAATAATGTCTCTCTCATTACTTTAAATTAAAATAAAAAATTGGATGAAAAAATTATATGTCAAATGAGCATTAGGAGTTGTTATATTGACTTCTCAGCTCAAGCAATGATCTCAAGGAAAAGTCAGATCCTTTGATCTGAATAATATTTAAATAATTAAAATGGGATGCCACTCTGAGATTTATTAATTATATCAATGAATAAGGGACATATCCCTCTCTTCCCCAAAGGTTACTGACTAGGAGTTGTTTAGTAAATAAGTATCCTTTTTCATCTAATAACATTATAATTATTGTGTGCTATATATGTGTATATCTACTTACATACAAAGAAAGAAAAGGAGACCCTTCTGCTATATGTGACAGTCTTACATGCTGAGTTGCCCGCTTCTTGCCTACAACTTCCAGTTCTGTCTCTTAAGAGTTCAGATATCAATCCTTAGGGACATTTAAGCTACCTGCTCAATACCCCTTACCTAATGTACCAAATAGTGTCGTATAGAGCAGAATGATTCCCTCTATTACATTTTAGAGTTATCAAATAGTAACAATATTTTATAAAACCAATCGATCAAGTTCAGTAAAGAAATTAACAGCAAAATAATAGGAGGTGTCTGAGACTAGTCTCAAAGGAAAGAAATAAAGGCATTGTAATTCTTTTTTGAGATCGGGTAGTCATCTGTAAAGTTTTGTGAGAAATTAATAAGAATAAAAAGCAGATGGATCCAAGGCTACACAAAGTGAAGAAGAGGGATTCTGAGAATTCCTTAGGAGGCCAAAGGGAAGAAAAATAATACACCAAAAGCTTTTATAGTAATATTTTCTTTGATTCTATGTACTCTGATTCTAAAACCGTTATTGCAGAGATATAAATATATTAAACTGACTGGTAGTTACGAGAAATGCCAAGTATATTGCAAATATAGAAAATATTATTCATAGATAGAGAATGCAATAGCAAGATATCAATAAATATTAAAATTTTTTTTAAGAAGGATTATGTTCCAGTTTTGACTGATAATACTAAAAATATTTGTAATAGCAATGATCTTGCTAATGCAAAACTATGTAACAAAAATAAATTGGAAAATTATTATGTTTTAACTTAATTTCTAAGCTACCCATTTTGAGCATTTTTAGCATAAACCTACAGTCCAATGAATAAGGAGAATTTGGTCCAAAATGAGTTTCTTGTACTTAAGGAATCGGTTATTCTCTTAGTTCATAAGTTGCTAAGTCAGATATTGGCTTGAAGTGGAGTTATTGTTTATATTATACCTCCATTTTAAGTCAAAACTATTAGAATGGCATGATTTTGCTTCCCTCAATACAATGAAGTCTCCCTTAACCACTTATTCACTGTGACTGCTGATATAGGAGAAATATTTTGTCAATTTTTAAAGAAAATTTTGAGAACTTAACTTTTTCTATGGATAAGTTCAACATTAGGCTTTTTCTTTTTATAGAGTTCTAGATCTAAGAACATAGAGTGTCAGCCAAGGAACTACACCTCACTTCCCAAGGCCGTAGCCAGGAAAACTTTTCGGGGGGAGAGGGGGAGTCAGGTCAGGATCGAGGATTTTAATACCATTATTCATGATAATTTTTAAAATTTGGATAAATTTGCCCATATAAAATATTATTGGATGATGAATGATTTAAATGCAATACGCAACAACAACAATACTTCTACTACTACTCTTGATTTTCGATACGATTGTTAATTATTGTGAAGTTGTTGGAGGACTTTTGTCCCCAGAGTTGGGAGGGGTTTGACCCTCTAACCCTCCCCCCCACTTAGCTACGGCCTTGTCACTTCCTAAGCCAGCTTTATTAAAAAAGTATTTTCATAACCTTAAACAGATATCCTAGCTGAATCATGTTCACAAATTCACTTATCATTTTTCTTCTTGTGCCACTAACACTTGAGAGCAAGTTGACAAGAGGCTCAAATTTTGAATTAAAAGTGTGGCAGAAAAAGTGGGATTTTGTCTAGCTTTATCATTTGTTCTGATACTTCATATATAATTTTTTTTTCTGTCTTAGGCTTGGTTTTGGTTCGGAATGAGACCTTTCCTCCCGATATAGATTAACTCTAATTATTTATTGACAGCTTAAAGTTACTTTGTTAATGGAGACTTCTAATATGTTTGCCAGCTGCAATCTCAAAACAGTTACTCTAAGTCACCTTATTTGGACAATTTTCCAGATATTCCAGAAACATGAAATAATTTGTAAACCCAATTTTTTAATTTCAATAGTATCTTTAAATTTAGGCTACAAAAAAAAAAAGAAAAAAAAAAAGATGGTTGGAACTTATATTTCCATGTTTCTTTTTTAATGCACTTCACTGAGAGTCAAAGAAGAAAAAATAGTAGTAGTAGAAAGGTGTTTTAATTGAAATGTTGAAGTAAATATATAATTTTTTTTTGCTATTAATATAAGGTATTTATTTTTATAGTAAAAAATAATATTAACTTGTTTAGTATCTGCCTAGTCTCTCATCAAGGAAAAATAAAAATCTAACGCTAATCAAAATATTTAAACAATTTATTAAAGTATTAATTTTGTAATAAACTGAAATTTTGATAGTGTATCAAGCATACTTTATTTTGAATGTTATCAGTTTAGGTTTGGTTGTCTATCACATATTATAATGTCAACAAGCAAGGAGTTGTTCAAAATGAAACATAAATTTAGTTGAATAGAAAAAAATATGATCTCTAATTTGTTTAGCCAAGGCTCATTACCAAACTTTGTTTTCTTTATTAGTTTATATTTACAAAATGTCCAATTGTACTCCTTCCTCCTCTATAAATTTTTCACCTAATCAAACCAGAACGGGTAGGTCAAGATTTATTTAGCGGTTCAGTGACAAACTAGAAGTTAACTTTAATGCTGACTAATTGTAAATAAATTTGTTATTTTCATTTGTTTTAAAATTGTGTGATGGAAAATGATATTAAAATTAATAAGTTTTCTTTCTTTTTAAAAAAAATCTTCACCTCTCTACAATGTGAACTTTAAATCAAAAATATTGCCAAGAAAACATTGCTGACCTTCTTACATCATAACAACACATAAAGCATATGTGTGTTTATATATATATACACATACACACATATAGAATTAAATATACATATATGTATATTTAAAAAGTGATACTTTTGTTTTTTCACCTATTCAGCACAAAAATTATTTTTTCAAAACTGGCAGTTTCTGAAATTAGCCTGATCATACTTTCAAACTCTTTAGCTTTATTAAATACTATAAATAAGATATACATTAGTAATAAAAAATATAGTGCCAATTATGAATTTAATTATTTGGACCAGTCGTCATTTTTACAGATTACTTTAGTAAACACTCTTTAAAAACTGACATTGTTTTTGAAGTTGAAACTTTTAATGATATGTATCATACATGTACATGATACTCTTGTATCATACATGTCAGATAAGGCTGAATTTTAAGAAATAAGTGAGTACTTTAAATGGTTAAAAAAAAATAAGTTTCAAATACATATCTAATCTTTGTACAAACCAAAGACTTCACAAACTGGTAAGAAAAATTGCATTTAACTTGCTTATGTGAATGTAAAAGGTTTGTCTTTTCACATTATTTTCTCGTTTACTTATATTTATGAAATCAAAGCACCACTCACTCATGCCATGCAGGCATAACTATAACTATGCTATGCTACAAAGCTGTAAAGTTTTTCCTTTAAATGAAGAACTGATAAATATATTGAATTGATAACTCATTTTTAAATTTTTTTTAATAATAAACACTTTGATGCTTATTTGAAAGGATATAATATATTATTATTTATTAAATAACAATACATATGAAATTAAAGTAACTAATAGGGTGTATAAAAAAAAATGACCATTTTATCAAATTCTAGAGTTCAAAAGTCTATAAATATTTTAATGCTATTTATTATATACCAACACTTAATAATCCCTTTAGAGCATTCTCTAACAAACAAAAAAAAAAAGCCTCAGTTTAGTTATTTATATCAAAGAAGAAACATGACAATGTCCTACGAAATTCTCGCAATTTTAAGAAATTACTGGAAAAAACTTTCACAGCTGCTGAAGCAACTCGTGAAATTATTAAATATGAAGGGGGAGGTGTCCTTGACCAGCGCACTGCATGGCGTTGGTTTGAAAAATTTAGCGGTGGAGATACGATGCTGGAAAGGAAGAAGGGGTCCGGGCAACCATTAATGGATATTGATGAGATTCTGAAGGAAGCTGTTGAGTAAAATCCATCCACAAGTGCTCCCGAACTTGCCAGGGAGTGTGGTGTGTCGAATCATCGATCAAAGAAATAATAATACAAATATATGGTTAAAAAATAGTCATTTTTTTATTCACTCCATTATATATGTAATTATTATTTTATAATAGTATATAATAAAATAATAGTTATAATAATTGTAACTATATAATAAAAGAATGAAACTCACTCTACAGATTAATTTACTAATTACTCTCTCAAAAATGGCAATGTTTTTGAAGTTGAAAATTTTAAATGTGAATTTTCTTATGTTGTAGATATGCAGTGAAGCTGTATTTTAATTCTTTTTTGGAAGTGCTGACTATTACTCCCGAAAGGGAAGGCCTATGCAAGGAAAAGAAAGAAAATACAAATAGTAAACTTGTAAATAAATATTGAATCTTGTATAAATATTTGTACATAATAAAATGTTATTTTCATTCATTCATTCATTCATTCATTTTAGATAGTATAAACAAATATTTTTAATTCATGTTTTCATTTTTTACAGACGAAAGGCCTCACAAACTGGTTAGAAAAATTACATCAGCACTATTTTGAAGCTAAACAGTTGTTATTACATTTGCTGTATCAATCTCTATCAGCACAGAAAACATTAAAAAAAACTAAAGCAACGTAAAATGGATAGCTATTTGCTTTAAAAGAAATATTTATAAATGTATATACTGATTCTTTTTTTTTTATTTGTATTTTTAAATTATAATAACAATGTATTTATTTATGTGTTTTTATTGTTTCCTATTTCCAATTTTACTTTGTGCATAATTGCGTCCACTATCCGGAAAATTTCAGTATACGGAACAGGCCTGACATTGATTAGTCCGGATAATCGACGCTCTACTGTATAATATATTAATTAACACACATCTTCAACCATAAAATTAAGTGTATCCTTAGTCATTTTTATTTACAGCCAAAAATAAAATGAAAATTCCACAGTAAAACTATGACATGTACTGTATTTAATATAACATTTATGTATATTAACATGCTACTGTTGAAGGAATTGTTAATTCATTTATTTTACTATTGTCAAGCCAGCAAATATTAATTCAAGAAAATACTGTATTTCTCTTCTTTTTTTTTATTTATTGAAATCGACTTTTAAGATTATGATTGTTTTTTATTCTTGTTATATTAACCATAACATACAATTATGTCAAATTGAAGAAGAAATTCTTGGTTTTAGAAAGTTCTGCTAATTAGCAAACACACAATTTTCCTGAATTCAGTATTCCTGTAACTTCTTACTTCAGAAGGTGACCTGGAAATCATATGAATATGATTATCATGTATGATTTTGTACATTTTATTAACAATTATGGAATGAGTATATCTAAACCTTGGAACTAAAAGGTCAAAGTCCAAACCTATGAAAATTGAGTGACTACACAAATAAAATGAGAATAGTAAATAAAAATGTCAAGAGTCAATTTCCATATGCAGACAGATTGGAGAATAATTCCTTGCTTGGGAAGACAATGGTTGTTAATTTATAATTCAGCAATCAATACAGTTAATAATAATTAACTTAAATTTTATGCTGATTTTAATCTAAATATGTATGATTGGTTTTTTGTTATTTTTGTTACAAGGCAGTGATATGCTAAAGGACTAGTGGATTATAATAGTATACCTAATCAACCTTTTATGCATTGCCTTTTGTAAAATAATTTCATTTCACATTGAAAAATGTACGAGTATTAATGTTTTGAATGAAATTACTGTGCATACTTTGATATTTGTCTAGTATTTCTTCTTAAATATATAATGTTCTTTTTAAATATTAATTCTTATTTACTTTTTAAATCTTTTCTAAATTCTAAATCTATTCAATACTCATTCTTTTTTTTTTTTTACTGTATCATTCTATAAAAAATAACCCCATCTCAAGTTACTATTAGTATATCTAACCCCACCAATGATTGGTTACAAACTGTATATATTCTGAAAAACTTGCTGTATTTGTAATTATTTCAAATTTACTAAATCAAAGGTTTATTAGCATGCTAGCCACTAAAGTACACCTTCCTGATTTTTATGTGTGTAATTCAAAGGTGAAAACGATTAAAACCCCAAAACAAGAAAGATGCAAGATTCCTATATTTCCTATTAGTTTATAACATGAAATAACTTATCTGCTACACCCGGATTTGGACCTGGAACCTTTGGCATAGTAACTGAGCACTCTCCCCACTGAGCTACTCTGCTTCCTGTTCCTTATCCTTAATTCCTCATTGAGCTATATACTTTTGTAGAAATAATTCAATATAAATGTCACTTGTACCCCATGGATTCCAAAAGTAGTTAAGTAGTTGAGATGATTGCTATGATAAAATATCAAACAAATGACAAAAAATAACTTAATACATATAAATTTAAATAATGAAATATTTTTCAAGTGTTGATGTAGGAATTATAGAAGAATGAAACTCACTTATGAAAAAAAATAAATTGACTTATTCGTTCTAAATAGATATATTTTTCTTTCAGTTGATAGTTTGACACAGACACGCACCCGCTACTGCCCTGAAGATCTTAGGCTGAAACGTTGGCACATTAATATAATTTTTGCTTCTTTCATGTTATCTTTGATTGCTCCTCCTAACCAATTCAATCCACTATTTGAATCATCCAGTCGACTATTTTCCACTCAAACTATTTTTCTTTCAATGGATGATGGCTTTTATTAATGCTGATCTATCTTCCAATGAAATTTTAAAATGTTGGTGGCACAAAGATATACTTTGAAGCAATTTTGTAAATTCTTGAACTTGTTTGCCTCTATTCATAGAACATTACTGTTTAGTGGCAGATCGTCTTGAAGTAAGATCACAAATATTCTTTAAAGGCACTCTTCCTTGTTCGGTCCAGGAATGAAACTTGGGTTGTGATTTTTTTTGGAGGGAAAGAAAGAGGGGGAAAAATGACTACAAAGTTGATATACTCATCCCCTTCAAGTAGTACTTGGTACTTCATTAGGGTTTTTGAATCAATTAAGCTGTTGAAAAGACGATCATTGGAATCACTGACCGTATTTATTTATTTTGGTTGTTAATTCACAACGCTAAATGTTTGCTAACCTACACTTTAAACATTTGCAAATTAATATCAGAATTTAACCAATAACCAAATAAAAATGTGTTATGAATATGTTTTAAGTAAATAATTTTATCCCTAGATCTAATAAAGGACGGAACATTACATACTTATTTTTTATAAATACATATTACATATGTATTTATAAAAAACTCCACCCTATGGAGTATGGAGAAAATGGTTCTCAAGTCAAAATGCATTTTCTGACTTTATTTCATCACAAAATTCTGAATTCTTCAATTCTTGGAATGAAAATTTGATAACTTGTCGGAAATATGTATAGAAAATGAGTGTAAACATTTTGAATAAAAAATGTTTTGATTACGTAAAGCTTTTTATAACCTTTCATTTGAAAACGGACATTTGATTTGAAACGACTTAATGCATTCAATCCATTAATATATGTCAAATATCGTTGAATGAATAAGTGAAAAAATAACATTTTTACAACGTGATACTGTGTGACTAACTGGTTTCTTAAGGTTGGTTTAGGCAGAAGTAGAATGGCAAAATGTTTAGCTAGTATAAGAGGAGAAACCTTTGAATAAGTTGTCGCTTAATTGATAAAATAAGAAGTTGTTGGCAGAATTTTTTTTCATGGAGATTTTATAAAAATATGTTATCATCATTAAATAAATTTGAATGATTTTTATTTCGTTTCAATTGATTCGGTTTTCGTTATTTCATTCTAAAATTATTTCTTTATTGTTAAGACGTTTAAGATGTTTATAACATCATTTCATATGGTGTATAAAAATCATTTTTTGGTCTATAAATCACACATGTTTTTATAATTACAAATGTTCCCTTCATATTTCTTTGAATGAATCTTATTAATATTAGGTATAAATGTGAAAGTTTGTATGTTTGTCTGTCTTTCACACAAAAACTACTGAACGGATTTGGATGAAACTTTGTAATTGAATATAGGTTATACATCAGAATAACACATAGAGTACAGCAAGGTCGGATTTATGAGGGGGGCACGGGAGCGCGTACCCTCCCAGACAGGTTTTTAGGTACCGTGGAGAATCTATTATAGTACATAATTAAAGGCAAATCAGGAACTTAGCATCTTGAAATTTGCAGATAGGTTCTTTTTATAATTTTAGAAAGAACCTGTTAATATAATAGGGGTTCAAAGATTGTATGGAATCCGTCAGTTTTGAAGTTAGACATCTAAAATTTTTGATTAAAAAAATTAAATTATTTATTTAAAATGATCTGCCACGAAACTTTATGTGGCAGACCAAATTCCACGCGAGAGGAGCCGCGGGCAAAAGCTAGTAATTGAATAAATACGATTTTTACTGAATAGTAACTGGTTTGTTAAAGTTTGTTTAGGCAGAAATGGAATGGAAAAATGTGTAGCTAGTTGTAATAAGAGGAGAAACCTTTGAATTAGTAGTGACTTTGTTGATAAAATAAATAAAATATAATGCATTTAGAAGAAGTTATTTCGATTTTTTAAACTCTTTCTGATTTCCATGAGCATTACATAAATAAAATTCATAATAAGGATGACAAAATGTCATTCAATTATTATAAAAAAGATTTATGAACGCGACTAAATGTCATAAAATCATTATCTACTGTTTATCATTGTACAGGTATCGAGTAAAATAGATTGCTTGACTAGTACTAGCCAACTTAATTTTTCCACAAAGAATTTTCTTAGTTTAGAGGCTCCTGCTTATGTACTACACTCCACTTCGGCCAAATGAAATACTCAGAACTGCCAATAAAAATTTGCCTAGTTGAAAACTAATTAAACAACATAGGATATTTTCGAATAAATTCAAATTTTGTTGTCTGTGTTAATATTGTGAAAATAACAAAAGTTATTTCAATTTTTTTTAATCTTCCTGATTTTCCTTGAGCACTTCATAAAAGTGAAACATAAACGTGATAAAGTGACATAAAATTATTATAAAAGAGAGTTATAACCGTTACAAAGTATCATATAATTATTATCTAATGTTTACTCGACTAGTAGCGGTCAACAGAGCACTCTGCATGCTCCCATTGTTCCAGAGGCTGCCCACCCCTGGGTGCTGTTGGCATAATTGACTCAGGAACTGAAATAGTTTTTTAGAAGTTTTTTGCGACTAGGAGGCCATGTGGACAGCGCTGAGTCAGAAACCAGCTGCCCTCGGACACAACAAATTTTTTGCCATCTCTTTATCCTCCATTCTATCCAGCCGCTTGTCTCCCTTTTCATCTTCATTATCCTCCCCCACCGGTCAGCTAACTAGGGCGATTCACCCAGGAAGCTGTGTCTAGCAGTCATCTCACCCACCATCCGCTCCAGCGACTATGCTAATAAAAGGATATGGTAGAAAAAGTGTATTGCCTAGAAACAATACTCCTTCTCTTCACTGAAACACGATCAACAATGACCTTATTAATATATTATAAAATCAATTTAAATAAAGCTTCTTGGTTTATTTCAAATCTGACTATATAAAAAGGCGTGAACATTCCCTCTAATCATATATCAGATACAACACCAACAAACCCTGTGGTTCTTTCTTTTTCCTACTCTCTTTACCTGACTTCTTATGAGAAGATTAAAGACAATGGCCTAGAGGAGCGGTTCCCAACTAATGATCCACGCCGCATAGATACAAAAAAATTGAGTGAAAACAATTTGATACACTCAGTTGCTAGTTACTACTGGTTCTATACCTTAATCCTAGCGTGGATCGAGACAGCTACTTTGATCCTAAATATGAGCTGATGATTATTAATTAGTGTTCCCTATCCATTAAATCTATTGGCGTTGTTTATTTACTGTATTTTTATATTTTGTCACTGGGCCTCGAAGTTTCAAGATTAGTGGTCCGCACAATTAAAAAGGTTGGGAGCCTGGAGTTCCTGGCCTGGAGTTCTACTCAGAGGCCATTAATCTGTTCAAAATATTATATTCCTACATATATAGGAGGGGAAAAACCATTGAGATCAATTTTGCATTGGAACTGCGCAGTTGCAAATGCAACATAAAAGAATAGTGATATTAAAAAATTACCATTTTAAAAGTAGCTTACTTTTTTTTTTTTTTAAATCAAAATTATCACTGATATGACCTAAATTAAGGGTCACGTTGAAAATTATATATACAGTTGGTAAGTGTATACAACGACATGTGTAGAAGAATTCAGAAGAGTAGTGGAAGAAAATGCATAGTGCACAAGAAGGGTAGAACATCCAAAGCTGCAATGGCTGATAGGGTCAGGGAGGACTCAAGAAGACCGCTGCCCTGGGCAGGGCGGTGAAATTAAAAATAAGATAAAAAAAAATTATAAAATAATTTACAGCATTTTTATGTTGCATAATTATTGAATCAGGCTATATAGGTTTTCCTTTGTTTTATTTGTATGATTACATTCCGTTTATATTACATTGAAAAGACTATACTCTCCTGCTTACTACTTATATTTGAAATTTTATTCCAATTTTTATAATAGGTATTATAATAGCCGTTGTATAAGTCTAACACTGTAACTGATTCATTAGTGTTAATTGACTCCTTATTGCCTAAGATTGTTTTTGTACAATGGCTCAAAGGAGAAGGCTGAACCTCCGTGAATAGCTTTTCATTCAGGTATTGCTACACTATCACTATCATATATTATTAGCTCATTAGTTCGTCAAATCTTCAATGCGGCCTCTATAATTATTCGGCTCGATTAAATTTAATGTCTTCCTGACATGCGACCAAATCCGAGGAATGTTTTTCTCCTCCATAACCGATTTCCAATTCTTTGTGGGCCAATAGACTCGCAGAAAGCAAGTTGAACTTCTATACATTCCATTTTATTTAAATAAAATATTTTAATATTTTAAAATTACTTTAGGGAGATGAAGTATGGTTAAAAAAAGTCCATTTTAAAATAACGTTTCAAACAGCACTCTAACATTTTTAATGTCTCTGACTCGTGATAAATGAATTATAAAATAGTTAGAGAGTTTAGAGTTATAGAATAATTTAAAATAGAATTTACTGACCATAAAATTAAATGACAAAAACGAAATAGAATGTCTATTTTAAACTAGATCAATGTAAAATAAAACTGGATGTAATGCTGATGGGGCGCCGCACATATGTAGGAGTATTCCAATTAAAAACCCGGACAAAATTATTAATTGTATTATATTCCTTTTTTTTTCTAATAAAAGACAATAATTTATCAAAATTATGTATATATTATAAAAAATAAAAAATATTGCTATCACATATAAATGTCCGCATATCTACAGAATTAATTAATGTTGATATGACACTAGTTATTTGGTGTCGGATCAAACGGAATCGCTACTTTAATAGTCAGTGACGTGATCTTCACCATCATCGTTGTCAGTGCACTCATAATTATCTGTTGTTGGCACTAAAATATTCATAGTTTCCTCCGAAAAGGGTTTTCTTTTCTTCTTTAACTCCATCCCATTACAGTTGATAAAAGATCAGATGTTAGTAGTAATATATTTAGTACGTCTCTGTTGCAGTCTGTTCTGCAAAATTTTCTCGCATAATCTATACGATTTTTACGAAAATGTTTATTTCGTGTTTCAGCAGCTTCCTCTGAGATCTGTCCGATAGGTAATGCTGCTTCCGATATGACTTGTGCGCCATGCATCAGAATCTGGTGAACTGTAGGTGACAGGGTAACAATCATACAGTTCAACATAAAACTTTGTAGTTGTCTGTGCATAGTCGTCGAATTTGACTGTGTCAATATCGCGTCCGCTTTATATAACTTCAAGAATAATTTGAAATCTTTTTATGAGGTCTATGTTGATGCCGGTGATTCGAGAAGAGCACTCCGGATTTTTTTTAAAAACCACCTTGAAGTATTCCCATCGTTCCTATTCCCATATCCAACTTTAGGAATATCGAAAAGAAGACCCTTCTCTTCTCTAAATCTTTTTTGAAGTGCTTCTTTGGTTTCCTTTGTATTTTTTATTTTCAGCTGTTCGGGCTTGCCACTTTTTTAAAGGTGCTTTATATGCTAAGTGCAATAATTGCTCAAAGAAACGAATTATCGCATGCAGAACAGAGAGCCCTTGTTTTAATGTTTCTTCAGAAACATTATTCTTCTTTAATTTATTAAAGTCTTTTGACGTTTGGACACATATATAACATCTCATTATCGATGCTGTATCTGTCGCGGCATTGCGAACTTTTGCATCGACTATTGTGAGTAAATCCGTGTGATTTATTTTAGCTGTATCTTCGGAAATCTCAGTTTCCATGACATTTTTGACTTGATCTTCAATATGTGCGATTTCTTCCTTAGTCATGCCCTTTGTTTCATGAACAAATTCGGGCCGAATCGGTCAACAAAACCTTACCGAAGCTGGAACTAGAGTTTGCCATATTGTTTTTCTTGTCTCTCCATTACAAAACACAACCAATCTCACAGGCACCAGGGAACTCATAAATATGTTAAAGTCATTGTCATCAGCATTTGTAAATTTTTGCTTGTATTGTGTTTGATGTGACCCAACACAGCCCCACTTTGATATTAAAGTGAGATGTTGCTTTTCGAAGTCAGATAATGTTTCAACTACTTCTTTCAAATAGTTAATCAGTCGCGATAACGTATAATCTAGCAACCCCTGAAGTTTTATTTCCAAGGCTGTTTCCGTAACACTTATATTTTCTTCGGCTGGGTAACATTCCTTTTTTACTTTTTGTAAAAACGAGTAACAAGGATATATTTTGGTCGAAATAAACTGTAACAGATAAGATTTTCTTTCTTCCTCTGGGTACATCAACCATTCTTCGACAAAATATCTTCTCGAAATAAAATACTCTAAAACAAATGTTTTACTAGAGTGAGGGGACTAAAATGTGTCTTATTATTCATAGGAAAGGTGTAGCTATTAAATATAGAAAAATTAGCCCGGATACAAATGGGTAAAATGCAATTTCTTCTCTTCAAAGTTTCAAATTAAGGAAAAATTATCCGGCCAATTAAAAAAAAATTAATATAGTTTGATTATCAGAAGACTTCTTTGTTTCGAAAAAAATAGCACTTACCAGTACAATTAATATCCATATTCAACGATTGGTTCTATAAAAGTAGTTGAACAATAAATTTTTGAGGTTGAAATAATGCATTGAATTCCACTGATTTATTCTATTGCTACGATTAATTTGGGCCCTAACCCTCAAGCAATGAAGTGTGTGTGTGTCAGACTTAAACAAATTCTAGATTACCATGTTTCGAAATATTGTTTACAATATTCCAATACCATATTTCAGATTTCTAAACATGACTTTTGTCCTAGCTTGTACTAATCGCAACACTGCGCGCTGCTTTGATTTTCCCGCCATTTATCACAAATTTTGGAGGAGTAGTTCGCCAATATTGTTTTAATTTTACTTTCAGAGTCCTCTGCAAGGTTTCTAACATTTAGTTTGGTCGAAAAGAACTATAAAATAAAAAATAAGGGTGTACTACCATTCTTAAAAAAAAAAAAACCTTTCTCGAAGATAAGTATTCTAAAATTAATAAAACAATGTTGTACTCAAGTGTGCAGGCTAAAATGCATCTTATTATTAATGGGAGAGATGCAGCTATGAAATATAAAAAATTTAGCCCAAATAAAACCGGATACAAGTCATTCCCATACCAGCAAAATTTCAAAATAAGGGAAAATCCACCATGCATTTAAAAAAAAAAAATTGTAACATTTAGATTATCAGAAGATTTTTTTAATAGGAAAAAAATAGCACCTATGAGTACATATATTATCGATATTCAACAATTGATTCATATAAAATTAGTAACATAACTTTGTGCTGTTGAAATGAAGCAAGTTGAATACAACTGCTTTAGTCTATTTCTCTGGATTCATGACTTTGGACTCCATTACTGCCGAGATAGTGTGCTAGGCGTAAACAAATATTGGATTTCTAGTTTTTGAACAATTGTTTACAATATTCCAATAAATTTTTTTAGAATTTTGTCCAGCTAGCTCCTACTAATCGAAACACTGTGTGACCGCAGCAATTGCAAATTGCAAATTGCATGCGATGAATACATAAAAATTGCGAGAACACGGGGATTTAGGATCGGTGAAAAGAACGGACTTGTCTGACTTGGATACGACCCCTGTTAGCTCAGCGGTGTAGAGCACTGCAACGAAGACGCAGACGACCCGGGTTCGAATCCCAGCCCGAGCAAATCTTTTCTCTTCAACATAAAACTATTGAAAGATAGAAACCTTCGAGATGTTGCTTCATAGAAGGATATTGAGAATATCTTAGGTTGAAAGAGTTACGAACGAGAAAGTTTTGCGAAGAATCTCTAAAGAAGAGTGATTAAACGCTCAAATAAAAAAAAGATAACAAATATGCTTGGACCACGTTTTGAGGGGGATGAGATATCATTTGATTGCAGGTAGTCACGCAGAGGAAAATCAGTGGAAAGCGCAACTTTAAGAAGACGAATTTTGTGGCTTCCCACTATGAGAGAATAGTTCAACAGTTCATCAAACCATCTCTTGAGAGCAAAAGTCAACAAAATCCAAACAATCATGATAATAGCAAACCTTCGACAAATACAGCTCTTAAAATTAAAAATAATAATTTATTTTTCTACTAAAGTACTAATTCTAATGAAGAAAATAATACTAGATGTTGATGTGAGATTTGCTGATTGCACATACGTATTATTTTCTTCTGTCCAGACGGTGTGTGATTTGGCTAAACTTGAAATGGTTTAAACTTGTAAATTAATCTAGATCTAGTTCTGTTCAGACTTGTTTTTTTTTTTAATTTTCCAATACTGAAATACAATCGTTTTTGTATCTTCTGAATTATTTATTTTCAAATTTAACTGTTTTAATTTAACTAGAATTAAAATTGACAATCATCAAAGTATAAAATACATCACAAAAAATAAAAATATTTAATATAAAACCACCTGATACTTCGGAAAACACAATACAAAATATAGATTCACAAAATCTGTATGGCTGTAATATACGTTCTGAGGCTGAAACTCGACAATAGGAAGGGATGGAACTGACGAACAAAGAATGTTTCAGGGTTTTTTGCCTGAGGATGCTTTGGGTAGGTATTGAGTTTAAGGTTTGTAGGAACCTATAAACCATCCTCCTTCCTCTTATAAAAATTCACAGCACAAAAATAATGTTTTATCTTGAATAAGAGTTCCTAAACTTTTGTTTTTCTGGCAAGATATGTTTTGGAGAAAATAAATTATTATTTATATTAATCTATTAAATCCTATTCACGTCCCGTAGTCGAGCCTTAACATGTGTAAGGATTATGTGTATTTATATTTATATATATATATATATATATATATATATATATATATATATATAGAGAGAGAGAGAGAGAGAGAGAGAGAGGTGATTTGTTGTGTTGAAGGTTCCGGATTAAAATCCGGCAGTTTAATTATTTAACAGTCAACAGACTGTGGTTGAGCGTGACTCTTACAAATTACCTTCCTGCAAAATCATTGTCCTAGAAACAGGCAGTCTCTGCCATTTACTGAGCTTAAGACCCTTCATAGATATATATGTATATCTTCTTTCTTTCTTTATTCGGCGCTACAATCTAGTATGTATATATAAATTAAAGCTCAAAGGAAAGTTAAGAAACTTAATATTGTTGTCGATCATTTTTATGACGGCTTAAACAGGGCTTAAAAAAGTGTCCCTGCATGCAGTATTGATGCAGCTATTATACTCGGAGACCTAAAGGCCCAAATTGGTAAGGAAAACTATTTAAGAGAAGTAGCAGGAATTTCCACCCTACATGATAAGACAAATGAAAATGGGCATCTTTTGGATCAGTTTGCCGTTCCGACAAATATATAGTAAAGAGCAGGACTTTTTAGCACAAGATCATACATGTAGGTTTCTGGAAGATGTCAGCAGAAAGAATAATTAATCAAATTGAGCATGAAATTACTTCGTTCATAGATGGTTCTAGTATAATTGACGTCAGATTTTGTAAAGGAGCACATCGCGGTTGGGATGATTTCTTAGTAAGTGCATTTTTCAGACATAGCTTTAGTGATGTGCAGAATGGAGAAGCAGGCTGAGAAGGGTAAGACGGACTCGGGAAGATCTCAGAAATGAACAAGTGAGAGAGCGCTATAAGGAGACACTAAGCACAAAATTAAGAGAACATAAAAAAAAACTAATGGTGTCGAGCACAGGCGGATCCAGGGAGGGCACGGGGGCACGTGCCCCCCAGACGGTTTTATGTGTACTGTGGAGAATCCATTTCCACTTAAAAGCGAATCATTTGGTGATGGTTGTTAAAATATATGAATAAAATAAAAGAAAGGACATGAGTGAAGCTATTGTTTAGATATTTTAATAAACCTTAGAAACCTTTCTATAAATACTATAAGTTTATTTCTAAGTTATTGATGATTTTTTTGCCCTTGTGCTCCCCCAGAAAATAATTCTGGATCCGCCTTTGGTGTCGAGTTTTTACGATTTAATTCATAGCATGAGGACAAGTGAGAAAATGCCAGTTGGCTCTTTAGGTTGATTTCACCCCATAATATAAAATAAATCGTAAAACCTTTGATGAAGCGGATTTCCGTCGTATTTAGGAGAGGTTAACCAGTTTTCCTTAGCTATTTGCAGGGGATTTGTCCGACTTGTCACCCTCAACTGCCAGATTTTCCCCAATTAAGAGTACCCACTTTATACAGATTGGATGAACCCAGGAGGGTCTCTAGATCCATGATTATCCTCACTAGATAATGCCAAGCACTTTCATACTGCAATTGTTTACAATCAATTTTATAGAAGAATTGTTATAAAGACACGGATAAAAATGTTCCCATTAAAATATTGCTAGTAGTTTTTGTGTGATCCCTTGATTTTATGATTATAACAGGATGTTGGGGTGACGTATTTTTATCTATTGCAGTTTGCTATCTTATACCCATGTTTCCCAATGCAATTAAATCTGTTTTATGATTATTGTAGCTATAAACCATCTAATATTTTATCTTATGTCAAAACAATGCCTGCAGAAATAATTATTATTTCTTAAGTTAAATGTTATCGCTAAATGTATATTATCACAAACCATAGTATTTTTAATTCATAAAAAACTTGAACAAAATTCAATCTGCTGGATTCTTTTACAAAAGATGAACTAAACACCCTAACTCCAGGTCTGACCGATTCCTCTAGCCATGTGTAGGTAGGCAAGCCATGGGAAAGGTTTTGCAAAAAAAAATATTCAGAAACCTACTCAGTACAGCGGATTTCGAAATATTAAAATAAGCAGTGCAACATTAACAGAATAATTAAGTTCTTATCTTTATGCAGATCTTCAAAGAGATTTATTGATTTAATTATAGATTAAAAGGATAACGAAAATAGGAAGTTATAAGAAAAAATGAATTTGTATTAATTTAATTATGAAATATGTTAATATTAATAAATGAACTTTAATAGAATATATAAATATATAATAAATTTTTAATTATTTTTATTTATATGTATAAATTTATATTTATATATTGATACTTTAGAGATAAGAAAAATAAATAAAATTGTTTAACATAGATCTCGACAGACGGATTATATTGTCTGATGTTTTCGTAAAATTTTAATGATTATATTTTATATATAATTATTTTTATTATATATAATGATTTTATATTATATAAACACGTTCATTCATTCATTTCACTATAAATACATAAGTTAACTATGAAGCATTAATGGAAGTGCAGTATTTAACATTGTTACCAACTAATCCCGAAGATATAGGAGCGGTTTAATGATTTATTCATTCCCTCTAACTATTCCAATATCTGATATAAATTAAAATGTTTAGTTTTCAATAAATATAAAAGATTAAAGTAAGATTTGCAGAAAGAATAAGGTCCGCCATTAAGGAACGGGGTAGCCTCTTGAAAGAGATCGCACAAAATGGCGCCACAAGTGGCGTAATCGTTTCGCCAATCTCCCCCAGCATGGCCACCTCGCCAATGTAGTTGCAACCCTTTTATTGTTAATTATTTTAATTTATAATTTGAAAACTGGCGTCTATTTCAAGTATTTCTTTTGTTATTTATTAATTATTTAACCTAACAAAAATAGAGAAAATTAATTAATTAGGAATATTACACTATTAATGTAATAAACAGATATAATATTTCTAAAGGGTAGCGAAATTTGATCTAATTCATTAAATTGCAAAATTATTTTTATAAATAACAACACTGAATTTATTTTCTATTTGTTCAATAATTTTGCAAATAATATATAGTGGTTATTTAGAAATAACTAAATAATGAAAAAAATAACAATTATAAACAATAAAACAATATGGTGGTTATTTATATATAATAAACAATAAAAAAAAAAGGACGTTGTTTAAATTTAGTTCATAATTTAAAAGAGTGCATTTATTTTTTTTTTTATATATTTTAAATATGGTTTACTTCAATAGTTTCTTTGTTATACCTGTACCACTATAACCCATCTTTTTTGTTATGTTGCTATATTGCAGTTGTGTGTTAAAAAAAAAAAAACATTTTTCTCGGGGCTGTAGAAGAACCTATAAGCTGTTTTGGAGTACGGGTATGGTGGATAAATAATATACTCAATTGACTTTGGCGTTACCTATGCAGATATAACAATTGATTGTTGAAAATTAAAATTAAAAAAAAATACTGCACCACTAGGTACATCCTATGGAAGGACTTGGGTTCGGTACGTGTTGAAGTCTGTACTGTTTCTTTGACAACGGTTGTACAGGGAGGTGATTTGTTCTAGATCACGCTCAACCACCAGATTTTCCTCCCTATTTGGCGTACCTACTTTATAGAGGCTGGGTGAGCCCCACGAGGGTGCTAGAATCCATCCTTGGCCGCTAATACCCAACAAAAAGTCTGTCAAGTGAATGGGATTTGAACCCAGGACCTTAAGCACGGCAACTCAGTGATCTACTACTGAGCCACTCCGCTCTTTAGGTCTTACAATAATACTTTTATTTTATAATTTTTTGTTTTTAGGTATACTCCAATAGTTTTATTTTTGAGTAATATTTAATTTTATTTATTTTTTCCTATACTAATTAGTTCATTATTGAACATTTTTACTTTCTGTAACTATACTAGTTGTATTTGTAAATATATTGATATTTAACCAAAAGTTGGTTTCTAATAAATAGTTTATGACTATTTAAGGAATTATTACTTTGACCTCCGGATCATTAGATTCCCGATCTAAATATAATGCCGACTAATATCATTTAAAATACGTATATTTATTTATACTTATATTCAAAGTAAATATATATGTACTGCCTCTTAGCCACAGCATTCTTTCTCGTCAATGATTTTTTTCTTTCATCTCTCTGTATACTTTTAGCCGACTTAAAAATATAAGAAAAAGCAGATGTTTCAGTTTTTTTATATAAATGTTTTACCTCTATTGATAATGTATTTTTTAAAAATTAAATTTAACTTACACAGAAATTATGGAAACCTTTAAATTTGGATTAATGTTTTCTGAAATTAATATCACTAGGTTGTTGTACATTGTGCAAGTTGGTGCAAGGACTACTGCAATGAAGTAGCTAAATTAATCTTATAAGGCCCTACAAAGCTGGAAGGACATTGCCCTCAATCCACAACCCCTCCACCTCCTCCTAAACTATTCCAACTATGCGAGGTCCTGGAGCTTGATAACCGCTAGTTTTAAGGAAGAAGAAATAAAAAAAATGTTTCAAAGTCCAATTCAGCAGACATTTGGTGATATTTGTGGTCTTATCATGTAAACTAACATTTAATCCTAAACAAATGAATATAAGCTTTATATTCATATTATTGTAACGTTTGCAAATACCAATTTTTAACTTAAAATATGATTTGAGTTTATCTAAAATCACCTTAACCCTTCGATAGAAATCAATTATTTCACGCCCTTCAATATCCTTTAATAATACCCCACTGACGTCTTTAGAACCAATTCGATACTTTGGACTACATCTTGAAAAAAGTTGAACTGGGGATCCTCATACTAGACTGAAAAGACAAGGCTACTTCACCAATTACTAGACAAACGCTCTAATCTCCCAATTAATTATAAAGAACTTATATACATGGATATTATAATACCTAATTGAACTTACTGATTGGAAATTTGGGCTCCACTAAGCCATCGAATTCCTTTTGTGTCCAATCCTTGCAATCCAAAACCCTGACGTTGTAGCGAATAAAGTCATCCGTAATGGCCTCAATGTCCCATTTATAGCTGATTTGGCCAGAACCCAATATCCAGTCCTTTCATGACTAACTTTATTCCAACTCAAACCCAATAGTTTCAAACCTAGCTTCCTCTTCAATCCCCTATAATCCTCCGAGGTGTCTGAAAACAAGATCGCCTCGTGATAGGTCACTTAAGAGTTGATTTCGTTATTTGAGTAGGATTTGAGTCGTTAAGTGCAAACAGTGGGTAGTTTCTCTACTTGTTTATATTTCATGTCATACGTTTTTTTCGTTCTATTTACTTGTTGTATTATTATAATGCAGTTTTTAATTTCTATAAATACATATTAAAAAAAGAAAAAGATTTGTGTAGAAGCAATACAAAATTCTCTTTACGAGCTATGAATGTTCGAATAGTCGTATATTACTCACTAAATAGTTGGTCTGGGATAAAAACGAATAGACCTCAAAAATTAATTTCTCTATCCTAACTGCACTTCGAAAGATTGTCGAAGTGTACAAAATCTTAAAACCGCGAAAAAAATGCAACCCTGCCACTTTTTTTACTGAAATTTATATCCATTGTTCTGCTTAGAAAACAACCATACCAAACCGTCGATACAAATGCAAAGTATCGGTAGTGAAAGAAACACATTTTTCGGGTTCACTCTAACGTTTGCTTTAGGACTGCTAAGTTATATCAAATTAATAAGAGTTATCAATAAGGCACAAAAACAACTTATACATGGGCAAAATACATTTGATGATACGCACTGATTATGAATGAAGTTTTAATCATTTTTTTCACTCTCCTGAAAAGTGATATTAATCACTTTCGAATAAAAGTTAGCATTTGTATCGACGATATGATCCAAGGTGTTGCTAAATATAGGTGGACAAATTCGTATTGTAGGGTCCCTGAAACGGGTTTGAAATGGATCATTCCTTTCCACGACCTTCAATAAAAGTATATATACAAAAGTAGGTATATTTTTTTTAAGAAAAAATATTGTCAATCTTAAAAAGTCTACAGCCATAAAAAGAGTAATTTTTTCATAAATCCTATCGAAGTGTCCATTGGAATACTTTCATATGGATTGCTGACTACACAACCTTAAACCGTACCCAACCTTAAACTGTACACAACCTCAAACTTAGTGATAATGTTGGCAGGTGCTGAGCACTTCGGCTTCCCACCTGGGTTGCGGCCGAACTGCAGCAAGATGGCGGCGAACTCCAGCACCTGGAGAAGCCAGCTGCCAGGGTCGCCTGCACGTTGCATCTTAACTTCCTCAGCTTCTTTAAAGACCACTTACATCCATCAGTTGCCCTACCTACCTTCAATGTCAGTTGATGAAAGATGTATATGATTCCATCTCTTGTTTCAGATCCAATTTTTGAATATTTATTCTCAAACTTCCAATAAAAAAGTTCCGGCAGAGATACCTTAGTCAAAACTCATTGATTTGTTTGATATTTTATTTCTTTGAGCATCAAAAAGAATCTTACCAAGATATGCAATCTCCATTTTGTTTATCAGGAGAGCGGAGTGACTTAGTGACAGATCGCCGAAGGTCCTGGGTTCGAATCTCGCTCGCTGGCAGACTTTTATTTAACCTGTTATTTAAACTTATTATTTAAACTGTTATTTTATCGACCGGAGACAGATCCTCCTGGAGATCCCCCGGCCTCTATAAAGTGGGTACTAAAAATAAGGAGGGAGGGAATCCGACAGTCGAGCATGATCTAGGACAAATCACCTCTCTGCTCAACCGTTTACCAAGAAACAGTTCAGATTCTAACACGTACGGAACCCAACCTTCCATGGCATGTAGTGGTACAGTATTTTTTATTTATTTTAATTTTCAACAATCAATTGTCATATCTGCATAGATACGCCAAAGTCAATTGGGTGTATCATTTATCCACCATACCCATAGTCCAAAACAGCTTGGAAGTTCTTCTACAGCTCCGAGAAAAATGTTTATATTATTTTTTAACTAACAACTGCATTATAACAATATAACAAATAAATATTATGAATTAAATACATAATATTATAATATTCAATCGAGATGAATGTTATAATTATAATAAATGTTTATTCCTATTCACTTAATCGCATGTACAAAAAATTTTATTTTAAATAATATTTTATAGTAAAGGATTCTGAATTATACAAACGTTCTAATGTAAACATGTTCACGTTTATTTTTATTCATCTATTGTTATTATTTTTTCTACAATATTAAAACATTACCTGTTCATTTATTCTTCTTGATTTATACTATTATTATTCCTTTGAGAAAAAATTGTTATTTCAATATTGTAAAATGTATGTTTAAAAATATTATCACACTGATATATGTATGTGTACCAACTTCTGAAAGTTTAAAAAAAATATTTAAAAAAAAAGCCTTTACAACTGATCCCATGAAGGGTCATGGGTTCAGTAGGTAGTACAGACTGTACTGTTTAGTGGACAAGGGTTGTGCAGGAAGGTGATTTGTCTTAGATCACGCTCAACCGTCAGATTCCTCCCCGCAATTTGGGTACTCACTTTATAAAGGCTGGGTGAGCCGAAGAAGGATTCTAGATCCCATAGGATCCACCTCCGGCTGCTAACAGATTGAATAAAATATAGCTAAATCTTATATAAATAACATATAATATATAAATATAAATAGCAAGTTTATTTTAACAAAAAAATAGAACATTGGCATCATACTCCATTTGTTCCATAGAAATTCATAATTAGATTTTTCTCAGATAAATGATCAAGATTATTTTCGCTGAATTCCAAAGAAGCATATTATTTTTTAAATTATCTCTAAAGGTAAGAAAAAAAATTATAATATTAGGAATGGCATTTATAATTTTATTCAGATAAATACGATTACTAAAGGCAATTTATTAAGACAAATTTAAAGTTACTGACATATTAAGATGTATAATTGATTGTTTTTTTCGTGCTGAGAACATGTTATGAATACACTAATTGAATTATCTTTCACGAACCTTTGACAAATTTTGATGATGAAAGAGGAGTCAGTGGCTGTACATCATTCATAAATTAAGAGGGATTAATGTCAGTGATTCAGTCTGGAAAATTAGCTACAACCGGACGATTAATTTTGTATAATTACCTAAAGTATTTATTTATTTTTTTAAATTTATTTGACGATGCAACAAGCAGGATATTTTCAGGTAATATTTATAAAGATTTCACAATTCGTCCAATATCAATAACTGTGCAAATGTTGTAGAATGAAATTTATTGAAAATTGTTATTTCAATGATTTTAATGATATTATAATATATACTAAACAAGGGTCGTAACACGAGGGTCCCCAGCCCTTGGGGTGTCAGGTGCTCGTTAAAGATCCCTATCCTAATTAAACTTGGATGGGCAAAATTTATGGTTCCCACTGTAGCATGGTCCGATTAGCCATAGCAGGATAAAGTGGTTATTTTTTCGCTTAAAAAAAACTGCATTGATTTCCGGGTTAGAGTTTGCAAGGTTAGAAAGTGGATTATGCATTTAAAATTTCATCGAAGTCTTCATTCATTCTTAAAAAATCTTTATTTAAAATTTAAAAATTTACTCTTATTGTGTTTTGGATTCAATATAATACAAATATCTTGAATAATAATGGCTGACCTATGTATATATGTATATATATATATATATATATATATATATATATATATATATATATATATATATATATATATATATACGAGTATATTTATATGTTACTGAGTTAGTTATGTGTTTGTGACGAATTCACACAGAGCCCCTCTGCTCCCTATCGACAGCCCTGAAGAAGACCTGCTATGTGGGTCGAAACGTTGGCTCTTTAATAAATATTATCCCAACTTAAGAGAACTTTTTGACATCCACTCGGACCATTTTCTTCCGCATAATACAAATATCCTGATCGTATGAGCTTAAGTATTTAGTTTTTGGTTCTACATAAAATAACTTTAACCCTGATAACTTCTTTTTCTCCCAAGTATCATATGACGAACTATTAAACACCATTCTGAAATCCCGCACCAATGAGTATGGTCCCGACAATAGTCCTTTAAAATTACTAAAATCCTGCCTTCCTGTCATAGAGGTCGTATTACAACATATTTATAATTTCTCGTTACAAAACTCCGTATTTCCAACTCCTTGGAAAACCGCGTTACTGCGCTCGCTAAATAAAGTTGAAAATGACTTCCGCCCTGTCTCCCTTCTTTCTAACCTCTCAAAACCATTAGAACGCCTGGCTCAAAACCAAATTTCAAATTTTCTAGAAGAAAGTTCCCTCATTAACCTTCTCTAATCCGGCTTTCGACAAGGCTATTCAACTCAATCTGCTCTCCTCAAAATCACCCATGATCTCCATACTGCAATAGAAAACAAAAATTAACAATTCTGATCCTTCTAGATTTTTCCAACGCCTTTGACACAGTAGACCACAATATCTTTCTCGCCAAGCTACGAAACTTACCTCTATCCAACAGTGCTCTAGGATGGTTCAAGTCTTTTCTCTCAGATCGCTCCCAATATGTTCTGGTCCCCGGTCAACCTCCTTCCAAAACCAAGAAGGAGGTTGACCGGGGACTAGAGCATAATGGGAGCTTCCGCTATCCTGTGGTGTCCCACAGGGTTCATCACTATCCCCCACCCTACTTGCCATTTACATAAACGACCTTATACTTATCAAACATTCCCAGTACTAGCCACGGAAAAAACTCCAACATGACCTGAATCGAATAAGTCGATGGGCAATGGATAATAAGCTTAAGTTGAACGTGGAGAAAACCAAGGCAATAGTAATAGCGTCAAACTACTTCCTTAAAACTATTCCCCATAATCCAATCCTCTTTCTAAACAATAATCCTATCAAATTCTACCCAACTGACAAAAACCTTGAAATTATTTTTGACCAAACCCTTTCCTGGAAAAAACATGTCTCTGAAATTTCTCGTCGTACCTTCTCCATCTTAAAGCGCCTGAATTACCTTCGTCACTTGTTCCCTTTTGAAATCCGTAGACTCCTAGTTTCTTCCTTAATTTTCTCTCATTTGGACTATTGCTGTACAGTGTATGGGGGTATCACTGGGGATCTCGAAGCAAAATTAAAACGGTTGCTTAATTGCTTCGTTTGATTCATCTTTGGGATCCCAAGAGATGCCCCGGTGACCCGATATTACGAAGAATTAAAATGGCTCTACCCTTCCTACCGCCGTAAGTACGTCCTAGCATCTTTCCTTTACCATGTTAACCATTCCCGCCGACCATCATCCATTTTCGATCACCTTCAATTCATAACCACACTCCTCTCCCGTAACACCCGTTCTCTCAGATCTATATACAGCATCCCACCTAACAGCAGCTTTTGACGGAGCTTTCCTTATCCGATCCTCCTCCCTTTAGAAACTCTATAACTTCTTCTATTCGTCGTTCCAATAATCTTCCAATCGAAAATAGTAGGGGATCAGTTTCGACTTAATTTTCTCTTTACTCGATGAATGAATGATGTTTTTTTATGTACATTTGTGTGTGGGATTATGTATTTATATATATGCGTGTGTGGAATTTAAACCAAGTAGACATGTATTATTTATATCATCTAGATAGATATTAAAAAAGAAAAAAAAGAAAAAAGGGATGAAATGTAAATCTCTGATCATATTTTTTAATTTTTCTTCATTTTTTTTTTCTTGGCATAAATTTGATATATATGTAACCATAAATTGTTTCTCTTGTATAATTATTGTTAACTTATTTTAATTTTTTTGTTTTCTTTCTCTTCTTCTAATCTGTTCTTATAATATTGTTCTTGTAGGTAATTCACATTTTTTTGTTCATTTTTTTTTATGCTTTCTCACTTACTAAATTACTTGTAATATTTTTTATTAATTAATTAAATGCAATTAATTAATTAACTGCAATTAATTAATTTATAAAAATTTAATTATTTTTAGTAATTAATAAAAATTTATTAAAAATATAATTAATTTTTAGTAATTAATTAAATGCAATTATTTTATACTCTAAGACATAATAGCTTACAATACCTGTATTGTTATTTTAAAGGGACTTGTCCCAGAATAAATAAAGACATTATTATTATTAATATTATTAAAATGGACTGGCAAAAAATATGTGCTTTATGTCATCTAGTGAATTGCTTAAACATTGGGTACATTCATCTTCAGATTAATTTTTATGATTTTTTATGATGTTTGATTAAGTTTACTGAATCAATGCCCTCATACTGAAGACAAATGCCCTCTATGTTTAAATAATCCTTTTGATGATCTAAAGCACATTTTTTTTTGCCTGTCCATTTCATGTAGAACCTAGAACTATGGTCATAGCTCATATGGTCAGGATATTTTTATTGTATTGAATCTAAACACAATCATATTGTTAATCTCTATTATTTTCTATCTAAAGTTCTAAGTATTAGAAATGCTCTGACCCAGTGAAATATACACTGCTGAGGTTCAATTAAAAAATCAATTAAAATTTCAAAAGTCCAAAAATCAATTCAAATCATAGAATGCTGAAAAATAAATTTTGAAAAAAAAAATATCTAGTTTTACAGTTCATTTTTAAAATGCCCCTCTATTTCTAATGCAAGCTCGAGCCCTTCTTATCACACCAGTTTTCACAATCCTCGAATGTCTGAGCTCATAATTCTATTGGGCAGGTCTTCAATATTAGGTGCAAGAACCTCTGCAGCGTATTCTTAATATCTGCGTATTCTTCGATACTAAACGGTATTCTTCTTTCTCTGTCAGCCATTGTTAGTATCGTAAGGAATCACAGAAAACTGGGAAAAGTCGTTAGAAAAATCCAATCAGAGTGCTAATCCGTAAGTAAGCTAAGAGAGCACATCCGAACACATTACCCGTATGACCGTACTGAGGTAAGGAGGGGCAAAGCAAGGCGCTCGACTCCTGCCGATTCAAATCCTCGACTCCTGCGTCAGAGCCCTTTCTTATCGGGCTCTACCCGGGTTTTTCATTTTCCATTGATCATAACTCCGTAGTTTCTTAACCGATCTTTGATTAACTCATTTGAAACGTAGATGTTTTTTAATTACTATGTAAGTCGCAGGTCTTTCTTAACCTTTTACACGCCGCCCCTAGATGTAGTAAAAATATTTATGTTTTTTTAATAAATTACGTTTTGTTATTTTTCTATTAAGAAAATAAAGTAAAAAAACAAAAAAAAAAAACATTATTTTAATGGTTTTTTGAAGTGTTCCAGAAGTGGAACATTGGCGGGTAAAGGGTATAGGTAAATTGATATTCACTAAATTTTTAAATTATAGATTTTTATTATGAAATTATGAAATTAGCATACTCATCATACAAAAAAAAAAACATATAAAGAAAGTTGTACATATATTTAGCATACATATAATACATTATAATAATTTTTTACATAAAATATTCGGTTTGAATACATCTTATTCATCAGTTGTTATTTGTTATCTCCCAAAATCGATTTTTTGACATTATAGAAGGGACTATGCTTACATCCGTATCTTCTTCTGTGCTCCAATATAAATCTTCTGTTGGTACTAAGTGATAACCACTCAGAAGTAATAAGCCAATAATCTGGGCGATATCAATCCATTCACATTTGATATTGTCATCATGCTGTGCAGCATAGGTACACGTCATGTTTGCCAAATGAGCAAGGTATTCTTGATTGATATACTCAAAAAATAGGTCAATGGGATCTGCAATCAGTAAATTAGGAAATTTATCACCAGTATTTTCATAATTTTCATGAGGAATCTCATGTTTGAAATTTGTATTTTTTTGCCAGCTACGAGCATCAACATTTTGTTTTTCTTTCTGTGTTTTACGTCTTCTAGGTTTCTGATTCACAGATTTTTGTAAGGCATTTGCTTTTTGAGAGGTTGGTTTATTAGCAGAAGATGTAATTGTGGATGGGGTGGGAAATTGTGGGTCTCTACTATTCTATTCATTGTTACGGTTTTTTAAAAATAAACTAAGCTTAACACATACATCAGCAGGCATAACTTCTTGTAAGCTATTTTCGTCAATATCTTCGGTATCTGTTACTCTGTTGTTTTCATCTGGAGGTAAGTGAGATAAATCAAATTCCTCATCCGAACTATAATGCATATCAGAATCTTTTCTAGTGTGTTCATGTAATGTGTTCATTCTCTAGTGTTCATGTAATTGCGAGCTTCCTCTACTGTATAAAATATTTTTTTGTCTCCATTATCACTATCACCACTCTACACTGAACAAGATAGTTCCTAGGCTGCTAAAATTAAACTGAGTAGGGAAAGGTAGAGACAGAACTGAGAAGCCTGCAGAGACTTGGCTCTATGCTGGAGTCTTACCTCTACCCTCAACTGGCCATTGTTCCACATCTGGAACACCGAACTTTGCATTCCACTACTGAACCTCACAGGCAAAAAAAACAAATTATTAAAAGTAATTTTATTTCAGGTATATGTCAAAACCAATAAAAAAAATTGGCATAAAATAAATATTATTTTAAATTACATAAATAGGTGAAAATCATCAGATGCTTACAAAACCTCAAAATAAGCAGATTTGATTTTTTTTTAAAGTAATATGATGAGGATCAGTGTTATTGAAATAAAAATTTCGTACAGAACTCACCTTTATTTATTTGAAAAATCATCTACATACCCAATAACTTAATAATAAATAATTTAAAAAAATCTTTAAGTTATGTTCCATATGTGGAACAATGGCAGGTAAAAGGTTAAAAGGATATTAGGGATTATAAGGAAATTTAGGGAGACTTTTTTTAGTAAATTGATGTTTTATAGACAGTCACTGTATTTTTGTTTTCATTCAATGTTTTACCGATTTTCGCGCGATACCGAAATACGAAGATTTGACTATTAATATTCCTTATTTAGAATATCTTTGTTTAAAACAAAAAAAATGGAACAACAGAATTCCTTCGATATATATATTTTTTCATTTTCTTACATACTAGTTTTACTACTCTAATTTTTCATAGCTTGATTTGGTATTAAGTCATAGCTATACTTTTAGTTTTATATACACCGCTGTGTTCAGTATTATTATTATTTGATTTTTTTTTTAGGTTTACTTTTTCTTATGCACATTTATTTTTGCAATTTTCAAACCAAACTCTCTGTATTCTACAAATGTAAAAATCAGAAATAAATAAATAATACAAAATTTACTGTTGGTTGCTTGCTATTGAGATCAGAAGTATATCATGGCCCTCCAGTAATGGTTTCTCCATTGCTTTATCAACAGACAGAAGCAAACAGATCGATCTAATCCGACAATCGATCTAGTCCTATCCCTGGAGAGGACGCTAGGCTAGAACAAAGGAGATGCTCTGGTCAGTTGAGTGACACTCACTGACCTCCCCTAATTCTTACACCCGCTGGCCAATCAGAATTGTTGGGGAAATTCCCAAAATGGACAAAGGAACAAAGCAGAAATCGATGGGTGATGTTGTGGCAGTAGCTCCTCTTAGTCTGCTAGTGATGGACACGGAAACACTGATGAGGAATGGTGAGTTATAAAATGTTATCCCTTTTCTTTTGAACTTGTATTTAACATATATATATTTTAATTCGTAATTATATAAATAGTAACAAGAAATAATTATTTCAAGAAGAAAATAAAATAAAATAAAAGCGTTCGTTTCAGGCGTATTAAAATTTTTTAAAATATATTTAATAAATCTTGTTGATTTGAATTTATGTAACTGCTAGGCTTGAATTGAATTAATCCAGAAGTGAATTATTGAACTTTTTTACTTAAATAAAGTAAGATTTGAAAAAAGTTGAGCATTTTCATACTAAATTTTAACAAAGCTGTGATTGAGTAATGAAGCATAACTGATATTAGATATCGATTCTAAAATCAGAAATGAATTTTTATTTAATAGAAAGCTGTCAAAATGCAGTCAGGCTTGAATAGGGTTCTTAATTTCCATACTAAATTTTAACGAAGTTCCTGGGATTGAGGAGGAATGTAGCAAAACTGAGAATAGATATCTTTTTTTATTATATTCTAGTGTTAATGTGAATTTGACCAGATAGGTTTGTTTGGATTAAGGGCTCCAAATTATTTTATTTTCTTGCTTCAGAAGTATTACATTTTTTTTTAATATGTATGATGCTTGGTAATTTTTTTATTTGAATTTATTTAACGTCGGTTTGACTGATGAATTGACTTGCCTGATTTGAATGATTGAATTGAAATAAAACATTTAATTGAATCAGAACTAAATTTCTATTTATTAAAAATTAATGAACTTAAAGTAAGGCTTGAAGAAAGTTCTGCTTTTTCATACAAAATTTAAACAAAGAAGCTGTTGATTGAGGAGGAGCACAGCAAAACTGATAATATAGTAGATATCTATTCTTAGTGATAATGTCCATTTTGACAGATATGATTGTTTGGGTTTTGGGCTTCCAGATAATTTTTTTTTGTTATGTTTTTGTTTCAGACGTATTATAAATTATAAAAATATATTCAACGAATAATAAAAAATAAAAATATACTTATCAGGGTTAGATTTAAATTGCCAATTCAAAAAGTTGTAAAGAACAAATTAAAAAAGAAATACAATTCTACCCGATGGAAGTAGAATTTGTTGCACTTTTATTTTATGTGATTTTTACGTCACGCTTTTCCATAAATCTCATTCAAACCACCGATTACGAATAAATTCTTTCAGATCTGTTTATCACCATTTTCTGAAAATCTCCGACAGTGTTGCCAACTCAGAAACAACCGTAGGCATTTCTATTCTTCAATTTCTCTGAGCAAAGGTTTAATTTGCCCTTCGTTCATTATAGTTATTATATTCTTATAGTAATTATAGCTGTTTGTTCATTTAACACCCCTTTATACTGCTATGGCTAATCGGACGATGCTAGTATGGGAGCTCTAAATTTTGCCTATCCAGGATTAATTAGGATAGAGATAGGGATTCTTAACAAGTACCTGACATGGTACCGGCTTGGGACCTCCGTTTTAAGTTCCTTCTGAAGGACGGCATAAACAAGGTTACCGGGCTGAGAACCCACGATCTTATATAGTTACTAGTTTCTATCATGCATCGTTAAAGGAACAGTTAGTTGACGCTAGATCTCATAACTCTTTTTCTAAATTTTCGTCTTCTTCTTCTTCTTTCGTAACACCATTTTGTGCCTCTCAGCGTAGGGGAGCGTTTAGCCATTTGGAGGCTATCCGCTGAGTTTCTCTGAATCAAATGCACTCCCTTAGGTACAAGTGATTAGCCCAGCAAGAAAGGCCCCGTGTCCTCGGGACAACTGGTTGTTTTGTTGTACCCTCCAAACTTGGTTCTTACCAGAGAAGGTGGCAATGAGGTGTGTACTGTACATGATCTTACGTCAGAATAAATGTCGAGTGTACTTTCTTGTAATGTGTGTAGCCGTGTACCGAACTCGGGAATCCGGGGGTTCGTTAGTCCCCACTAGCCTGGCACATAGGCTAGTCCCTGCGGAAGATATCATAACTCAAGAGAACAAAATGCTCTGTGTAATAAAAAAGTTCTGCATTTGCTTATATACATCTAAATTTTAATAATAAGCAGCATTTTTGAGGAGTAGCATAGCAAACCTGATAATTGATATCAATTCTTAGCTATGATGTGCATTTGACCAGATACGATTATCTGGGTTTTGGGCTTAGAGATAATTTTTTAAATGTAAAGAAAAATATTTAATAAATAGTAATCATAATATATATTTTTCGAAGCATACCTACCTAATGGAATCTACTTGATTTCCGTATTTACTTTTTTTTACGATACTGAATCCAAAATATGTTAACATCTTTTAGACTGAAGACACGCTGATGAAAGAGATTAAAAATAATAAATTACTGCAAGGTTTGTAATTTATGTTCATTAGTAGTTTATCCTTACTTTATTCTTTATATTTTACTTTGCCCCATATGAAAAAATCTAATATACACTTCTTTTATATCACTATTTCCTCATTAAGACAATTGTTTTTCACTTATTCTTCTGTAAATTACTTCTAGTGCATTCAAGATGCACAAGGATAATACTTTTTAAGGATGTAAGATTTGCGGTAGGTTTTTAAATTTATATTTTTGAAAAATCGGAATAACTACAGAGATACGAGAAAATGAAAATCTGGAAATATATACGAAAACTTCAAAGCATGAGATGTCAGTGGTTTCGAACCAGATATTGTTTATTTCTGATAAAATTAAAGAAACAAACAAAAAATATATAAATCTGCCGAATATAATTGAGAGGGAACTTCACGCTAAATTAAACTAAATTCAAATTTACTACCACTTCTGTCTGTAATGATTAAGCACAGAATTCTTACATGAATCATACAATCTTCAGTGGATATAAATTTCACGTCGTCAGGAATTTTGTAGGGCTTAATTTATGCTATCAATCCATATAGTTGAATAAAGCCATGAAGCAATTAATTATTTTTTTTTAATATTAAAGAAATCTACAGCACCTAATGGTAATTAATGCATCCATATTAAATAACTATAAAATCCTATTAATAGTTAATCCTTCTAAAATCACCCTCAATTTAAGATTAAAATCCTGAGAAAAAACTAAAACTAAAAAGTTTAAAACTGGACACAGACTTTATAGAAAGCAGTACCTCACCACACAAAGGTTCTGAGTTTACTTGCTTAAGCTGCTTCCCTTACTTAAGTTGTTCCCGGGAGATACTTGCTCCTAAACTTTACTATTGTTCTCTTAATCTCTTTTATCCTACTCTTTTGTCCATTTTTAATATATCCATATTAAAATTTTCCACATTTTTAGTATTAACAATAGGTAACTATTAGGTAACTAATTATTGTTCATGTTTTAGATTCCATAGTTACTTCGTATCCCAATATCCATTATTATATTAGGGCCACCAGTGTGTAGAGAGTAACAACACGCTTTGATTAGGGTTCATAGAGTTTTCGACTTGAAAATTTCAAGTTCTCTTGCATGTTTGTTGTTATTTTTCTGTATATTTATTTATTTATTTTGTCAGTGAAGAGTGGTTGTGATTTGTTTCCCTTGTCAGTGAAGAGTGGTCCGAACTGTTCCATTAAATAAAATCCATTAAATGTATCGATAAATTTGTGTAAACTACTTTCGATGATATAATTTAAATAATTTGAAGTATATATCAGAGACAGGCAGTTAAAGCACCCCGGCCTAAAGGCAGAAGGCTGTGGGACATAGCTAATACCTGAGGCCTCATCAATATTCAACTCGCTCTTGCCCATCCAACCTGTATCCTTAGCTCACCTCTCTCGCAACTAACTTACTATCTCAAATCCTTTACAATATTAGTAATCCTAATAGTTAATCTATAATAACTATATTATTAAGAAAACGCATTTTTCCAGCATTACATACTGTTACACCTCTTATTATACTTGAAGAAATAGTAGTGAAGTGCGCTTGGCGAACCTAAATGTTGTTCTTTGAAAAGTTTTTATTGCATTTTGACAATGCTCCTGCAGTGCAATATGGTAGTGACGGTTTAGCCTTTTCGTAAAAATGAGAAATGAATTATTCTTTAATTAATTATTTATTTATTAATTAAACTATATCAACAGGCGAATACTCTGCCTGTTACAACACCCTTCCTTTAACGCTTGTAATGTTTCATGCAGCTTGGGCCACTAAATGTCCAAGTTTAATCTCGTAAAATTAAAAACAAATATGGTATTAAAATCGTGCATTTCCATGGAAATTTTTGAAGGCATAATAAACAGTGTTCATTCAATTAAAGTGAACTGGCGGATCTAGGAGAATTTTCAGGGGAGGAGCCATGGGTCAATGTGAATTTGTTATCAATGTATACGATCCGTATATGAATGAAGATGAAAAATAACAACTTTTAATTTAATACAACTGAGGCCAGAAAACAATAACATGGATAAAATAAGCTCCTTGATCAATTGCCGTAGCTATCTATATGTGAATGAAAAACATAAAAGAGTTCGGAATCGCCGATTTCGGATGCACCCATTGAGAAAACAATCGATACAATGAATAATTTTGGTGTGTAAAATGTGTTTTTTTCTTGTTGAAAACCAACTAAAATTCAGGTCAATATCAAGTAATGAGAATGGCCCCCATACCCTCCCCCCTCAAATCCGTCAATGTTGTAGTGAAAGTAACTATTATAAAAAAAGAGAGGATTAATGCAGGAGCTTATTACAACCTGTAAACACAAACATAATACACAACAAAACTCCACTAATTCGACTTTGAAGTTTAGAAATAATAAAAACGGACATTTTATATAAAACGACTCAATATTACATAGGGTTTGGATCAACCCTTCAAAGATAAGGGATGAATACTAAAAATACCAACATATGTAGAAGGAAACTTCAAATTTTCCAGTCAGATATGGAACATAATCAAATCAAGATATTACACGATGATAGTTCTAGATTTCTATTACTTTACTCCTATTATTTTTTTTTTAGATAGCATAATCATAATCATCTACGGTTCGTACGTGCTTTCTGATCTTTATAGCAGCACTGGAAGGAATAACGATTTATACAGTCAAAGTTTAGCCTCCACTCGCTTCCTGTTTACCATTGTTTCTGATATCTGGCAGTATAGTCCATTGCCCTTCATTGCTCCAGTCATCTAGTCAAAAGTTCTCAGACTCCGTTTCTTATTTGAGACGAACTAACAAATTTCCTTTACAGAATGAAGTTAAAAAAAATAGTTTAATGTGACAAAAAGCTATTTGTATTGCATATACATATACAATTAAAAAATCAGAGAATTAAAGTAATTGGGTATTATGCAATACCAATACATATTATAACTTACATTAGGTATTACATATTACATTTTAATGTTTATACAGTCTCTTGTTTTTTTTTATTTGAAAACAAATGTTTCGCAGATAATGTTGATAATAATGCTATGTTCATAATAAATAATGCCAAGACTTTTTTTTTGTGAGAAATTTAATTATTTTTCAAACTATTATCTGTATATTCAAATGGAAATGGTTGTCTGGATATACAGAAACTATTATCTGTATATTCAAATGGAAATGATTGTCTGGATAGTTCTGAGAAGAGTGTGAAACGATAAGAAGGTGCAGTCAATAAATTACACAAAATAAGATAAACTAAGACACATTAAAAAATGGAGACATCTAATTTTTAGGCCATCTTCAAGGCAGAGGGATGGAGAATGCAACAGCAAATGACATGCTAGGATATATAATTATGATTATATGTTATTTTGTGTAATTTATTGACTACACCGTCTGACCATTTTACACTCTTATGATTATTTGTTCCTATAACTATGGTTTGTTTGTTTTGTACGATATACCTTACAGTTTTAATTCTTAATTAATTGGTAATTCTTAATTTCCGGTTATATACCTATCTTGTAAGTAAGAACGGAATTGAAATTTGTCATTGTATGTATAACCTTGATTTTGGTTCAAAAATCATATCACTAACGTAAATTATCAGCTACTGGAGGAAATAAAATGAAACGTTTAGCTCATAAAAAATTGATTTTATTTTTTTTTTAAAGACCTCCCAACTTAAATATTAAAATTATAAGGTTTATCTATGAAACATTAGTCTAATTTGAAATTTCTTTAAGAAATAAATTTTAATAAACAACAAAATAAGGTGGTAACATAATAATTCATAATTTAGAAACATTTATGTCGTTTTGAGCCTTATTTCTACGTGCATAAAGTTGTTAGACAAAGAATTATAGAAAAATGTCTAACGAAAAAACTAAAGTAAAAAAACATAATAATACGACGCCAGTTATACAGTTTCGGTCTGATAATTGTGACTGGTCTTTATTTATCAGTCTTTACACAAAAAGTGCTTTCCAGTCGGATTGGTATTGACTTGAGTAATTGAATTCAAATACACAATCTCTAAGCGATATAGGGAATAGACAAACTCCACAACCCGGTAAATAAGGGATTAAGACGAATTTCGTCCAAAATGAGCGTCTTCTACTTAGGGAAGCGGAACCGTGTTATTTTCGTAGTCTATGAGTGGCAAATTCAGGCATACGTTTGAATGGAGTTATTGCTTATACTACAACTCCATTTCAAGCCAAAAACTACCAGAATGACACGATTTCGGTGAAATTTCCACTACACCACAAATTCACCAGTGCTTTAGATGTAACAACAATATAAGTGTTTTAGAATTTTACTGTTTGAATTAAAAAAAACCTTCTAGCTACAGTCATCATGCTGGATGAAAGTTAGTATGGCCCTTAGGCCTTAATAGGAACTTTGGTTTCATAGAGACATTTTCATTGACGCCCGGAAACGAGATTCCTCGTTTTCATAAGACGTTTATTGGAGACCGGGGAGGAGAAATTTCGTTTTGGTGATAAGCTCCGGTCACATAGTAAATTTATATTATATAATATATATGATAAAAATTATATTGATATATGATAAAATCACTGATCTTATAGTGAATTTCAGCAAAACATTAGCGGACGGCAATGTGTTAAGTATAGAAATGAAACAAATCTATTGGGATTTCCTCTGATTTTATATGTCCTAGTAACACGTGGAGTAGTTATCCCTGGCAGGGCTTCCTAACAAGCAGGGATGCAATACAATACAGGACTCTAAATACATAACGAGAGGGCCGGTAGACGGTGCGACATATAAAAAGTCAGGCTAGACAAAGAGAAGCCTGGAACTAGGGGAGCTAGTGGACTTGTTTCAATATCAAACTGCTTCATAGTGTACCGGTTCTTATGGGAACAATGTCTTTTGTCTCCTCTCTCCTTGACCTGGCAAGGCCGAGCTGCAAGGCCGGGATAGCCATCACCCCCACGGCTTCGGCCGAACCCACCCGACATTGGCCGAACCCTCCCGAAGGCTAGGGGTTGTAAAGCAGGGGTGTTCCGGGCCCATCAAATCCCCGGTTTATCTTGGGCCTATTGCCATGTCTGTCCCGAATACGCTGAGCAATGTGGTTTGTTGTCGCTTCGGGTTGAGTTACATGTTTGAAATGTTTATTCGTTTAATTTTTAATATTTTTTGAAAATACAAATTGTCATGAGCTTTAGTATGGAAAAGAAAATATAATTATGGGTAAGGAGTAGATTTCCGCAATCATTTCATTAAGAAATAAAAGTTTTAACCAATATTTCGGAGAATAGATGTTTGTTGAAACGTCCATTTCTAAAATAGATGAAATGATTACCTAAGTATATACACTTCCCATAACTAAAGCTCTTGATAATTTCTATTTCGGGAAAAATATTAAAAAGTGAAACGGATGAACTCGAAGTGACAACCTTCGGAATAATTACCCAATGATTAGTTTGTTCATATCTCATGTAAACTTTACTCGGGGTTCATTTTTAAAATGCTAAGCACTAACCATAGTCAATTCTATGAACTGAGAGAGATTACTTGTCAATTAGCAATAGGTTTTTTTTTTCATTTGTTCTGTTTTATCAGTTGCTCAAATTTATCCACCACTATTATCTAAAATATATGTAAATATAACAATTTAAAACTTTACTATATTATTATGATTTATTAAAAGAGAACAACAATGAGAAATAATAGCTTTATTATATTATGGGGAAAACTGGTCCAGGTCAGAGAAAGGAATTTCTTAATTAGGGTTGAGATATTTATTTTAAACTATCGTTAAATTGTTGTACCTATTAAGGGTTATAATACAAGGGTAGCTGGTTAGTAAAGTAGTTATTTATTTGTCCTTTTTCCACCATCTATTCATCCATCCATCATCCACCCAACCTCTATAGAGTGGGGTCCTAATAATTGGTAGAAAAACCTAGCGGTTGACTGTGTTATCATCCAAATGACCTCTCTGCATAACCATTAGCTTAGAAATAGCCAGAAATGGAGTTTAGTTGATAGTAAGAGTAAAAGTTGTAGTCTCTACTGAACCCTTTGATCATTTTTAACGATATCTTACAACAGTTCACATACAATAAAAGCAGTGTTCCTATAAATATATTTTCAATAATGTAATCATGTTACACAGTCACTACTGAACAAATATATAAGTAAAGATCGAAATTCTATCCATCTTTCGTACTTCAATAAAACGAATTAGTCTCTAACTAGTAATAAAATCAACAAATATATTTATCATAGTGATAATATGAAAATCCAATTGTGGAATATCTAATTAAACATAGATAACTTCTATCTCCTAAATAGAGATATCTTATATCGGCTTGTCTATAGTCCTTTCTATCGGACAAAATGATTCCCTTCAGCTTATCAAATCATGACGAAATACGATACGAAAAATTATTAAATCATATTTTATTTCACAATGATATCATAGATAAAACTAATACTGCTGATATAGTCGTGAAAGACAAAATATTAACCGATATTAAATGTTTGTTTTTTATTATACTATATTTATTATCAGCTAGTTATCACAAGCACACTGTACTTTTGTTTATAACTTGAAATATTTTATAATGCTGCATTAAAAAACAAATATATTCATGGAAAATGATATTTAGATTATTATTATAAAGAAATTTTTTATTATCCTTATTACTGATTACAAAATTAAAACATCTTTATTCCATAAGTTTTAAAGTTAAGTTTCCCATAACAAAAGTTTTAAATTATTTAATTTCATAGATATCCATGATTATCAAGTTGCTTTTATCAGTAGTAAATAAAATCATTTATTGAAATATGCAACTGTGTTATAACAATAGAAAAAGTAAATAGAATGAATTATACATAATGGTACGAGATTAAGTCAATCAGAGAAACTACCCCAAGGATTCTGCAGTGAATTCCTATTCTGCAGGAAACATGTTCATCTTTTTTTTATTTGTTCATTATTATTTTTTCTACAGTTTTAAAACTTAACCCGGATATTTATTCTTCTTTCTTCTTAATTTAATTTCGATATTGTTAAAAATATTAACAATGTTTATATAATGTACGATGAATAATATTTGTTAACCTCATAAATCAGAGGAAGAATATGGTCTAGGTGGAAGTCAAAAAATTTATTTTAAATAGAGAGAACTGTTTATCTGTAAGCCAACGTTTCGACCCACATTGCGGGTCTTCTTCAGGGCTAAATATATAAGATACATATAAATTAAAATAACATATGGTAATGAATAACAGTATATGAAGTCTATTGATAGAATAATAATATACCTATGTAGTAAGTGGTAGTAAATAAAAACCAGAGGGGATTGAATTACATAATTGCAAAGAGTTCTACATATTACTGCAAGTATTATTATTCTATCAATATATACATATACTGTTATTCTTTACCATATATTATTTTAATGTATTTTGTAATATTAAATTTCTTAAAGAATGTAAGCTACAATATAATTAGCAGCGCTGAAGAAGGCATTTAATGTGAGTCGTGACGTTGCCTTTTCAATAAACAGTTCTCCCTATTTAAGAGAGTTTTTTTTAAATCCACCCGGACAATTTTTTCCTCTTATATAATTTATATTTATATAAACTTATATAATATAAATTTATATACTAAATAATATATTTACCACCTTTCAGTATTTTATTTTGAAATTTTAACTTCGAAATGAAACTATTCCTGTTGAAGCTCTTTACGAGGTTTCGAAAGTCCCAAGAGTGCAGCTATCAAAGGAAATAGCCATTAGCCCGAGATGAGGCGGAAGCGAACTCGGTAATCTTCGGCCGAGATCGGGCAGACTCGGCTGGGGCGACTGTTAGCTGGATGCACCGGGGTTTGGGTGGGGGGTTGCAGTCCCGCGTCCCAGACACCATGGAGGAGACCAAAATTAGGGGAGGTAAGGCCTTATTGTACTATTCTATACCATTTATCTTCATTTTTTAAATAATTTCTTGTAATATATGCATCAATTGGTGTATTGTCTCGGCATCGAACCAAAACCAGTGAAATCCTTTAAGGAAGGAATATCTTGAGATAATCCAAACCAGCATTGCTTTGTTTGTATCTAGGAGCGCACGCTACCATCTAGCGCCTATCCTAGCAAAGTATTCTATTGTCTTCTCCTTGTACATTTTCACCCGTTTTTAACATTAACGAATTACATTATTTTCTCTTGTAACTATTGTTTATTTAAATAATTCTGTCATGAATCAGAATTAGTTTAATTATTAACTCATATTATAATATACAAACAATTATTTCTTAATTTTCTTTTAATTAATAAAATATATTTAATAAAGATTGTATACTCGAACTACACAGTTTGTAGGTTTTTTTATAAATCGGAAATAGCTCAGATTAAAATCTAAAAAATTATTTTCTAGTTCTGTTTAATTTATATATTAATTTTCTTAAAGAATGTAAGCTTAAACTAAACTTTGTAGGTTTTTCATAAATATTTTCAGTTTTTGGAATACGTGGTGTACCTTTATATGTTTTTGAGGATGTTCTAAAATATTATCAGTTATAAAATATTAACTTTTGGCTTTTTCCGTATGTTTTTGAGGATACTCTACTATATTCGTTTCATTTCAAGGTTTAAATTTAATAATAAAATATTAAATAATAGGTGATAAATATATTTTCTGAAACATATATTTACCAATGTCGAAATGTAAATTATTTTTATAAGGAAAGTATATTATCGAGAAAAAAGAATAAATGTCTGGATTATGTATTATCAGTGCTGTTTACGTTTACTGAATCAATTTAAGAGTAAATAAAATTCTTAATTTACGACGCCTTAGATATTTGTTAATTTTTGAAATGCTTCTACATAAAAACGAGCTCCCAAAAAAGGAGCTTTGAACATTTAAAAAAAAAAATCTTGTAAAAATGATTCAAGAAGTAGTAAAATATATAGTAGTTAATTATAGCAAAAGTTTTCGCTTTTAAAAGTAACAGGCATAACAAACAATAATAAAACTAACGTGTGTAATAAATATATAATAAACAATGCTGAAAGGTACTTTACTCCCTTCCACTGGAAAATTTTGTATTGACGCACGTTAACAAGATTCATTTAGAAAGGTAGAACATACACCTGAACCTATACAGTTTTTTCAATTAAATCTAGTATTATAGTGGTCAAAATTTCATATTTAACGCATATATATTATATATTTAGTTAGTATTTTTTAATTTAGTTTAATTGTATTCTATCATTATTGTGTTGATTAGATAACAGATTTATATTTTATTAAAGTGTAAATTATGTCCATTTATTTGAATCATTTAAAAATTTAGTTTATTTATATTCGAATACAATCTGACTCGAATTCGAGGTCGAACGAATTTCATGTCAATGACCTTACAATGTATTGACAATACCGGTTAAGCCCCACGTGTATGAAGAAATTTATTGCCTCAGTCTGAATGTAAATGTATTTTTGTTATATTTGTTTTAAAATAAATTATTCGTTTAAGCGACAATTTACTTATTTCTATTGCATTAATTGAACTATCAAAAAGTAAATCGACGTTGTTTTCGTAAACAATAATAATTATTTTGTTATCAAACAAACAAATACGTTTTTGTCTTATGTTTTTAAATTTCTACGTAAGCGGATTGACCAACAATGGATTTATATTCTTGATAAAAATTCATAATAATATTCGTGAACGTTTTATTATTCAAAACATTTTATTGGCGCTAATAAAAATAACTTGGTTTTAAGGTACCTCCTCGTGTTTGAGCAACTCTAGGTCATCGACCCGAGCTTTCTCCCTCTCCTCGTAAACCAATAAATTTGTTTATAAATTATATATTTTTTAATATACAAATACATATTATTCGGATGCTTATAAGTATGGCCATTTTATTTATTTCAATAAATTATTTGGTTAATGCAACTTTAAAAAAAAAAAATCACTTACAATACAAAATTTTTATGAAAATGTAAATGAGGTATAGAAAATACCGGTGGCCTGTCGAATATGCATCAGTACTTCACACACGAGCTGAAAATTGTAACCTTGTCTTCATGATCAGATTAGATTCGATCGAACAACAGAACATGCTGTTTGAACAAATGAATTCCATTAATTGCTCATTAATATGTCATTATCAATTTAGGGCTATGCTTCGATTCGCGAAAAATTAATTAAAAGTTTAGCCTATTTAGAGGAGCGTATTAAGGAGCTAGCTCAGTGTGCCGAGTGGTCATTTACAAAGAAGGAAAGATGGAGGTTCCGGGTTCAAATCTGGCAGTGGAAGAGAAATTATTGAGCCTAATGCCTCTGACGGATACTGTGAGATCTTTTTTTTAACTTTTGTGTAAGCTGGTTGTGTTAATTAAAATTCAAACTTTTTAATGAACTTTTTTCATTGATGTAATGGTACGATTATAAAGTGATCTGAATATAAAATCGCAAACATTTTTGCAATTTTCATTTAATAATTTGCCATTCATGCGCTATGTAGAAGCCAATTTTAGCAGCCCACTGCTAAATATTCCTGGCGTTGATTGAGTCAAAAATAGTTAATCGGTGGTACTGATAATGAAATTTTATATTAATCATTTAGTGAATGGTATAATTTTCATTCGTCCTTTATAAATTATCTGGCCGTAGATTAAAAAATTATATTAAGTGTCCAGGCTACGTAGTGTTTCCAAAATAAATAAAAAGTTGGCAATGAATAAAAATACAATAGATATATTAAAGTACATGTTCCTATATAATATATATTATTAAAATTTTAAATGTTTATGAGAATGTATATATTGTAGTCATTATATTTATAAAATCAAAAAAAATAATTCGATGCCATCTCTTTGAATTTGGTGTTTTTTAAACAGATTGATTTTTCTTGCGAAATTATGGTAAATTTGTACTTTTTTTTTTATTAAACTTCCAGGATTTTCATCACAACTGCATATGATCTTCAATGATGTTTTAATGCTTTGTTTTTTTTCCATTTATGAATTACTTTCTATTATATTGCCAAAGTATATCGTCGATACAAATATGAAAAATCGAAAGTTAAAAATCACCACTTTTCAGGAGGGTGAAAAAACTGTTGTAATGTTGTAATGATGGATTGATTGGTCAGGGGGTGGAGTCAGAGATAAGACAAATTAAGTGAAACTTATTTTTTAATTTTTCCAACTTTTCGGTCAGGGCGAATATGCCTCCTTCAGGGCGAATGTTTCACTTATTTTGTGTCATCTCTGATTGAGAGAGCAATCAATCCATCATTAGAATTAACCAGTCAACTATTTTCCACTCAAACATGTTATCCATTTTCATTAAATTTATTTTACTTATGTTATTATACGTGTTTTTAAGCCCTCTAGATGATTCTATATGAATTTTATATCAATTATCAATCCTAAAGATAATAGATAGATAACTAAAGATTTTTTTCACATTCGATACTTTGCATTTGTATATTTTACGTCGACGATATAATAATTTGATAAATATAAATATGATTTGACGATATAATATAATTCATAAGTTTGGAGTCAGGGTATTAATCCCTTGAACCCAATCATTGAGTAAGCCTTTATAGTATAGCCTTGTTTATATTTAAAATAAAATAAAAAAATACAAAAGTTTTTTTTACTGGAACATTTTTTTATGGTACGCAAAAAAATGAAAGTAATGAAATATCCCTTAACACTATAGTAACGTTTTATTTTTATTTCTATTAAATCCTTTCTTTCTATTAACGCCCTAAAAAATGGAGGATGAGCTTGTTCCACTGAACTTGCTTAAGTGCGAAAATAGCTTGAGGCACTCTAATTTATTCGGGTTGAAAAAAAAATTAAAGGTCGTTTTATTCTTTTTACTTTCCAGATTAAATTTATTTTAATTATTTACTTATGTGTAATAAAATAATAAGAATAAATATTTATTCGAGAAATTATACTGTCAATACTCTATTTGTGCTCTTCCTTTGAAAACCTCCCCTAATGGGTTCTATAATACGACGAGAATCTTATTTATGCTGTATATTAATATACATTTATAAAGTTACGATGATATATTCGATAGTTAATTGTATTTCTAAACTGCTATACGTTTAATTTAACGTCGAAACCATCTTATTTTATGTGTAAACTAGAATGAAGGAGCTCGTTTTGATTTCGAAGTTTTTTTGAACTGATGTGTCTACCTTTCACGAATAATAAACCCAAGTTGGTTATTGTATAAGATATTCCAATGGATCACAAAATTTTACTTGTTTTTTTATTTATGATGTCTTACGATTTGAGTAAATTCAATCAATCGTGTAGAGTGTTTTATTGAATTTTCAAGATGTATTCGAGAAAGCAATTGAACACATTGAAGAAATAATGATGAAGACTATTTTTACTAACAAAGTATTTAGATTTGATCGTAGACAATTAGCAAATAAATAAATATGACTTGTCCCTTGTTGTAAAGCATCTCTTGTTATAAATTACTATTTCTGAATAACAAGAACTTTAAATTCTATTAATAGAACCCATCGATTAAAAATATTTGTTATTATTTATTTTTAACTTAGGGTTATTCTCGTCAAATCAGCTTTACCCTTCGTCGGAAACCAATGACTTCCTGTCCGTCAGTATTTTTTAATAATATCTCGCTGACTCGTATAGGACAAATCCTATATTTGGACTACACCTTGAAAAAAGTTAAATGTGGAATCATCATACCAGACTGAAAAGAGAAGAAAATTCTCGCCGTGTTAGGCTACTTCATAACTTGCTAGGCAAATGCTCAAAGCTCCCAATTAATTACAAAAGGCTCATAAATATGACAATTCTAAGACCTGTTTGAACTTAAGGAATAAACCTTTGGGACTCCACTAAGCCATCGAATTCCTCTCGTACCCAATCCCCCCTGTGACTTTATTCCCACTCAAACCTTTTTTTTCAAACCTAGCCACCTCTTCAATTCCCGATTATCCTGTGAATTCTTCTCGTATCCAATCCTTACAATCTATAATCCCTCGTAAAATCCGCAATTCCTCCTTACTTTGTTAAGAAGAAAGTCGCCCCTAATGATCTCAATGTTCCATTTGTTGTTGGTTTGACCCGATATCAACCCTTTCATTACAATCTTTATTCTCTCTGAAAATTACTGGATTCAAACCTATCTTCCTCATCAATTTCTGAAAATCCTCCGAGCAGTCTGAAAAGAAGTTGGCCTCGTGACCTTTTAAGATGAGAATCTTATTTGAGTACTGCCACTGGGTAGCTTTCTATTTGTCTTTATCTCTACTATTATCTATTATTCATTATAATTACTTGTTATCTCATCATAATACAGTTGTAAATTACAGTAAATGCATTATTAAAAAATAATGGCTTTTATTACATTCAGACTTAGAATAATTTTATTTTTATTTCGAAACATCTAAACTGATGCAAACCTGTAAGTGTTATGCAATCCTTACTTTGGTTACAAACAACAGTTGGAACGTTTCCAAAGGTAGTAACGTCATTGACACCGAGGGGAGAAGAGATTGAAGACGCAAGTCTGGCCAATACTAACACGTCATAGGGTCGGTTGACCCCCACAGTTCATCTCGATTCAGTAAACAAAAACAATTCGTTTTGTAAAAAAATGTAATATTAATAATTAAGAAAAATTTTGAATTTCGAATTACAGCGTGAATGATTTCGATTGTTTTCGCGATCATTTTTATAATTCTTATTATTCAAAAGCAATGCGGTAGGTTATTGTATCTGGCACAACCACAAGATTTTAAACTCATTATAAAGCTCATAAAAAATCATATATTTATATACATATATATATATATATATATATATACATATATATATATATATATATATTAGATTAATTTATTGATAATGAAAAGTAAAAGAGAGACCTTACATAAATGTTAAGTCCGTGGAAAAATTCCAACGAAAAGCCTTAAGTCTCGACATATCTGTCAGATATGATGAAATATCTGACAGATATTTCTATTTCTGTTTTAGTTTGGAGACTTAAGACTTTTCGTTGGAATTTTTCCACGGTCTTATTTTATGCAGGGACTCATTCTTTCAACATGATCCAGCCATCTGATTCTGCTCTTCTTAATAACTGTGATGATATCTGGCTCACCATATAGTTCCTCTTGCTCGGTATTGCTTCTAATTCTCCATCTATGCTGTTCTCTGACCACTCCGAAAATCTTTCTCAGGACTCTTCTCTCCCAGACCAGCAGGGCTTTCCTGTTTTCCTTGGTTAGAGTCCACGTCTCGCTGCCATACACAACAACTGGTCTAATCACTGTTTTGTATATAAATATCTTTGCTTTCCTGGAAAGACTTTTGTATAGGAGTGTCTTTTGCAGGGCATTGAAACACCTCGTTCTTGCAACCATCTTGCCTTTTATTTCGGCTTCCATACTGTTACTCTCCGTCACTACTCCCAGCAGGTACTTAAATGTATCGCAGCTCCGGTATGCCTCTTCTCCCAATACAACAGTTTCTACCCTCTCCCTGATCTGCCGAGATGTTTTCATATATCTAGTCTTTTCTTAACTGATCATTTGTCCTAAATCATATGCGGCATTTTTGAGCTCTCCAACTGCGCCTGCAAGTGCTGCCTTGGACCTGCCAGTGATGACAACATCATCCGCATACGCCATGTGTTGTGTGAGCCTATTATAGATAGTGCCTCCAGGGTTCGTCTTTATTTTTCTAATTGCCACTTCTAAGGCAAGGTTAAACAGTAGTGGCGATAATGGGTCCCCCTGTCTTAAGCTAATGTTAGCGTCAAAGCTGTCCGAGATACCCACTCTGGTTTTGACCCGACAACTTGAATATTACAAGTAAATCTGCTAATATGAACAAATGACATGAAAAAAAAACACTTGTGAAGAAACTACCTGTCGGTAGCACTCCAATAAAGTTCTATAGTGCTACAGTAGTATGGTCTCGAGGCCATCTTCTTTTCAGACGCCTCAGAAAACAAGTTGAGAGACTAGCGGATTCAAGTGTGTATGGAGCTTGTCATGGAAGGATAGGTATATATTTTGGGCCAAATCAGCTATATGGGATATTAAGATCATCATGGATGAGTTTGTGATATAATAAGGAGCATTGAGGATTTTACGAAGGATTTTGGATTGCAAGGATTGGATACGAGATGAATTGGATGGTTTAGTAGAGCCCTAAAGCTCTACTCCGTATGTACAAATAGATCTGATAACTGTCATGTGAATGAGTCTTTTGTAATTAATAGGGAGCTAAGAGCGTTTGTCCAGTAAATGTTGAAGTAGGCGAAAACGTCGAGCAGTTTCTTGTCTTTTCAGCCTTGTATGAGATATTACAATATAATGCAAAACATCTTAAATGTTTTAAGATCAGTTGAGACTTACTTATGTTTTAATATAGACAGCATACTACTTCTTTTTCTTCGATGGCTCTACAACTCGTAAAGAGTCAAGCTCTAGTAGTCAAAAAGGTCAGACTTCTCCGTTTAGTGCTTCTGCTCTCCAATTTCTAATCACCAGCATTTTTTGCGCATCTGCAGCCACACAATCCACCCACCGCAGGCCAGGTCTACACACACTTTTCTAGTTCCAAAAATCTTTTCATCAATGAACCTTTTGGGGATTTCGTTACCACTCATTCTTGCCCTATCCATCTTAGACGTTCGAATTTTATGAACTGCATAATACCCTGATCTTTATATTGTTGCATAAGATCGCACACAGCCCCAAAAATACTTCTCAGAATCTTCCATTCAAATCTTACAGGCTTGACGCATTCGTATTTTCTTTATCCTTGAGAGGGATTTGCTTCTGAGATAATTCTGTTGTCCATAGTAGCATCTATTGGCCGCCAGAAAACATACTAGACGCTTGTTAAACTAATGAAAAGTTAAAAGTACTTGTGAAATAACGCTTTCACAGTTAACATTTCACAGTTTAACAGTTCGCTTTGACAACTACTGGACTGATACCATTTGTTTAATCAAAAAACCTATGTAAAACATATATTTCCAAGATTTTTTAATTATTTTTTTCATTTTTTTATATACTTAAAAAAAATTATAATCAGAATGATATTGTCCTGAAATCAGGAACCAAACACAGACTTAAATAGGTATCATATTTTTAAGAAATATTTTCTGTATTTGGAAAGTCTCTCGATGATACTGAAACAAAAGCAAGGCTGATATTTATTTACGATTCAATTTATAAAAGTTAAAACAAAATTAATTTCATTTGGAATATATGGGTGATTCCATTTTCAAAATGTTTATTAATGTCATATACTGTTCACTGCCCATGATCCTAATGAACATATTTCATCATTTCTTTCTATGATATAATTTTTAGTCCAGAGAAAACAGCTTATCGCTTAAATGTCAGTATAGTGTCATGTGCATCTACAATTTACCTATGAATTTTTTTTTTGGTCGTAATAAATGGTCCAACTAATTAATTCATAAATCTTAATGTTCAATTCATAAATAAATTTATTATTTTTTCTGAAGAATGTCATTATATTGTATGGATGAGTCAGTATCGTGGCACGGAAAATTTGAAGTTTATCTTTCTCGATATTTTGAATTTGTAGCGAAATCCTCTTGAAATTTAATTTCTGTCATAAAACAGAGTAATAATATTCACTAGCAACAAAAAAAGTTTGATTATAGAATTAAAATGAAATAAAAACCATAATGGAATCAAAATCATTTTTATTCTTTTAAAAAATTTATATTTCATTTAAAAATAAATTATTCCTTAAAAAATATTCTTATAAATTGATAAACTATAAATATAATCTTCAATTATTTACGATGTATTATTTATGTATCAAATAACAGTGTATTCATAGGAATAGGCGAAGCACTCCCGTGTTATACCCAGATCATTTAATGCTGCGATTTAATTGTTTATAGACCCGAAATAAAATAAAACAACTAATTAAATCGGAAGCAATTGCTAATCTGCAGCAACTGGAAGAGGAGAAAGCTCTAAAGCCTTTTATTGATTTTATGACAGTTGGTACCACTGCACGTCGAGCAGGGGGAAACTTCTCTACTTCAAATTAGGAAATGGAGTAATTCGTCGAGTGAAGCATAACCATGATTTTCAAACACCATTTTGGAAAAAACAAGTTTGTGCTTCTTTTTTGGCATTATTTTTCCCTATGAACAACATTATCAATTTAACTAAAGAAAATACGCTTTATCTATAACTAAGCGTTAAAACAGATAAATATGATTGATATTTTTTTTACAAATACTTTTGTTTTACAACTAGCAAAGTTAGCGAATTTTGTAGTATCGATTCCGCAGGTTGTCGCTTAGAGTAAAGTCACAGCAATTCTTAACTTTTCATTAATTTCTTTTTTAATATTCTCGAAATTGAAAACAATCGTGAGTTTTAGTTTGGATAAAAGAGGGTAGTTATTGGGCCTGCGTATATTTCGGTAATCATTTCATCAAGAAAATAACGTTTAAACTAACATTTCGAGGTTTAGATGATATATCGTCCCTGACATCGCAAAGTATCAAATACGAAAAAAACTCAGTTTTCGTTTCCGACTTATAGCAGTTGCTTTAGGATTGATAATTTATATAAAATTCATATATAGGCATCTATCAGTCACAAAAACAGTGTAAAACGAATGTCATTGGTTTGACTATTGACACTAATTTTTATTGAACCTTGAAACTGCTTTTTTTTTAATTCTCCTCAAAGGTACCGATTTTCACATTCGATAGTTGGAAATGGCAGGGACGATATATATATATATATATATATATATATATATATATATATATCTGTTGAAACATTCATTTCTTGATGCAATGGTTACCGAAATATGCACATTTCTCATAGTTACACTCTTTTTTCCATAGTAAAACTCACGATTATTTGTATTTTAGCAGAAAATTAGAAAGGTAAAGAATGAAAAGTTAAAACTTGTTGCTCAACTCGAAGTGGCAACCTTTCTAATTTAATTAGGATTATTATTTATCAAACCGAGGATCTTTATTCTAAAATACATTTTTGGATGGCCTAAAGAATAAGTCATATTATAAATAAAAGAACCTAGGGTGGAATGGGCACAGAAAAAAAGTAAAAAAAAAAATACAAATGGACTCCTCGTATGTTACAGTTACATCAAAGAAGAGCATCAAATGATTGTTATTTCATCCACTATGTTCATTTCGCATTCCGACTCAACTCGAAAAACATCGAGTTTTCCACTAAATTTTAAACTTTTGTTGTCTCAAGCTTCTCAATTTTCAACACCATCAAATGTCTCTGACCTTTTTTTTTTGTGTCGAGTAAACAGTTAAAAGTAATTGCTTCACCGAAAATATTTTCCATCACCTTCTATTTACAGCTGATAACTGAAGTGTTTTGAGTTTCATTAGAACAATATTTCCAGGTGTTATTCGTCATTTCTATTAATTATTTTAGATGCCCTGTCAACATTCTTGTATAACATTCGCCTCCTTACCATTACCCTCGTTTTAGCTTTTGCGGTGTCTACGTAAAATTATTGAGTTGTTTCATAAGAAATGTCCGTTTTCAAATGAAAGGTTATTAAGTAATTTTATTCAAAATACTTAAGTTAGTAATAATAATAAGTTATTAATAATAATAATAAGTTATTTTATTCAAAATACTTCCCCTCATTTTCTACACATTTTTCAATCCCAGAACCGAAAAATTCAGGGGTTGCGTTTTTGAAAAGAGAATCATTTTCAAAACTTCTGCCGAAGTTGTCCGAAGTAAGGAAGTTGTCAAAATTTCTGAACAGATGGAAATCTCTTGGGGATAAGTCTTGTGAATAAGGTGGGTATGGGGAAGTCCTAACCCAGCTCGTTTAGTTTCTTCACTGTCTGTCGTAGAACATGAGGTCTGGCGATATCGTGTAAGAGCCTCTCCCTACATATTAGTGCAGGTTATTTTTTTGATAAATTTGTATTACATTATGTTAATATCCTCGCAGCACGATGTCAATGGTATGGTAAGATAAATACCTCTGGATAGAAAAGATAAATGTATTTATTTATGCATTAATCTGTGCCACCAACTGAATGGTCATCAACCTTCCCCAAACGCGGTGGTAATGTTTCTCTCAGCTTGGGCTCCAGTGTGTCTAGGTTTAAACTCTCACTACAATTTTTAAACATTAAAACATACAGTAAAAAATTGTAAACAAATTTATTTGTTTTTTATTACAAATTTCACTTTGAGTTTTAGAAATAATAAAAACGGACATTTCGTATGAAACTTTCATACATATTATTACCAATCCAATACAATAAAGTTACTCCCGAAGCACTGTTATGTAAATGTTTATAAGATTAATACATCTTTTTTTTCTCTTTAGGAACTTAACAGAAAGGTATTTTGGTTTATGATCTAGCTCTGAAAATTCGCGTAAATATCTAAAACATTATTTGAGTGTACTAAGATTTAAGTGTTGGATATATTAGCAAACTGGACAACCACGTAGTTCATATCGTAACTTTCAGAATAAAAAGTTTCCTAAATAAAATATACATTTCCACAGTCGGATCCAGGGGAGGGTAGGGGGGCACGTGCTCCCCAGACGGTTTTTTGTGTACTGTTGAGAATCCATTACAGTACATACTTATAGGCAAATCATGTGATGATAGTTGTGAAAATATATGAATAAAATAACAGAAATAACATTAGTGAAACTATTGTTTAGATATTTTAATAAACCTTTGAAACCTTTCTATAAATATGTACTACAACTTTATTTCTAAGTTATCGTTGATTTTGATTTTTTTGCCCGTCTGCCCGTTGTGCCCCCCCAGAAAAAAATCCTGGATCCGCCCTTGTATACTTCTATATTGAATAAAATATATTAATAAACTTTTATTAATAAAACTCGAATCCTTTGTGCCCTTCCCTTTTCGGAATCCCTTTCCTTCGATTGGAAAATAGTACAAAGCAGTCGCTTCTGTAGGATTTTCCATCTTATTAACCATGCCCTCGATATCAACTGAATGCTGAGTCGCAGGAAACCTAAAGGGCTTTTATATTCAGGCGGAAACTCCATAAAAATGTCATAGTGCTTTAGTAATTCTATGAGAAGGAAAAATAGTGTCGATTTTAAAATTCAAACAGATAGTTTTCTTTTCACTTTTATAAAATGTAATATTATTGCACAATTATATTATGACTATTATTAATTCAGGTTTAAGGCTCATTTTGTACTTTAATAGTCAAATTTATTGAAAAGTTAAAAAAAAAAACTGTATTTATACAACCCATTAAGGGTTTTGGGTCCAGTACGTAGTAGAGTAGAGTGGTAGTAATCCACTCTTTCATGGACGTACAACGGTTGTTCAGGAAGACGATTTGTCCTAGCTCAGCTTAACTGTCGGATTTTCAACCCAATTAACGGTACTCACTTTTAAGAGGCTTTGTGAGCCTTCGAATTATCACCAGTTCCTAATCCCGTCTGTTAAAAGATCAAATGAATTATCTGCCACAGTCGGAAAAGTAAACCAACTCTATGAAATACGGAAAAGAAAATGCAACGAAAATATAGGTGAATATAACTATAAAAATAATTTTAAGTCCATAAATCTTCGACATTGAATATTCGATTGTGGCGTAAATGATGAAATGGCGAGACGCAGCATTCTTTCTATTTAGTATACAAGCCGACATTCTTCGGTTTGTCATCTTACTATCATTTTTTAAATGTATAATTCTCTTAAGACGGTTGTTTAAATATTGTATAACATTACAATTACTTCATATGAGGCGCTCAGAATCAAAATGGGATAACTCCGAAATTTTAGTAATTGAATTTTCGCTAGTTTTATCAAGAAATTTTGTCTAAACAAAAACCCTTTGCCATCTTATTTCATATGGTTCAAGTCCTATTCTGAGCCTAAAGTATTGGTAGCAAAAAACATTTCTTGACCAAACTAGCAAAAAATGTGAGATAGTCAATTTTTAAAATCATGGACAATCCACTTTCGATTCTTAGCTCCTCATATAATAGTTTTTTTTAGTTCACTAAACATAAACTTATCTCCTTAAATAAATCAATAATCTCATCAAAATGGAAATTTTAACACCTAGGCAACATAAAAAAAAAAAAGAGAAGTGTTGGAACCAAAAAATACGCGTAATTTCAAATTAAGTACAATCAAGTCAGCACGTGCCGCGTATAATATCATATAATTAACATTATTTTTGCAGTTGATTGAATTTTTGTTGGACAAAATAAAATAATTTATTTGAGGGTATCAAAATTATTAAATTGGTAGTTTACAATAATTTATTAGCTTTCGTTGTTCAAAATTAACTTAATGGAAGTAATTAATTGTTTAATAAAAACCAATTACGCCATATGATAGTTTTTCATTTCCATTCTTAAGTCTTCTCAAGTTTTGCTGAATCATGAATAGTCGCACTACAGCTAACTAAACACGAGCTTATCTATGTCCTTGACTGTTGGATACAGTCTGATAAGGACATCAGACTATCCTTAAGGATAAAAATGAATGTCATGTATTTTATTTTTTGTATCTATATATTTTAGAATAGATAAAAACATTTTAGAAAAAAATACAAAATTATTTTTTTCAAAATACAGGTTGTTTTATTTTATAAAATATTTCAACAACAACATGTAACACTACAACCCGTGAACAGTAAATGGTTCAGTAAATGGTAGAGACAGTATTGTTTCATGGACAACGGTTCTGCAAGGAGGTGATTTGTGCTAGATAACGCTCAATCGAGATTTTTTCTCCTTATTTTCGGTACCCAATTTTGATATTTTATAGAGGCTGGGTGAGCCCCAGGAGGGTCCTAGATCCCATGTGATCCATCTCCCGCTGAAAACAGACTAAATAAAGGCCGCCTGCTGCGGGATTTGAACCAGGATTTCCGGCACGGCAACTCAGTGCTCTACCACTGAGGTATTTCATAAAATATAATATTGTTATTCATTATTCATTTTTATACGGGGCGGTAATAACTAAATTAGATTTAAAACCCTTTTAATATGGATGTGGTCAATCTAATCATAAGTAAGGTTGTTCAAATATTCTCAAAAATTTAACAAGACACTACACATTTTTTCCCTTTCATTCATTTATTTATTTATTAAAATTAGTTATGCAATAGATAACATTAGAGGTGGTTGGGGTGGTTTTATTGCTTATAGACGCACAACATCTATGGTCATCTGCGTCTTCTTTCTTCTTTTGGTTCAATATTTATTTCTTTATTATTTTTTGGTTTAACTTTTATTTCCATTTAACCTATAATTATTATATTTTACTGAAAATATTATTTTCTTTAAGAAAGGTTATCACTTGGTTTATATTTGCGGCGTTATTTCCCAGGATAGTCGAGATTTTCCTATCAATCCCCAAGCCATGAAAATATGTTTCATACAGGGGGCAGTCTTCCAAGATGTGGGTGATAGTTGCACTCTGCAACTTCCGCACTTTGATGGTGCATCTTTCTCAATCAAATATCCGTGTGTCATACGCGTGTGGCCGATTCTTAGTCTCGTGATGACTATTTCCTCTCTTCTGTTGCTGCGGCAAGAACTTTTCCACGGTTTTATTTCCGCTTTAATACTTTTCAATTTATTATTTTTCTCAGTTGCCTCCCACAGCTGTATCCACTTCATGAGTGCTTGGCGTTTTAGATATTGCGAAATGTCCGATATGGTATAAACATTTGTTATGGTCAGGGATGATGCTGCTTTTTTGGCTGCTCGGTCTGCCGCTTCATTGCCTTTTATTCCTACTTGAGATGGTATCCAGACGAATACCAACTCCTTGTCCATGTTTTTGATCATCGTCGAGTAAGCTTGGACTTTTTTATTATTATTTGATAACATTAGATAATAGCAAAGCATCATACTGATAGTGGCATTTAATCAACGACTTAATAATATTTGGGATGATAACGTTGTCAACACTCTATTCCTTCTTATCATTTTCCTTACTAATGCTCGGCTCTCATTTTTCACGGATCGAGTATACTCAGGAGATTCGTCAAATCCTAATGATGGATTTTTAAATGACGATCATCGATTTTTAAATTATGGGATTATAGCACGTTGTGCTTAGGATCCCTTATAGTGATTTTTATGTTTAATACAAACCGTTCTATTTTCATTATCATTATAATATATAAATGTTACATATTTTTATTACTTAAAATTTTTATTATTGCGGCTTGACATATTCAGCAATTTATTACATTAAAAAAATATTACTAGATACCTTTTTATAGTGTTCTGAAGAAACTTTCTTAAAGCATTACCTCGAAAGAACTTTATCTTCTCTCTGAAAACTTTTCAATACTATCTTTATTCAGTTTTTTGGAGTTATCTGTTTTTATTACTGTTGAAATGATGTGAAAATATCTCTCACTAAACGAACACAGTGTATTATTTTTTTAAAAAGTGTGCAACCTATCTCATCGAGATTAAATATAACAAATTGATCTGAATACAAATATATAATATTCTATTCCATATATTTTATTTGTGTAGTATATGGATACATAAAAAGCCATGTATACCTCTAAGTATATGTATATGTTTTTTAATTATATAATTTTATTTTAATTATTATACGAGCTAATATCATAAAAATTCTAATTTTAATAGGAAAGAAGATAAAGCACACACGATAACGAGGAATATTACTAATCCAGTACAAATCATACAACGTTTTATTCATAGATTAATCGAAAAACTAAATACCAATATATAGGGGTTATCCGATGTGTTTCAGCAATAATCTATTCTTCTTGTACTGACGTTTCGGCTCTAATTACATCTTCATGTACATTTTCATAAGGGCATAAATCAAACATTATTGCTATTATTATCATAAAATTGTTGTATCCAATATTACAAAATACAAGTAAATATTAACAATGGAATCTATGATATTTAAATTAGTAAGATTCAAAGAGCTGCTTGTTATTTTAAGATGGGTCTTCCAGGAAGCTCTAAAAGACGGAGCGGAAGTACCTACGTCACTATGAGTAGCTGAGGAATTGGGGCGCTGGGGCGGAATGCTACATGCCTCTTCGATGGCTCTCCTTAGGCTCAATATACAATATATAGTATACTCAACAATATATATTATAGTCAAAAGTTTTTAATCAAAGCCTTGATTAGAACGTGGATGAGGAATCTTTTAACATAGAAAATTAAATCAAGCAGCAGGGGAGGTACCGTTGGGTACTGTACGTCACTTGTCTCACCTCATTTAGTTTTATTTTATATGTCAGCCAATTTGCTGATTGTCAATTTTTGTATTTGACAGGTGTAAAGAGAAGAAACAAGTCTTGATCATACTTACTTCGAAAAGAAAAGTTAATATCAAATTAAGAATAATAGTATAATATTTGGATTCTGACTTGTTTCTCGTTCAAGATTTTAGAACAATTTGAAAATTATTCGAAGATTTTTATCAGTGCTTCGAATGCTTGGTTCATTTCAAAACACTGTTTATGTCGCGTGACCCTTTAAACCCATTTTGAGCTTCTTTCTCTAAAAGAATCAGCATACAGCAATTCTTATCAATAAAATTAACATTGTAAACACACCACGACATTAATATATTAAAATTTATAACTAAGTACTTCAGGTATTATGTGCTACTATATAATAATAAATAGAACCTGTATCACCACAACCCATAACAGGTTTTGGGCTCAGTACATGACAGAAACCGTACTGTTTCTAAGACTACTTTGAGTAGTGAGGTGATTTGTCCGAGATCATCGACAACCGCCAGATTTTTGCCAATATTATAGAGAATGGGTGAGCCCGAGGAAGGCATTTAGATCCGACTGGGGCCATCCGTAGCAGTTAACAGATGAAATAATTTATTTACACAGCCTCTAGATACACTATACACACTCAGCTATCCTTCTCCCTGTAATATATAATTATTCAAAGAGATACAATATGTATGTTGTAAGATAGCGAAGTATACTCTACCATATTTAACGGAAACAGTCAGCATGAATTTCTCCTAGTGGCCGATTCTCTAAACACTAATGATGATTTCTTGATTGAAACTTTGATCGTAAAACTTGGATATGTAAATTAGACTTATCATCTGCACCTGAAAATCCTGTACAGCGATTCGGAGGGTGCATAATGAAGTAGCATTATTCAATATATACAAATCTATCAGTGATTTGTCTTATGACAAGTTATTTAGGGAGGCAATGTCTTTTCCACCCCTCTGTCTATACCGGACAGGGGATGAAACCGATATATTTATATTTTTGCTGCTCTGAATGAAACCATTATTTAAGGTAGAAAAAATTACGTACTTTCCGAAAATGCTCTATTTCGAATCCTATCCGCAAAAGATGCTTTATTCTGCTCCAAGTTTGATTCAATCCCGACCGAAGCGAAATTTTTCCATCCTTCCAGAATTCGATCTGGGACGAAACAATAAATATCGATTCTTCGTTTTTACTTTCTCATCCTTCAGATGAAGAAAGTATTGAAATCGCCCAAAAATTCGACTTCGATATTTTAATGTTTCTTGACGTTTCATAGGGTGTATAATCCAAAAAACATAAAATCTCAGTGGTGTCGGTGCGTCCGTCCGGAAACTACAAATCGGATTTCAACCAGGTTTTTTCCTAAATATTTGGTTTATGATCTAGTTGATCCTAAAGAAGACCCGATAAGGATCGGTTTAGTTTAAGGTAGTAAAATTTTTTTTAAGGATGAGAAAGTACTATGCCTCTCTAGGCACAATTTTTTCATTCCGGTTTGGTATTTTCGTGTGTAGATAGGTAAATGAGGAGGCCGAAATCAAGGTTCAGAAAGAAACATGAGGGATCGATATTTTTTTGCTCCGCAGGATCAAATCCTCAAGGGATGCAAAAATATCGCTCCTGGCGGATTCTGTTCCGTTCGGTAGCGGTAGTTTTATAACAAAATGATATCGTTCCAGTCCAGATCGGATATTTTCCTTCTAAAATATTGCTCCTGCTCCGAAAGATTTGAATGAGATCGATTAGGAACGATTCTTTGGGAACGAATCTTCGACCCCTGATACCGGAATCTTCCTTGTTGACTTTTTATTGGGTAAAAAAATGATTAATTATTTCTTAGGGATCTTGGTTAGCCAACAAATTTATAATTATAATTTGAAAGGTTTAAGGAACGGTCCTTCGCCTTTGGTTTGAGAAATTTTAACCTTGACATAGATTATTTCATAAATAATTCATTTCTCCTTCCTACTCTGAGTTGAAACTATCGCATCCTTATCCTCCAGCCGGGATATTGTCATTGACACTTGGACGACAACCCCAGACCTCATGTTTCACGACAGACAATAAAGAAACTAAGCGAGCTGGGTTACGAAGCCTTCCCATACCCTCGTTATTCACCGAACTTATCCCTTACAGATTTCCATCTATTCAGAAGTTTGGACAACTCCCTTAAGGGAAAAATAAATAAAAAAAATAAAAAGCATTTTCAGACTTTATTCATCATGAAACCCTGAATATTTCAGTTCTGGAATTGAAAATTTGTTGAAACGTTGGTAAAATGTATAGAAAATGGGTTGATTTAGTAAAGAATGTTTACTTTGAAAACGGACATTTCATATAAAACGAACCAATAGATAAGAATACCCATGTTTAGGCCAAAGTGGATGATAAATGGTTACAGCAGTTTTGAGTTGTTGGCATCTGTGCTTGGAGTAATATGCGATCTATCTTCTCAAGATCTTCATTTACTTTCTCGACGAGTCTTTGGTGTTTCTGGAATTTCCTGTCTTATCCAGTTCACGCGTCTTCGGAGCCTTAACAGTAATCTGCATAATAAAATTTGGATACTGCTAACAATCATATTTAATATCCCTCTTATCCAAAGGATGTTTATGTCAGATTTTGTTGTTGTTTCTCATCTTATTTTCTTATTCAGAAACAGACATTTTTACCGCATAATAATCGTTTTTCGCTTTATTAAAAAGTTTTGTAGACAAACAGACTAAAATTGGCAGTATGTACGACTTCTAAAGTCGTACGACACTTTTTCACACGTATTTACTTTTAATTATCTTTTTATTGAAAAAGTAATATATATTGAATACGGAGTTAAAATTTTATGAATATTGGTTCTGTTGTTTTCGTTTATTACCGACTGTAAACGAAAAACTTAAGTGGTTAAGTCGAATATTTTCAAAATGAGTTCCTTGTACTTAAGGAAAAAGTATTGTGGTATTTTCGTTGTGGATTATGGTTAAGTTATTAAAATTGAGTTACTTGTTATATTAAAAGTCTACTGTAAGTAAAAATATTGGAAGATTGCTACGATTCTGCTTCCTTCAATACAATTAAGGGTCTCAGGATTCGTCTAAGTTACTTACTCACCGGGACTGCAGATATATATTTGATTGATAGCACAAAAATGTTATCACTAATTGGTAAAGAAATAAGTATACATAGCCTAAAAAAACATTACAGGGCCGGGTTATTGACAGTAATTAAGAAATTCTGTAATAACGATATACTTAATCATCATATAAACAAAGAACGAAACATAGCACATCTCAGTAATAGCTAAAAAAATAAAAGATGTAACTAACTAAACAATGTTTGATGAGGTTTAGTTTTGTGTCTTTTGGACTGTGAACTTATTTGGATAGTGATATTTTGTTCATTTTATTTTATTTTAATTTATATAGCTCCCTTCTGCCTTCACGATATCCTCATTTAGCGAAATAACTCCAGGTTTTCTTGTTTCCTCTTGTTTAACTGATTACATCAAGTCATCTCTCATTCTACCTCCTTCGATATTTACACGCCAAATCAAACATTCTTACAGACGAAATATTTCAAATGTCTTAATTAAACCATTTTCTTTTACTAGGAAAAAACAACTAAATACCAGAACATTTATACAACTTGGCTATTTTAAACTTAAAAAAAAAAAACAGCTGTAGAAAGCAATCAAGGAATGGTGATGAGTTGAAATGAAAATGGGTTGGTCGTGATGCCAGAAGAAGAGAGGAAAACTAGAGAAGATTGGATACGGAGAGAACCCAGATGAGGAAAAGAAGAGGACCATTTTCATCCTTGAGTTATGAATTAGTTCTTTGGTAAGCTTTGGACAAGAGATGCAAATATAAAAGGAGTTGGGATAATAGAAGAGAGGAATATATTTTTTTATTTTTTGTTTCAGCGTGATTAATTGTGATTAGCAGGAATAGGCTACATGCTATTGTTTTGACAACATATAAAAGCATTCCTTCAGTTTTAATAATAATAAAAACCCGCGGGTTCCTGTAGAACAGATCCGATGCACAGGACTACATCTAGAAAAATGTTTAATTTGGAATTCTAATAAAATACAGGAATCTGGTCGCCGTTTCTACTTCAACACTTATTAGACAAACTCTCTAAGCTCCCAATTAATTAAAGAAGACTCATATACATGACTATTATAAGACACATTTCGACTTATGGAGTAGAGCTTTGTGCCTCCACTAAGCCATCGAATTCCTCTCATATGCAATCAACCCTTTCATTACAACCTTTATTTTCTCTAAAAATCACTAGGTTCATAACTATCTTCCTCTTCAACTCCCGAAAATTCTGTGAGGTGTCTGGAAAAAGCAGGCCTATTGACCTTCTAAGTTGAACTTATTATTAAGTACTATCAGTTAGTTAGTTTCTCTACTTGCCTTTGTCTCATGTCATTACGTACCGTTCGTTATATTTATTTTTTAAGACCGTGGAAAAATTCCAACGAAAAGCCTTAAGTCTCCAAACTAAACCAGAAATAGAAATTATCTGTCCAATATTTCGCCCATTCAGGTATCCTCAGGGTAGAAAGAGAATAACAGCAAAACAAAACATGAATAATGCACCCAAGAAACATCCCACCACCTCGAAGGCTCAAATGCAACTAATGAATCATAAGGAAGGTTACTCGACCCCAGCTGGTTAAGGTTAGATAAAAACAGCTGATAGATACTTCAATATTTTGAATTTGGTGAGTGTATATTGAATTTTGAATTTCTGAAGTATCTATCAGCTGTTTTTATCTAAAAGCAGCTTGGGTCGAGTAACCTTCCTTATGATTCATTAGTTGCATTTGAGCCTTCGAGGTGGTGGGATGTTTCTTGGATGCATTATTCATGTTTTGTTTTGCTTTTATTCTCTTTCTACCCTGAGGATGCCTGAATGGGCGAAATATTGGACAGATAATTTCTATTTCTGGTTTAGTTTGGAGACTTAAGGCTTTTCGTTGGAATTTTTCCACGGTCTTAACATTTATGTAAGGTCTCTTTTTTACTTTTCAATATTCGTTATATTTACTTTTGTATTATTACAATACTGTTGTAAATTTCAATAATGTTTTTTAAAAATCCATTAGTTTAATTTATTTGTTAGTTTATGAATCAAAAACATTGCTAACATTGGAAACAAAATTCTTCTCAAACTCAATCGAATCCATAAAAATCTAGGAGTAATTTTTCATTCTTTTTTATTTTGTTAACCATGGCTCAATCATCGGACCCACGAAAAACTTTGCATTTCAATATAATATATAAATCCTATCTAACTGATTTTTTCATCAGTCACTGCATTTACACAATTAGCAAAAGTGAAGATGAGCATTATGTGTGACTCTTACGCCTTATCATGTGGGTAAATATATCAATTAACAAAAAAAAAATATTTATTTTCTTTTTAATTAATATTTTTTAAATCATATTAGGAATCTGGAAATATAGCCAACATCTTTATTATTTGATAAGCTCAAAACTACTTCACAGTGTTTATTTGCTTTTAGATTTCGCAAAAAGTAAGTGGGAACAAATTGGGAGTGGAACTACACACCTCTGTTGAACTACACATCTACTGATGGATCAAATATTTGATTACCCACTACATATTTTATCCATGTCATTTGGTTATACTGGTTTTAATGTTATCTGGCCATTTTCAGATTTCATGGATACGCTATTCTACAATTATTTCATTATTGGCTATTCTACGGAGCAAAATTGTGGGGGAAAAAACCCGGTGCCAATGAGTAAAAAAAAACTTTATAATTCAGAGATGAGAATGTAAGATACTGCTATTATGTAAGCTAAAACCATTAAAGCAATTTTTTTTTAAATATTAAATTAATCATTTGGCCTTCATAATATTATATTTAAATATTAATATTTTAAATAATAGTGTTTCTTTTTGTGTTTTTGGCTCTATTTTAGTGATTAATATTTTTCTCGTTTTGGCATAATAAGGACCACGTCATTTCGACTGTATTTCTTCTTGATATTTTCCGAGTACTCCCTCATTCGTCGCCGGTGCTGTTACCCTTCTCTCTTTCGTTCATTTCTTTCCCGTATTCAGCTTTGGATTCAGTTTTTTCTTGAAAACGCACACAGGTGTCAAGTTTCTTCCTGAGACGGTTGTTTTCCAGAACATCTTCGTAGTTAATCCCCATCTCCTGTAAATCTCTTTCCACCTGTTCTAACCAGACAGGTTCGGTCTTCTTTGCATTTAAATACGTAAAAACCCGGTGCGCCAGTCTTATGGGCTTCATTCTCAACAGGTGGCCATAAAATGCTATTCCACTTTTTTTCTTAACATCCGTCATTTTTGGAACATGAGTGTACAGCTCACTGTTATGTCGTATTCTGTATTGGGCCTTGGTCTTTAATTGGTTCAAGAATTTTACTTAAGATCTTTCTTTCTTTGATCTCCAATTTATCTACCAACCTTTCTTATTGCTGATATATGAAATAAGACCTCCTGTCATATACTAGAGGTAACGATAACTTGTATTTTTGGAAAATATTTAAAATGAAACCAATACTCAGTGAAAACGTGTTATAACTCAACTCAAGAGACAGCCTACAGATATCAAAATTTGGCTCGAAAATATATCTCAATAAAACAAATTGACATTTGAGACTGTCCAACCTAGCCAAAAATAGTTAACTCAAGATGAGTAGTTTAAATATCCTGTAATATATTTTATACACCACTGATACAGATAAGATCGTGCGTAGAAATGACGTAACGTTGCGTTACTTGACGGGACTTTAAGTACCGCTACCACCAAGCTGTCAACCTGCGGAACTAATGCCCAAATATATAAGTTCCTTTATTGATCCCAAATCCATGACATTTCTAGCCTTTCCATGACTTCCTAGCACCCTCATCCCCTCGAGAAGGATCTAAGAAGTAGCGGCAGGAGGTTGGATAGCCGATGGCGGCAGATAAGAATTGCCCCCTCCCCGGAGGATTGTGCGCAGTTGCGTCATTATCAGTTATCTCCCGGCCGTCCTCTGTGTCGCGTCTTTTTTCTCTCCGTGTCTGTGCTTCTGCTGCTGCTCGCCCTCATGGCTTATCGCAACCTTCCCTTCCCATGAGCTAGTCTCCTCTCCCGATCCGTTGGCTTCTCACCATGCTCACTGGAGGTAACGCATGTCTACAGTCATTATCACCTTGCGTAATAAACGTTATCAATTGTATTTCGTAAGGGTAAAGCACGGAGTTTAAAGGTTCCAGGAGTAAATTTTACTTATAAATATAATATAAACGAAAATTTTTGTATCAGTTCCGCAGGTTGTCGCTTCGAGTTAAGTGGCAAGTTTTAACTGTTTATTCGTTTCATTTTTAATATTTTCCAAAAATACAGCTGTAGTTTCATTTAAATAGTTACCGAAATATACACATTTCCTCTAATTACATTCTTTTTTCTATATTATAGCTCATGATAGCTTGTATTTTTGGAATATTTAAAAGGAAAACGAATGAAAAGTTAAAACTTGAGATTCAAATCAGACCGACAACCAGCATAAGAATTACCGAAATTGTATTTTTCATAATTATTCGTCTATTTATTAATTATCTGGTTTCCTCGTTTCATTTTCAGCTTCAATCAATGGATTTCACAGCATATATTTACAGGAATCACATTTAAAATTTTTGGTATCAGTTCCTTTTTCCGTTTTTCTCAACACCGGAACTATTATACTTATTCATATATGTGTTATTTACGTGATCCTAGAAGTAATTGATTGTGGTATACACGTAGGGTTTTTTTTAAATCAAAAAATTTTAAGTTCGAGCTAAGCAACAATAGATTTTAACTTTTTATTCGTTTCCTGTTTAGTATTCTCGGAAATAAAAAAAATATTACTGACTGTATACAGATTAAAGAACCGTATACAGACTAACTAGCTCATACTGTTCAGTTTAAATACACTTCAAAATTACTTTTGGAAACTTTGTGACCTCTACCCGGACTACTTTCTTCCACATACTTTGGGAAACGTTCGATTATCGATGGAATGATTAAAGAAATATACGTATTTTCCATAATTACACTTTTTTTCGATTGGAAAATAAATGACTGAATAATTTTAAGATGAATTGATTAAGTCAGGGGTTGCAGTCAATGATAATACAAAGTAAGTATAACTTATTTTTAATCGCTTTTATTCATATTATAACACACGATTATTTTCATTTTCGTGGATATTAAAAAGGAAACGAATGAAAAGTTAAGACTTAGACCAAATACGAAGTGACAACCTGCGAAACTGATACCAACAATTTTAATAAGCTAACTACTTGAATTATAATAAAATATTTTGAACACGCGAAGAAACCCGAGTTGCGCGCGAAATCTCTTCAAAACTAAGCCTGACCATTCCGACTTTAATTAATAAATAAATCAGCGAGTTTGTACAACTATGAATTCGAAATGGTAAAAAATACTTTACGAAATACTTTAATCTAATAGAATTGATTAAACAATATCTGAAATGTCTTTATACTCTCGAGAAACTTTCCGCTTTAGTAAACATTGTAAACTGCGTATAATAATTTCTTGTTTAATTAATCAATGTTGCTTGCTTGTTGTTGTTTACGTTCCCATCGCAAACAACATTTATTTTGAAAATTAGAGAGTGAGAAATCGATTAATGCCACTTTTGCTATTATAAAAAATAAATAAATTCGAAAAATATGTCCACTTTTAAACAAAATATATTGCATCCTTTTTTTTCTTCAGACTATTACTTATAATACTGAAGCTATTATATATTTTCAAAACATGGAAAAAAATTAGTATAAAATTTATTTTTAATTACTCTGTGAAAGTATTGATTTGTCTGCCTTCCATCGGAAACTTAACACTTAAAAATTTAATTAGATGTAATTTCCTTTTTTAATCAAGTATATGAACATCACTAGTACATGCTCTTGGGGTATTTCTTTGTTCATGTTTCCTCATCTCTGTAGTTTTTATGAAATCCTTCCGTGTTTTCCCTGCAAGGTGAATAATGAATGTGTATTGATTGTTTCTTAGTATGAGGTGATTGAACGGTTAAGATTAGATTCATGGAATGACCCATTGGTAGTTCATAATTTGTTAATGTGCAAGGACCCACTTCCGCATGGCGACCGGAAGGGTGAGGCGGTGGACAAAAGATAAACGCCTCATTGGAATTCTCAGCGATGAGTCATTTTCCTCCTGCGCTGCGAATATTTTGGACCGGTTGCAGGTCACCTGGGGTGTTGTTGGATGTGTATTTACTTTCTCTTCCTGATGCGGAATCCACTTTGATTAGTTAACAATATGGGGGAAAGTAGTACCTTCGCTTAGAACAGGGAGCAGAGTGGCTCAGTGGCAGAGCCCTGAGTTGCTATGCCGAAAGTCCTTGCAATATTGGTTTGAGGTCCCTTCTGGGGTTCACCCAGAATCTATAAAGTGGGTATCCAAAATAAGAAAAATCTAGTGGCTGAGCGTGATCTAGGACAAATAACCCCGACAACCGTTATCCAAGAAACAGTACATTCTCTACCATGTACTGAACTCAAGACACTTCATGGATTATAGTTATACAAGTTTTTTTTGCTTACAACTCTCCTAAGCCATCTTGATTGAGACCGAATTCTTATTTAAATATTTTTTAAATCAAAAGTTGTTTATATTAAAATCCTTTAAATATGTTTATATTTTTTCATTATTTTTTATTTAATATTGTTCATATATAAATATATAAAATATATTTGTAGTAAACTAATATAGTCCCTTACTCTATAAGGTAATAGCACATGACACGCGAAGCAAGCATAAACATATGCTTCCAATACAAATCGGCACGAATGCTTTCACGATTGATCAAACTAAAAAATATAAAAGGAGTTTAAGATCTGCTCCTGTAGTTTTAGTTGCAGAACTTCACTTTAACTTTGACGTGACAAATACTCGGGGGCTGTTTATCAGGCTGTTCATGTTCCAATTCAAAGAGTATTACATAATTTATTAAAGTAATGGGATAGTTGAGTGTCTAGAGTGTTGAGTTCCTATGCTTAATGGCCAAGGTTCAATTCCGGCTGTGGCAAATAAATTATTTAATCTGTAAATAGCCATGGATGAACCCTGTGGACCTTCAAACCATCAAGTGGCTCCCCCAGCTTCTATATGTGGTTTCCTTAATAGAGGAAAACCCTGACGATCTCAGACTAATAACCTCTGTGTTACCGCTGCCCTAGAAAACTGTTCAGTCTCAACCGTGTACTATACCCAAGACCCTTCATGGGTTATAGTGCTAGAATTTTTTTTTTAACCTTATTTATTCTGTAAAAAGCTATTCGATTGAAATACATCTTCCAAATTGAAGGATTTTCTTTTCAAAATAAGTTTTGATGATTTTGTAATATTACATTCTCTGTGTATTTTTTCAAATCATTTTTAAGCTTGTAAAAACGTAATGCCTGAAATGTTTTTCCTACAATTACGAAAGGAACTTTGATTTTATGAAATTGATGTTCATTAATTTATTTTTTTCGCTTTATTGCTACCATGCATACAGTTTCATATGTATATTTTTCGCATTGCAGTTTTCCTGGTATTGATTTGTGGGAACTACCTTCCTTATAACATAAAAATGTTTTCCTGCAACCATTGAGTAATGCTGTCCATTACTCAACTTAACCTGGTGTGGGAAATCCCACTTTCCCCCTTTAGTGAGGGAAAACCATTTTCCCTCACTAGTGAGGAAAATTCGAATTTGATAATCAGCACTGTTATTTTAAATGTTAAATGGCGGTATTAGAATATTATTTATTTTATATTCCTAAAATGTTAAAATAAATAATTTTATGCTTAATTCAAGATAGATTTCATTTTTTTTTTTAAGATATTTTATAGAAATATTTAATAAAACAAGTAAATTTAGTTGAACCTTCACACATGAGTAAATCGTCCTAGAGTTATAATTTGCATGGTTAGTAATAGAAAATTGTAAGAGATGGCGCTAGTGTAGTTTAAACAAATTTAAAGTTTCACCTTTAATTTCTTATTTTTTAAATGGTTGCAGGAAAAATGTAATATTTAACTCGTGAGGAAAGTGCTTGTAACACCCTCGTAACTTTTTTTTTTTATCACCCATATTCTGCTCGATATTTTTCACGTATGTTTTTCTCTCATAAATCTTAATTTAAGAACTGGGTGAAATTCATTTTCGTAGTCGTAAATTGGTATAAATCCATTGGTTATTCAAAAATGTATTATCGATATGTTACAAATCAATGAAGAAAAAGTAATTCGACACACTAAACATTATATAAATTGCTATAATTTTTTTAATTCCATAGTTGAATCCTATCGAAGTTAAGAGGGATAGTAAACAAACATATCAGAATATATTTTAAATACCTATAATGTTTGTTCATATTTGATTATTCGAAAACTAGGTATCCTTATCTAATAAACAAACTATCTCTATTGTTAATTAATATTTCAAATAATCCAACCAACTGCAAAATATTTGTAAATTTTATTGTCCTTTATAGTCACATCCGTTTGTTTCTTTATTGGTACGCCGGAATAAATACTTAAATTATAAAGTCGATATTGAAAAAACTGCTCGAGTGAACGCGTTGTTTAAGTACCGTGTTGCCCCGCAGTCCGCCACGTCGAATTATTAATGCTTTAGACGGTTTTCTTAGTAGAGGGTGCCCCATCACTCCTATAATTTCCTGAGCTGGATTAAATTTTTACAGTAATTTTTTTTTACTGTAATATTATATTTACGAGATTTTCACAATTTGTGAAAAATGCAATTAACTGTAGGTAAGGTATAAAGCTCAGTTATTATAAGAATTTATTAAAATAGAACCAATTGAAGCCAACTTTAGATTTTATGAGATGTTTTATAGTAATAAGTACGATTCATTAAAATATTAACATGAACTTAATTTCAACAAATAGCATTTAAATGAACAATACGCTTTGGCGATCACTCAGTCTCATGTTATTCCAAGTCCACTTTCATTACTATGAAAACTTACGGAAAAAATGTACCAATACAACCCATTTTGAGGTATTGGGATCATCATATGTTATGGACTGTACCGTCTAAGCCAAACGTTGTGCATTTTTGACAGTGATCACTCTCAGCTGGTCAGCCCCAGGAAGGTCTCCTGACTCCTCCGAAGTTCAGCCTAGTAACTGAATAATCAATTTATCTGCAACAGGCGGTTTCGAACTCCTATAGATCAGTAACTAAACACACTACATACTTAATTTAACTTATGCGTAACATTTTATGAACATTTTGCATAACAGTGAGTTATTGTAGATCACCTAGATACCTATATCTCGATGATGTACTGATTAAAGAATATAAAAAAAAAAACAATCATATTCCGTGGTTTCGAATAAAAATATTATTTTTTTTAATATACAAATTAAAGGGAACAGGATTATAGTCACATCCATTTAAGTTAATGGATGTGACTAAAACACCAATTCCCAGATTAAAATAGAGATCTCTGTGTAGGTAGCTTGATTTTGTATCTTGTTACGTCGTTCCCCTCCTAACATTACTTTTCAATAAATAAAAATGTTGTAATTGTAAAGGGATGATGTTTATGATATCAAAAATAGATACTTATGTAATGATTTATTGTTTCAATAAGTTTACTGTAATAAAATTGATTTTAGATTGCTGGAGCCTGTTGTTTTTCGCAGCTTTTTAACAAGTTACTGGGTCTTACAACACCAGTATAAATACAAATTATAAAAATTTAAGATCGATTTATTAAAGAATTTTTTACAGCCAATCAATGTAAATAAATTAAATTATATGTAGAAAATTAAGGCACGAATCAATTATTCTCCAATTATCTTCACCTTGTAAGTTACTGAAAAATATTACTAATTCAGGCATTAAATAGACAATAAAGTACTAATGTATATATATTAATAAATTAGCAATATAAAGCAGTGCTTGTTAATGGTAATCTCCGAACTTTTAAAAATTTACATTTTTTTTTAAAGAGAAAATAGATTAAAAAAGAAATTAAGCACGAAAAAATTAAAATGATAAGGAGTAATCATGAAGGAGTAATTATCGCCTATAATTTTAAATATTTTTGTTTATTTTTTGGTTAAGGATGAAACAGAGAGAACTATATAAAAGTAAAAACATTTCACTTACTTTTTTAGTGTCACTTTTGTTAGTTTTCAGGTGGGAATAATACATTTGTTCCTGTTGGATTTGTGTCCTTTTGCATCGCTTCCCTCTCAATGCTTCTTTTGTATTGTTTATATAAAACATATTGAACTATTTAAACAAAAATCCCTCAATTATAACTTTTCTAATTTAGGTGCACACAAATGTTACAATCAATTTTCGTCGTAGTTTTATCTATTATTGTTTATCAACATGAAATACGATATATAAGCCATATAACAAACATTTGGAAAGCAATAACAATTTATTTATAAATTTCATTACTAAATAATTGATTATAAATTATAAAAATTGGTGTTTATAAATTTTATTGATATTATAAAAAAATATTATTTTTATTTTATAAGTATAAAACATGGTGTTAGACGTTTAAAGGGTGTTAATTGATAAGACAGAGAATACATAATAATTAAAATATAAATAGAAGTAATACTTCGAAATGACATTTTTGTCCTCATTTTCGATCTCTAGCTTCTTTCTTTTAACTTCGTTCGTCTTTCTTTTTAAAATCTGTTTAACACATCTAAAACTGAAGATATAAATTTTATATTAAACATATAATAAAACATATTGGACTATTTAACTTCCTCTTCATAAATTTCACTGTTTTATGTACCTTAATTTCTTACATGTTACTTTTGTTTTATGCACTTTTCTCTTGTCTGTTTCACTATATTTTTCTTCTTTAATTATTTCTGCATTACTAATCATTATTATTATTACTGACCATCATTGCAATGTACATTATTTTTAATATATACTTTACCCCTTACACCTTAGGCCGAAAAAGAAGAGTCTCTGGTTGAGAAGCGGTAGCGGATGTTCCTAAATTAGCCCATCTAAACAAAGAAATGGCTTCTATAAGAGATGCACAGTTTAATTTATTCATAAGCCGGATCTTATTCCTCTTTGGAGGACGCGTTTTCGAGATGACGAAAAGAAAAAAATAACTACAAAAAAAACCCAACTTAAAATGGCCTCACCAAACATTAGTCATTCAGTAGAGTTTGTTTGTTCATTTAACGCCATTTTATGCTGTTTTGGCTAATCGGACGATGCTACAGCGGGAGTACTAAACTATTCAGGTTTAATTAGGATAGGCATTTTAACCAGTACCTGACATTGTACAGGCTCTGGTCCCCCGTTTAACGTCCTTTCCGAAGGATGGCATATCCAAAGATTTTTTACTCTCTTTAAAACATCCCAGGGCCACCTGCCGGGATACGAACCCGCGATCTTGAGGTAGGTCATAATGCTAAACACTGGACCACAGGGCGCCCCAATACAGTTTTGAACCTCTCTTTAAGTTTGAATCGAAACCTCAATGTGGGTTGCTTTTAGAATTATTTAAATAATAGACGTTATGGAATTAACCAATATTAAAAAAAAATATTTTGGCTGAAAGAGGTGTAGTAGCTCAGTGTGTATATTGTTGAGTTGCTGAGCTCTGAAGATCTCTTGTTCGAATCTGGCTGAGGGAGATTAATTATTCACATGCTAACAGCCATGGGTGGGCCCTGTGGGGTTTGCGAACATTCCTAGGGCCTCACTAAGCCTCTACAAAATGAATAATTAGGGCAAAATGGTGACCTAGTCCACTCGCACGTCCATGCAGAATATTTGATTTAGAAATAGTAGAGTTTCTTCCAAGCTCTCAACCCAAGACCCTTCATGGATTGTAATGCTCCAGTTATTGCGGCTTACTATATTCTTTTTGATACGAAAATGTATTATGAAGAAACTACCGATGCTTGTTTATATTACTCGAATATAAATTTTCAGGGACTCCGTATGGTTACCCTAATTCCAGTGACGGCAGGTATTAATACTATAAAGCGTGTAAGGGAATAAATATTAATTAATATTAGTTTCTAACTTGAGCTCTAGTAGTGGCAAGTTTCTAACACTTTAAATATTCAATATTAACATGAGGATAGCTATAACGTAGGGTTTAATTTGATGTTAAAATTATATAAATTCATGATTGAGTCGTGTCTCACTGTTTAAAGTAGGTAGTACTTTTATGATTTTTTTTTTTTTATATTTGTCTAGTTCCCAACAAGTGGTCTGCGAATGATTTAAATTTAAATTTAGCGGGCAGTGAGCCGTTGGTCGCCGTGCAGTGAGTGACAAGAGCGCAAGTGGTGACGCGGAGCCGCCGCAACGTTGTCTCAAGAGTAATGTGATCCCTGCTAATGTAAAAGTGGTCCCTTACCAAGAAAAGGTTGGGAACTTCTGGTTGAGATGAAATAAAAAGAATATTCGCTAAAGAATCGTTCTCTTTACGAAATTTACAACAAAAAAAAACTAAGTAAACTCCAGACGCGTGTCGGACCAGACATACACATTTTTTTTTTTTAAATCGAGACATTTTTGCAATGAAATGCAATTTGAATTATCCTTTTTTAAATTCGCAACAAGTTAAGCATAATTACATATTATAACGTCATACCTCATAATATTATAATCAACCAATTACCAAATTTTATTTTTTTATAAACTTGTTCAAAATCAAAACGAATGAATGTTCATTTTTCTCCTCAATTTATATCCTTTAGTTTATATAGGCGTACATTTTCTTAAATAATGAAATAAAAACTGAACAATATCTGTGATTCCACAATACTGAATAAAATCATAGTAATTCGTTATCTTACGCAATTTTCTTTCTGACACAATGCCTTTTTCTATCATAATTAAATTTAATATTTTAATTTATATCACAATAAAAGTCATTTTTAAATTTAATGAAATGCATGAGGAATTCAGAACTAACGTTTTTGTATTAGTTAGAGAAGAAATAGTTGACTGGAACTTCTAATGTTCCAGTTAGTTGGGGGTGCAGTCAATTAAAACACCATAATAAGTGCATACTTATTTATTGTGTGCCGACGTTTCGACCTACAATGTAGGCCATCTTCAGGGCTATGAGAGAGAAACAGAACAAAAAATATATATCTTTAACTAGTTAAGTTGAGCAATACTTTAAGCTCCCAAACCTTCAGGTTTAGAGCACCAGACTAAAACCATCAACAATAAGGCGACAATGAGTCGTGGTAGACAAAATTGGTCGACCAAACAAACGAAAAAAGGGAAAACAGTTTTGGAGTTATCCGCTTTTGACATTGAACGCCTTCTATAGCATTCACCAAAATACAAAAGACAAACAAAAAAAAACGTGAAAATTACTAGAAAATTAGGCATACTATATGATCTAGTGTTCTTGTTTTTATTTTCCACAGGAGTTTGATGGTGAGTGGTGTTCTTGTAACTAGCTTATTTCTCCACATTTTGTAGACTTCTTGCTTAATGGATTAGATAGATGTTCGGGTGTTTTGGGAAATACTTGTATTATTTCTCTAGATTATCGAAGTTAACTCCGAGATGTTTTTGTAGATTTTAGGATCTCTATGGAAATATTGATAGGGACTAGAAATCCAGGTTCGACCTATTTTCTAAAGCCTACTCAACTAACTCTGTCGACATCGTACTGGAGGTTATGAGAGAGATCAAAGGTGTAGGAAGGTCATAAGGAAGTTGAAACATGTACGCATACAAGTGATGATGGCTGCGATAAAATAGGACGACTTTTTATATATATATATATATATAGGAAATTGGTATTCTCGCGTCCACGGGTCATCAATTATTCAGAAGCTATTCAAAGTTATTCATGGCTATGTTATAGTTTTAATTTCCATATTCACAACCCTGCTTGTCTTATTTATCCCTGAGTCGAACACATAAATAAGTAATTAATTTCCCTATTGTTCTATCCAGCTGCCAGCTGCTCTACGGAACTACCTGGAAATTCAGAATTTAAAAATTAAATTCCCACGGATATTAGTTGAGATTTAATTATACAATTTTGATATGTAGCGTTATTTTTTCCTTGAAATTATTTTGAGAAAACTGACTTGACTTTCTGTTTGAATACCAGTAGGTGATGCTATGTTGTGAAATAATTTGGCTGTCTGGATTTTTAAAAAGTTTATATAAAAAATAATCAAAACATAAGTTATAATAATTATGAGTACAAAAAGTAGCTTATCATAAGTTGTATTTCGTCGACATTTCTAAAAAATAATAGTTTATTAAGTAATATAACTGTGTAATTTTATTTTTGGTCGTTCTTTTATGATGAAACAATGAGCCTGATTAGAGAAAGTAGTTGTGATTTTAAAATTTTAATAACAGGTCAGTTTATCACTATATAGATATTGTCTTTTATATTTAACATAATTTTATATAAATATTTTATATTATACTATAAAATTACATACTTTAGGAGGGAGACTTTTTATTATAGGTTATTAAAAGGTGCCAACTGGAAAGCGTCAAGTAATTACGAGAAGGAGGCCGTGCTGCGAAGACAGCTGTTAATTAGCTGAGAACAATAGATGCTGACATAATTATAGACGGGAGGAATGACAAAAATAGGAAGATATACATAAAAATTATATTAATTGACACATGAGGCATGGTTATAATGATTTATGAACTCTAATAGAATTTAAATTTTTAATTATTTTTATTTATGTTTACACTTTTATATTTATTAGTTTACTTATATATACTTTAGAGGTAGGAAATAAATAAAATTGTCTAACACAGATCTATACAGACAGACTACCCATTGTCTAGTGGTTATGAAAAATTTTCGTGATTTTTATTGTGTATAAATTTTTTGTATTTTGTTTAATAAACACGTTCATTCATTCATTAAATGTATATATATAACATCGATATATACATTATATTACGATTACTATTATTGGAGTTAGTGATGAATAGGATGGAGAATTTCTTTGAGATAAGGTGAGAACTCCATGAATGGAATATCACGCTGATAAGATAAGAGTGTGTTTTTAATTCTCTACAGATATCTGTTGATTTAACTTGTGTCTTCTTTAAATTAATCAGTTTGTTTTGTTTTTTAAATCATAATTCTGATTATTTTATTATTTTCATTCCGTGGTTTAAATTATTTATATCAAATATACATTAGATATTTAATTTGGGCTTTATTTTATTGGGGGGAATTTTATTTTAACAAATCAATTATTTAATTCTGTCCATTTTATTTTGCATATGCGATATGTTTACTATAAAAAAATAAATCTTATCTCAAAAGATGCAAATCGCTCATGTACAAATGTGTAAAATGCTCTTTCGTATGATAATCAACCGGATACTTTCATCGGTATTTGGTAGTATATAATTATTTGGTAAGGCTTATTTGAAAATTATTATAACAAATAGCTCAATAATCTTCTATTGGCGTGGATGAGCGTGGTCCTTGGTATTTTGTCTACACTAGATTATATCGTGTCTTGTTGATGTTGGGAACATTCCAACATACAAATTTTGGTAAGTCAACAAGATCCAAAAATATAAAGTAATGTTTAATTAACATTCTCACCGTGTGAGAACACGGATATGTAGGATCAGTGAAAAGGAAGAATATACTGACCGATACTTCGTACCACGACGGATACTTGGGAGTCCTGGGTTCGAGTCCCGGTCCTGTCATATCTTTTCTTTTCAAATAAAATATTTAAAAATGTTAAAAAAATTATATCATCTAACAATAAAACAAAATAAAATAAATTATTATTTTATATGTGGTTTGTGTCAGTGAGATTGGCCGGTAGTTTTCTACTTTATCCTTCACTCCTTTTTATGTAAAATTGTGATTTTGCTTTCTTTCCATTCCTCCGCCACTTTCATTTCTTCTAATACCATATTGAAAATTTTACATAGTGGTTTCATGATTACTTATTTTATAACTCATGTAATGTAACGGCAATAATAAACAGCTTGCTAATCAAGTAATGATAGTGTTAAAAATCTGAAGTAGCAAGCTGTTATTGACCTATATCAATAACAGTGCAAGTTAACAAGCAAAACAACAATGTAACAGGTGGGGATTGATCTTCCGCAATAATGGCTATATGAAATTTAACCATGATTTCTTCAAATTTTGTAAAAACCACAACTTGTTTCTCTCAACCTAACTTCTTACACTAGCAGGGGGATTAACAAAATGTCGTTGTTCCAAATTTTACTTCGAAATTTAAATTCTTAACCACATTAGTACCCAATAATCTCAGACCCGATCTTTACTCTAAGCCAAAGTACCCAATAGAATACATGCAGATATACAAAGGAATTATAAATAATGATTCACATTAATTTTTATTAAAGTAGTTTTCCTGAAAATTTTATTTTGTTGAGGGTTATCAGATAACTTTTTGCGTTATCTGATAAGGTTCGTAGGGGTTTAAACCGGTTTTTATGGTACCTATTCAATTTCTAAATTAATATTGCAACGAATATGTTTCTGAAATAAAACATTTATTATATCATTAATTATCTTTATTAACGTCTTTTTTGTAATTGTCCAGACGTTTGTTTATTTTTTAATTATTTAACATCAATATATGCTGTGGTGGCTGATCGGTCGATGCTGCAGTAGTAGTCTTAAATTTTACCTGTCCAGGTTGTTATTATGGTAGGGATCTTTAACGAGTAACTTACACAGCATAGGCCCTGGTCTCCTATTTTACCACTCCTCCGTAGGACGGTATAACCAAGTATTTTTTATGCCCTTTAAAAAATCCTTAGGCCACCTGGCTGGCTGAGAACTCGCGATTTTAGTCATAAACGTATTTATGAAATCTATAAGTAATCAAGAACATATTTTATTTAGTAAATCGCACATTAATAATAATAATACTGCTTAGTAAACCCGAAGGCTTAATGTCAATACTACCAATCTCTGGTTACAAACACGGATCACTACCCAAACCCAAATCCTCAATGTCACTCCTAACTCTTATATCGCACAGCAATTAAAAACATTTATTATTACTATGATTGCAATCATTAAAATCTAATGAGTATATATATTTATTTTTTAATTGCAACTAATTTTCAATAAACTCTTGGAAGAAGCAACTTAACTTCTAATAAGTTTAATAAGCAATATAGTTAATTTTTCAATTAACTTTAATTAGTTTTTATGATGATTTTATGAGAATTAATTAAAATTGGTTATTTATTTACTAAGCATGTAATTCGCGTCTTTTTTAGTTTTTATTACCCCAGTTACTTGTACTGGTTGGAAAATTAACTGATTATAAACTAAAATTAAATATATATATATATATATATATATATATATATATATATATATATATATATATATATATATATATATATATATATATATATATATATATACTCGTACATATAGGTTATTAAAGGAATATATGTAAAAATGCATATTTACTGTCAATATTCCTTCGCATATTAAAAAGTCTTTGGTACTTGTTTCGAATTGAGACATTTAAGCCGTCTGTTCCCCAGGTTGTCGCTTCGAGTTAAGTTACAAGTTCATTTCATTTTTAATATTTTCCAAAAATACAAGTTATCCTGAGCTTTAGTAAGGAAAAGAGAATGTAATTATGGGTGATGATTAGATTTTGGTAATCATTTCATCTAGAAATAAAAGTTTCAACGAACATTTCAAGTGTAGATAAAATACTTTTGTTTACATGTAAATTTCTAGGTGAAATGATTACCGAAGTATTTACATTTCCCATAATTAATTTCTCTTTTCCATTATAAAGCACCTGATAACTTGTATTTTTGAAAAATTTTAAAAGGGAAACGAATGAAAAGTTAAAGCTTGTTGTGACTCAACTCGAAGTGACAATCTGTAGAATAATTATCCTGATGATTGTTAAATAATTAAAAACAGTTACCTATCAACCAGTTACTTTTTAACATGCAAACTAAAGCAAAAATGACTCTATAATTCACTGCTTGGGGTTACTTAATCAAGTTCCATTTTTAGATCCGTTCTTGAACAGGTAATAGAGCGGCAACGGAGGAAAGCCCACGTGGAGCGGGTGTTGTTGCCGGAAGTCGGTGGAGAAGGGGCCCAAGGCCGGGAGGACTCCTGCATTCCACGCTCTCTTTCTCTCTTTCTGTAGCTGTTACTGTAGTAACCTTCTGTCACTGCGCTAGTAACCGATTACTTTTGTAACTTTCAGGAAAGTGGGGAGAGAATGGGTAGCTGCAGAAAGCTTCTTATTCCTTTAGCATTTCTGTTTGATTGATTTGTTTATTTTTTATCAAACGCAACCTAACCATATATCGATATTTTCTGATCAAAGTCACCTGATATACTAATATCCAATCTATTTTTATATGAAATTTAAAAAAAAGAAAAAGTAATACAAAATTGCCAGTAATTATTGTTTGAAGTGCATTGCTAGAGAGGAATTTAATTAAGAAAAATAAAAATTAAGAAAATTAATCAAAACGATTTCTTTAATTGATTATTTTATTAAAAAATGTATGTATTATTTTTTTATTATTTTTTTATTATTATTTACAACTGTATAACAATAATACAACAAGTTAATAGGCTAAGTGATACATAATAACGTGAGATAATGACAAGCATAGAAACTACCCACTGGTAGTACTCAAATCACAAGTGCAACCAAGAAGGTCACGTGGCCATCTTCTTTTCAGACGCCTCAGAGGATTATCGGGAATTGAAGAGGAAGCTAGGTTTGAAACTAGAGGGTTTGAGTGGGAATGAAGTTTGTTATGAAAGGATAGATACCGGGTTCGGGCCAAATCAGCAACAAATGGGACATTAAGGTCGTTATGGATGACTTTATTCTTAACATAATAATGAGCATTGAGAATTTTTCAAAGGATTTTGGATTGTAGGGATTGGATACGAGAGGAATGCGATGGCTTAGTGGAGCCCAAAGCTCTACTCCGTAAGCCCAAATAGGTCGTATGATGGTCATAGATGAGTCTTTTGTAGTTAATTGGGAGCTTAGAGAGTTTGTCTAGTAAGTGTTGAAGTAGCCTGAAACGTCGAACGGTTTCTTGTCTTTTCAGTATTGTATGAGGATTCAAAGTTAATCGTTTGATTATTTTTTAAAAGTGAATCTTTTTTAATCAGTCCTGAAGAATTTTTGAAAATGAACGTTACACGTTATGAAGCCCCATTTATAAAAAACTTATTTATTTATTATTAGAAAAATATTCCAAAGTATTGGTATATATGTCATAGGATTTAAACATTGTATCCTTTGTAGAAGTATGTTCCTACGCCTTTTTATTCTAATTACTTATCCTTCATTTGTATTTTTTAAATACATACAGTGAAATATTGTTATTTTTGGACATTTAATTAATTTACTTTTAAATCTTTTTATTTTCTCTCTCTCAAAAAAAATTATTTTTCTTAATCTTGTTATATGGATTTTCGTGGAACATCATTTGTAATTTGCCATCATTTGACTCGTGAGATGGTTATCATGTATTGACAGGAAGTCTTCTTAGCATTTTTTGCTTAATTACCGACTAATAAATAATTGTTTTAAAACTAGAAAACATGCTTAAATAGAAAAGAAAACTAAAAAGCTGAAAATAAATTTTAAAAAAGTTTAAAATAGGAATTGTTTTATGAACAAAAAAATTCATTTTATTGAACATTATTAGTTATGGTAAAGTCATTATGAAAATATATAACAAATCACCCTTAGCTTATTTACGATAAAATAGATGTTTCGTTCTTCACTCTATTATTAGTTTAAATTTGTTTTTGAAAAATTCCAGTTATTAGTTGTTTTCTATTAATGCTCGTTATTATTTTTTTAAACTATTATTTATTTTCTGCTTTTTCGTTCGGTTGGTTATAAATGCATGTTCTTTAGATTTTTTAAATTTATATTTATTTTTAGTATAATTATATATATATATATATATATATATATATATATATATATATATATATATATATGTATATATGTAAATATATATATATATACATATATATTTATATATATGTATATATAAGTTAAGACAAGACGATGATCACATTGTCGCTAGTATCAAGCTGGCATTGTTAACAGCTGTTAGATTCTGTAAATAGATGTTGAAGATGGCAATAAAGTCAGTGTTTAACCAGCCGTCAAGTGTGTTGTTTATATCCGTACTTATTCTTTTTTTTTTATGTTTTGTGAGGTGAAGTACTTAAGTGGTGCCGAAACCCGGGAAAACGTTTTAGCAGTTCAGTGAGAATATTTTTTTTCAAGGTCACTAAAGACTACTGCGAGTTCATTATAGATCTATTTTACTTTCATTTTTATTTTTATTTTTGCTCTCTCAATTTGAAAAATAACTAGTCTTGCCATTATGAATGAACAACTAGAACAGCCAGAACAGGCGAATCCCCAGTTTTCGCCATTACCGTCAACAACTCTAGCAATGGCGCGGGCAGACTTAGCTGCCCAGGAAGCAAACAGAATTGCGCAGGAAACGAACGAATTGGAGAAAATGAAGTTAAGGAAGGCCAATGCACAAGATTTAAGAAGGGAGATATCAGACCCAGAGAAATTTAACGGTGATGTGGGCGAGCTAAGTCATTTCCTCAAGGGCGGGGATGGTATTATGAGCAGCATTCAATCCCAGGTCGCAGCAGACTTTTTAGAGGAAGCGGATGCCAAAAGGCCACGGGTAGCCTTAGCACGACGGGTCAGAAGGAGCGTATTAAATCTAATCCAAGCAGACGAGGATACCTCGTGGCAGGTGATCAAGGAAAGACTAAAAAAAGCGTATGGAGGGGGCGATGGGCCCCAGAAGAGAACATGCTGCAGATGTTTCGAGAGATAAAACGTTCAAATCAGACAAACGGTCAGTACGCTGCAGGCCTGCTCGTGAAGCTGAATAGGATTAACGAAAAGTTACGAGAAGTAATGGATACCAGTGCGGTCGAAGCGTGGATGATGTTTATGACCACAGTCCTGAAGGTACAATTAGCCAGGGATACTGGAAAGAAAGACGGATTACCCAGGGATAGGTCATTCCGGGGAGCTCCAGAGGTTCGTACGGGAGTGGACGCCAGATGTGGAATGAGAAAGAGAAACAGACCGCTGGGACAACGGGGAATCTCCCGACCAGGAGGAATCACAAGACGAGAGATCGACTGAGATGGAGGATGTGGATGAGGTAATAAACGATAAGACTCGGCAGATTATATGGAAGACAAGGGCCACGGGGTTACTGAAAACGGAATTTTCCAGATACGAGAGGCATAATATTGTTAGTATCTGGTCCCAACCCGGAGTTAAGGAAGAACAGATATGCCAAGTACTGAAAGATGCTTCCAAGGTAGGTGCAACCCACTATCTCTATGTAGGGAACGCGACTGTATGGGAGAAAATCCGGAATTTGTGGAAAATGGAAAAGATAGGTGTTGATAGATCGTTTGTTCGGTGTCGCCTTATGGTGGATACGATCCGGGATACCGATCGCCAAAAAGAAGTGACGTTAGCTTTCCACCAGGGGAAGACTAATCATCGGGGTATTAATGAAACCGTAGCAGCATTAAAACGGAGGTACTATTGGGTAGGGATGAAGAAAACGGTCGAAGATATTGTTCCATGCGGATAAAGGGTTGGAGGCTGATGCTGCGATGCCTCGGGCTGTTGCGGCGTATAATCACTCAATCCACATGGGTACGGGATTCTCCCCTTTCGAGGCCCTCTATGGTCTACGTGCACGACGTAGGGACGGGTATGGTACGGTCGTAGATGAAACTATGGCGGAACGACTAGTTGCGAATAGGATAAAACTCGAGAGAATATGGGGAAAAGCATACGGAAGGATGGCCGCGGAAAAGAGAAAGAGAGTAGCGGGAATACCTGCGAGTAAAATAAATATAATATTATGGGCAATATCAGGATAGGTACCATTGTGTACAAGACTCGAACCGTGCTAAGGAGATTTTGCGTTATGAAGGGCTATACAGAGTCATTACTGTCAGAGAGCATAACTTGGTCACTGTTTGGAGTGTGGCTGAGCCCAGAAAACATAAGACTGTTCATATCGAACAGCTCAAGATTCCAGCTCGGGAAGCCAACCCATAACTTTATACTTTGCTTAGGCTGTAATGTTATTGCTAAGGAAGCATTTCTTTTTTATATATTTTTATTTTATTTAATACGTTATCGGAAGTACTTTTGGAGTTTATGTTAGAGGTACAGTGGAACAGTTTATTTTCATTCCTCTTATGGTAGTTTTGTAAATTAACTTATTTGTACATATATAAATATTTTTTGTTAATGATGAACGATAATATGTAGATTAAGCTAGTAGTTAGGTCTTTTATTTTTATTTTTATGTAATTAGAATAAGATTCAAGTAATTGGTAATTTCTTTTGTTTTTGTGCTCTTTCTCTGCAATTTTTTGTTTAGAGTTTACGAGGATGTTCGTAAACTGGCAGGGGGGAGTTAAGACAAGACGATGATCGCATTGTCGCTAGTATTGTTAACAGTTGTTAGATTCTATAAATAGAAGTTCAAGATGGCAATAAAGTCAGTGTTTAATCAGCCGTCAAGTGTGTTGTTTATCTCCCTATTTATTCTTTTTTTTTATGTTTTGTGAGGTGAAGTGCTTAAGTTATATATGTATATATATATATATATATAGGATATAGGATATATATAGGATATAAAGGAATATATAATAATTATATATTTGGTTTTTGTAATTTTGTTTTGTTGCAAAATAGTTGATCCTGCTAGTTGTCATATGCTTGTCTCAGTTATCAAGCCATGTATGCTTTAATACTTGGCCCAAGACACTGCCATGTCTTTGTATTTGTAAAATCGCTATTCCTGAAGATTCTGGTAAGGCTAATGAGACAAACTTAGCTATTAGTTGAGAAGTGTGTTTCAATTAAATTAGTAGTGACTGAAGTGACCGAAGGATTCCTTTA